>SZVJ01000009.1:3600000-4200000 GCA_029467805.1 Pleurotus eryngii var. eryngii | reverse complement strand
AATTCAGCAGTTTAGTGATCATGCAGTGGAAAAGATCTAAGGCCTAGTACGCCGACGCATGGGGCGTAATTTGGAGTTCACAACATGTGTAGATTCGACATACCACTGGCCAGAAAGATCTCGTCCTCATTGTACCCCATAATCAAGCTAGTCTTTGCGACGTCACGCTCCTTTGAGAGTCATGGAGTGATGCTGGTAAGTCTCCCAGTTTGAGCGCTTGTTCACGCGTAAACCTTGTTAAACGCGGTCATGTTCACTCCTGTTCACTCCCATTGTTCTACGAAAAACGTGTAACATGACGCCCAATCCAACAACCCGTATGCTGACCACTAGAGAGGTCCTGCGTCTGGTCTTCGAATACTGCGATCGTCGTGATAATGGCCGCAATGCACTAGTTTTCGAAGAATTGGTCTAACGAGGCCCTCCCCTTCGTTTGGAGTAGCATCGAGACGCTTCGACCACTCCTCAATCTATTAGCGCCCTTGGATGTAGTGACGGATGCAACGGGTGAGCGAAAATACGTACGTGCGCTTCATTCTCGAAGGATTTAAACATTGTTTATGGACGACCCGCGCAGAGATTCCGACGACCAATCCGACCCGCGTGTTGGGTTGTCTTCCTAAAATACTCGAGGCATGTCCATGAAATCAAGAGTATGCGGGAAAAATTCTGCGACTCCGTCTTCACCTACATCGCATCAAGCCGTCCAGTTATTGAGCTCCTTCCCAATTTGCGTCGTTTAAACTACATGAATGGCCCTGAAAGCTTTCTTCCGGTTTTCCTCCATTTGAAACTCACGCAGCTTCGGTTATCCATTGATTTTCTGGACTGGGACCAGCGGGGCACGAGGTGGTTGATATCATATCTCCCCGACCGAGCTCCGAACTTGGAATACTTGCGTCTCGATGCTACGAGAAGCGCGGATGCCCCCCCCGAGCTGGGCCTCGATACGGTGATAGGTTCCCTCTCTCGCCTCAGGAAGCTCTCCACTTCATCTTCGCTCCTTACGCCGTCGCTTCTTCACGCGCTCTCACTTCTTCCCTGTCTGGAATCTCTCCGTGTGAAGTTCCCAATGTCTGTTGACATCCGTCCCACCAAGGTCACCGTACCTTCCTTTGCTCGAGGCGATGGCTTCCCCGCCCTCAAAAGCTTGGAGTTGGAATCATATTCTTTCGAAGTTGTCGCCCCCATACTCGAACTGTACCGACTAGACCATTTAGTACATCTTTCAGTCGACTCGTTCGCGCGGGAACCCGTAGGAGAATACGTCAACATTTTCTCCATCGCCAGTACATACTGTCCAAGACTGCAGTCCCTCGAGCTCGAGAGCCTCCCGCAAGCCACGAAGCAACCGATCGACCCTACTATCTTCTTTCAACCCCTCTGTCGGTGCTCAAGCCTCACGGCGCTGACACTAAGCAACCCCGTTCCTCTATGCCTCGATACTAAGACATTAATCGCCATCGTAACATCGTTACCATTTCTCCACACTCTTTGCCTTGAGGAACAGTCAACCGTCCCACCAACACTTCCCCTTTCCTCTCTTGTTGAGCTTGCGCCAAGATGCCCTCGATTGGAGAGGCTGACTCTGTATATGGACACGTTCCTCTGTCCGCCCTGCACGACGGAAGAGCACCACTTCGGACCCTTCAAAGCATTGAGAATTCTCAGTGTTGGAACTTCTCCCTTTCGTTCGTCTTTGAAAGCCGTGACTGCGTTTTTGATTCGCATTCTCCCCCAGGGTTGTAACCTCCACCACACGTTTGATTATGACAACGACGATGAGCTGGCGTCGGTGAAGTCAGAACGTTGGTTTCGAGCATCTGAAATCCTTTCCCGTGCTACGAACATTTCCTCAGTAGAGTAAGGGTCGTCTGTGTAAATTACGAAGTAGAGTCAATTATCCTAGCTTCCATATAAACTCATACAGCATCTGAATTCATGGTTTGATTCAATTCGCGGCTCCCAGCATCCGGAAGCTTCGCTAAACATCCAACGTTTTGACTCGAGACATTACCAACCACCGATGTAATGAGAAAACTCTACCTCTTCAGATAACTGCAGGGTATCATCCTCATTGTCGCTCGAGCACGTCTGGACGCTTTCTCACACTTCATCCCTCGCTGTCCTTCAGACTGTTCTCGAGGTACTAGTATGACGGCTGTATCTTCATATATTCAGAAAGGTAGTTCCGTACAAGTTGAATTCAGCAAAACTACTGGATGTAAACCCACTCTGGAGTTTTATTCGGCGATATTCCAGATTCCTCGCGCTCCATGCAATCTACTCTTTGATATACGCCCCCAGGAAGACGGTTCAACAAGACACCGACGTAGTTTGAATTGAAATTTAATCGCCAATTCAGATGCTTTCCTATCGGCGCGAACGCCTGTGATCAAGATGGAAGTGGGTGGAAGCTGACCATGATCCGCATGACGCCGTTCGAGGCAAACGAAATGGTGGAATCAAAGAAAGTCGAGTCACTGTGGTGTCGAATGTCTCAAAATCCCTGGCAACCAGAAGCTGCTTTGCCACAGGAGGAAATGGCGATCCTTGGTCAAGGTGAGAATCTTAGCTTGGAGGCGGTAAAATGCCCTATCGAGGCCTTCACCATATCCTGCAGGCATGTTGACATTGAGAGCCGAGAGGAGCGAGTACACTCTGTCCTCAGGGACGGTGGTCTGCCGTCTACGCATTGCTCGGAAGAGATGTACGATTTGATATCAGGTCCCCTGGTTGGTACGCCTCCCAATCGATATCTCCTGTGTTTTTATTATGAATTTAATGGTACTCCCTGGTGAGGGAGACCTACTTACCTGCGACGCGTTGGAGCTCTTGTACATGGAGGTCTCGGATCGTTCATTGTACATCTTGTGTTCTCGGCAAGTGTCGAACTTGACATCATCGGATTCCCTCGAGTAGCAAGTATCTTTTGGAGGTCAACATCCCGCGAAGGGTTCCAGTCGACCGTGAAGCATTTGATCCTGTCTTGAAGGGCCCAGCCTCTGGTCGACCACCGGTCCTGTGACACGGCGGTAGCTGAGAGGTAGACTATGCAAATGTACGCATGGCGATACCGACTGAACATTAGGGGAATCGCACGCGCTGTCCATCCAAAGATACCGGCACCCATAGTGGGTTTTGATTACCCTCGAAAACTCCGCTAACTTTAGGAATCCCCGCTTGCCTGTACACTTGGATCGGCGAGGTTCGCTACATCGGAAAAGGATAACTCCTGTTCTTCGTGATACCAACGATGCGACAGGATGGCATACTGACCGAGCAGTTGCAATATGCTCGTGTACTTCTTTACGGCTGGGTAATTGATACTTGCGTGCACTTCTGTTCGACTAGCTTACAGACCGCCAGAATGATGGAGTCCATAGGAAGTGGAGGTCGGAGGGCATTGTCTTTCTTAGCGGACATGCGGTACATCTGGGAATGGGCTCGAAGCTCGAAACCAAGGGCCAATAAGAAGAGACCTTCATCCTCGGCTGGAAGGCTCTTCATCATGCCGAAAGGACATATGTACGAAGATCTTCGTATGAATCATGGCCACTGAACCATCGCCACCGCTTGGGTAAAGGCGTCGCAGAGTCGACAGCGTCTAATATGGTATCCACGGCCTCGGCGCAGGTCAAAGGTGCTTTGGTCCAATTCATGAGGGACGTCAAAATATTACCCTTGAGCTCAGAGCGAGAGACGTTTCGTTCTTTTCTCGTATCGAAAAGGTAGAAAGGGCATTTGGCGACATACGATGAGATGTATTCATCATACCCGGCGATGATTGACTCCATGATGAAGACGGTCGGGAACGATGGTCAGCTAGGGCTCACTACATATATACCCCGACCGCAAGTCAGACGTCGTTGATGCTAGTTCTCAAGAACGAGTCGAAAGACACTCACCTCATCTTGAGAAATTTGTCAGAAGTTTTATAGCATATTATGAGAGACCACGAACTCGAACGCCATCCCAATCGAAATTCTGATGTTGTCGGGACATCGCACTTTGGGGCGTGTCCATCTGTTCAGATCGTAAGAGGTTGTGTCTCCAGGGGATGTCCCAACCAGCATCGTGTCGAGTTCGCCTCGATTTTCCTCTGTCGTTTCATGCAGAAAAACGTCTCTTTTCAAGAATGCGTCCTGATCTACCTCCCGGCACTGTTCGGATACAGCACTTTGAGCTGTACCCATCTCTGTAGAGGTTGGGAGAATCGGCGTCCCGGGGGTTTCCCGGGCCAAGTGAGCATCTGCGTTTTGTTCGCCCCGAGTCGTGGACTGCGGAAGCTCGGGGGTCAAAAAGGCTTCCCAGTCGACATCCTGGGTTTGGTCGCTTCCAGGCGTGTCCATCGTGGGGGGGTGAGGTGACGCATGCTACTGAAGTATTTTGATCGTTACCCAAGCGCCGTTGGAATGCCGTCTCTCGAGGAGCGTCCATGTCTATGGTCCGTAGGAGGTCGCGCGTCCAAGAAGCGCGCAGATCACGCTACGATCGCTTCCGGTCGAGTCGGTCCTTGATAATGGGTCGTAGTGCGCCACGGCACCAACATCTGGTCGTGCTCACTTCGAGTTGCATACATCGGTGCGGATAGTGGGAGTTCGTCCACCCAAGAGCCATAGGGTCCCCCAGCAATCGAGTTTGTGGTGGCGTCCATCGACGCGATGGTGTACGGGTGGTCGGGCTTGAATTCAGCGGGCATATCTGATGGCATGTAGATCGCGGACAAGGCATTTAAACCAGCGCTTTCCGGTCCGAAAGCGGTTCATAGAATGAAACAAGCACGGTGCGTGCAGTCGGGGGAGAGGGGAGAGGGTGTTCTAGCCTCGCTATTCGCAATCTGACGTTTGTCGAAACATAGAGGGATACAAAGGCAGTGTATTACCTTAAGGATACGCCTATGTTCAACGGTTTGCGCCTGCGACGACTTCATCGTCCTCCGATGCATTCATCCGCCACACTGCCGAATGTCCAAATCAATATGAGATAATACTAGCGTGAGCATGGTTAGAGATAAAGGATATAAAACCGCATCACGATCCTCCTCATGTCAAAAGTGCATGGTCAGAATCGCTGCAAAGCGCGTAAAACATGACTCCAGCTGTAGGGCGGTCTCTCCGTTTCATCGCCACCGTTATCGATCATGTAATCAACCTTACATCCCTTCGGTAGGATTCCAAGTATAAACGAAGCCACAGCAGGGGCAGGCGAACGGAGGGGAGAGAGGCCGACGTCGAGGACCTTCAAACGTTTGACCTTAAACCCAGGTAAGTCGCAGTTTCCACTCTGGGAAGGAGTGGTGATGTCGGACGTATCCAAGTTTAAGGCCAAGTGCTCCATGCTTGGACACAGAGGCGCGAGTGTCGCGAGGGAGGCCAGGGGTAGCGTCGACGGGGTCGTCACTTCTTCGTGAAGGCGGAGCGCACGGAGGTTTGGGAGAGCCTTGACAAGTTCGGTCATGGCAGCGACGTCGAGGTACAGAGGCACAGAGTTGTTGAGCGTCAGCGAGATCAGGTACGAGCAACGGAACAACGGTTCAAAGTAGAGCGTCGGCAAGTGGTAGTGTGGCGGTTCTTGCGTATCGGGGTGAACGCCTCGCCAACCGCCTGATATGGTAATCGCCTCGATTCTCGGGCAGCACGAGCTGATAGCGGAGAATAGGTCGATGTACGCGCCGTGGGCTTCCCGCGTGAACAACTCGACCGCGAGTTTGATGATACTACGGGGATTGTATGACTTCTAGCCCCAAGTTCGCGAGGCTTGGGAAGCCGTGATTGTTGGTGATGGGCGACGCGGGAATGTGATCGAGATCCCCTCGAACAAGGCTCTGCTAGCGCGGAGTGATCCTAGGTGGGGGAGCTCGGAAAGAGCGTGAAGAAGCCACGGTGCGAGGAATGAGGGTGGTAGTATCAGCTCCCTGTACTGAGGGAGGGACGCGAGGACCTCTGCGAAATTGACCTGTAGCAACCCACGTCGCCCAGCGTAGAAATACACAGGCGTAAAGCCTCCAAATTCGGTGCGAGATCACGAAGAAAAGCCATCGTCATCCGCTTTCGCATAATTTCCTTCATCGTGCAGTCCATGCGTACAACGAACTCCTTCAGACTCTGCGTGTTCATTAGCAGAGGGAGAAGGGGGGTAGAACCGCCCAAGTAATAGAAACAGCGTAGATTAGGGAGGATGGAGGATTTTGGACGGGAGATTCCAATGTCGCTGGCAACGGACTCGCAAAAGTCGAATTTGTGGCGGATACTTCCGAGTTCGTGAATGCGCCATGCGTACCTGTGAAACGTAGCCCAATCAGTTGGCCGTATAGGCCGTCGGAATTGCTAGGCAAACAAGTTCAGTCCCATTATCAGAGACCCATTATCAGAGAATCGAAATAAAAGACGCACACATATATCGTCGCTCGCCGCTCTCAAGCAGCACCAACTTCATAGGACCCAAAAAGTTGAGCAGCGGCCGTAGTGAGTACACGTGGGAGCTCACGTGTCAAGCCGCTCTTGAACTCGAACCATCACCATCTCGGGGTTTCCCACGGTTGACCCCCCAGTTCTCGAGGCTTGTCGTCAGCCACGCACAGGCTTTCAAAGCCACTCTTGCACTACGATGACGAGGGAAGGCAGCACGGTCTCCTGCCAGGGGGTGTCCTTCTTTAAGGAGCTTAAATGAAGTTCACGCCCGCTGAGTCCTGGAAGGACTGAAAACTTCCCAGTGTCTGCCACTGTCGGTGCTCCCTTGGTAAAGGAGCTTAAAGTGGGTGTATCCACGCCTGAGTCCTGGAATGACGTTAAACTTCCTTCATTATGCCTCTATGTCCATTGTCCAACACTACCTGACCAACCATTATTATGCCCACCATCCTTGCCCACCTCGGGAACTACTCCAAACACGGCCCAACCCCAACCTGCCCAACCCAACCCGTATCAACCGGGTGCAGCGTTAATTCGTTGTACTCAACCCACACCGCGTCTTAGTAGCTTTAGCATACTTGTTGCGGTATATAAATGCAGACATAAAAAAAATAAAAAAAAAGTGAGTACACGTGGCGCCAGAGCACGGTGATGGCTTCTTCAAACCACGCTTTGGAAACAAGTATATTCGAGCAATTGTCACGCTGAGTGCTCCACTCGAATATTTGTGGTAGGAACTCCGGAATAGCCAACACTGTGTTCATTGCTGTGGACATGATTTAGTGAACGAAAGGAGGGATGTAATGATGGAACTCCTGCCGTGGGCTACTAATCGCAAAAACAGTTACAGAAAGTTGTAGCCACAACTGACGTGAATGTACCAAGTCCCGGGCCCCCCTTTTTGCTTTAAACGTAAACTTGACGTGAGTGAGGATTGTCGTCGATATGGCATGGGATGAACGTTTGAACACGAAACTGGACTAGCGTATAGAAAAGAAGAAAGAAGAGGCGAGGTCCATTTCAAGCTAGAAATCCGTGGGGCGACATGGTTAGGAGTGTTCGTATGCCATCTCGCGATGTTATGTATGAATAAGAAATGTTAGCAGAGGGAAGAGACACTACCCGTCGCATCATTGGTCTATGATCATAACACACTCAAACAAGGTAGACGCGTTTTGTGCCCTACACAATCCTTACTATCTCCCGCCGACGGCGCACATATTGACAATCTCCAGGAAGAGACCGCTGCATTGCTTCAGATCGAGCGTCGCCACCATGTCGCATCTTTTAACGACTTTGGCCCTCCCACTACAATGCAACAATTACGTATACAAAGATCCATGCGACACTCTCTGATATCTTCTTATTCGCAAGAAGTCACGATGGCGCAGAGTCCCAGAGCCACAATAGGAGTGCACAAGTGGCCATTGGCCCTCTGTGGCCACATCTTGTCAAGGGCTTTGGTCGTGAGTGGCTGCAACACTTAGTATATAACAGAGCCCCCGAGAGGTTCGCTTTCCCCCACCTTCCTATGTCCAAGTCTCCTCACCAATCAGCTCACCCCAGCGACCCCTGCCAAGGGATCCCTCGTCTGAGGTCGTTCAGACTCACTCCTCAACCCAAGGTCAGCATCGAGCCAGCGAACGTAGGCCCTCAGGACGATGCCGCCAGGGCCGCCCTAGCCAACCATACAACTCAACTTGCTCTGCAATCCTGCGGACTGAAGCACCCTTTCTACATGCCCAATGTCCTGACTTCATTGTCCCTCAACATCCCGCTTCGTCGGCCCTGTGTGGATTTTCATAGCATGCTTCTTTCCATGAGCTCCCTGAAAACCCTCATTCTGGTAGACTCTCTCCCTTCGCTACTGCCTGGCTGCGCTCTTCCCCTGATGGGACAGTCTTCAACGGGCGATACGAGGCCCAAAGACTTCTCTGGCTTGAAATTGCTCGCAAACTGGGATAACCGCCATGCCTACCCGTTAAGCCTCCCTAGCACTCTTCGGGAACTCACCGTCCACGACCGTGAACTTTGCTGCATCCTGTTCTTTGCCTCTATCGACTGCCAACTTACGAAACTGGAAATACAATGCAAAACCGACGGTTTCAACCCGCTCTCTTTGTTTCGGGATGCTTCACGCTTGCTCCTTCCAATGCCCGAGACCCCCTTCAGCGAGTTCCTGGTACGTTCGAAGACCAACCAATTCGTTGTCCAGTGCTCGCGCTCTACCCTCTCGCGTATCTACAGTCCCATGGACTGCATCCCCAACCCGGCGCTCTCCATCGCCGTTGGTTTCGACGATGACGATGGCGAGTCTCCCTTGTCTGAGGTCTACAACAAGGTCCTCGTTATGGCCGTGAAAGCTCTGCCTCTCGCGGCAGTCCGCCGTCTCTGCGTCGACTTCCACGTTGCTTTCAAAGCTGTTTGGTTTCATGGATTCTTTTATTGCCTACGAGACCTCCAGAGCATCACCTTGCACCAGGGCGCTATTGACGGGTTCGTGCAGACCCACCTCTGGATGGCACAGAACGACACCCTGGTGCAGGTGATTCCCTTCACAGGCCTGCAGAGCGTGTTCGCGGACTGGGACAGTCGATGGCCGCAGGTGTGGGGCGACGTGGACAATATTCTGAGATATCTCAACTATGGAGGGGTTTTTCCGTTACTCTTCAACCTTGGAAAATATGCAGAAGGCTTTGTTGGACCAGGGGAACCCAATCTGAATTTGCAAGGCGATGTAGTTGTCAGTGGACGTGCTGAGGTCTGACAGGTAGTTCGTGTGTTTATAATGACTAGAATTGTTTTCTAGTTTGCCTGTAATGTATTTTTGCATGGTGGAACTTCTAGGAGAGGACAGAGTGAGTTGGCTCAAAACTGACCCGACAAACGGTGCACCTGTACTCATCGTCTTTCCTTTCGGAGAACCACACCAGCGTACTGCTATGCATTCCCTCCCCTCCATCACTTAGATTCGGATACCTCTCTTTCCCCTCTCATACCTCCCTCGGGGCAAACCCGGCACCAAGCTCAGGCTAGAAATTCATATGTTATAGCGTCACTTCTGGCCTTGACAACAACGATCGTATCGGAGGGATTGATGAGATGATTCAAGTCCGAGGAAACGTACAGGAAGGCCTTGGAACTATCGCGAACTCATTAAGTCCACGGACGAGGAAAATGTAAAGTATTAAACCTTTGGTTGTAGAAATATAGCATCCCCCGTCGAACACGCGCTCCGAAGTCAGTGCCTATTTCCTCACCTCCCCCCGGATGGAACTTCTCTCTGTATTCGCCTCTCGGCCTTGCGTGAATCCCTGCTCGTGGTGATGCTTCTTTGTTATCTACCATCATAACTTTGTGTGTTCCGCCTCCATCCCTTTCTTCGACACGCAACATATCATACTTACAATGTCTTCAGCGACAAGCTCAGTGCTGGCTATTCTAGAACTCCTGCATCAGATGTTCGAGTACAGCACTCGCCGAGATAACAATGTGCCCGTTTTGAAAGTATGGTTTGACAAAGCCATCAGCATCCTCTGGCGCCGTGCGGACTCATTATGTCTCTTTTTTTGTGTCCCATTAAGTTGGTGGTGGTTGAGAATGGCCTCGGAGCGACGATACATATGCGATTCCTCGTATAAACGCCTGGTCAAGCGACTGAAAATGTGTTCTTCCAGCAATTTGGACGACCCATACGGCCAACTGGGCTGTCCCAGAAGTATGCATGGTGCATCCACGAACTCCGAAGTATATGCTGCTCATTCAAATTCTGCGACTCTATTGCCAACGCCATTGGAGTACCCCACCATTAGGGGTTTTGCGTGTTCGTGTATACACGTTGAACAACCTAAACGTTGTGATAGACGTTAATCTCCCAGCGGTGCTCGTCTCACTCCCCCGGTGCAAGAAGCTTGTGCTCCCGCCTTCATTACCTGTGCTTGGCTCCTTCACGCTCATTCTGAGCTTCCTGGCCTAACATCTCTCCATACCGATAGATCTTCATATGAGGGAGACAATCAGATCGCCGAAGCCCTACACGTCCATCCCTAACAATTCTGGCTTCCCCAACCTCGCCGACTCGGAATCGGGGACCTGCTCCTCTGGCAACGCCGCATCCATTCTCAACCCATCCAAGCCCTGTAATGTCGCCAAGCCCACAGTCGTCGGGGAGGGAAACCTGCGGGGCATACGCCAACATATTTTCTGTCGCAAGCATGTATTGCCCCAGATTAGGCTTACCAACCTTTCGGGAGGTAGTCAGCCCAACATATGTGAACTTCCGTATCGCTCCTCGCCTCCGTCCTTCTTTAAATGCTCGCACCTAACTTCGCTCACGCCCAATAACTCCGCCCCTTTGTATCTCGATCTCACCACCATGATTTCCCTTGAAAGAGCCCTCCCAAAGCTCCACACTCATCATCTTCAGGAAGAGTCAATAACCCCCCCCCCCCGGACTCTGTGTTCACAAATGGAGCACTTGGCTGTATCCATGGACATGTCCGACATCGGTACCGATCTCAACAGGGAGTACAAACCTGAAACCAAGTTCCAGAGATTAAAGGTGCTGAATGTAGCATCGTCTCCCCTCCCGGCGCCTGCACCCGTTATAGCATCATTTCTGACTTCCGCCCTTCGGAAAGGGTGCACACTCGACTGAACATTTGATAACCGTGATATAACCGAGAAAAAATACGACGATTTGAAATCCGTGTATACACTCGCTGCGGAGGGCTTGGATGTATGTGACTGAATGATTGTGGGGAGTGAAGCTTGGAAAGTTCATTGCATCGTGTCAAAATGAGGTTCTAGTGATCTTCTAGCTTACCATTTAGTCCAGATTCCGATCTTTGTATACCTAGTGCTGGTTAAGTATATTCATTACCACAATGGATCCTCGATCTCCTCGATCTTCCTGGCCCTTTGAGTTAAAGCCCCATTGAATTCGCGCTCATTCGCGTCCTCTCCATCACGTGGTATCCACGTGGGCGCGTTGTACAGGACCCTGACAGTGAACAGCTGCATCCGTCCTCCGCTTCGGCTTTCGTCCCCAATGATAGACGAACCCTCGGTCCACCCCAAGATCCCAACGAAACATTTGTCGTCGATTTCTCTCCCTCTAGCTCAATGCTTGCCAAGAAAACACCGATCAAATAGCTTGTCACTTGGACGCAAAAGCTCACCACTGCGCGTGAACTGACTACAGTTGTCGGTGTATGATCAAGAAAGATTCTTGAGCGTGCCTTGCGCTCCATGTTTACTGCACTCTCGAATACATCGGCTAGGTATTCCACAAATGGGTATTGGCGGCGATAAACTCAATCCGCGTTCTTAATCTAGAACCAGTGTGTCCGTATGCAATACAGCTTCTTTCAATGTTAGGCCGCGTCGACTGATGACTTCAATGCAGGTCATACGTCAAATGTAAGTGACTTTTCGCCTAGCCTCCATGCCCTAGGTTATGTGTCGTACATCTGTTGCAGTGAGGTCCTCCGTTGCGTGTGCCAGTGCTGATTCGTCCCATCTAGAACCAAAATTTTCACACTCTCCAGATGTCAAGCCAAGGACCCACGGCGTTCAGTATACCACAATAGATCACAATCGTTCCATGCTCTGGCCAAGACGCTGACGGCAGGGCGAGTATGGTTTTAACCACCCCGAACCTTGTTATATTTCATGACAAACACTCTATCTTGTCTAGGTTCAGCATCGGAATACCTAATCTTCCGCACTGAGAGGGCCTCACGGTAATCTATGCACCCGGTCCGCAGAGCTGTGCCTGTTGCACTCCATCACGGCAAGAGTTGATGTTTGCCGGGTGGGATGACGTGTGGAGCGAGCTCTCAGAATAGCCTTCAGGTTATGTCGCATTTTTCGCAGCGCGGCTTCCTGTGGAACTTTGCTTCAACGCTTGGGATCTTTTATAGTCCCCGCAATACCGCGGAAGCACAAAGTGCCCACTCTGGGTAGGTGTGTCTTTTGTTTATCCTGGACTTGCTTGAGACCAACGCCACCCCCAAGGTTTCATTTTTAACGTCGTGCAAGACTGAAATACCAACGACTTCATCTTTCTGACGTCAACGTTTGACATTTTTTTCGAAACCTCCGGAACTCGTAACCGATCTTTTATATGCATATGGGCGAAATCTCTTCGGCCTTTCACACAAGGTCCCGGCGGCAGGCTACTAGGACGGCCATCATGATCTCAACGTCAGCCCATTGCGGCATTCTAGTCGATGGGAATCGATGACCAACGGGTGGGATCCTATACCTTTCATTCTACTCATATATTTTCTAACCCCAGCCATTCGATTATTCCGTCTGAAGTTGTGCTAAGGATGTACCCGCGCTCTCATCTTGTCTTTACCGACGCTCACGATTACTGTGAGCACTGCAGATGATGATTTGACCGGTCTCCGAGTCCGTGGCCTCACCGTTGCGAGTGCCGAAACTCACGGTGGCAATAACGGAGGACCTCTTCCGGACGTTGACAACGTGTTGGACTTAGACGATACATGCTTTTCATCGATGCCTACCCACAAATTGGGTGGAGCCGGTCGTGGGGTCCTAAACCCAGATGCTTACCTTCCCTCAGGGTGGAAGATGTTAATCTTTGATCGAGTCGCACGAGATACGCGACGATATTAACCATCGTTCGGACACCGCGCCACCTTTTTACCGCCGGGACGGATCAGTCGGTACGAATGTCCTGGATAATAGCTCGTTGCTATCCATCGAGCTCCACGTTTAGAGCGCAAAACGCCTCAAATCCGATATATCAACGAGTCTACGCTGCTACGGAATGAAGAAGAGTATTCATGCAGCGAGAGATGTCCTATTTCAGTCCCAAGTAACTCAGCAATAGATCTAGTACTCAGCGATACCCAGCCCACGATCAACTTTTCGCTTGTATAACCCCCCAGCGCACTCCGACGTCTCCTGTACTCCCTTTGTCGTATAATACAATCAGATCTAACGGTCGCATTCCTCTGCGCTGAACACTGGTGGACTTATCAATTTCGGGGGAATCCGAGCAACAATCTTTCGACACATCCGGGACCACCGATTGCTCAAACTTGGCGTTTAGCTTTCGGATCACCGTATCGTAACCGCAGACTCGAGAACATGGAGCAGGACAGAGAACAAAGTGGGGTGGTTTGCTATGTTCGTGTGAAGCTTACTTTTCCCATAGACCTTGGGGTAAGCCCTTGATAAGTCCACACTACCGCCGGTATGGTCAATCTTCCCTTGATCGCCGTGCATGCACCGGTATCGCATCCTAAGTGATCAGACAGTTTGACCTATGTAATTATGGGCGTGCATCTCAACGCACTGCGTTCCCAAGAGGACCCTGTGGAGCAAGCGCAGACTTCCCGCCGGCGCCCTGCATAATCAATGCCTTCCAGACGTATCCAGGAACGTGCTCCTTGATTATATCTGGGCAACATCCCCGGTTGGGCGCGCCACGGGTATGCGCACACCTCCTCGATTCCAGTGGCCCAGATTCATTGACAGATGTCCTAAACACGAAGTTATCGCACACGTAATTCCTGCTTCATCGGCATTCGTTGTCATCAAGTGTGTTCACACATTGTCCCACCCAAGATAGCGTATCAGTAGTCCCCTCTAACTCAAAGAGGAGCTGACGTTAGCCCACGAACCTTGTAGGTGCTACTATCGGCAATGACAGATGGTGTGATATCTTACTGAGATTCGGACCGTATCGTTGTTTGGAGAGCACGAAACAAGAGGATAACAGCGTTGTGAAAACCACGTCGACGGTCGACCGTGTCCCAGCCCGATCTAGGTGTTGCTTATCGATGTCAGAACACGTATTCGGAAGGTCGAACGGTGGTTGCTTCTCCCCTTTAGTTATGTGACACCTTGCCGAACGGAAGACAGTCCGTCTTTCCGCCCGTACCACCGTTTGCGAGAATCCTGTCGAACGATGGCATGTAATTGGAAATCGGTACCCGCGGCACACCAGTATTTTCCGTGTCGTTGCTTACACAAGTGTGCCACCAGCCGCCGGTGCTGAATTACACTGAATTACACTTTGGTAACTTCGGCAGGGTTCCGTTCAGGTTAAGGTTTAAGTAGGAGAATGAGAAACATTGAGAAAGAAGACCAGCGGTCGATGTGAAAGCAGTAGAATGTTGGAGTTCTTTTGGAGCACGAATGAATACTGATTCAACGTGTTGAGACATTCTCGCAGCTGTACTTGTTGGAACTTCGCATGCAACCGTAAATGTGACCTAGGTTCGCTTCCATCCTTTCGCAGAGTGACAAGGGCATGTCGACCACATGCGAACCTCTGTCCTCTTTTGGCAATACATATCAGTATCAGATCTTTTGCAACGGAGAACTCCAGAGGTGCTGCGAACGTTCCTCATCGAGGTGTGAACCGGCGGCATCGAGCGATATCCAAGATCATCATGTGGCGCGGGTGTGGGGAGAGAGAGGACGTCAGTGAACCTCGGCGACACGAATCTATATATACATATGCACGCGTAGAATGAACCTTGATTACTTCGGCAGGCAAGAAGGCCGAGCAGGGAGAAGTGTGCCTCGCGAGTCACCCAGACGTATTTACCCAGCCCCCAATTTCGGCACCTATCCGTATTACGAAAACCATCGACATTTGAGACTCGCCTTGCCTAGATGGGGGCCTGTGGTGGCGTGCCGTGTGTAGAGGCCAGAAAAAGGATTATACACGCATTGAGGGGATGTCGCGGAGTGCCCAACAAAACACAGAGGTGGAGCCATGCGTATCAATTATTTGTACATGGACGAAGGAACGAAGGGACGCCAACTACCACTGGGTGACGCACAGGGAGTTCATTGAAATTTACCGTCGGTCCATGCGGCGTGAGCCTGAACGAGGGTCGGTCCTAGACACGGGCTACGATCCTGTGGAGAAGTCCCTAATGAACACATTGTTAACGAGAGCAGTATGCGAATCCTTACCACATGCACAGTTGTCACCTAACCTCCCAACAACGAACACGGCTGCCAATACGGTACCACGATTATCGCTTGGACTCGTACGCCCAATAAGTGCCGATTCACCAAAGCATGCAACGTTTTATCTCGCTCCACTCTTCTCGTCAAGTTCTCGAACACTGTATGTGTGAACGGACGTTCCCCACAAGGATACCGAAGCGTGTTCGTCACATCGCCTACACCCTGCTGTGGGTCGGATACAGAGGATTGTAGAGGACCGCCAAAGACCCCGCCAGATTGACCTTAAATTATGAGAGTGGACTCGGGGCTCGAGCATCCCTTGGAAGGCGTCGATAACTTGGGCCCGAAGTCCTGCGACCTTTCAGGATGAGCAGGCTCCTACAGGGGTGGGCGGCGTTACCAACCTTTCGAGGCACTGTGTGTAGGCTCTCGGTTCTTGAGATCGTTGTACTGGCAGTGATTTCCGAACTCCCACGTGAAGTGACGCATCAGCTGAAATGTCACACATATGACAATTCACTTTTTGTTTTAATGTCTCTGCGACTTCGCATCATCCTCAAAGTGTACACGTGCACTCCTTTTCCCGATGATAATGTAATTTAAATTCGAGGTGCAAAGGAAGAAAGATGGAACTATAAAGGCGAATCCCCCTTTGAGCCTCAGGCCTCAGGCCTCAATGTTTAACTCTCCATCATGCTTCGGCGCTCAGACTACCCATTACTTGTTGCGCAAAACCGTTTGCACAACTTGAAGTACCGTCGATCTGCAGCAGCGCTGAAACATACTTGCCATCGTATTCACAGTGTCCTATCCGAGGCTTTCTGCCTTTGGTATTGGTTCTACCATGTACGGTTAGTTAACACGAAGGTGTTCTCGAGAACTGGTGTATTCACCAAGGCGGGATCACAATGAATCATTAACGAAATGACAGGACTCCGCCGGCGACCCAATGAAGTGCTTCCGCTTCCGCGGGACTCTTCACAGTTTGCTAATAGGCTTACAGGCTAATAGAAGTTTCCGTCTGCAAACTATAACTCGTGCAAGGCAAGTATCTGGTCTTATCCGTACATGGCTCACCAGCATCTGTAGCCCAGAAACCAACCAGCATGAGCTATCTTTCTTTTTCCAAGGCATTGACAAAGCTAAGCCAGTCAGCTTGCCTGACAATTGTGAACCACTGAGTGCATCCAGGACTGAGGCCAAATGTCAAGTCTGGGGTGGACGTTGGCGGGTGGCTCTTCTCGGACCCTGTGTTGGGACCGCTTCCCCCAACAATAAAGCGTCGCGGTGCCACGTGCCAGTGGTACTAAAGGTCTTTCCGCGTTCTTCCCCACTTCTTCCCCTGCAACTATCACTCATCAGGATGGGCAGATTCACTCCAATGCCTCTGCATTCTGTCCCGACTACCGTTCATAGCCTTCCTAACGAAATCGTCGCCAGTATCCTAGAAGAACTGGTCGAGATTTATGTCGAAGACCAAGCGTTTATCCCGAAAAAGCTCTGCGAGCTTCGGCTAGGATGCAAGGCCCGGTGCGCGAGCATCGATAATACCTGCACACTCTGGTCACACCTCTGCGGGACGGAGACACTCGAACAGGTCGAAACCATTCTACGCCTTTCAAAACGTGCACCTCTGTTCTTAACGCTTTGTCCTACCTCGACGATGACGAGGCAATGCCCAGTACGAGAGTCGTGCGCGTTCTCCGAGAGCTGGGTCGCTTTCCGCATTCAACATCACCATATCCGGGACCTCGTGGCCACAAGTCTCAGCTCTGTTGTGTAATAGCGCGCCGCTCCTGGAATCGCTTTGCATGAGTGTCTCCATGGAAATTGGTAGTCCAGCTCCTGCTCTTCCTGCTACCATGTTCAACACTAGGCAGTCACCCCGCCTCAGGGTGTTAAATATGGAAGGCTGCAGCGTCAGCTGGACTTCGTCATTGCTACCGAACCTCGCCGGTCTGGGTCTGCACAATTAACTGCGACGTCCGAGCTACTCGTAATTCCATGTCATGCTCGCCCAAATGCCCATGCTCGAGTTCTTGGAGCTCTTTGGATGCTTGCCTGAGACCACACCACCTAATGCTCGCGAGATTACCATGCCCCACCTGTGTCAAGTGACCTTGTGGGACGACGTTGACCGATGCATCGCTTTCCTGAAACGTACGAAATGTGCTCTCCTTGTACTGGACATTGGCCTTCAATCCGGAACGCACGATTTCAAACCCTTTTTCAATCTGTGCGAAACTCGACTTGGGGTCGTCGAGCATACGACCGTATCAACGTCTTCACGTCACAGTCGTCCTCTCGTATCATTGAAGTTAGCAAACTACCGGCTTACTTCACGGGCCCGGAAGATCACCGACGAAACAGACGATGACTACGATTGTACACTGAGCCTTTCTGTTGCAGTCGGCCTCCCCGTTGTTGATCAAGTTGTTAACCAAGCTGTCTCAGCCGCTCGCACCTCATTGAAGCACGAGGCGCTCAAGACCAACCTCTAGGACTGTCTCGATTCTTGTTATTCATCTGCCTTGTGATCACGTATTTAGTATGTATTTTCTATCTTTTATCTGCGCCTTGTCTATGGGGCCTTTGTATGTATGTAAGTAGATCGACTTATCTACATGCGCATGAGCTTTCAACCGCAGTGGAATTTCTGCCCTCCTGTAGTAGGCTTGTAGTTTTATTCCTCTTATCCTAACTCGTCCCGAAAATATATTGCTAGCTCAGCTGCTTACATCGACGTAATTCGACCTTGATGCCTCTCGATAAGGTGGGTACTGTTAAGCCTGATGAAGACAAACTCCAATCTACCGAGCCTTCGAGGAGGCAATTCAACAAGCACGGCGCAAGAGTTATCGAAGCCTCACCTGACTCGTAGATTGCCGCACCCCAGAGGAGATGGGTCTTGTTTCTCATATCCTCTCAAATTGAATTGGCGTAGATATATCGCCAGAATGGTTCATTAGTGTACACATGATTATTGATTCCTCCAACTCCAGTCGGCATTGAGTCAATAAAAGCGTAACCGACGTACGATCCCTCGACTAGCGAAACATTTTGAAGAGTATCCTAAACCTAGAGGTAACAGAAGATCAGGGTCTGAATTCCTGATTATTGAATCCATCCTCCTAAAGCTCAATGTCAGCCCCGTCCAAAATCTGCGCATATCATCCTGGCGTACTTTCAAAGTTTACGCGGGGCGAGGCTTGGTTATAGTTCAGAAATCGAATCAACCTATTGTACTTAGTTGCAGTTTCGACGCTCCTTGCTTGCTATCTCGTGCGAACCTGCTACTCCCATTATGACCGCTTTACCGCCGGGAGACTGGCTTCCCTTGCTTCGCGGTGTGCGCTTATCCGTATATCGCCCTTGGTGATAGAACAATATGTTTGGTTTTGGGTCGCTTCTACTCGTAACACTTCTGCCGGCGACGTTCTGTGGAGTTGATGACTAGGAAAGACTTGCCGCCGGCCATTTGCACGCAGATCGTCGGAAATGCGCAGAAACCACGCAGAAACGTGTTTCACTGAGGGGACCTGGCAAGTACATGTTCCTCGTGTTACCTATGAGACAACTGAGAGATACTTTTCCAATGGGAAGCTGCCCGCCTTGCAAAATGGAGTCCTCGCATATGTGTTGAGTATATTCATATAATGAATGTCGCCCAGCAATCGTTCCATTTAGCGATAGGAATATTAATTCAACGGCGAATTCTTTGCCTCTAAAGGCCTAAACCCTTACCAAATATGCGAGTCTCCGTGCTACCGCTTGTACGGTTGTAAATTACTTCATGTAAGCAGCAGTTATCGTCTTGCTCGGCGTTCCAGAAGCATATTCATTGTAGGCAGGAGCCACTGAGAACGATCAAGTCTGATCAAATGTCAATATGGAAACTGTAGACTCAGTGAACTCGCGGGTCACTGCCCTGGAATGTCAGAAAATGGAATGTCCGATCTGCCTATGTCATCGGACACGTCAACTTGAATATCGTTTGGACTCCTTATCGTTTGCATGGTAGAACACCTTATATATGTTCATCAATCGGCGAAGAAACGCATGTGTGCGAACTTGTCCGCGGCCTGCAAAATAGTTACGACCATCAGATTAAGAGGGCATCACAAGGACATAGCAGTGAATTTTACTTGCTTCGTGAACCGGCGGCATTCGATGATGTTCTTCGTACAACCATCAATGTGGCGTCGGTGTGAGAGTCGAAGGAGGAAAATAGCGACGGGGATTCATTCATGTATTAGAGAACTGCGTTCAGAAACGGGGACGTGTAACGACGTTAAGGAGGGCAGGACTGATCGATTACATCCTGGGTGTGAGTATGAGATAGAATGTGAGGCAGTAAGTCTATGGATCACCAAGTCATACCTCTATCTTGTGCTCGGAGCGATTTCCGCGAACCGTTGAATATAGTTGTATGGCCTGCTGGCAGTCGTTCCCTGGCCTCGATGCAACCTGTGGATTCTTTGAGACGTTTCTCGCTTACACTGGGCGCTGGCATCTGAAACGAGGACTGCTTGTGTTTCACCGCATAGCAATCACGATCACCGCAAATCGAAAGAGCAGGGACAATGCCGCGCAGGAAGTTCGCAGAAGCTGCCGTCGGCTCGTAGGGAGTGGGCCTGAACAGGGCCTAGCACGGCCAAACGTCAGCAAGTTGCAACCTCGAAGAGTTTAAGATTAAGACTACCGAGAGCAAAGCGCCTGAGGTCCTCCGTTGACCACGCATTCAAGGCATGCCTAGTCCAGCGTTGAGGCCGTAGCCTCGCTTTGGCGGACCCTGATAGAGTCGTCGCAGCGCACCCTGCCTAGATCATGAAGTAGATATAAAGTTCGTGCCACATTGAGAAGGTTCTGAAGTCAGCCGGAGCAAGTCTTCGCAGGAATAATGAACGTACGCTTGCTCATTCTGGGAGGCCCGGTTACAATCCAAGGTAAGTGGATTGTGAGTGGCGCATCAATTCGCACAACGTGAAGCAAAGTAAAGGCCCCGAAACCTTGCTAAGTACTTAGCAGCGGAGGTAGCAAGACGTAGCATCGCCCTCATTTATCGTTTCATCTCCGTCGGGACCATTGCCAAAAACTTACCTATAGTCAGTTGATGGCCAGAGGACAATCTATGGGGACATTCGATTGTACGCATGACAGGTACGAGCACCAGGGTCCAGACCACTTGAAAGCCACGAACATGTTCCGATAACCGAAACAAAATTGCAGATAGCTGGATGGTTGTCGGTATCTTTGGAAAAAGCTCTTGAGGCCAGAGGGCTGATAGATAATTCGCGCAACAAGTACTATCCACTAGAGTCAGGTTAAGTCACGGTGAACCACGAGCTCTGTAGTTCCGGCTATATTAGAGTCGATTGTAACATGCTCGGGAAGAAATGCGCATGTAATGCCTACTTACTCTCATAAATGGGCCCCTAACACCTACACCACCCTTCGCTGAGTTGCCCGGGAGATCGAGGGTGTAATCACTAATGCCCTTCGGCAATATGAAATTGCCCAGAGCAAGTCATACGTGCCATTCAGTAGGCCCGCAGATGTTCCTTGTGTGGCTTATCTCAGCCAGGCTCCAATGGAGAGATCCCGCTCTCATTGCAAGCGGCCATCATCTGTCTTCTATGCCACGAGGCCGTGTCGATTGGAACGTATGTTTCCTACAATAAGATGTCAAAGCTGTACATTGAACTCCATTCAACGGCGAGGAATGTTGACCGTCAATTAGAAGGTCACCGCGACCATGTGTCCTCGCCGTAGGTCTAAACGTAGACTTCGTTTGTGAAAGAAGACACTACTAATAGCACACTGAAACGTACCGATAGAGCACAGTAAAATGCTGCCCTGGATTAGAGGGGTATGCCGTTCTTCGCTCTACCCGGTGATGGCCACCAAAGAACGGAGCCCAAACCCAGGAGGCTTGCCAACACGCCAAAGGCCCGAACGATCTGTGGGGTCCGGACTCCGGAGTTTTCGGCGCCATGTGTCGGGGATGTGGCACCACAAGAGTAGGCAATCCTTCGATGCATCAGACGGGATCAGAATCGTTTGGGTATCTTCATTGGACTAGGCGGTTGACGTTGAAGCCATGCACTTCAAAATGCAGGTAGACGCCCACGTTGCCCGATGGCTTACGTACGAACTCCAAATCTGGGCTCCAAGAATAGATCTCCAAAATTTTGGGCGCCTGATCAACAATTTATCTTTCTTTAATCGCTCCTCGACCTTAGACTACTACCATCGATATGGCACCTTCAGCTTCAAAACAAAAACGGCTTGCAGAGAAGGCAGCAAAGAGGAGTGCTGGTGTGGCCAATGGATCGAGCACTGCTGATGGGTCGTCCACACCGTCTGGATCGAGGAACGGGAGCTCGGTGAACACGCCGATGACCAGCCTGAGCGCTGCTACTAGTACGGATGATTTGTCGGCAATGGCAAAGTTGTCACTTGCAACGGATCGGTGCGAATCATCTCATCTTGCAATTTCCATCTGAGCTAACCCTTGGTGTAGGAGTGCGACTGGAGTATTGGTCTCTGACCCGAAGGGTCGTGATATCAAGATTGATTCATATACCCTGTCGTTCCATGGCAGACTCCTCATTGAAAAACGCTGAGATCGCTCTCAATTATGGCCAAAGATACGGTCTGCTGGGCGAGAATGGTTCGGGAAAGGTAAGCATCTTGTGGGAGGACTTGTGGGCACGATAACGGCCTTCGTTTCTGTCAAATTATACGTAAGCGCTGACATTTTGATCATTAGTCGACCTTCCTGCAATCCATGGCCGAACGCGACATCGAAATTCCACAACACATCGATATATACCTGGTGCGCGGAGAGGCGGAACCATCGGATGTAAATGCAGTCGAGTTCATCGTAGCCTCGGCGAAGGAGAAAGTAGCCAAGCTAGAGGCGTACATAGAGGAGCTCTCCGTATCCGATGAACCGAACGATATGGCTCTTGACCAAGCTTACGAGGAACTAGAAGAGCTTGATCCCGCCACTTTCGAGACGAAAGCAGGGTCGATCCTTCATGGTCTCGGTTTCTCGCAAACGATGATGAAGAAGCCCACGAAGGATATGAGTGGTGGTTGGCGTATGCGTGTCGCCCTTGCTCGCGCGCTCTTCATTAAACCCCATCTTCTTCTCCTCGACGAACCCACCAATCACTTGGATCTCGGCGCCGTCGTCTGGTTAGAAGCATATCTGAGTACTTACAACCACATCCTCGTCATAACGTCGCACTCGCAAGATTTCATGGACTCGGTGTGTACGAACATCATGGATCTGACGATGTCGAAGAAGCTGGTCTATTACACGGGTAATTACACCACGTACGTGAGGACAAAGAAGGAGAACGAGGTGAACCAGATGAAGGCGTACCATAAGCAGCAAGAGGAAATAGCTCATATCAAAAAGTGCGTTGATCTATTTATGAACATTTATCGGCGCTTACGACCATGGCAGGTTCATTGCGTCGGCTGGTACCTACGCCAACCTCGTGAGGCAGGCGAAATCCAAGCAGAAGATTATCGACAAGATGGAAGCTGCAGGGTTGATCGAGAAGGTCGAGACACCCAAGCCTCTCCGCTTCAACTTCGAGGATATCCGCAAGCTACCACCACCAATCATCGCGTTCGACCGAGTCGCGTTCTCGTACTCTGGCAAAAAGGAGGATTTCCTCTATCAGAATCTTTCCTTTGGTATCGAGTAAGTTCGACCGTCCACTGCTTGACTGCTGTTAATTACTCGTTTCTCCTTCAGCATGGACTCACGTGTGGCCATCCTTGGTGCCAATGGAGCTGGCAAGTCCACTCTGCTCCACTTGATCACCGGCGCCCTACAGCCTGTGGAAGGGAGCGTTTCCAAGCATTCGCAATTGAAACTAGCCAAGTATTCTCAGCACTCTGCTGACCAACTCCCATACGAGAAATCCCCCATTGAATACTTCCAATCGTTGTTCAGCGAGAAATACCCCGAAAAAGACATAATGGTGAGCCGCACTTCTCACTCCGTCGCCTGTTGTTTGCCTTTTCGAGTCCTTTCTCCCGCTGTCTACCTTAATGGGTTTTGCCGCGTTCCGTTCCGCATTCCGCCTTGGCAGTTCTTACCATTATTTTTATGGTCTTCTTTATCAACTAGTCTACGGAGTTGTGGCGTTGATTACTGACCTCTCCGCTTCAAAGGCCTGGCGATCTCAGTTGGGTCGATTCGGTCTCTCCGGTCACCACCAGACTTCACCCATCAAGCAACTTTCAGATGGTCTGCGCAACAGGTATGGCCTGAGCCATTTCTGCTTGGAGCGTGTCGTAACTGAGGCGCCGTCCCTTTAGAGTCGTCTTTGCCCAACTTGCCATGGAACACCCGCATATCTTGCTGCTTGGTACGTTAATGACCTTGTCGTCTTAAACAAAGTCTGATCGATATGTCTTTACCGTAGATGAACCCACTAACCATTTAGACATGGAGTCCATTGATGCGTTGGCTCGTGCCATCAAAGAATTTGAGGGTGGTGTTGTGATCGTTTCGCACGATTTCCGTGAGTCTAGCTTGCACCAACGGCGGTTTCTCTGTCCCATAACCTTTCACTAATGACTTGAACTGCTTTTAGGTCTGATTTCCCAGGTCGCGGAGGAGCTGTGGGAGGTCGCGGACAAAACCATTCGTAATCTCTCGAAAGAGGATATCAGCATCGTCGATTACAAGAAGAATCTTATCAAAGCTAGTACGTCCATTGGCTGTCTGTCAATGAGGACACTACTGACGTGTGTCGTAGGTAATGCCGCCATCGAAAAGGCGAAACTATTCAGCAAGACTGCGCCGAAAGGCAGGACATAATCGCTTGGATCCCCTCAAGTTTCTGACCGACCATTCTCCAATCTCTCTCATGATCATTTCCCTACACTTACACGTAATTCACATCGTAAACCAATGTAGCCATCTCACCAAGTCCACTGCTTGTACCCCAGTCTCAATCATATACATTTAGTAGTACTACCCCGATTCATATACACCCGTACGTACCTACCGCCTTTCCCGTGTATGTTACGAAAGGACTTTGTCCAATAGATTGACTTGATGCATTTATCGTCACACCGTTCTAAGAATTGGCTCCGACGTTTCAGGGATCTTCACATCAACGGTTGACGAAGATTCTCATTCTAATGAAACAAGCAACGTTGACATCGGCTAACAGGTCAGAGAAGCTTCAAAGGTTAGGTGACTGACTAGAAGCTACCATACTCGTTAAGAAATGATGGATTGGCTGGGTTGTGAATTCAATGATGGGTGGGAATTCTAGGATAGATTGGGGGTGGCGATGTGTACAGGCACCGAAGCTTGACACAAAGAATCGCACAAACTCAGTAAAGGCTAGTTAAACGAGAAGATTGTCGTGATGTTATTGGCGGATAAAGTATATACCTTCGAGGCCGCGGCTAGAACGCTGGGCGGAGAAGAAATAACAAGCATAGTCTATGCTGCATTATGCTTCATCAGTGCTTCGTACCCCAGCGCCCCCTGGATTACTCACTCATTTTCACGTCCCCTGCTGAGATATCTTCGGGATATGATATTCTAATGCCTACATACACATTCGTACCACTTTCAAGCCATACACGTCCATATTTTCAACGATAGAATTTGGCCGGTGTCGCGCTCTGCCGCAGAAGCCGCGGCGGGCGGTCAATCTGGGACTGGTTTATTCTGTGTGAGTTTCAATATCTTTTCCGCTCGACGTGACGTTTGTGACGCTGCGAAGTACTGATTGGGGTACGGAGCACCGATGAAGCATAGTGTGCGGCAGGCGATAAGAAGCCCGTCGAATATAGGAACCACCGGCGTGGATACTCGTATGTACTTACTCATACTCCACCCAGATCAAGGCACGGGAGATAGACACTCAGCAACGAATGGGAAGTGTCCAGCAGACTTGAAGGTCGGCGCACATTAAAAGTACATACACACGCATACAGCATAAAATGAATACAAAGATAGTGATTGATGGCGGCAACAGAAAGGGAGCTAGGTAACACGACAATGAAAGAAAGGTGGAGACGTTCTATGAGAAAAGACTACCCAATATTACAGTTGCCATCCGTCTTAACTGCGGTCGATGGAATCACGAAGGGGACGAAGCCCGAGCGCTCCATCAGATCAAAGTCTGGTATGCGCAGCATCATCCAGAGCAGACCCTCCAAGCATGGACGCCCCTGCGCCACCAACTTAGGATCTAATGATGAATTTCCGCCGGCAATAAAGACATTGGATGAGGTATCTGCACAGGGCGTAGGACGATTCGGGAAGAAGTGTCGTGGATCGTGGATCATGGTCTCTAGAGAATTAATTGGCGGGGCGTTAGTAATGTATTTTGATTTGGGCCCAGTCAGGAGTCTGGAGGTGCAGAAATGTAAGATGACGGCGAATATATCCCCCATGTGAGCCTAGCTACAGGGGGCCAAGCTAGCTAGCATTCAATTCATGAGAATTTTGACGACGGCGACGGAGGCTTTATTGGACGCCTCAACTTAGCGAGGAGAATGCGGGAACCGGAAGATGTAGGTTTATGTGTAAAGTCCAGACGGACGGAATATTTACTCACATCGACCAGACATACATAGGAGGTAGGAAGGACGGGGGCCGACGGCATGACGGGATGATCCGTCTCTCGCTAAGACGTTGGGGGTTAGAGGAAATAGTCCGCTGGAGGGCGTTTCGCCGGAATCGACCGTACGTCCTATAATGCAAAACAAAGCAGGCGTCAGCACATGTGGGCGCGAATATCGAGGTATGATCGGATAATAATAAAATAAGGAATAAAGGAACGATCGGGGGAAGGATAGGAAAGGATTAGAGGTCCATACGCAACGAGGCGACGACCGTCATCAAGCCACAAAGCATAGCCACTGGCCCGTTGAGGTAATCTCCCAGCACCTAGTCAGATGCAGCAAAAACGCCCAGTGGGCAGATCCCGGTATCAAGAAAGTCCCAAATCGCGTTGCTGCCTGCTGCCAAAGTACCGCTTTCCACCACCATCTGATGGGGCGTGCACAGGATCGAATCAAATGGTGATGATAGGCTGACATCCGGACAGGCGGTCAGCAAATCAGGAGAGAGAACGTTCGAAGAACGAACGGAGGGCCTCGTGAAAGTGACACCGATCATCGGGAGCGGTGCACATGTAAAAGTTGAACAGGCCAACGTGAACTGCAACTAGCCAGTTGGGAGGCAGATGGAGTGGGAAGGGGAAAGATAGAAGTGACATAAGACAAGACAGGCAGCTTGATGAATAGCCGAACCGAGATGTGAATGGAAGAACGTTCGGAAAGGTAAGGTAAGGGGGCGAGGTCAAGTCAGTCAAAACAAAAGTAAAGTAGGCAACGAGGCCAAGGCAAATGCGAAAGGATAAGCCAACGAGGCGACGAAGACCGGGAAAACAAGAAAAGTAGAATGGGGAGAACGAGGAGGATAAGTCAACGAGGATTGACCAAAAACACGCGCGATCGTGTTTATGTTAGATGATGTAAGTGAACACGGACACGGACACGAACGCAAAATGGAATGCAATTGCCCATACGAAGAGAAGCGAGGCATTGGTGACTGATGTTTGATAATCGAGACGATAGATCATCGACATAAAACGTCAAAGAAGAACGTCAACCACAAACCACGATGAGAACACGAAGCAAGAACACGGGCACGAACACAAACAGCACGAACCGAAGGTAGGCAAATGAAGATGACAACGAATTTGAAATAAAGACGATAATGGGATTGGCAGTAGGTATGAGAAGCTTACCGAAGGCGCATGCGAGAATACTTTGTACTCCTGGCCTAGGTGTTCGTCTAGCTCCAGGATGGACGCGACGTTTCCACATCTAGTTTGAATTCAGCGGTTAGTATCGCAACAAAAACCCGCATATCCGACATCCGTTAGTTCAAGAAAGTTGCCGCGCATGCCGAATCACCGACGATATGTATCGTATGCCGTAAAAAGTCGTACGGGGAGGCGGGGTACGATCATGTCGTGTCATCCCACGAGTCGGTCGGGGTGATGTTGATTATGAAGAATTAATTGATAGGTCCCGAGAAGGCGTGAGGTGTGTCCGAATATGTGCACACCGTAGTTGAGTGTACGCCGGTGGTACGTGGGTAGGTGGAGTTATTCGATTTGATATGATGTGTACGCCCGACCCAAGTGTATTGTACGGGTGTGTGCGTTGACGTGTATGTGTATTCGGGAGTAATTACCATCGGTGGGATAGGTGCCGCGTGGGTGACAGACGATGGAAGATGAAAGGCGCACGAAAGCCAAGGATATAGATAGAGACATAGATGAAAAAGAATACGGTTAGTTAGCGTACGTCCGGGCGATACATAGATTGAATTCATCAAAGATAGAGGTCAACGTAATAAGATAAACACAATAGAAGGCGAAATGAACGAAGGCCATATGTAGAGAAATCACAAAAAATAGAGGAATGGCAGAGATGCTGACTAGGCTAGGACGGAGGGAGGTCGGGAAGAATGCATATTTGCGGGTGCGTAGGCACGGGGTCTGAGAACATTCCCGATGTCCGAGACCGAGACCGAGGGCGAAAGTGATTTAATCAATCAAAACCCAGAAAGCACACTACGCCCGTACAGTACGGAGTACCACATGAACACGGGCGTGGAGAAAAGCAGATCACCGAAAATAAACAGAGAAAATAGATGAGAAAGGAATAGAAGGGGTCTCCGAGTCCCCGTTCATCGACTCGAGTAGCTGGAGGAGACGGCTCTACTCATCCAATCCGCTATGGATGTCAGCTGTCAACTCCTGACGGTCAAACGATCTCCCCAATTGGCGCGGTGGTATGGAAAAGTGACTAAGTATGAGAACGAAAATGCCAAAACACCGAAAACGCCCAAAAAAAACGCAACCACGAGACGCGCAAGTTCGCCGCGTCGCGTCATAACCCAGTAAACCCATGCGGAGTAGTGTATACAGCGACGGCATTCCCATGGGCTATGATGGGTATGGGCTCAACGCCGAACAAACGCGATGGAAGGAAGAAACGCAAAAGAAGTGAGTGATTAAAAATACGAAAGAACGCAAGGATAATATGAAATCAAAGGGAGGAAATGAAGGTGTGGGTAATGAGACACGATAGGAAATCACAGCCCACATAGAGGGATAGCAGAAGGGCGCTATCTGGGGTAACCGGTAATCGGTAACCGGCGACGAAGAAGCAGAAAGAGGAGTGTGTAGACGCCGGCATCTGCATCAATGGCTGGAACATAGCGGCAGGAAGCGAGCCGCGTTTACGTCTTTCCCACCCGGGAAGCGAGATAGAAGGAGAAGCAAAAGTTAGACGAGCAAGAGGAGAGGATGTGGACGCTGGCATCGTGCATCATTGCAGAGTGCATATCGCGTGTAGCACTCGCTCGCATACGCCGACATCTAGTCGCGTAGGTTATACGCCCACAGCCGACTGATCGCTCTCTGGACATGACCAATACTCCAACGTCTCCACACCCGAAGCACGAAGCAAGACTTCGGCATCATAGATAGTCGCCTGGGATTCAAGCGATGCACCAACACCAAATACGTGAGACGCGACGAAGTGCGCTTCTCTACGTCCGGAAACGAGGAAACAAGGAGAAAGAGATGCGGGGAAGCGAGGCATGAGGACTAGAACGAGAGCCAGAACGTAGGCCACGACCGAGTTCATCCCACTCCGCCCAATCTCATCAGATAGAAATATGAAATTTCAGACGACGTCCGGAAATTAAATGCCCGAACTAGAACGCAAACTCAAGTTCGAGAAACACGCCGCGCGTAGCGAAGCGAGGTATCAAGGGAAAACATAAGAAAATGAAACACGAAAAGGCGGAAAAAAATCAAGGATGATAAGACGAAAAATAAGAGAAAAAAAGATGGAAAAACAAACAAGAAAACAACCATATTATAGCATGAAACCATACCGGGGGTAACACCAGTACCAAAGGCAGCGCCCAGGCTGTTCGACCTGAAAGTACTACCGACGCGCCTGCTCAAAGGGTAACGAGAACGAGCCCGAAACATCCTCGAGAAGCGAGAAGTAGCGCCCCTCGGTATCCCTGAAGGAACCCCTGGGATCCCTAGGGACCTCCATAAGTGGGGACAGGGAAGCGCAGACTGCGGTGCAGGGTGCGGGGTGTGGGGTGCTTAAACTTTAAGCTGGGACGCCCATCCGCAAAGTGCGTTGCTGTGAAGCAGCGAGGGTCCGAGCAAGGGCCGTCCCGCTCCCTCCTCCCAACCAAAGTAAATGAAAAGAACCCGACGGGTGGTACTCACCGATAGCAATAATTCGGCGCACTCCACACTGTCACGATCGTCCGATCAAACATCAATTTATAGCCCTCCATCGCCAGCTGATGGGCACGGGCGATGAGGTCGATGGCATTGGCGTGCGCAAAGGCCTTGGTGATGTCGGCTCCGAAGAGGAAGCCGGCACCGCGCGGGGAGAGGCCCCACCCTTTGATGTCGTCGGGATCCGACCATAGCAAGTCGCACATAGGCCCGTCGTGAGGCACTTCTTGTTTTCTGTCGATCGCTCGAATCTACCCAAAAATGTTAGCATCAAGATTAATATCCTCAGCTCGGGCACACCCACCTGATCAACACTCTGCAAACTCGGACTCAGCCCGCCATGCACGCAGAACACCCGGCCGTCTACTACCGCTCCCAGCGCCAGATAATCGAATACTTCGCAGCACCACCGCCAGACATTCGCGGAACCCCCGAATTTCCGTTGGCACTCGTCGTAGAAGCCGTAGACCTGGGTGATCTGCCGCGACTCGTGGTTGCCGCGGATGAGGGTGATGCGCTCGGGGTAGCGAACCTTGAGTGCGAGAAGGAGGAGGAAAGTCTCGACGGAGTAGAAGCCGCGGTCGACAAAGTCGCCCATGAAGAGGTAGTTCGTCTCGGGGCAGAATCCGCCGACTTTGAACAACTCCATCAAGTCAAAGAATTGTCCGTGGATGTCACCACATATCTACGACCATACTACTCATCAATTCCGCGTATGATATACAAAGATTGATCAAACTGACGGTGACAGGTGAATCAACAGCCTGGACATTGCCCTCCTCGATGAGGATCTCGCGGGCTTTGAGACAGAGGCGTTTTACTTGTTCTTCGGAGATGGGCTCGCATCGGGATAACTGTTCGATTTGTCTGGTATCAAGCCCATTTGGTTTCGGGATGCGTTTTCGGTCGTTGGGGTTCGGTGGAGGTGTTTGGTGAAGATGAGATTAGGTGGAGATGTAGGCGGGATTGCAAAGCAAGGATCGGGATGAGTAAGTAACGGAATCAAAAATCAAAAGCAAACGCGAAGGGACGTACCTATCCAAATCACTCGGCATCGGTGTATCGTTTTGGGTTTCTGGCTTTCGCGCGCTTTATAGCAAGCCTTCACTCTGTGGGATGTCGGTGTCGGTCCTCCCAATTCGCAATAGTACACTATACAGGTCGCGCTGATATAGTTCGTGATTGCGATATATGTGTTCGAAGGTCGCGATTATACAGAGCAAGGGTACAAGGGACCGGTCGCCAGCGTCTGTCGTGTGAGGATATTACTGTTTTTGAGTGGGAGCCCCTGAATCTACCTTCAGGTCGCAGTTCGCAGTACGAGTCCTCTGTCGTCGGTCGGGCGTATGCTAGCGCGTTGGAGCATCGCGGTCCAGTCAGTGTACTGCACTGTTCAATGCTAGTTTCAACGTTTCGCAAGCGCCAAACACCGGTAACACGGTAGTCCGGGCGCGCATATTTACAACCGCCGGAATAAAATTTAAATACTCGTCATTCATTTCATTGTCAGACAAAGATCTATACCCCGTAAACGGCCTTTCTAGTACACGGCCTTCCTACACCGAAGGCCTCTTCCTTCTAATCAGAACGTCCACTCCCAAAACTTCCAGTGTTGTCTAACTTGTCAATGAACATATGATCAGTCTTTGCGATCACGCTAGATCGCCAATGTCACTCGAATGAGAAGGAAATGCAAATTTCGTTCGTGTTTGACGCTAGGCACAGCCGCTGCACGAGTACCATGCAAGTCCCGCCAGATATCGCATATCGCATGATGGCGTCCTAATTGGTAACTTCTGAGTTGCGACAGGAGGACACTGGACAGGTGGGATAAGGCTGGATACACAGGATAATGTATTAGGACGGGAGCGAGCAGGGCAGGTAAAACACGGTTACATCGCCATCGTGCCACCATCGCACCGTGTCATTAGCACAGTAACACAGCGTTGCGCCTCCGAGTAGCGCATCAAAACATAACCAACGGCTCAACCCATCATCCCACCGCCGCATCAAGACGCAGCGCCTCCATCGAAACATCACAAACATAACTAACATAGCGCGCTATGTCACGCTGTCCCCTATGATGCACGATGCCGTTATCTCGACGCATCAAAAGCCTAACCTATCAAAGATACTGTGACTACCGCATCAATACACGGCACCATCAAGACATAGCGTCAATCAAAACATAGCCTAAATACACATACGTATACGTAGCAAGGAACGTCGGTAATATGACATTCTATCGATAGCGCTAGTCTCACCGTAACGGTGCGATAGACTATCGAGAGTTCGACTATCGCATCAAAACATCAGACATGGCGTCAACGTTTCATCCTATCGTCGCAGTCATAGTGCTGTAGTCAGGTCGGCTGACTGCTCGATGATCGCTTGGCACATCAGTTAGACGCAAACGGAGAAGTGGGGAGAGGTCGAAATGGCGTTACAATTTCAAGAGGGCCGTCGTGTCTAATGATTGGTTACCCTCGATTGCCTAGTTTCACGTTTCGAGAGCTTTCTTCACGACAGAGGATGCAGGTGAAGATGCAGATGTAGTATTCTGTATAAACACGTTACATGTACAAACGATACTTAAATCAGGAGTACAAGATTGTAGTCAGATCGAGAGAACAGAGAGAGAGACGGGAAGGAAGAGAGGGAAAAGTAACCAAGAAATCAAGAGCTGAAGATAAAATATTCGAGCACGAGCATAAATGGTAGATGTTGAACGGGTGGACTGTAAGTAGTGTGCGCGGCGGGGGCAGGATAAGAGTGAATAGCGGGGAACGGTGAATAGTGGTTTGGTATTAAAAAAAATCAGCACGTCGCATAGAAATCAATCGTCCGCAAGTCTACTGGATCAGCGCACCAACGCCCTTCATCCGCATATCCCTCATATCGCGCCCGATCTCCGTCTTCCACGCGCCCGGGCCCAGACCGAGGCCCATCCCGGCCATCCCTCCCATGGAGTTCATGGAGGACGGGTACTCGAGATGGTGCGGGTGGTACGGCGAGTGCGGCGAGGTGGGGGAGTGGCCTTGTTGGCTCTGGCTATGTTGTTGTTGTTGTTGTTGTTGTTGTTGCTGCTGCTGCTGAGAGTGCTGTTGTTGGGAGTGTTGGGAGTGTTGTTGGGGGTGGTGCGGATGTCCGTGCTGCGAGTAATGCGAGCCCGTCGAGTTGCCACTCCCCGGACGCCCGTCCATGCCCCCTCCAATCACCGACCCCCGTCGCGAATTCCCCGACGACACAATCCCCTCCTGAATCGGCGCCAGAATCGGGGGCGGGGAGTCAAACCGCCCAAACGCACCTCCGCCCACACCCCCGCCGTAGCCGCCGCCCATCGAGTTCATGCCCCCACTGCTCATCGAGCCCATGCTGCCCCCCATGCCCCCGCCCATGCCGCTCCCCATGTTCAGATTATGCTCCATCAGCCCGTTCTCGTACACGCTCCCGCCGTTGGAGAGCCCGAGCGACCCGTTGTTCAGGTTGATCCCGACGGTGTCGTCCTGGAACGGCGGGGTCGGCGTATACGGCGACGCGGTCGAGTTCGTGGAGGAGGAGGGGGAGGGAGGTTGGCTGTTCGTCCCGCAGTTGGTATTGTTGTTGTTCCCGGAATTCGGGTTGATGCCTGAGTTGGAGGAGGGGAGGCTGTGAGGTGGGAGGCTAGGCGAGCCATTGGGGGACTCGGAGCCGCCGCGGCTGCCTCTGTGGTGGGGTTGTTGCGAATGGTGAGGATATACACCCGTTGTGGGTGTAGGCGGGCCCGAGAGTGAAGGGGAAGGGTGCGAGTGCGAGGACGTGGGCGAGCCGGGGTCGTAGTTATTCTGATTATGGTGGTTTTGGTTATGAGACTGGTGGTGTGAGTAATGAGATGGATTCGGGTGCGAGATATGCGAGATCGAGTGCCTCGAAGACAGCGATTGGGGCAGAACAGGCGAGCCGGGCAAGGACCCCTCGTCACCCTCGTGGCTATTCACACCGCGCGTGTTGTTTGCGTGGTGATACGACGCGGGGGGCGGGGGGTACGTGAAGTGCTGGTTCTGGCCGTTGTTTTGGTGCTGGAGGGGCGGGGAGTTTGAGTGTGAGTGGGTGATGGGGGTGGTGTGCACGTATGTGTAGCACTGGCCGCCCCCGGCACCGCCCGTCCCCTGGGACTGCTCCTGGTACGTCGTCGTGCCGCTCCGATACGAGTAGTTGTTCGTATGCGGGGGGTGCGAGGCGTGGTGCAAAGTATACGGAGAGCCTGAGGGTATCTCGGGGGAGCTGGATCCGCGGCCGTACTGGTGCTGCGAGGACGACGAGAAGTGGGAGGAGGAAGAAAAGTGCTGGGACGATGGATGCGGGGAGGACGAGAAATGGGAGTGCGCGTGTGGGTGGTGTGCGTGCATCGTAGCCGGCAGAGTCGCCTGTGCGAGAGGAGGTGGAGAATCGGGTGGCGGGGAGAGCGATCCATTTCCGCCGCTCAGATGCGAGGGGTGGTACAATCTCGCGGGTTCCAGAGCCGGGGGTGCACTGAGTGGCGGGGGGATGAGATTCGGGTTGGGAGAGTGGTGTAGGGCGTGCGGGGAAGACGAGGAGGAGAGCGCGGGGGAGAGATGTGGCGGTCCGCTGTGGAGCTGATGCTGGGAGGAAGAGAGGTGGTGCGGGTCGAGGCCGGCTGCTTGGGCTGCCGCTGCCTGGGCCTGTTGAAGAGCAAGAGCGGCCGAGCCGCGTTTTCCGCCATTCATCGCGCGTGCGATTGCGGAGCGCGAAGACGAGCGGCGGGAGCCGGGGGACAGATGGATACGATAGCTATTTTACGCATTATTTTAGACAGCAGTTAACTCAAGTAACAATGGTAATACGCACTGCTGCTGGAGGTTATCCTGCCGCGAACACCTTGTCTCGCAGCCGGGAAAGGGGCATTTGTGGTTGCGCTCGCCGGTGTGGACGCGCGAATGGCGCGCGAGGTGGCCGCTGGTTGTGAAGGCGCGCTCGCAGGTGGGGCAGACGTGTTTCTTCTTCTGCGCAGGCGACGAGGCGCTGGGGCTGGGGGCGGCGGGGGACTGGGAGGAGGATGTTGAGGAAGAGGAGGCGGGCATCGTCTCCTGCGGTGTTGGCGATGGGCTCGATGACGTGTTGTTGCTCGGGTTGTAGGGGAGAAGGCGGGGTAGAGGAGTGCAACACGAAAAACAGGGAATGGATAACGGGACCCTCGGTGGAGGATGACAGGGATGCAAGTGCGCCTTATTATAAGAAGGGATCGACGTCCTGCCTTATTTTCCCTTGTATTTCCTGCCAAATTCCTATTTTCGTCTATTATTTTTGCCCATATTATCATTTGTGATTAATTATCGATTATGCATTAGTAGGGCATGTGAATTATCGACAGCAGGGGACCCAGCAGAATGGCGTGAGATGGATATATACGGTCTAGTCCGCAGGGTATGGAATATCTCCTTTTGCAGACGACAAATCCCCCTCCTCACTGTTTTACATCGAGATCAAGCAGGTCTCCCAGATCTCGATCTTGCGCACTGACACTCGGCTTTGCGATGCGAGAGCTACTGGATTTGTGTTTTTGGTGATGTCGATGGGCTCCTAATCTCCCGGACTCGTCAATCATCCATCTGTTGCAAGATTCTCGCACTGAACGTCCTCCACCGATTCTCATGTCCAACGCCAGTCGCCGTCAGGCAACGTATCTTCCCCTCATCTGCCCATCTGCCCATCCGCACTCACCTCCCTCCACGCCACCCCCCCCCTATCGTCGAATATTTGGGAGTGCGAGCGAGGCCTCGAGGCACGTCCGTAAATCAACCAAACCAAATAAATATTCGCAAATGCGATTACTCGCTCCCGGCGTAGAGGGGCTCCGGGTCCGGAACAGATGAGACGGGATATTTAATATATTTAATTCAATCTTTTTTTCTCTCTTTGATTCTCGATTTCGTTACATAAAATACGTTCGGGGTGTCTGCTGAGTGTGGAGGACGTGGAGGACGCGCTCCGGCGACATCGTAGCGACATACTGTACTGCGCAGCCCACATTAACATTTTCCACCTTCCATACTCCCTTCATACATGGGCACTCGGGTCTCTCCAAAATCCAGACTCTAGTGTTACACGAACGAACGAACGACTACATCACTCCGATCCCACCGTCCTTGATCCGTTCTACACTTAAGTTTACACTGACACTTACACACCCTGTCCCTGTCCCTGTATTCGTACTTGTATCTCATCGCATCAGTAGTAGCTTGACTTACCCCTTGCCCACCATACTTATCGCAAATACCGTATTACCATGATATGAACGCATCCTCACACAATTCTATCGTACCACGGCATCGCACCAGACATCAATTAGTCGTCAAATAAACGTCATACCTAGATCATATCGCGGTATAACAGCATACGCATCAACATATCACGTATGGGTCGCCCCCGTTGTCGAGGAGTCGATATGCGGTTTTGTAACTCAGCGTCGTTACGAACAACGTGCAGGATACGCGATCGCAATCACGAACGAGAGAGATCACACCAAGGTACGGAGGACTGTGTATCTAGTATCGGCACTCGTGAAACGTGAACATAAATATAAACATCAACGCAACTCTCAGGCATCGTTAGCGCAACACATAGAGATATGAAACGCTACTACAAGACCACCTACGCCTGAAGTCTGAAGTTATCTATGGATGGTATATTCTAACCATCTAACATCTGACCATCTAGCAACAGCGAACACCGCCTTGCGGTACCGGTATAGCGCGTATACGAGCGTCGTGCGGTGTGTAGTATGTGGTACGTGTCTCTGCATGACACACAGACATAGCAATTTTGTCGTTCGTTCTGACATTTGTGCAATATATGGCTAGTTGTAAGATGCTCCTATCTGCATTGCTACGAGGAGTGAACACTGCCTTACACTAACCAACTAGTTCACCATACAGCCCACCGTTGAGCGAATCATCACGATTCACCTGTCAATCGATCACAACGACCAGATCGCCAACACTATAACCGTACCCGTACCCGTGCCCATACTATTATCCTAAATCCGAACATAGGGGGAGCCTGTAGAATGTGTACCCTGCGTCCGGTGGCTGCTCGTACCTGTGATGCGTACCTGTAGCGAGCGGCGTGACCGCCCGTCCTCGCTTCCTCGAAATGATCTTGAAGGTAGGCGATCTGTCTACGTATCTGTGGATAGGATCTATGTCTGTGTCTATGTGGTATGTCCTGCGGGACCGCGCCCATTGCTCGAGCCACCATGGTGCTTCATGCAGTGCGCCCGGGCCAAGCATCACCATCATGCTTCACTGAATTATTGTAGTATTATCGAACAATTACCTCCGGAAATCATTAATCATCATTCTCGACGGATCCCGGCTGTAGGGCCTGCGGCACCGTGAATGTGGGCGGGGAAATGATGGAGGCTATGCTACTAGAATGGATGGATGGTAGGACGGTGGGATGGTAGGAGGATAATGACCGCAAAGGGGAGGATAATGGATCTAGGGGGGATGGGCTTGACATTTTGTCTTTTCACGTACTCGCGACGTTCCAGTCGTAGTGCATTAACTTGATTAAGGATGATGAAAACCGACTTGCATTTTCCGTATCCCTCCTCCTATACCAACGCACACCACGCCACGCGTCATTGGTTTATACATCGCGCGCTGAGCCGAACAGAAGAGAAGGCATACCGTTGATGTAAGCCCAGAAGAGAAGATTCGACTAGTCCGAACGAGCCAATCTGTCGCCTAGTCGACTAGAGCTCCTCCAAGTAGTTAAGGTTAATGTTGATATCTACGTACGGAATACGAAGGTTGTGTATGAAGGTTGATGTTGATGTTGATGCAGCGTAGAAAGGGTGGCCTGTCCGTGATAAAAGCCAATCTTCGCATTCGAGGTTTGAGGGTGAGATTCGTAGATCGGCCGACCAAGCCCAGATCCAAGTACCTCTCCACCCATAGCATATATCTGACGGCATCCCAAGTATGAGGCATCAGTATATTAACGACAATAATAACATACAACGAGAAGACGTACAACGTACAAAGCCTGAGCTTGATGTCCGAATACACCGTCAATTATGTAGGACATGAATAGCGGGATATTCGGATGATTTGTTCATTTCGCTCGACTACTGATGGAGGATATCGTAGTATCATAGTCAGAATTAATAGACGGCGCCCTACACAACCTTAGCCGGAGCCTCCCTATCTGTTAGGTGATACCTCCGAGGTAGCCGTTAATTCTCTTAGCATCGTAGTCAGCAGCGTCGTATGGCATGGTCTGATCTGGTATGCATGGTATGGTATGGTTTGGTATGATGTGGTATGTCGCGGTGGTGGTAGCCTCGCGGGTCACCGCCACACCACCCGCTATCCATCGTGCGGCGTACCTCGCGCAGGCGCCAAGGCGCTAGCAGCTAGTTGCCGGATACGCCGAAGCTGCCTGCGTCGTCGCCGACGACTCAGTGACGTCCGACGGCGAGAGCTAGTGCGCTAGACCGGTTCGCGGAAGGATACGAAGGGGGGGGACGCCACGATCTTGGAATATTCACGTTGGACTTTTTGATATTTCGTTCATTGTGGGGTAGTGGACGTAGACAGCTATGCTGGGGTATCTGATTTTGTATAGCCGCTTATTTACACGTGCTATCTCGGACGCCTGCGAGGATGTTAGTGAGTAATACTCAGCGCCGCCGCCTACGTAGCGCGGTTCGGGGGATAATAAGTCGCGGTCACGTTCGAGGAATGTTGCTGTGTAACGAATAACGCATGAATGAACGGGTGAATGGGCTGTGGGCTCTCGTCGATATTAGTCGGCAGCAGTAGTTATTCGTTAGTCGTCATAAAGTAGTGGACGTCCGACATAGTCTCTCAGTCGTCTCCACCGACCAGCTAGGGTATTATAGGGTGTTTGCATGTCGTCAGTCTTGTTCGGAGTGAGTAAGAGCATCATGAGATTTGTTAACAAACTTAGGATAATACTTACAATTACTGGCGGCCTTGAGGAGAGGAGGAGTTGTTCACCCGCGAAGGCCACAATAGATAAGCGTAGATGCTTTATGTTACGACTCGCAGGTATGTTTGGGGGGTTGGCTTGTGGCTGGCTCAAAGCTTGAAGGACGAGAAAGCGGATACATCAACATGCATGGTTGACAGAGGCACGAGTAACGAGCCCTCACTCAATGGCGAGCGGCGAGCTACTTCGCAAGTCCTGTACAGAGCTTGGGCTCCCGTGAAGAATCGTCTACAGGGCTAGGCGACGTCGTAGCATCGGAGAGTCTCGGATATTGGTATGAACTATCTCAGCGATGTGGTTGCTAGAGTGCTGTAGGTTATTCTAGGCGGAGCCGCGAATTAGGTTGCTGATGTATTCATAGATCATTGCGGTGTCGCTGCTAGACCCCACTGCGGGCGGCGTTTCATTAGCGTTGGGCGTACCAATGAGAAAGGCGGGGTTATTTCTATAAATATCTGGAGATACCGTCTGATAGGACTCTCGGTAGTGAATAGTGGGAGATAGTGGCGAGCCGGGAGCAATGATCATTGGACCTGGACTGGTGGAGCTCGACCATGGGTAGGACTAGCCACTACCATGACTAGGGTAAACGTATTTTGAAATTGTACAAGGTCGTAGATCCTCACTGGCGTCAGCGCTAGCGTTATAACGCACTTTATTGTTGTTCGCGGGAGCGAGACCATCGACAAGGTTCTTGAAGCTGCCTGAGTATAGGCAACAACGTGGTGCCACACATGCGGCGTGCGCGTGGATGATACTAAGATATAGGCGGGCAGGTTAGTCACCACATCGGCGTATTAACAAAAGTATGGCGAACGCTAACTGGACGCTCACCAGGGGGCCCATGAGGCAGGCTAAGATCACATATGATATATCAAAATATCATAGCGCAACGGCGATTGCATTCTACCGATACCTACACAATACTCAGCGCTTCAGCAAGAACCAGCAAGGGGTCTAAGGTTACGAGCCCGCGAAGACTTAGCTAGGTACGCTAGCTAGTTATTCGCCTCGGGAGTCGGTGACCTGTTGAACTTCCGAATCAGAACAGAAGTTGGAGACGGAAAAGGAAAGGAATAATAAGAAAAGAAAGAAAGAAAGAAATTTAAAGGGAGATAATCGATGTTCACCCTCGATTTTTTCACTCCTAGTCCTCGATCACCTCCATCATCAGCGCATCATTGATTGTTAATTGTTGCGTCCCAAACAACGCAGATAATTGGAATTCCGAGAACGCGAGTCGCGTCTAGACTATGTAAAATGCGTTAATGCGACCGTTTAAGAGCGTTTAGGCGACCTGAGTAATCGCCAATCGCCAATCATGATCAGCCAGCCCCATCACCAATCACAATCACGGACGTTCGTGGTTTTACGGACCCAGCGAAGGGTGGGTCTGCACAACGGGACGTTTATGGGCAGGTGCTAAGTCGACTGGTCACGTCATGAGACTGAGCGCCGGTGCTGGTAGCTGATCAACACATGAGGTCCTTGAGGTCTCGTTGGATAACTAGTTACGGCGATTAGCTAGGTGCTTAGTCGTGCTGGCGCCAGGATGTTGGATTACACAGAGAATCGAGCGCGTTGGCCAGGAACTCAGCGACGAAATTGTGTTACAGGCTATCCGGTTTTGATTCATCATCCTGCGGGCTGGTTGCGAAGTCCATCGCGATTCTACGTAGTTCTACATTCCTGGGTCTCGAGGCCACAAGCGAGCAGGGTACGTCGAGGATGCGATCAATATGCGTGTCGTCACGGCTATGCCCTCGCGAGCTTCGAGCAAGCAAATGAGCAAGCAGCTGCAAGGGGTTCTAACCCGAAGTCGATACAAGCGAGCGGAGGAAATCGACCAAACTTGTCGATGAAGTTCGCAATTATGAACATGGCAATATGATGTCTACGCGCAAGCGACGACCCAGGTGTCCAGGCTTTCGTTCTGCAGCCTCATTGATCAGCGGAAACGCATTGTTTCAGGCCTTCAAGCTGGTCGTTGACTGGCGGCCGGTCGCTGCTAGGACACTAGGCCTCGGAACATCCGGTGACTAAGGAGTAGCCAAGTACTCGCAAAATTGCAATAGAGCCAGAGGATACCACTCGTGACTAGTCCCGTTTCTACCAATGTGGCCTTGTTGCGATGTCGTGCACATGTCCCGTCACGCGTTCTCTATCCAAACGCAACTAATTCTTTTTTATGAATTCTTGCACCTCCCCGCCTGCCCCTCTAATCCAGATAATGGTGAATATGGTTATATGGTCCGTGTTCATACTCCGCGCAAATTCCAATTTCCCCATAGATCGTTGTCAGAGCTCTCGCCCATATAGTTGATTATCTCATAATGCATAATATTTTTGGACACTAATCGACTCGGTGTAAATCGTACACTCACATGTTCGCCTCGAATAAAATATTAAAATATAGATATAATAGTCATCTTGGATATCTAATTTGGGGAGAGGTTGTGCCCTCGTCGAGAAAATCACAAAATCCATTTATGCATTATGAGATAATCAACCGTATCTTCTGGGCACCGTGGATACTCTCTGTTGCCTGGTGTGAGTTCTTACTGGAATCGATTTTGAATGATCATTACGGAAAGGAGAATGTGGCAACTTGCGCCAGACTCGCGTCGCGGCGTCTCCATGAACAGTACTTGCATCATCTAGATCAGGAGACAATTATCGTGGTTGACGTCGGGACTTGTCGTTTCGGTGGACTAGCAACTTACGTTTCACGCTTGTACATGTACCATCTTGACTCTTGAAGCGGTTCGAAGCGATAAGTGACTTAGCAGAGATAGTGGACACCTGTTACAGAGTCGGAGTCTTTACATCAACCCTGTGTGAAATTCAATAATTGATGCGCCACAACGCGGATTGGGACGCACCAATCACGATCCATGAAGCCTGCCACCCACCTACAACAACTAGAGCATACCAGCTCCAAATAGTGCCTTGAAACGTTGATAAGGTCGTGAACGAATTCGATGCCAGCAGATCGCCCGAAGCGTCGGCTCGGAGGCTACGGGACCGAGGATAGTCGACGTCGACGGGAAGGAGAGTTGGACCCTCGAGCTCAGAGGGATGCTCGATGCTCCCTTAAGGTCAATATTGCGGGGCGGGGTCGTTGGGCGGCTTCGAAGTAGGGTGCTCAGGTCCTTCACCGTATCTGGTGCAAGATCTCAACAGGGCACAGGTGACGCGATGGTGACCATATCAGGATATGCTAAGGGTAAAATGATAAGCTACGCATCAATGCTTCAGGCCACATCAAGCTTGGACCCTTGTAGGGTCCAAATCTTGAAAGGTACACATCCTCGAGAAAAGCGGAAGATAAAGGTGGATGTTCGGCAAGTCGGGAACTCACTGGGCGGGAAAACACAAATGGGGTCAATTTCGTGGCATCTCACTGATGGCGGTGCTCATTGCGAGGTTGGACGGCAAGTGTGCAAGTGGTAAGGATTTGCGTACTGCTCATGTCGACAAAGTGCTGGTTGAGGGCCACCCCACAGGATCGTGTCCAGGACCGACCCTCAGGCCCACTTTCCCAATGAACCGACGGCAAGTTTCAACTGTAGCCGTATACAACCCTATGTTCCTAATGTATATACCCTCTGTGGAGAGTTGCACCATGGACCGGGCATTCCGCTGTACCCCCTCAGACTTCCCAGGAAATCCGCATGGCTCTTTCACATTCATCCATCCTCGTTCTGGATTCGCACTCTACACACGCCATGCCAGCGCCCACGTTAAGCGAGCCTCAAAACAATTCACAGCGTCGATGATTTGAGGGGAAATGAAATGCCACCGAACCTGGATCCATATCCGACCGTTCTCCGACATTGACCACGAAAGAAATTGGCAGAAGGCGTAAGGGGCTTACGGCGACACTTGTTGGACTTGGTCAGGCCCATCTTTGTGAACTCGGCACCACACGCTCCGGAAACGACATCGATCAAGGTGCATCCAATACTGCGTCCTGCGTAGCTATCTGTCTCAAATTACTCATCTCCGTGGGGCTGATGGTCCTCTCTCTCTCCACCTCCGCACCACCGCACCACATGATGGTAACGACACGCTTGATGCCGCCGGTCCACACCTCGGATAACTCATCCTTATCCTTGTGATGCATCAAATCATGAACCCTCCGTCTTGATCTGATTTCTGTCTCTAGAAGAGGACAGAAGTTCGCGTGCATTCTATCATAATCTTGTTTTATACGGGAGAGATGTCGATATCGGAACCTGCGGCACCTGTACATTTTCTAGACGTAACGCGTACAAGTACAAGGGTTCTACCAGACGAGATGGCCTCATTTCCCAAATCTAACATCCAAGAATCTAAGAATCAAGGCCCAGCAGCCCCCATACTTACCGACGGCTGATCTACTTTCTCGTCCAAGGCAGCTCAATTAGCACACAGCTAGCAAACCTTAACCTGAGCGGGACCACACGGAACCCTGCCTATTCAAGGGGTTCATCAAGATCGGCGGTAAGTGCCGCTCATATGAAGGAACTACCTGAGAAGTAGACATGTCCCAATTTCAAATTCTCTCCACATCCTTCGACGGCGTTCTCGTGTGGTACGAGGGGGCACCGGGTTGCCTACCATTTGGCAGGTTGCTTTGGGACTAAAGGAGTGGAGCAACTCCCGTTCAATCCCTCCAAGAGGTCCTCGGCATCTACCAGCTTCGTTCGGGGAAGCTTCTGACATTCCATGAATGCGGCCAATTCGTTATCAGCGGGGAAGCCCCCGAACTCGTGTCTCCTGCCAACAGAAGGCCGGCCCGAAATTGGCTGATTTTTCACACACTCTGCCATTGCCGATGTTCGTTGATAGTCCATCTGACAAAAGCTATTGAAAGCTTTCCATGCCATTTTGTAGACTCACGTCACCTCCAATTTGAGTTAGAGGGGAGTACGGCTATGCTATCTTTGGGGACATGGTGAGAACAAAACTGATTACGAGGAACGCCGATGAATCAGGACTTACGCACATGCGTAGTAACTTGAATGGTTTCCTCGCCCAACCCGTAATCGTACGGAGCGCCTGGTGCCCGATATGCACGTAATGCAAACTCGTTCAGCGACTGCGGGTGTGAGTGCAATCAAGGAGAACGCAGGCCCACGTTCCTGGATATGTCTGTAGAGTATTGATTGTGCAGGGCGCCGGCGGGAAGTCTGAATGTTATCGGCGACTTATTCCATAGGGTCCTCCCGAGAGCATGGTGCGTCAAGTAGTGCATTCCCATGAGCGCACAGGATACTTGATCACCAAGGTAGGTATGGTTCACGGCAATCAAGGGAAGGTTGAGCTCCCGGCGGTAGGGTGGACTTACCGAAACGCTATGGGAAGTGACCTTCACACGACATAGCGGACAGTCCCGCAGACTTATCCATGCCTTTCAACGAACCTGCAATGCCTACGATGCGGTGATCCGACCTTCGAAAGGCAGCCTGCAGTAGTCGGAATAAATTCCAAACGGTCGTTCGGATCCCTCGAGGTGAACACGTACCAGCAGGCGATGAGCTTGGAAGATGGCCGTTAGATGATTGGATCTGAGCGCTATAACAAGGACAGTAGGCCCCGGTATTGGGTTCAGCTGCATGCTATCCCAAGTGAATCGCAATCGGATATAAGGCGCCACCAAGCGTATGAATGTTGATCTCTCGTGTGCTGAAATAAATGTCGTTGCATTAAATCACTCGCGCAGTACATGAAACTATTGAAGGAGGCGCACCTTGGGACACTGCGGGTTTAATCCTCATTGGCCCTCTTTTCTCGACGTCATACTACTTTCAACGCCGCCACATCATACGACCGCAGATTAGTTGTTCGAAGAAGAAACTCTGCGGATACTATCAACTATCCTTGGAGACTTTCGTACCGACTGATCCGTCCCGGCGGTGCAGGAGCGTCACCATATCTTCATATAGTTAATATTGTCGCGTATCTCGCTTGATTTGATCGTAGATTAACCTCCTCGGCCCTGTTCAAGGCGGTAAACGGGGTTCGTGGATTAGGAAGTCACCCACAAGTCCAGCCCAGAAGGGGTGGGCGAGATCCGCTAAAATGACGTCGTACACGTTCTTGACATCTGAGACCCCCTGCGAATACTCGGTATTGCAACGGTGAAATGATGGTGGAAGCATTCCTTGCTGCGAATAATTAGGCGCAGTGAACTATATTCGTAGTCAAATCCAACACGACAGGGAAAGCCGATGGGAACGTACCTGTTCAAGCAGGCTGGTGACCCATTCCCAAAACGTGTTCAACAGGCGATGGTGAGGTCCACTTAGCCTGCCAGCGGGTTCCTGTACGAAAGGTCGAGGAAATAGTTCAGCATGATGGGGACAGGTCATAACCCTCAATGATGTGAAAGAGATAACTAGCTATAAGCATGGAAGCTCTGGTGTATAAACATCACGAATCGGCCCCGCGTAAGTGGTTTGCGTAAGGACTATCCACGTTTTTCGGTCCGACCTCAATGATTAAGCGTCGCCGTATATCAGGGCAGGGGCATCGTTAAAGAAAATGTACCATACAGTGCGGTCATTTCATCTCCCCGATCTATGCCCGCATTAGTGCGGCAACTATGCAAGATCCCAAGCGGGAGTTCCACAGAGAGCGGGGCTGCGAAAGTGCTAAAACCGAAAAAAATGACCGGTCGTTGCTTCGATCCCTCCGACCCTATTGGGGGAGGTGGGAGTTTCGCGTACTAGGTGGTTAAGAACACCAGCAAGAAGAAGGGCGATATGGGTGTCCTGTGCTATTTCACGTTCCGGACATCCATCACAACACGACGGCGATTGACGGTCACATACGCAGCATGAAACGAAACCATTTCGACATATCGTTAGCGCGATATCGATTTCTGTGGCAGAGGCAAGACGAACTCCTGAGCCAAAGGCATCGTAGGTACTAGGCATCGAGCTCGGATGCTGAATGAATACTAAACTCCCAACAGTCAGCGATCATATCAGGAATTAGATAGGTAAGATATTACTGGTCATGCCGCCGGTATCCGTGCCAGATCGTGGGCACCAACGCGGCGATCACTTTCTGTCATTTCAACCGTTCATGTCACGGTGAACCCGGCACTTCGACTTCTGCATCCGTATGCACCGTCCATCGGGAAATCTCCGTGTCTAAATTAAACTTCGTAGCCGTTCCCCGAAAATGGTGAAGTAGTTCAGCGCACCGTGTAACACTGTGAGATTATCTCTTCGATTAGATGGAGCAGATTGAGAGTTCGTAGAAGCACCGCTCGCCAACGTGGTATTTGCAGAAAGATTCGTGGTAGCGATGCCTTCATCCCAGGTCTTAGCATGCTTCGGCTTCCCACAGCTAAGTACTTATCCTAGGGTATGAGAACCTGTCAGATCCACGATGTGAAAGATTACCAAACCGTTAATAGCGTAGAATGGGGACGGCCAGGAGCAACCACTCAGGACCTTGATACACGAAGTCCCAGAGCGTTAAATCTTGGGATCTTAGGACTAGACGTTTAGCTTGCTTCGAGGAATACACCACACGTACTTACTTCCACCACGATACACGAGGCCTGAGGATTCTCTCGTCCATACAGCAATCTATATATAACCCACGTCAGCACGGAGACAAGCGAATGGGTTGGTCATAGCCCTGGAGCGAATATGGCTTCTGTGAACTGTTAATGGTGCCACGGGGTACTCTTCTCCGCATCTTCTGTACTAGTCTGTTCGAAGGGCTTATTGAATCGATTGAACATCATGATAAAAAATCCTCTTGAGGGTACCATCTGCCATCGTTCAATTGGGACGTGTGAAGGACAATTTTATCCGGGGTTCAAAGTGTTTAATATGGCCAATACATCGGAGACTTATAGGAGACATACCTGAGAGCTAATTGTCGCGAGCGGGACATGGAGGTTAAAGTTGTTACAATGTTGCTATGTTGGGTGATCAGCCGGCTACTTAGGGGTACGAGGAACCCTCATGCTTTATTTTATAGTACAATAGTTGACACTCCGCCCAGTTGTGTGAAAAGAGACGTAAATTCACCAATGCGGGGAACACGACCTTGCAGTATTCGTGGCCTCGTCATACATAGCCAGGTGGCGGGAAACGAAATAGCAAAGCCTTCAGTATGTTGGATATTTGAATGCCCGGATGGTTTTCGATGACACGCGATAGCCGTTCAAGTTGATGACCAGGTATCAAAATAGCCTACGATATCGAATGAGAGATCACGGTAAAAGATGTGAAGGGCCCGCCTGTTAAAATCATGGCATACGAGAAGAGCCAATAACATCTTCTTGTCGCTTGCTAATTCGTCCACGACGGAGCAAACGATGTTGATGGGTAGTGTAGGCACCCAATATCCCTGGATAGTCTAGACAATTTTAAAGAATTAAAACTGAATATCTCACGTACTCTGAGGTGCGACTTACGACGAGAACCCCATGGCTCTTCCTGTACTATCACTCCCACGCTTCTTGAAAAAGGTTTGGGACCCTCCAGTAGGAATATTTTTGTAGCCTTCCCACTGCTTGGTTTCCTCTCTGGTTTAGCACGAATTCAGTTCATAGGTATAGCTAGCATGTCGATTTTTCCCGAGCAAGTTGCGATGCTTAGGACCTCCGTCTTGGGAAGAGTACGCTAGGCTATTCCGCGAGGCCTGGCTGGCCTGGCGAGGGAAATTAGAAAATCAGTATTAGCTGATCGTTGGGCAAGTCGTCATTCTGTCCCTCTACGCGCCCTCAAAGTTTCTTAGATTCACACATAGAAAATTCATTTTCAGAAAGTATCACTCTCAACTTTACGAACGTCTACGCCCGCTGGACACATATTCTCCCAGCAGTGTGGCTCTCTCTAGTCAGCTGGGATCAGGCAAGACCTACAGTCTTCTATTTCTGCTACCCACCCAAGTTGCTGGTCGCACGAAAGCCCGTCCTTTTCGTTCCTGTGGGCAACATCACCTACTATTTCTCGTCTAAAGGCGTCTAGGTGCGAACCGCTTCAAAGCACCACAGCCGACTCGCAAGCTGAACTCTCGCATGCCATTACTTCTATGTATCGCTCGACCGTCGGGATGGACGAGTTTATCGTCAACTTCAGGACAGCTTATATCGAGGGTCGCGTGCGACAGATGCTTGATGAAGTTTGGAAGGTTTGATTGAGATGAATTCCGGAAGGCAAAGCGGCGGCGAAGTTCTGAGGCTCCAGGAACACCCTGCGTATCTTGGCATATGTATTCATATGAGTGGCAGGTGCAACTGGCACAATCCCGCTTTCAATCACCTTTCCTTGTCGAATTCAATCTTATGGTTGGTTGCGCACTGTTCTGCATTTCTCAAAGCTCAACCGATTTGTGACAGATCACATTTGATTTTCAGTAAAACATCAAGTCCGGCATGTAGGTACCTTCTTAGACCAATTGAAACTCGACAGTGCATTCGCCTTCTTCAGAAAACCCGTAGACGATTGTCCGGCTTCAGAATTTTGCTCCATACCACGAAGGAGTAGGAACACCCTGTAGCGCATACTAGGCGGGGAACCATCGCGAGGGCCAGCTGTGGTATCACCAAGTGAGGACTGGGCCCGGGCGCGGAGGCCAACTGCATCCCCCATCGTCTCGACGAAATTTTGCGCAGCGTTCTCACACAGAACTATTTTCTCCAAACTCGGAAGACTCTCCGTCAAATAAGTGTCCCATAATCTTCGGCTCAACGCGAATCCCTCTGGTGCATCCACTGACAAAGTATGGACGTTCTTGAGGATGACCTGCAGGTCAAAGACAACGGAGACGAGCAGGGATTCGGCATCTGAGTGGGTGAACCGGAGAGAATCGAGGATGATGGAGAAGGTGGTTTTGGGGGCATGATCAGGTCCGACCTCAGCCTTGAAGACGCACATTCGTGGCTCAGCACGGACGCGGAAGCGTTGGATGGGATTTCCCTCTAAGAAAGACTGGAGGCGTGTCACGCAGAGACTGAGCAAGGCAGGGGTGTCGGTGTCGTAATGCGTTCCCTGGACGCTGAGTACTTCTGGCCGAACGTCAACGCGCTGCAAGAATGCAGCGCACCAACTGAGGTTATCGTGCAGTTTGAGATACTTTAACTGAGGCAGCCGCATGTTTGGTAGAATATCGGGACCGGGAGTCCAGTCAGTCGGTAGAGAGAGTATGACAGAGTGAGGCACCCTAGGGTTGGCATATTCCCAAGGACCGTGAAGACCTGTGCGACCGTCGGTCTGACTTGACACTTAAGACGTAGGTGCGTGAGGTTGGTTAAAAGACTTGAGTCCCAGGATATCCGAACTCCTTCCAGCCACAGTCGCTGCAGGCGATGGGGCCGCTTCCCGCCAAAACTGCCTTCAAGAAGCAAAGGGGTGGTCTTGGTGACTTGTTTGACTCTGGATCGAGACAACGTTATCGAAAGCGCCCCCAGCGAAGGGAACTCGTGCAAAAGGATATCCTGCATACTCGGCCACTCTTCCACATCGAGGTGTTGATGAAGGGACCGAGTGCGGTGGAGTTCCTGAGAAAGCCGGCGATAGCTATAAAGGGTCCTCCCGAGTTTAACAGAGTAACCGTGGATGTCGTAGAGAGTATGACAGAGTGAGGCACCCTAGGGTTGGCATATTCCCAAGGACCGTGAAGACCTGTGCGACCGTCGGTCTGACTTGGCACTTAAGACGTAAGTGCGTGAGGTTGGTTAAAAGACTTGAGTCCCAGGATATCCGAACTCCTTCCAGCCACAGTCGCTGCAGGCGATGGGGCCGCTTCCCGCCAAAACTGCCTTCAAGAAGCAAAGGGGTGGTCTTGGTGACTTGTTTGACTCTAGATCGAGACAACGTTATCGAAAGCGCCCCCAGCGAAGGGAACTCGTGCAAAAGGATATCCTGCATACTCGGCCACTCTTCCACATCGAGGTGTTGATGAAGGGACCGAGTGCGGTGGAATTCTTGAGAAAGCCGGCGATAGCTATATAGGGTCCTCCCGAGTTTTAACAGAGTAGCCGTGGATGTCGAGGGGCACAAAAGCTCCAGCCCGGGATAGAAGGATGTTTAAGACCCACGGCGGGTGGAGAGAGTTGATGTCCGTCCAGAACGAGGGTGTACCGTGGATAAGACGGTACCATTTCTTGCAAACAAGGCTGAACGAGTGAAGATCGCGGTGATTCGTCCGAGGTTGGTCATGACGAGTAAGAAGCGACTGAACGGCGCATTTCAAGATTTGTTCAAGAATCTCTGGTGGAGTCGAATTGATTGGAGTCGAAGCCAGGCTAGCAGGAGAAGGCACGAGATCCACGAGTCGGGAAAGTGCAGCCATTAAAAAGTGAAGAGTGCCTCTGCGGGGGAAGGGGAAGGGGGGGGGGGGGGGCACTTTACAAGAATTCGACAAGTGGCCGTCCCGGTCAATGGTGGGTATAGAGGAGGCCCACACTTTGAAAGTGCGCTCGGTCCCTAGGGCAAAGCAGCATTTAGCCACTCGGACATGAACGCATGTCAGACAACACTGTACAAGGTGTGGCAACATATACTCAAAAAAGATGAAATATCCTACCTTGGTGTACGTCTAGTGGAAAGGACCAAAAGGCGTAACGTTGACCATGAATGTTTTGGGGTTCAACACGATGGTTGTGGTCTAGAGGAAGTGGCAATAATGTTATCAACGCCATTGTCACGCGTATCACCAACATCCAATCGTGTCGACAACTACGCTCGGCGTAGCACCCTTGCGGCTATATGGAAAACATTAGTGTATGGCTAAACTCGGAGAAGGATACGGTTGCAGACAGGGAGCTTCAGATCTGGGTGCCGCGAAGGAGGATTGAGGAAAAAGATATCGCATACGAACTACAATCCATCAACGTCAGCACTATCCACATGCATCCACGAAACGAAAGATACGTGAGATGCTTTCGCCGAGTCTGCCCAAACACACAACATCTTGTTCTCTCTCCGTATCGTAACCGACCTCAAATGTGCGTCAACGCTGCCAAAACCGCGGAAAGGATCGCGTGCAAACAATGGTAGCAATGTCCATCAATAAAATACAGAATTGTCCTCAAGCCGTCGCTTGTCCGTCTCTGCGCAAGATTTACAGTAGAGGTACTAGAAGGGGCATAGGTATGGAAGTGGAGTGTCGTTTACTCTGTGAGCTCGCTGACACCTTCGCAGCAGAGACCGCAGCCAATGCACTCGAGACATGCTGAAAATGAGTTCTTTGTAAGACGAGTGGCGCTGAGGGAGACAAATGGAACCTACCGAGACCACCACAGCATGCACAGAGATAGCAAGGACAGCACAATGGGTTTTCAAACGAACCTAGGGACGCAAATGAGCTTCATCAATCTCTTCAAAGGAAGGACAGCAACATACTTTTGCAACACCAAGCAGACAGCATGATGCCCAGAATAATAACCACCAACAGACCAACGAAGAGGACGATGAGGTACAACTTGTTGCGAGTGAAGGCGCTTTCTTCGTTGTTGCCGTTGCCGGGCGCGGCGCCTCCCGACTGACGCTTCGTAATAGACGAACCAGCAACGCGCTTTGCCAGATCGTCGACAGAGGTGACAGTTCCAATGTGAAGCTTCGAGAAATCGACGATGCGCTTGTTGAGGATTTCTGTTGATGGCTCGACGTCAGGTATTCCATCGCTAGCCACACCTCTCCAAGTTCCCGCTACTCCGCCGTCTGCTCCCCACGAGTTGATCATCCCACCGTTGCTAAAGCAGACGGCATGCATTGTGATGATCCCGATCAGCAGCGTAAACGCGAGGACTACGGGTAGAAGAATGCGCCGTAAACGTGCGCCATGGCATTTTCGTTGGTGTCGGCATTGGTGTTGAGAGTCATGCTCATGCTGCTCGACATCCTGAGAGCAGGACGGAGGACGCTTCTCGTCGGTCGGGAGTGGTTGGTAGGGATTGCTTCTCGAAAGAGAGGGCACGTTCACCGCATGGAAAAGATCGTAAAAATCAACCTTCGCCGAGGAGTTGCTCATGACTGTGTTGGGGTCAATGTCCAGGAGACGAATAAACGGGTATCGTTGAGGCGCCTGGCGGTATGGGGGAATGGAGAAGCGAACCCAGCGCCAGGCAGGCCTTTACATAGGTCGTCGGCTCGCTGTTGCGTGGATACAGCCCTGTCTTGTAATCGAGAAGGACCGTCATCGATCCTCGTGGCGGTGTTGGGCGTCCTTCGAACACCTCCGATCTGACGGACGGCCATCCGGCATGCTATGCCTGCGCAGCTCAGTATTTCCTTCGATACGACACTGCCCTGGGTACGCGAGCCTCCCAAATTTTCGATAGTCAACATGCTTTCTGCTGCGGAATCAGCCACTGGTAGACCAAGCGAATGGCAAGCTCCGAATGCGAACACTCTAGCTCACGCTCTTTTGTACACGAGTTTGCCAAGCAGATGGAATGCGAATTTGAACATGCTTCGACGACGGACATCACCTACCGTGGCAGATGGCAGTTGAGCTTCCAAAGATAGATGCATGGTTGACCGTTGAACCGAGTTGATGTTCCAGATTCTAGAACTGCGCTCGCGTCAGACAGTTGGGGAGGCGCTGAGTTACATTCCATGATTATGAATATTCAACCGAAGGGATATTTATGTTGCCTACTGCGAGCTTGGAATGGGCACACATTCACCGTGAGCCACCGGATCGCTTCCTCTTGAACTTCATGTATCATTACGCCGTGCATCATGCATCAATGACTCAGAACTCTTCGATCATCACTTCAAAAACTCTGCGGCCGCGATGCCGAGGGTTGAGCCTCAAGCAACCAATCTTGCTCTTTTCGCTGGGCCTGTCCGGGATTGCGGGACGAGCCATGGACGAGCATGCACGTTTGGCCTCGTTTTAATCATGTACAGTTCTGCTTCAATCCGATGACACTGCACCTAAGTATTTTACATTCAGAATAGCAAATCTCTCCTGGCATTAGGATCTCTCCCCAGGCTACATCAAGTCTATGTCGCGCGACGCCTGATATACACCGGCTTCAAATCCACAACGAGCAAGAATGATAGGCTGATGAGCTGTTGCACAACATATATGTGTCAAGATTGCGCCTAGAAAGGCCGTCTATGGACCGCCAATAGTGATAAAAAATGTTGGGCAGCAAATCGCCCGTGGACGTAATCATGCTGCAGAAAAAAGTGAGGGACGTAAGTATGAGGACGTACGACTGAGGGATCACTGACTTTAGGAAGGCCCCAGGTCTGTTGCATTGAGAATGAAGCCTGCGTCGTAACATATCCTCCCCCCTCGTTGGCTAATTCACTCTTTCACTCCTGGATGGAAAGCAGCGCGGGCTCGGGGACGATGCGAGCTCCGTAAGGCGAGCGACCTTAGGGTCAAGTTCCTCAGGAGCTTGGACACAAGGGATATCTGGGATTGTAATGACCATCCGAAAGAGATTTCGTTCGTCAGCTTGATTATCGCGATAATTGGTAGTTTTGGCAAGGTCGCTCGGGGAAAGACCGAGGCGTGACGCTTGCATTGTACGGGCATAGTCTATTGGATGTGAACTGAGAGTAAGCGGAGTAAACCTGTGGGCTGCCCGCAATAGTATGCATGTCTTGGGGGAGGCTGTACGATTCTTGAGTCTTGGGAGGTGAGCTTAGATGATGGGACGAATCAAATATTATGCGAAGTCTTACTCCTTTCTTGAACGCAAAAAGGGCCAATCTGGAGGAACGCCACGAAGTACTATAGTACGCGTTAATAGATTGAAGGTTCGGTCGGTACGCAGACAAAAGGCTGGTCGGCAGAAGCCCCAGTTTACGAAAGTGGTCAGTCGAGAAGAGTAACCGAACTAGCCTGAGGTGTATGCGGCACACGCCACTGATCATGAACAGTGGAATATACAATTGTTGGGCGTACTGGGTCATCCATATGTTTATGAAAGATTGGAGAGGCGATCACTTTACTGTGTCCCCGAGTACAAATAACGGCTCTCAGCGGCGGAAAAGTTTGAAGAACGACCTCGGCGCCTGTGTAGTCTTGCTCAAGCGTCTTAGCTTCCTCCTCGGAGTACGTAGGGCAATAGAGTACTTACGAGACTGGATTTCCCGTCGTTGCAATGAGTATAAGGACACATGCACTTAGGTAACCAACCCCCGTAGAAGCGCGTTCAATTGTGATACATACATACATTTTGGAGATTTTAGCGTTTGCGTTTCGCAGATCGTGCGTACGTCCTTCTCCCGTTTGATGCAACGGTCGACTCGGTCATGCGTGCCCAGTCTACACCCCATTTTTGCCACTTCAGTCATTCACCCTGGTGAACTACGGCCTCCAACCAAGCGATTGCGACTCAACGCCGTTTCGGAGGCAGTCCATGTTAGTACAGACTGTAGCACGCGAGAGGTGATGATGCCTATCCCATCCAGCGCAAAGCGCAAGCTTCTCGTCATTATTGAGATCGGCTGTTGTTAACGTCTTGCTACACGAGGCAGCAAATTTGAACGCGGCTGGGTAGAATCGGGGAACAACCTAGTCGCGTGCCAAACACCACCCGCGGAATAAGTCTAGGCTTGGTCAACTTGAGGTGAATCCGAGACGGATGTACTGCCAAGGGTATGCATACGCCCCGGCGGAGGAAGTCTAGGAAGCGAAGCAGAATCCGCTGCCTGATGGCGAAAGAATACAGCGCCGTAGGAAACCGTCAAAGAGAGTTGGTAGTTTGGGTTATGAGTGGATTGGCCACGTTGGTGGGGAGAGATGTACCGGCATAGCGAACGAACAAGCACAAGTTCTTCTAGCATTTCGCAACTGGCTTGGTTGAGAGCAGCGACGAATATGAGTACAAGTTGAATAGACCGGGTTCGCTACTTGAAGGAACACCAAGTGGAGACTCCTAGATAGTTCCTCGTCGATCACCAGTTGCACACCTACGACGAACAAGCGCAAGATCATGCATCACTGATCAACGACAACGTTTAAGCCTAAACGTCTGAACCGCGCTTTAGTTCGGGATTCCGAGAAATGGAGACGACGTGGTGAAAGGTCAGAACGGTGGTACTGTTTGGTTCAGTCAGGGAGCATTGTCTGTCATCGTGATTCGTGACGTATTGACAGCTACGATGTTCGCTGATGTCGCCCCCCCCAGGTGCTCCTAGAACTTCTGTCAGAATGCGGATCCGAACTCCAATTGTTCGAATTGTATCCATGGCATGACCTAGCGCAACCAGTATCTCCGCACTGCCCATGAAGTTTACGTCGAATATGGGTAAACGTGGACGTGGGTGTAGCGCTACCTTCACCAAAAGAAGCTTCTAGAGCATCGATGTTTCGACACTGTGCACAGAAAGCGGCAGTCTGTGACCGCTGGGCTTGACAAGCTACAAATTTCGCTGCAGGTTTGGCGAAAAAACATAGTCCAGGGAATATGGTGCTAACAAATCATAAATTAAATACATTCCGGGCCAAGGCTTTATTACTGTATATCTTTAAGCGCTGGTCTCGGAATGGTCCTTCGGAATGGAAATGGGGTGCCTCGGCTCTCGGATAAACCGGACAACATCGATCATCATGAACGAGGCAGGAATGCAGGAACACTAGGCTGAACAAGGCAACTCTAACCAACTCCAGTTCGTGCCTTTTCCCATGTGCTCGCCTTCGAATGTGGAATTGTCTTCGTGGGCAGTGGTCACGTTCAGTGGGGTTTTCGCTTCCATCACCACCTCATCCTCGCAAGGTACCTACCCTCTTTCTTGCCTATCGCAATGGCCGACCCCCAAGATACCGCAGCCGCGTCCCCCTCCTCGAACTTGAACTCCCATCAGACGACCATAATCTTAGCAACTACTCTATCCATATGTATCCCGCTCGCCCTCGGATTACTCGTCTTCTTGTTCGTCTATTGCAGGAGACGGCAGCGAGCAAAGATAGAAAGGGAGTTGATGGTCAAGGGCTTGGTTGGCGGCAGTGAGTGCTCCGCTCCACACCTGCCCAACATCCAACACTGACCTTCGCTGAATCTAGGCTACCACGGTCGCGGGAAAAAAGGTTCTGCGGACTCGAAGACGAGTTCTACCACCAAGTTGGATCCAACAACGGGGACGGCCAATTCTTCACTTCCCAATCTCCCCCAATCCTACTTCCCGCCAGGTTTCGACCCATCCACTCTCCCACCGGACTTCACGTTTGACCCCACCGCCACCATCAGCCCCCAGGAAATGGCCGCTCTGCAATCGCAATATGCTCAGTGGGCAATGTATCAGCAGTACAACAATTACCCCCACACTCACCCACGGTATACCATAAATACGCTCTCCACCATCACCGAGGCTAGTCCGTTCCTGGGCAGTCCCGTGAGCATTGGAATGAGTTCGCCGCAGAGCTGGCACACGGCTGCTCCGTCTCTATCACCTTCTTCGGCGTTTGGCGCTTCTTCACCTGGGGAGAATAGCGATGCACAGCGGGAGTTTGGATGCGTACCGCTGCCGCCTGTAACCACGACGTTATCCAGTTTAGGGACTGGATTTACAGGATTTGGGGACGGAACGATGAGTAGTAGGGGAACTGGCGGGCATAGCGTGGAGCTGCCTGCACACCGTGGTAGTACAGAGGGAAGGGAAAAGGCGCGAGGGAGACGCTAGACGATTTGACTCGCACTTCGCTTTCACACGCATAGTCGAGTTAACATCCAAATGATTTCACGACTTCGACAAAAAGGAAAGAAACTCAACACCTCCTGCATTTCATGTTTCGTCAAGACGCCTACACCTTTTTATATTTCAACAACTATTCCAGCTAGCGAGGGCATCCACTTAGTCCTGATCCTGCCTTTCTATTCGCCTTCTACCAACCACGCTTCATCGCACACTTTCACATCCGCATTGGCGTGATATTTGGACTCGTTTTCTTGAAGTGCCGGCACCAGATATTTGTATGGATGGATGCACGCTTATACATATGTACTAAGATTGTAAAATTTGTAAACTACCTGCTCGTGGATTTGGGCGGGCTATGAATTATAGAGTGATTGTTAGATAGAGGCACACGACTGAAAAAACGGTGCATCCGAGAAAAAGCAGCAAGCTATGTTAAATCTTGTGGGCCATTATCAACACCGCTGTGCGCTGCCGAGGTGCTTTTATATGAACAGGGCTGAATTCCATCACAGCCGAATACCGGTCGGTGCTGTTCTTGAACTAGGTCCATCTGCGATTCCCATAATCTGGGTTCTGTGGTATGGACGACAGTTCTGGGAATGCCACTGGTCCTTCCCAGGGGGGCGGCGGGGACGAAGCCTTTAAATATTGTTGGAAATGCGTGGTATACTGTGAAGATTCGCTCGTAACGACATGATGACAAGCTGCAGGGATGGATGTGTGCAGAACAGCGCCGGGAGGACCGACTGATTTCATGAGGCACCGTAGCATTTCGGCGGTTGGCCAAGTAGTCAAGAGGATTTGTTCCTTGCAGTATGTACACTTCCAACGAGAAATCGGGCCGTCAAAAGATGCGAGAAGTGGTCCTATCGTCAAGCGGGTGGTATTGAGGGCTGATAGGGTGGTTGAGGAGTGTTTGGGTAGGTCTCGTTCACCGCGAAGGAGAATAAGACCTCCGTCTAGTTAGTCACGACACTGTCGATCCCTAGGACGCTGCAGCGATAGGTAGCCGGCAGCGGACGGCCATATTTCAGCGCTAATCCCGCCAAGCGGGGGACACAGACAGTTCTGGCAAGGAGATGCCTATTTAAGGAAGGCAAGCCGATAGTCCTGTGAAATTGTACATAGGTGGGGATCGTCGTACACCAGGGTGACGTGCGAAATTCTTTGTCGTGACGCGTCCTCGCGATCCAGCCTGCTTCTCTCTTTCTTTCAAACCCCCATCTTCCCCCCCTTCCTCGACGTTTGTACCGCCAGCCCGCCCCCGCCGTAAATCCCCCCAAACTTGACCACGGAATGGTACAAACACCCCCTCGTTGCTGCTCGTACCAACTTGGGGGCATCGAGCTATCTTCACTAGCTGTCGAGGCTGATGTCTCGAACTTACGCAGTCACGCAATTGTCTACCGTGGGCCGTGCCTGGCTGGCGTTTCAACCCATAGTTTAGGGGTTGGGCGCTGGAAAGTGACTGAAAGGTAGATATATGCGTAATTGTCGAACCGAGGAGATGTAGGTGAGCCGACCTCCGATCAGGGATGTGAGGTGCTCGGTGCTCAGCGCTCAGCGCCAAAGATCTTCGAGGACAAGGACCACCACTGGTGAACCTGAATCGTTCCTTGGCGGTAGCATACTGCCTCGCAGCGTCGATATCCGCGGTGTACTGCTGTTGGCAACCATCACACCCCCACCACCATATCATATCGCCTCTAGGACCCAAGGAGACCAGAGGCGCTCGTCGCGGAGTCGGAGATATGAACACAGCGGCGGGGTATATGCGCGGTTTTTTTCCCTCCCTGCGGTAGCCACGGTGAGTTTGCCCTTTGAATTGCGTCCCCATCCCCCGCGGGCAAGACACGGGCGGCCATCATTTACAGGGATCACATCGTCCAGATAGCGCGATAACTCCAAATTGTCCCTTCCACCATGACTTTGTTCCCCCCCCCCCCATTCCAAAGGCTGGAGCAACCCCACAGTTTTGGCACGAATCTGAGGTGACGCCCCCTTGTTCACGGCGTACACACTCACCCAATATCCATGAATGCGCCCAGTTCGATTGTACACAGAGAACAAGGTACGTCCCGGCGGGCAAATCAATGGGCGTTAACGACATCGAACCGTCGATAGTATCGTAGTTAGAAAGCCGCTGAGTAGACACGTCGAGTCTCCCCTCCAAGGTTGAGGCCTGAGGCCCTTTATACGCTGAGGTGAGTACTTAGCGTATTGCCTCTCCGTCATCAGCAGGAATCGGGTGGGTGCGCGGTTCGTTCAAACGATGCATGGTGAGTGTTCGAATAGACGACCAGAAGATTTAGGTAAGAACCAGCGTAAAGGTATTGGCATGAGCCCCGCGTGAGCGACGAGCGATGCTAGAACAGAGGATCGCACTGACGGATTCAACCTGTTGCTACTTGAGGCCACTTTGAGACAACATTGCCTTCCTGCCCTTCCTTTCCCGACGGCATCTCTGCGATTTCGTTCATCCTTAGTCGTCTCCGCCCATTGCCCCGCAACGCTTCTTGTACTCGTGCGCTCCATTTCATCATTCCTCCCGCCCTCCGTGACCATCCATCGACGTAGGTAGGTGATATCGATAGACCCTGCAGTTACTACCCCGGAGGCTAAAGTGTCGAAGGCCAGTCGAAGGACGAACATCCCGTTGTACGGGCGCGAGGGTCATGCAGCGCGTCAAACATCTTCGAACAAGGATGGTTCATCATCCATATCTGACAACATGCAATTCTTGAGACGATTTATGGATATTCAGAAAAAGCCATGATGTAGGATACGGGAGGCCGCGTACCTTTGACCGTGCATTTTGACAGTAAACGGTCCCTGGACTGCCCCAGGAAAGTTCCAGGTGTCAAGGCCTGAGTCGTAAAGAGAGAAGGGGGCACAAGGCGGTAGGCAAAATAGGTGTTTCGCTCGCGCCTCGGTCCCTTCCGCTTCTTGAACACCCAAGCAGCCTTCAGCCTTTCTAAGAAGGTATAACCATTGGGGGATCCATCATGTTTCAAGGAGCAGTATCATCGACAAAGAGTTTCGTAGCATCAGAGAAACATTTTCGGGCATTTTCTTGAGAGTGACGTTAGGCCGAACAAATGGGAAGGTGGTCCATGGAACAAGCATCAGCGAATGAGAGCCGTTCGACGTCCGATAACTACGAAGTCGAAGCAGTCGGAGCCAAAGGGTCAATATGGAACGACCATCTTGAGCCCGACGCAGAAGCTGGACACGGGGATAAGATCGTCCTGATTCTCGGTGCTACATAAACCGTCGAATACGATGTTCTCGGAAGCCCATCGAACCAGAGGGGTATCTTCCCTATGCTATCGGCGAAGTGCGATAAGCCATAGCGCTTCTTCCTAGTGGATTCCATCAAGCCTGACTTGCACGCGTGATCGGGTGTACGGAGACTCGAAGTCGCTCGAGCGGGAGACTGACAAACAAGTAATGTCAACCGGGAGTTTGTTTTGTGAGCAATCCGTAGATGTCTGTCGGAATAGTTTGAGAAACTACTTTGTGACGTCCATATTTTGAAATTTGCAGAATGGGGGCACACTCACGCTTGCATGGCTTCTTCGATCTAGCGTTGCGCGAATCAGATCACCCTTTCATCTGTTTGACCCGAGTTCTGCAAGGCGACGAGGCTTGAACTATGAAGACACTCTTCACCACATACGACTTGCTAGTCGGGCCGTCGGCCTTCCGTGATTCACTCGTCTGCGCTCGTCCATTCTGCTTTCTAAACGCGTTCATTTTGTCTCGATTTCCTTTAGGAGCTTCGGGTCTGGTCTTTGGTGTTAACATCGTAGTAATCCTACATAGAGGTTGAAATTGAAAACTAGGAGTTCTCACGATCACCCTACAAGCTAAAGATCGCGACGCGACTTTTTCTTCCACTTGTCGATATTCGTCTCAGATGCAGCAGACTCTAATTGTCACTCTCTTCCCGTTACTGTCTGGCCGAACGGCTCCGCTTAGGCCCCGCCCTCTCCGTTTCCATCACCTCCCTCTTGAAATTATCTAACTCATCTTCGAAGAAGTTGTTACAGAATTCGATGACGATGGTGACCGCACCCGACATTTAGCGACGCACACATGTTGAGCTTCGTTTGCAAAAGTTGGAGAACCATTGTGCTTAATGCCCCCATTCTATGGTCTATTATTGATGGTCATCACCCTCCTGAACGTTGGATCTGTCCCTACTTCGAGCTGCACGAGCCCCGCTGACACTCCACGTCTCACCCGAGCTTGGCCACTCAATATCCCTCAATGCTTCATGGAAACTTCATCGTCGACTCCCTCTCTTTGCCTCGTTCAGCGGTGTACCCTACTTGGCCGACTGTCATATCTTGCAAGGCTAGGTCTGCTCGGCCGCCCCCTAGCTCCGGGCTTTCAAGCTTTCGTTAGGATCTTTTGGATGGCGCAGTTGCTCCTTATTGAGGAACATTCTTGGTGGGGCTCAACCTCCACATCTTCGTGGACTCGCGCTTGAGGGGATGTCCGTCGATTGGGGGCATCATGCATGCTTGTTCCGCGACCTCAGGGTCTTGACCTCGGCCCCTTCAAACCCACCGACGCAAATAGAGTTCCACCACATCCTCCAAAACACCACATCACTCCAAGAATTGAAGCTTTTCGACGCCCTTCCACGAACTGTACTTGTCGACCCACTTGACATTGTGGACCTCCCATGTCTACGCGTCATCGAAATAGAGGATGACATTTGAGCCTGTACCTCGTTCTTTCAAAACATCAAGGCCTCGCTGACCACCGTCAAACTTCAGTTGCAATCGACTACTCCCGGCTAGGCGGACGGCTTCTTCATTTCCCTCTCAACCCTGATCCATGTCGCCCCAAAAATGCCTTCGGAACGTCTGAGCATATCAGTTTCGGACGCCGGTCTCTACTTCGGCAGAACCTTCAAAATTGATGGCCCTCTTCCGTGGCTTGAGGACACCGACGAGTAAGTTTGGCTTCATGTCACACTCCAGGCCAATCGTGGTAATGACCTTGCCGTCGAACAGAGCATTTCCTCGGCCTAAAAAACATGCCTTTGGGCTCCGTACACGAGCTAGCCCTTGACGTATTGACGGCTAGCCTATCCTCCACATTTTGGACGCATGCCCTCCCCTCCGCCACCCCAGAACTTTACTTGCTTAAACTTGGCGAGGAAACAATGCCATTGTTCTTCTCTGCCTATGCCCGATTCTTCAAGACCCCATCTTGTCACCGATGTAGGGCCACAAACTACGGTGCCGTATAAGCGTTTGCGCGAGGTATCTTGCGCTTTCACGGCCCGATTTCCCTCCAAGATAAAGTACGTTCTGGAGTCATCGTGGAGAGCTGGTTATGCGTCCAACTGGTACATAGAGTGTGGAATTATTGGTAGTAGGTATATCATGATATGAATCTGTTTTCGTGTTCCTAAATTTGATCCACATAATGAGTGTTTATAGTTTATATGGCTCTAGATGAATCAACACATTTGAGTGAGCTAAGTGGAGCGCGGGTCAGCAGCACCTGGTGCATCGGGGTAAAGCTATATGCATTCAATCGTCAGTACTAAGTGAGTCAAGGGTTTGAGACCACATACCTTTCCTGGATTGAAAAGGCCGAGTGGGTCGATGGACCGCTTGATGGTCTTCATCAACTCAACCGTTCCGTAGCCAAGCTCTTCGTACAAGTACTCTTTCTTTCCTATACCAACACCATGTTCTCCGGTACCTAGATGACACTTAGCAGGTTAAACCTGAAACAATGGATGTACAGATCTCACATGTCCCATCGAGAGCGATTGCCCGCTTTACCATTCTATGAACAGCGTGCCTCGCGATCTCCAACTCTTCGTCCGTTTTGAATAGCAGAAGAGCATGAAAGTTTCCGTCGCCGACATGACCAACTATTGTCGACACCAAACCTATTTCTGAAAGGTCTTGCTTTGTCTCGTAGACCAGTCGTGGTAGATTCGACGGCGGCACACTATGAAGGCATACTTCGAAAATCGTCATCACGTTAAGCACAGTTAAAACATACCAAACGTCTGTGCTCCATCCTTTCCCATCATCGCCTTCCAGCAACGCAAGCCCGGAGAAAAGAGCATTCTTTCTGTCTGCCCATAGAGACGTCGCTTCTTGATCGTCTTTGGCAAGTGTGAAGCCGAAGCCGCCATGCCTCTCGACTACACTCTTCACAACGGCAGCCGTCTCATCCAACGATTTTGCCGAATGTCCCTGGAATTTAAAGAAGAGACTGTCCTTCTCCGGCCACTTGCGCAGCGACATCCCATACTTATTCGTAGCAGCCATGAATAAGTCGTCAAGAAGCTCGACACATTCTAAGAGCTGATTTCAAGCGGAGTGTCTGAAGCAAGAAAGAGCACTTACGAATACCAACACCTTGATTGAGGACTTCAATGGCGGCTTCCGTTGCTTTCTTTACGTCAGGAAAGTGAACAACGGCGACCGTGGTGGGCAAGACAGGCGCAAGACGGATAGTGACTTGGATTGGGTTTCTTAGCTACTTGTCTCGGGCACTGGGCTATAAACGTGTCGTACCTTCAGTTACAATACCCAACGTGCCTTCGGCACCGATGAACAACTTCGTTAAATCGAACCCAGCAGACGACTTTCTTGCTCGACTTCGAGTTTTGATTATTTCTCCGGAAGGAAGCACAACTGTCTATAAAGATATCCGCAAGGTGGATCGCGCGAGATCCGGCAACGACGAACCGCGTTTAAGAACCATTCCCCCTTAGCTGTCCCGTACCGAACAGCGTTTGCTGTTGAACGGGGTGAGCGACTCTAGCGAAGATATCCATACTTGATATGTACTTCCTGAGCAGCCGGTGCTAAGCATACCACCGATTGTAGCTCCAGGTGCAGGGTCTAGCTGTGGACGACTGGTATCAGCAACCCGAACCAGAGGGGCCTTCTTCAATTCGTACCGGAAAGAAAAGCTTGATCCCTGAAGCAGATTATTCCCAAGGCTCAGTGTCAGTTACATGACAAAGGCACGTACCTTTCTGCCGCAATGTTTCATTTATATCGACCCAAAGGCAGCCTGGTTGGCAAACAAGGTCGGAATCCGCCTCTACAAAGGAGCCGGCTCGAAGTGAGTGGTCGAAAAAAGCCATGGAATCAATATCCTTGCCGTGAATCTCGATGATACGATCCATTCCTGACATGTCGACGCATATTCCACCCGACGCATGCTTGTGAATATTTTCAAAGACAGTTATTGATGCAGGAGAAATAGCAGGACGTACACCACGATTGTGACCCTCAAGACTCGTACCTCCAGAATAAGGCACGATAGGCATGCGATATTTACGAGAGATATTGACGATCTTCACAACATCGTCCGTCGTCAAGGGGTATACGACGACAGAATGCAATACGGCTGGAAAGTGTCATAAATACAACATGGTGCATATGATGTCAGTCACCTGGATGATAATCATACAAAGAGAAGCCATGTCGTTCCAATTCATCCGCATCAGTCGAAACGCTATCGTCCCCTGGTAATGCTTCCCGCAATTCGCAAATAGCTAATCCAAATTCGTTCGATGTGCCAAAGCCAGGTACATCAGCCACCATACGTGGCGAGCCTCCTATATAAAAGCCAGTGATACCTGCCACCAAAGAAGTAGTAAGGAGCCATGGGATCGTCCGGCGAGGTAGGAAGTTAGACGTCGCTGCCTGGCTGAACTGACGTGGGTGTGAAAAGGTGCTGTGCCTGCCGTTGAATTCCCGAAGACAACGCGAAGAAAACTTGTTCCAGCTAGACCTCATTGTTGAACTAGTTTGAGCTTCAGAATAAGGAAGAGGCGCATACGCATGTTGTACGCACGCCGGCCACATACGGTCACCGGCACCGCTCTCACCGGCAAAACTTTACTGACTGAAGACCACGATGGTCACGACAGGGGTAACGGAGTGGGATCACTTTCTCGGCGAACATTAACTCGTCAGGGCCTGCTCCCGAAACACTCATCATGGATTGATTCCTTCCGTGAAGAATCCCAGTCACCTCTACGAGGATTTAGAATGGTAAGAGGCTGATTGGGCAGGCGCGTTGAGAGAAGAGATGTGATATGTGATTGCCAATCTGGAGCGATATTGCGTTCCGCGCTGCCAGCAAGAAAGACAGAGTTTCCAACAATCTCAAATCGCGATGGGGGGCGAGCAATAAGATGATTTGAGCGTGATGCTGTAGGAACGATAGTGTCGATAGTAGTCGTCATGGTCGTCGTTGTTCGGAAGCACACGTGCGCCAGAACGTGGATAAATCTCCTATAGCCTATCGAAGCCGCTCTTGAGAACTCACATTGCGACCACCATGTCCATTCTAATTCCTTGGCTTCAAGATAGATTTTCAAAGATCTACGACATCTCATCGTCTCAGAATGAAGGTGGCCCAATAGAAGACTTCAGCGCTGGTTTTGATGCAGCCTTTGCTTCGAACATACTGATTACTATAAATGGCGAGGAGGTCTCTAGGGACGGACTAAGGGAAGGGATCATATCATCGACCTTCGCTGCTACGCACATCCAGGTAGAATGGAAGGACTTGATTGAAGTACCAAACCAGGGCACAGATGACTCTGATTTGGTCAGGATCGATATATCGCTCTCCCAAGTTAGATTACTGAAGTCAGGACCATGTACAGGTGACTGGCATGGTAGCCGGGCAATTAGTAACAACAAGGTCATTGAAATTCCGTATCCGTGCTGCTCCCGCACAAAATCAAACAATTACTATTTTCCAAGCACGGTGAGTAATAGAGTGGCGGCCCGATGGCTCTTTCGAATGATGTGGCTGATAAGCCATCCTCCAGCATCGAAACCGACACAACCATTAGCTCTGGAGATCCACGCCGTATCACGCAGCTGCACTACACCACGTTGAGCAAGCCTGTTCCCGTCCATGTATAATGTCCTACTCCGGTTTTCCCCAGTGACAGGGCGTAATTATGAGATGAGGTGGAGTTTGTGAATTTGTCTTCCTGAATGAATCACAAAATGTTGCGAGGAACCATGGGCTACGTCAAACACTGACCACATTGAAGTAGTGCAACAGACTTTCACAAAGCAAACAAGAGAACCGTATTTTTGCCACCGTTGGGAGTACAATCTCCGAAGTCGGGGATCGTTTTCTTTATTCTCCTCCTGACACGAACCTGAGCTACTCCGGAGTTACCCAGAGCAAGCTTCCCTGACCCCAGTAGTACATATGGATGATGGCCACTTACCTCCAGAAACGCTCTTGAACCTGGCGTGCTAATAATACCATGTAGGGGCATTGTGATCCGTTTTCCTGAACCTCGTCGCATAACCTCGCCGTTTATTAAATAAGTTGGCGACATGACAGGAAGCGTTGTTGCTATTAGCCTAGCGATGGGACTTCAAAAATCTTAACGCCACACGTCGACGGGGCTCAGAGTTCTACCATCAGTGGTTAGCGACTCGTGCCCCCGAACGCGATAGGTCGGCTTGAAGTCGGCGGTGCCGCGGAAAAGCAACGGGCTTGCAAGTTAGGTTTCGACACGATGCAAAAGACGAGATCATGCGAACATCTTTCCATCAAAGCAAACATATCATAGCCGTAGCCGGTCAAACACCGAGGGTTCGTAGACCAGTTTCCCCGGAGACACCCTGAGCGAGACTCGGCAAGCTTTGATTTGGTTCGTTGCAAGAGATTGTCAGCCCTAAGCGAAAAGTGAACTGGTTTCCGAGTACCTCAGAGGTCAAGACAGTTGCGTATAGGCGTAGCTAACGAGGTGCTTGGTGCTTTCGCAAGACCTATTCCGGATATCCCCTAGGTTAGGTCAGGTTGGCGCCATCACAGACTTGGCCAGATACAAGAGGCCGGCCAATGCTAATCCACGGTCGATATGCGATTGGGTGACATGTCATAAGGCGAATGAGAGGAGAGGGTCAGCGGTATCGACGTACATGAACTTCAGGACCGTGGATGCAGTCCGGAGGTTCTTCTGCTACCATTTTGGCGTTAACGACCTGATATCCATGAGCTCTTGTACACTGTACCCAGGACTTTAGGATGACTGTGATCGCCAACTTCCTCGAATCCGAGGGGTGAAAGAGATTACGTGTTGTCTGATAGATATCGACCATCAAAGGAGAACATGCGTCAAGCTAAGTTTCAACGGCATTGGGAGTTAGACGAAGCATACACCTCGGTGATGGTGTAGACTAACACACAAATACACGAAGGTCACATCTAGAACTGCTGTTGCACTCTGAACTTCGAACTTCTGATAAGATAAGATAATCCGGGTTCTGTACAGTTCTGACTCATTCTTTCCCAAGCCCCTGGCATGCATGCTTGCTGAATACGGGTCTGGAAGCGCCACCACCTACCACCACCAAACCAAAAATTCTAGCATGAGCGGAAGCAAGCTCTCAGTGTCAAGTGTGCGGGGCTCCATCAAGGAACTCCTTGCCGAAGCCAATGGCGAGAAAAAGCGCAAATTCGTGGAGACCATTGAACTCCAAATCGGCCTCAAGAACTACGACCCCCAGAGAGATAAGCGTTTCTCGGGCACCGTCAAGTGAGTGACATATGCCTACAAATTGGCGATGGCTGATGGGATACCATGTATAGGCTCCCCAATGTCCCCCGCCCACGCATGTCGATGTGCATTCTTGCTGATGCCAACGATATCGATCGTGCTAAGCAGATTGAACTTGAGTATATGTCCGTCGATGACTTGAAGAAGTGCGTACCTTGACTACTGACGATTATTCATCTTTCTCATCATCTTGTACTATCAAGGTTAAACAAGAACAAGAAGCTGGTCAAGAAGCTCGCCAAGAAGTACGATGCTTTCCTCGCTTCTGAGGCTCTCATCAAGCAAATCCCTCGTTTGCTTGGTCCCGGTCTGTCCAAAGGTGTGTGCCCGTCTTACTCCCAGTCGGTGCACTTGCTCATGCTGCATTACCACCTCTAGCTGGAAAGTTCCCAACACCCGTCTCGCATGGTGAAGACCTTGCTACCAAGCTCAACGAAGTTCGTTCGACCATCAAGTTCCAACTGAAGAAGGTCTTGTGCTTGGGCGTCGCTGTTGGCCATGTCGACATGACGGACGACCAGGTCTTGACCAATGTCATGATGAGTACGTTCTTTCCTTCTTTCTCACTTACCCTATGCCCCGCAATGCGTCTCTAATTCCAATCCATCCAGGTATCAACTTCCTCGTCTCTCTCCTCAAGAAGAATTGGCAAAACGTCAAGTCTCTGCATATCAAGACTACCATGGGCAAGCCCGTCCGACTTTTCTAAGCATCCTTTTTCGACCATCAACATTCTACCATGGTGGAGGTAGTTACGTTCGCACGAATTTATGTATAACAAATCGACAGCCGTAATGCACAACATGAAGCCCCGCACGCTTGTACCAACGGCCACTACAGTGGGGTCGATTGGGAGCTGATGCGGCTTAGATTTCCAACCTGTGCGCTCAGTAAGATCACACGACGGTTAACCAGTACGTGCGAAAGGCGCCGACCAAAGGCCATCGAGCTATCAGCTACACTCTCGAAGTCAACCCCGCTTATGCGCGTCGATTCACCCTGGTGCCAAGTATACATAGCAACATTACACTCCTGGAGCTGGGTGCGCGAGTTTCTGATACAGACTGGGTGCTGATTGTTGGTGTTCCGTTGCTGTCGCTGCACATTTGAAGCTATACCTAATAAAACCATGTAGGATACGCTCGTAACACGCGCGCAACCTGGTGGAGCAACCGGTTAAGAGCATCTGCTGAGCTTTCGGTCGGCAAACCCTTGAGCTTCTTCGGCCCCTGCGTAGTACCTTACGGTGGTAAACGCCTGGACTCTCTTCTCGCACCAGTTCGTTGATACCAGGGCTATGTAGCGGTGAGCCGGTGATCATCACTCTCCATAAACTGACGTTATGTGCTCATCGTCAGTTTCTCAGCAAGTTCCAAATTCAGGATTTCTAATGACCGGATGATCGATCAGCGCTCAGCGCCGTCAGCGTCAGCGCCGAAAACCCTTGGCTCTGAATCTTTATGCGGAAGAGAATTGTGAAATCCACCGGCATGGAAATAGCGCTACGATGAATTTGGTTTTTTTACCCTGGGTATGAGGTATGCTGACTGTATACAGATGAATGGACGCTCGAAGCTGATAGTGTTTCGGTATCCAGAACTTCTCGACAATAATAGCACGGCCCACCCATCAGGCCGCCGTCGCACTTTCTTTTGAGGGACGGGAGAGGATGAAGCGAGGATGAACGGTTCTTGGTACAGCATGTCGGCAGCAAGCGACTGAACGCGAAAATAGTCGGCCCTACTGCGTCTTTGTCTGGCTGGCATCTTGGTGACCGGTGACCTTCGTCCAGCACAAACGGAGATGTCAACTCAAAAGAAAGCACTGACTCACAAGGCACTAGGTCCCATACTTAAACCTTGTGCTACGACCTAGGTCGATTTCTGTCTCTCGGGCAACACGACTTTAGGAACATTGGACTAATAAATAGAAATTTGTGATGGTGGCGCGTTCCGTAATTGGGAATCCTGGCGACTACTTCCAAGTATAACTTTGAAGGCGTTTCCCCCGGGTGCGGGTTGACCATAAGTTATACTCGTGGAGTAATAGGTCAATATTTCCAATGTTTTGGCTTAACTTAAGCTGTTATTTGTCCTTGTTTATCTATATCTTCGCTTTCCATCCCTCAGGCGACCACAATACACTCTTCAATCATTTGAATAACAGAAGTTGCTGCGCATGTAGCTGATCAACGACAAACGATATAGTGTACAGCATTAATTATCCAGCAATTTGGCCTCCTCACAGTTCTGGGTTTCTGACACGGGCTCATGTCCCCTTGAGCTGTCAAGCTTCGGGCTAGAAACGGTATAGGCTCTCATCCATGGGCCTCATGTAGACTTGGCTGTATGCCATGTTCGCGTCATTTCACCTGCATCAATGGGGGGCGTCCCACTACGGGGTCAAATCACCGAAGGTGTGGTGGTATTCTTGCTTCATCCACGCTGACGGCATGCTGATGACATAGACTTTCTCCACTCGTAGACGACGCACATGTCTTTCAACATCGATGGTTGTGACATCTCACAGAGCTTGTTGGACAGTTGCGCATTCGACCATGAGAATGAAGAGCTATCACGTCAAAGGTGCGCCCCAAGGGCGAACAAGGAACCTGCACGCCTTGAGGCACGAAATCGAGATTGCCCTGCTAGTCCAGTTGTCCGAGGTGCCTGCACGAGGTGGGTATAAAGGACCTTCTGAAGAAGAGGTTGAAGCTCAAGGCTGGTCGCGCGAACCTCTTCACCATGCAACTACTATTTGCTACCGTTCTTGCCCTCGTATGCATATCGACTATTGTCGCCAAGCAGGAAACAAATGCCGAACGGTTGACCCGAGGGCTGACGCCGTTGCCACCAAAATTCCGCTCGATATTGCCAGGTTTTCTGCCTACTCGGTCATATGGTTAGTGGGTTTATTGCACGCCCTCAAGCAACTTATTGGTGTGTCTTCCAGGCGCCAAGCGGAGTGCCGTATCGCCACAACCGCCTTCTCCCCCGAATACGTAGGTCCATCATAGCATTCAAGGGCAAGCATTTGCTGAACTCATGTACCCAGGTACTCTGGTATGGTACAAGTGCGGAACAGTGAGGGCAGAAGTGTTGGTTACCTCAAGAATTGGGCAGGCGTGTCACCAATGTCAGTCATTTATACATTTACCTTCATTTTTCTTCTCTTACGCCATGCCATGTAGCAATGGTGTGAACTTTGGGAGCGAACAAGAAGACCTTCATGTTTCCTTCACCCTTCCGCATGGGACGAACGGTCCTTTTGATATTCTAGTGACGGTACGTTCTCCTGAAATTAAATTGCGATAGGAGTATACCCTAGGCCTCGTGTTGACCATACACATCGATTAGAACCCCAACTTCGAGAAGCCTCACTACGCCGGTGTCTCGACCGGATCAACCCCTGGAAGCCTCGCTGCTCAGAGATCGAAGTACGGATAATCTTTTCCCGTGACTCGTAAACATTCACCCTTCGCCATGTAGCATCATAACCTTCACCAATGTTCCACAGAGTAAGTGTTTCGCTGCGCCTGCAGGGCACCCATCCGGTTGGCCATATTGAGCATCCCTGCAGCTCCACCCGGATCGCCGCCCATCCTCAGCGGTACAGCCTCAGCATATGTAGAGTCTGCTATTTGGTTCTTTGACCCGGAGACGAAGGAAATCACAGGTGATTTAATCGTTATTGAAGCATGCGTACTCTTGACTTGCTTATCATTGTGTTACAGCTCAATTCATCAACCCCGATGGGAGCGAGCCTCCTACCGTCTTCGCGTATAACATTCGAAACAACCAGATATTCTTTGTTGGGGATCTCGGTGCCTGGAACGCCGAGCACGCAAATACACCGTCTTCTGCTGTGGTACGTCCCTTACCATACCCGAGAGCGCCGATCGCTTAACACAAATGGGGGGTAGACTTTCCACCTTGAGGGGTTATGATTTGCATTGTCCCAAACAAGCAGCGATGTCCGCCCGGCGCCATTAATTCGGACAATCATTTCATTCTTTGTTACTATGGACAAACCAGCGAACGGACTACTTGCTCGACTTAGGTTTCATTTCTACTCTTCAGCAACTGTGGGTTTCTATCCCATTTGTGCTCCCAATTACGATAGGCTACATAGAGAAACATCATTACTCCGGACATTTGTGTTTAGTCGATATCTTTCGCATCTTCTACGGACCAAATCATCTTTTCGAAGCAGAGGTATGATAGTAGACTGGTTTCGCACCCACCATCTGGGTTTTGCCAGCGGCGTGGCGAACGAAATCTCAAACAGCCAGGCAGTTTCCGCAGCGCTGTATTGCCGTTGTTATTACCAAAGAGTATCGAATGGCTTCGTGCAGTCTAGGGGACCACGCGGTGCACATGGAGTGTAATTCGTTTCACTAATCACCAACTCTTTCTGACTCAGCTATTCGTTGTGATGCGCCACTTCCTCTCTGGCATCTCATGAGAAAATCATCTCAGCGCATCACTGAGATCGTTCAAAAAGAACACTTTGAGTAAGCTAGTCATACTTAACGGATCGTCGAGGACCCTGTACGTGATTAGATGATTAGATTTCCGCCGTGCACGGAAACAGAGGGTATGTATGGTGCAGTAATGCTACAAAGTCCGTTGGCCCAGCAACAAGGGAGTATCTAGACTGATTGTCTCAAGATCACAAAATCGCTAACGGGGAGATCCGGGGAGTGAATTGGGTACAAAGACTGGGGTCGGGGCAGTCTCGGGCATAGGGAGAGGGGATGATGGCCATGGCTTGGGGGCAGTGGCCGGCGTCATGCCAGGCGTCGGTAATGGCGTCGGTAAGCCGTACGATACTGTTGACATGTTGTTGAAGATGTTTATCTAGCAGCTAACGGTCAGCGACAATGGCCTCCCCCTACAAAACAGAATCAAGGCCGCGGACTTACAGGCGGCGCTTCTGCGATGATGAAAGGATGGTGCGTTCTCGCGTTGCCCCTCCGTCTTTATATACAGTGGACTATCATTCTTTAACTATGTTGGTCGACTGAGACAAATCTTGTTACTGGCCACCATGTTTTGAGGCCAAAGCGTCGATGGTCAATGAGTTCTTGACAATTAGACGGGTCAAAGCGCGATAGTCGACGGTTTAGTCACGTATTTATCTGCTGAGATCGAATTGAGAAGTGATGCATTTAGCCTTGCAAAGAAACTCTTTTCAACTCCACGTTGCATTCGTAAGTGCGGCGAATGTAATCCGAGTCAAAACGCGTTGCTGTATTGGTATGGCCGCCCATATAGTACTTTTAGCTATATACTGATGGAATAGATACCGTACTCGACACTGCTCGCTTGTGTGCGACATCGCTTAAATCGGGGATGATCGACGAGGACTGCCTAGTGGGTATGATAAGCGGAAGGATGTAGTGCTACAGCGCTGAATTAGTATCCCGCGCATAATAAAAGACTCCGAAACTTCCAGCTAGTCATAGAGAATAAATATATTGGTGTAAAACTCACGTAGGGCGAGTAAATGATGTCGGTCGTTAGAGAAAAATATGTTACGTACCATTCAATTCTTCAGACATTCTTGGTTTGACTATACAGCGGCGATCCCATTCGCATATATGTATCACCATCAACGAAGTGATTGTTCGGTGGTGGTCGGAAAGAAGAGAAACATACTTCAAACAAGATGGTTGATATTATCAGGAAATCTAAGGTGAAAAATACATAGTATTGCACGTAGTATGACTCTATGGTTGGGATATGAGAATGATCGATCGTTTATGCAAATATTTCTAAATGTCCAACAACTGTGCAATGGTACAAAAGGAGATTTTGTGCCTAGTATAACATTTCCCAAGAAAAGAAGGAAGGAGATAAGTCAATCCGATCATTTCGAGGGGTGCTTGGACCGAGGCTTGATCTTGTTTCTCTTTAGGGACAGTGGCCTATCTTTTCCCCTTAGCCGCGAGTAAACCCCGCAGGCGTTACAGAGCTGTGCTCCTGTCTTACTCCTCCTCCAAACGGATGTCTGCCGAGTATGGCAATGGCTGCATTCAGGCCCTGTCATGTCTCTAGATTGGTCAACAGGACCCTCTTCATCATCATCTGCGTCGATGAGTTCTTGCGGACGTAGTTTGTTCCTCTGCTGAAGATACAGCCCACAAGCGTTGCAGAGCGGTTTGAGAGTCGTCGGTTCCCGCCGCCATAGAGGAGTTGACGTCGCCCTACAATGTGAGCATTGCTTGGCTGAAGAGGGTTTTGGAGAGGAACGGTGCGACGATGAGGGCTCTGATGAGTCATAAAGGCGGTTGAAATACTCGTGATCTGATCTGGGGGAGTCTGAAGGTGATGGAGAGGTATCGGGGGATGTTTCGTAGTATGGGGAGGGCGGCATGAGGGAGGGTAGACCTGCATGAGGAATAAATTGATTCATGGACGCCATGAGCTCGGCGCTCACATCGTTCCAATTGTCCATAGCATCGAAAGGGACGTCTTGGACGGAGGTATATTCTGGTAGGAAATACTGGGCGTCATGAATTCCAGGTTTATTCGTAATCGACGGGGTGCCTGAGGAGTAGTACGCGTTTTGAACGCGCTCGCTTTGGGTCGCCGCCATAGCTGCAGCATCCATGCTAGGAGGCATAAACGAGTTGTAGTGAGAATGTCCCATCGCCGACGTAGAATTAACGGGATACTGCGGTGACATTGTTGAGCCTCCACATCGACACGTAGTTCTTTGAGGAGCGGTTTGCAGAAGGTGCATCATGTCGTATTCAGACATATTATTCGAGAGCGACGAAGCATCTTGGTATCGCTGGTTTCGACCTGATCCAAGGTATGATGCGGCACCTAGACATGCAAGGGTGAGATTAAGTGAGAATGAGCGATTGTCAGGACGGTGCTTACCATAGGCCAATTCCATATCATGTAATGTGCTGCTCGACGCGCCAGGAGAGACTGGCAAGAGGCCAAAATCGCCTCCGGAAGCTCCCACTCTCCGAGAAGGTTGCAGAGAGGAAATACCAAGCATGGCGTCGTAGAACGGTTGATTTTGCATCAGGAAGTGCAATTGTCAACACAGGTGAGTACGTTGGTAGGTAGTATGAGGCCATGGTCAGAGTCAATTGGCTTTTATGCTTCTAGTGTGGAGAAAGCCAACCGCAGAACTCAATTAGATCCCCGACTGAAGCGAATTGATGTGGAAACGTTCTCAGCCAACCTATCGAGATCTTTGCGGATAACTTACTGAACCAGTCAATGGATGCAAATGGACGCTGGATCGGTTCGTTCGGAAGCAAACACTGCAGCTGACCTAAGCGAGCACAACCGATATCCGACAATGACGGGATCAAGATCAGGAATGTGCGTCCTTGAGAGTTCTTGGGTGCTACTATTACGATGCACAATGCGCGCTGGTGTGTGGACGTCGGGTTTCACCCAAGCAAATCCCCGAGCGACGAAGGAGTCTTATGCTGTGTCAATTCACTTACAATCAGGTAGGGAAGTCACGGATAATCTTCCTCCTTACGACCGTACACACGCTGAATAACTCCGGATATGGTTCGAGAGAAAGGAGGCCCGAAGCATTTCGGCAAGGCGCTAGTAGTGCATGGGTTATGAGGCCCAGGGAGAGTACGTGTGGAAATGACGCAGTAACGTCGATCTAGATCGCCTTCGCGCCCTGGTGCTCGCACTGGGTGCTCAGGGCATCTCTTTCCGCACATGCCGGCAGTGAATTCACGGTGGGATTCGCTGTGACTCCTGGAAACGCACGCGTGGGGCACCACACCCGATATATAACGGGTTGATTGCGGGCTACGCAGCCATCGACAAACGACTAAAGGCTCGTCTCAGCGTTGCTAACGCCCCACGGTACTGCCTTGACAGAATTGGCTCAAGGCAAACTACGGACTCGGGGGTACGACGCAACCTCTTGTGGCATCACTGGCGACGATCATATCGTAGTACCTTTTGGTGTTAGTGGTGCCCAGTAAAGTCTGCAGGTAGATTCGGCACTAATATGACAATACGGTGTTTTTTACTGGGACTGCGCACCGACGATACGAAGCGCGGCTTTACAGTTCTGAGTAGGGAAAAGTTGCTCAATTAACACGTCCACGGGAATGCATACGAGGCCTAGAGGACAACGATGGAGAGGCTAGTTATCTGTTATCGGTGTCCGCTCCATCGCAAACTCCGGCTGAAAGGATTTGTGACCGGTATGCGGACCAAGGTCGCCGCTACGTCCGCAATTCGAACATATGTCTGAGACGTACTAGCAGTGGCTCACCTGAAGTTTATGTTACGTCCTCGTTTGACGCCCACTACCGTCTTGAAGGGCTGCGCTCCTAGGGTTTCCATTTGGGTGAACCTCTGCGGATAGAGAATTCAGTGTATGCACGATACGTTGGACTCAGAGTCTTGTCGGCGTTATTGAAGGGGTGTTTGATCGTGTGTTTTTGACTGACCAACAGTTAGACCCTCTGGTGTAAGTACGGCACAATTGAACGAGAATCCGTGGCGTTTACGAAGTCGAAGGCCAAGTCTACCTCACACTTCCGTAGCGCAGCATTTGGTCTCGACTTGACTGTGATGTACCATTCCTTCGTCCGTGTCGGTAGACGTCTCCCGAATCCAGGCGACCGCTCAAGTACCTATTAGTTCTGTTACTTTATTTGCTCCCTTGGGTCGTCTTTGATGGAGACGGTGTCGACCTCTCGGATCGATGCTCCTTGAAAGCTTCCACTTCGCCTTCCCGCATAGTGGGCTGCTGGAGGACCAGTCGGCACAGAAGCATCATTTCGCCTCTGTTAGCTGGTTCGCAGTGATCAGAGATGAGGCTTGATTCGACTCGGCTCTTTCAACCCCCACTCCGGGACTACTTTCATTCGCCTCGCTTGAGAGGGCTCCGCCAAAACACTCTGCCCCAAACGTGGGCCATGAACATTGCTTCTTTCCCCCGTGCCTTTATTTAATATAGGGCTTGTCTTGAGGATGAGAAGAAGCTACGTCTGATAGAAGTTTATTGGTTTTTATATTGTGTTGAAAGCTAAATGGAATCTGATACTGTGAATCTAATCTAAGTCAACACACAGAGCAAAGAATCCTAGGTTGAAATTACATCGCCGAGACCAAAACCGTGGAGACCCAAGTAATATCAATACCTTGAGGATGCATGTTCTACTTCAGTCCTCCCCCTACATAGCGCATTGTTGATCTCTCGGGTGCGAATACAAACGTAAGTTCCTTGAAAAGGGCTCGGGAGGACTGATTCGATAGAAACATACCCTTATAGTGATAATGACATCATGTAGGCTTCCCTTCACGACTCCCTGAGACCTGTGAGTATAGATCCCCATGGACCATTAGAAGTGATGAGCTGTTCACGTCATCTGCCCGTGTCGCGCCGCGGGCGGAATGAGCGCCATGGAATACAGGACTTGACAGAATCATCCTTCATATAACGGACTTTTGACATTGACTTGACGCTCCGAGATATCCTGGCTGAAACGGTCTACTTTCGATAACGATTAAGTGTGCTACGTTAAAACAGGTAGGTGATCCCGCTTTCTGTCCACAGGCCTGTCATCCTCTACGACTTCTACGGGGAATGGATAATCAAGAAGTACTCCGTCTGTCATAAAAGTTGCGGACCCACTAAATACAAGTCTATGTTATTTTTCTGCGGAACCATCAAGTTTGACGCGGTTGCCGAACTTACGGCCATGCCGCCCAATGTGTTGAAGTACGTAGTGACTGCCGAGAGAGAATTACTGATGGCGAAGCACCTACGATGCCTCGTGCATAACCGGAGCAATCTCGTACCCCCGCATTGCTGATTGTGCACCATACGCAACCTCGTTACGAGACTAAGATAGGACATACGGGGGTTTTGCATCAAATTTCAAAGCTGGCAAGCTGGAAGAAAGGACTAGCCAAAAGGTATAATGAGAACCTCATTAACGCCACGTCCTTAGAAATCATTTAAGAATTCGGCCACAGCCATGAGCTGCGGTCAGTAAGCCTTGTTGAGATCGGTTGCAAGCGCTAGTGTCGCCGGCGAATAAAATCAAAAATAGTTGGAATTTCGTTGACGAGCTGAAGATATCTTCCATTGAATTAGGCTGGAACTATCGGGGAGTCTTGTGAGATGGCCGGATGCTATAGATATCCGATGACTAGGAACGAAAGTAGTCAGTAACAGCTCGTTGAAGATAAGGCAAAGAAGCAATATCTTATCGTAGCATGCAAAAGGAGAGTTGAACATTCCGACAGAGACATGGGAGTGTACCACGGCCATCAATCATACTTGACTTCGCTCGCAGCCGAATCTACTTCGAACACACGACCGAGCGCTCACGGTGGCTATCCAAACTTGTGGGATTCTATGTTCTTGCATGCAATATTATTTCCACCGTTGACGCCACAGATGTATGACAAATATCGTTGGTGTGGCAGATCGATGACGCCGCATGCCCATGTTCAACCTAGAAGACTTGATGCGCGCAGCGACCAAACGCCTGCAGACTGTTGAATTTCATAATGTGGGTTCTAAAAATGACGGGCACTCGAATCAGTAATCGTAGTGAGTAGGAATATTCATAACAGTTCATCAACGAGACCAATTTCTCGTTCCTATCCAGCAAGCTTATCGATCCGTCCGTCCAGGAGCCTCGTCACAATAGAATATGCATATGAATGTCCAAAGCCCCAGGAACGGAGGAAAATCTTGAGCAGGGCCCTGACCAGCGCCCATGTGATCTTCAAGATCGGTAGTCCATTGGACATCAATCCGGCTCTGAAGGTCAAAGAGCTCGTTCCGCCAAAGCCTAATGGGTGGGAGGCTTCCAAGTAGAAAGGTCGGCTCCGGGCTCGAAGGAGAAAAGATATCGGACGATGAGCGTAAGGGGAGCATTGATTTGCAAAGAAAGGCCTGGTCCAAGTTTCATCCGCCAAGCGTGGGTTCGTCCTCTAATCTCAAGCCTGGGGAATCTTCTTACCTACTCTTGGGAAAGGAGCATGGGAGCCATCACGATGTAAAGAGGTCGCGATAGGAATCCATTGTCGCCCCAGTTCCTTGCCACATTACCGCACCGGTTGAGCTTCCTGATTTTGTCTGATCGGCCGATCAGATGGTCAAGCCGACTTCGAGTGGGCGACGCGAGCGGGAGGGACCAGAAACAGGCCGATGTCTCACAGAACTCGCCAAACAGGATGATTGATTCCGTAGGAGTGTAGATGGAGACAAAGTGATTCTTTCTGATTTACGAAACCGAGCGGAAGAACAAGGCGTGACATCGAGGATGGCACAAAGGCGTTTCCAATATCCGTCCAATCCGCTACGGCTGTCCAAGTAGGCCGATAGGGTGGAAGCTCGTGCAATCCGGTGGCAACGAAAAGCACCGTTGATTTAAAGTCGGGCAGCCGGAAAGCGTGGAAAGACTAGTCGATGTAGCCTCGTCGTATGCCAGTTCATCGAGGTCGCAAATGAAGACTAGGAGGGAAATCGGAAATGACCGATGGAATTACCTAATCACGAACAGGGCCAGGCCTCGAAGGTGTGATGTTTGCAGCGAAAATGAAGTAAAGCCTAAAGGATGCCAAGCAACCGCTCTGCCTTGAAAACACCGAAATTTGGAGGATTCGCCGTCGAGTCCGATACCTACTCGGCCATTATCCAATTCTTGCTTCTCTCTCGGAATACGGGAGTAATACGGGCCCCCGGCATCCAACCTGCAGTTTGTCGTACATACCAAACCAATATTGTGAACCAGCAGCGATCCATGCTACCATACTTTTCGTAAAGACCCCGACTCGAAGATCGTAGCTGTAAACCCCGTCGACCGCCGTGATCAATATCTCCGCTATTAGTGGGTTGCTCAATGTTTCCACGTGGAATCATCCAGTCTGTGGCACTCTTGGGCGCTGCCCGCATGAGTGGTACTGGTCTCCGATTGCCAGATGTCATGATGTTCGTGCCTCGGCTTCGAGGTGGAAGGATTACTCACGTCCAGGCTACTGGCAATACTCAGGACGAGGGCGGTGATGGAACGGCCATATCTATAAATTATCCAGACTGAAGTTATATCTAAGGAAGTAAGTGATGGATTCGTCATAATCTTAACCTGAGTGTCGAGCTCATTGTCCCGAGTAGTGGGGCAGCCTGACAGTAGTATAAGATGTTCGTCATAAGGCTAGTCGAGGTGTGCAGCCATTATGGACACAGCGAACAACGTGATATTTTGTGGGTGCTTAGCGCTTTGTGACAGACCTTTCCCACAGACACGTCTTTCAAACTAAGATGAGAACACCATCTCGTATCCCAGCTTTCTACCGCCTATTCTTCATATATGTCGAACCACTATCTGCCATAGCGGGTGCACTCTACGCTGCGCTCGTCCCTGAGCATTACCTCGCGGACCTTGCTCTGACGCCAGTGCAGCGTCGATCAGCTGAAGTGCGCGAGCCACTCGGGGTGGCCCAGATGATGTCGCTCTGGCAGCTTGCCAATCTTTACCTACTATTCGCCCTAAACGAACATCTCGTCCTCTCATCCACATCGTCGATCGCTACCTGGCGCCGTCTTCTCTTTTGCCTTCTTATCGCCGACTTTGGGCACCTTATCACGATGTCACCTCTGGGATCACAGGCATTCTGGCATGTCTGGGAGTGGAATGCGATGCTGTGGGGGAGCATTGGATTTGTTTATGTTGGTGCTAGTATGAGGATGTCGTTCTTGCTTGGCGTAGGGCTAGGAGGACGCTTAGGGGGAAAGCGAAAATAGAATTCCTGTCGATTTTCCCCACATCTATAATAGTACGACCCTCGGGGCACAATCCAGCTCGCTCGCTACGAAGCCAGCAATCACGCACACCTGGGCCTGTAAGTATTATATTGTCGAAGTTTATGTATACCGCATTCGAAATATAAAAAATATGTTGATCGATAAGAATATGGATGTTCTTGTGGACCAATTCCAGGGAGGTCAAAGAGGCAAAGAGGGGAGTATCGTCCAGAGGAAAGGAACCCCCTACAGTCACTCTTCCGCATCTTCGTCCGCCCCACGTTCCCCTCCTTTCGATATCTCGGCGTCCTTGGGTTCGTCCTTATCTACCGCTTCACCAACATACGAAGGAAATCTACAGATTCCAAAGCTCACAGACCGGCTAAGCGTCAAAGCAGAACTGAACTGACCTAGGCACGCCGTCTCTAGTGAGCTCGAAAAAGCGGTAAGTGATGATTGCTCCGATCTTAGGCGGGTCCCGACGCTGTTTATCGCTCAAGCCGGTCCCTACGCTAAACGTCTGGGGATGATGGGATTTAGGGATGTCAATGTCAGAAAACTTGGCATTATCGATCAATCAATTCGCTAGCACCTACCTTTCCCGACGCCATCTTACACTTAAGTGCGCCGGCCACGCCTTTGTTCCGCCCTTTACCGGGCTCGTAGCCGGTTATGATGGCCTCCGCGTCATAGAAAGTCTGCACGAAGCGAAAGGATCAATAGGAGCAATTCAGAAGGGTCGAGGGACATCCAAAAGGTTCTCGCGTAGTGCTCGAGAACGAGCTGCTGACCTTAATTTTCAGCAGGGTGTTTGACCGCCTACCCTCGTATGGACTCCGAGGCTTACGGAGCATCAGCCCTTCGCCTCCTAAGCCCTCGATTTCTTTGAGTTTCTCCAGGACGTGGGCACGATCTTTCGCTTCGTCATGGGGGACCACCACAACGTGCTTGGAGGCATGGGTACCGTTTCTCGCCGAACGTGGCTTCGAGGTATGAAAGCCGTTCCTCAAATGGCAAGTCGGCCTTCGAAGGCACGTCGAATACCTGTGCACGATAACACACACATGATTGCGGCGATATGAGCAACGCGGACGGTAGCGTACGGAGGACTTACTTGAAAAGAGATGCCCTTCCAATGAGGCGAATTGATGGTCTTCACAACCGATACGGTGGACTGAAATTCACCTCGCCCACCAAATAGTTCCCCATCTAGGGTGACGTCCTTCGGCAGAGCTGGAAGATAGTGGTCAGATAGCAGCATCATTGCCAAGAGGTAGATCCTGAGAAGTACCATCCAAGAACCACGCAGGTGGCATAAATGGATTGCCGAGCCGGCTAATCATCCTAGTGCCGTCATAAAAAGCGCTGATTTCAAGGCACGATCAGCGAGTGAGAATGATCAGCATTATCGCTCCCCCGCGGAGAAACAGGAAAAGTGAGACATTAGAGGCAAGAGACAACACATACCGAACCCCGTCCAACTTCTCTGAAATCCACCAACCGGTGGGGTCTGGGCCAGTTTCAAGATCCCACTTGACGGCGAGGAGCAGCTCGGGGATGTTCTTTGCCCCACCGCCATTGCCGTCCCCAGCCTCGTCCTCGTCGTCGTCTTCGGCATCGTCGTCAGCTTTGGCGCGCCGTTTACCTTTCGCTGCCTTGGCCTTGGACGCTGGCTTGCTCTTTCCAGTTGGGTCAGGCCCATCGGGGTTCTTGTACTTGAGGCGAGCTATCTCATATTTCTCGCCTAGGAGCTCCTTAAGGTGCTTGCACGTCCGCGCATTCACGGGCATGCCGCCCTACGAGAGAAATTGAGAACGCGGTGAGCGAGGCCCGGGGATATAGCATTACCTGATTTCGCCAAGCCTGGTGGTGTTAGATATCATCGATCAATCATACTCGCCCTACGTGAAAGGAACGCACTTACGGGGCATGAGCTTGAAGCAGATCTTAAGTACGCGGCGATACTGAGTTGAAAAGATAAACGCACCAGTAATAATGATCCCAGGTTCGTTTGATTTTGTACTTGGAGTTGCTAATGGCTGATGAGAGCTCCAACCTACGCCGACGATGCCGAGGAAACTAACCTAGTCAAGGAGCTGACCTCTTTTTCCTCGCCGTCAGCCATGAGGATCTTGGGTTTAACGCCATTGATCAACGCAAGTTCGTCTTCGGCGGCATCATCCTCGTTGCCTTTATCTTCTTGAATAACATCCATCTTGACGTCTTCTTCTTTTGAGGGCGCTACTTTTGCAGTATCTTTGGCTGAAGCACTCGACGCCGTCGATTCAGGTTTACTGCGGGTGCGTTTCTTGACAGGCTGTTTATCTTCTTCAGCGTCCTCTTCTTCGACGTCATTCTCGACAGCGCGCTTGCGTTTGGAAGCAGGCTTCTGTGCGGCCTTCGAGTTGCTCGCGAAGGACTTGGAGGTCGAAGTAGGTTTTTTAGCCTTGGAAGCAGGTTTGCCTTTAGGTGGGGGCGCGTCAGGATTCTTAAGTCTAATGCGGGCCTCTTCGTAGTTGTCCCCCAGCAATGTCTTGAGGTGTTTACACGAACGAGCATTCACGGGAACGCGAGACTTAGAGAAAGCGCTTAGCAACGTCTCGTAGAGTTGAGAACGGTGCAATGCACCTGGTTTCTCCACGCCTTCGCGGTGCAACGCGGAATGTGAGAGACGACTATGGCTGGACAGGGGGAACACATACCGGGCAAGTACTAGAATGAAGCATGTATCAGCCAAAATACGGACGTGATTGATAGGAAAACGAACCAGTAGTAATGGTCAAACGTTCTCTTGCACTTGTACACCGATTTGCTATAAGACAAGCAGTAGTCCTTTAACGCTCTTCAGAGTGCATGTCATAGTTGAAGTTGGGCGCACCTGGTCTGAGAGCCGACTTCCTTTTCTTCGCCGTCGTTGAGCCATATTTTCGGCTTGATTCCTTCGATCTCTGCCAATTCGTCTGTGGCCATGGTTGTTGTTGGTGGGCAATTCGGAGTCACGACTCACGAGCGCGCGTCGAGGTTGTTCCTGAAAATCCAGGGGCACTGCGACAGGGGTGACGATGATACCGACTCAGAAATCCATCAGCGGCGCTGACAACGTAATCGAGTCCATCGAAAGTCATTCATTGCATGCCCGAGCGGCGAGCCAAAGCGCTGACTACTTATCCTAGCGTTGGGAGGCTGAGGAAAGTCTGCATCGTGGATCCAAGTTCCTTCTCCTTTCAAGGCGTCCTCAGACTCTTGTCAGCCTTTACCCTCGCTCATCCGCTGTCGTATCACGTCAACGTCCTCGAAAGTACTCCCAGTCCCCGCACGACATCAATGAGTTCGCTACTCATGTACTCCCTCTTTCTGTCATTCATGGTCGCCCAGTCTTGCAAACGGGGCTGACTGCAAGCCTTTCGTCCAACTTCGACGCAAATCCGCCCGCGAACTCCACTAACCGGGAGAACACCACCGATGGGCATCCCACTTCTGCGTTATGAAGTACCTATGCATCTACTCGACCTGCGCCTCGGGACGAGATTCGCTCCCTTGGTCTCTCCAGCGCTCTGTTACTTTGGTCCTGGCAAGACGTCGTTTTCTTCACTAGTACCTACGTTAAATTCGTCTAAAGTTCAAGATATTGAAGCATTTACAATTCTTATCGAGGATGACGGACGATGAAAAAGAAATTACTTGAATTTTCTATGTATGTCTGGACGGTAGCTACGTGCGTACTGCGCACAACAAGTTGATGAAGCTTTGAAGTACGATCGGGGTATGCCGTGTGGCGTTTCACGGAGACTGAAAGCGCCTTGCATTTTTCTCCATGGCATCCAACATCTCTCCTAACGATTCGTCGTGGAATTTGACAACGAAGACGAAGACGACGAACACCGCGGCCCGGCATTCGGCATTGCCCACACACTGAGCCTCGTCTGCAAAAGCTGGAGGAATCTCGTGCTCAATAACTCAGTTTTATGGGCCGTAATCGACGGTCAGCATCCTGAGCATATTCAGTTGTCGCTCCTTCGCGCTACGCGAGCCCCGCTGATACTGTGCCTCGAGCCCAACGAATCGATAACGACCAACGCTTCATGGAAACTACCGACAATTTCATCGCTTCGCGTCGTTCAGCAGCTGACCACGTATGTGTGACTGGCACTTTCTGCAAGGCCAGCTCTGCTCAAGCGTCACTCTGCTTGAATCGTTCAATCTTGCCATCAAACCCCGTCTCGAAGGGTTTTCGCTGAATTGGAGTCACCACTCTTACCTGTTCCACAACCTCACGACCTTGTCCTCGGACGCCGAGAACCGTCCGTTATACACAGTGTTCATCGATATTCTCCAGAGCTCTCCAGAAATTGGCCCTCTGCCATTGTCTCCCATCCGATGTGCAATTCAAGCCACGCCATGATGTCGTCAGTCTTCCACGTCTGCAAGAATTCACCTGCGAGGATACTTTAATGGCGTGTCTAGCGTTTCGGCGATACGCGAAGTCATCGCCGGTATACATGGAACTCAGGTTGACCACCTCCAGTTTCGGGAGGAGAGGCGGCTCTGAGGCACTCCTCCAAGCCTTCTCGGCTGGATCTGCGTCGCCCCGAGTGTGCCTACGGACCCTTTTGCGATAAAGCTTTACGAAATCTACGATTCCGACAGTCTGCAGGGCGCTTGGATACCTTCCTTCGCGTGAAGATCCCTGGGAAGAGGTCCACATCGATGTCCTGCTCCAGACCAGCCAAGAAGACGACCTAGCGGCCCTCGAACATTGCGTCGCCAGCGTCATGAAGCACCTACCTCTTGGCCGTGTCACAGAGCTTCGCTTTAATGTGCCGCCATATTTGACTTTGTCGTACGCATTCTGGATGGACGTCTTCCCTACTGCTCTTCCGAGACTCTCGAGACTCGTACTTGGCAACTGGGTGGTGCATTCCCTCTTCGTTGCTGCGGAGATATTTTTTAAGACAGGGTACGGGGATCGGGACGTTTACAGACGAAATGTGGAGGTACCGTTTCCTAGAGTGAAGCAGATTTCTTGTGATTTTTCTGCTCGATTCAGCCACGGCGTCAAGTACATTTTGGAGGCCTGCCACGCAGCTGGCTACTGGTTTGATCTTGTACTAGGAGGTATATACCAAGTCCCGTTTCATGAGTACTCCCTATGTTAGCTAAAATTATGACTTGCCCTAAATCTTCTGAATCATGACTTCTTGTGCGAGTTCTCTTGCCCTGTCTCCTCCTCCCCCTTCTACCCATCGCCGGGTTTGACAGATGCCCTAAAGTTTTCTGTGTTTGATCCGATCCTATGGCGTTGGATCTGTCCAGAGACGCTTTCCGGACTCATTTGGTAAATGTTTGATTTGCGCATTGTTGTGCCGGAACACTTTTCTTACGGCGGAAACTTTTTCTCATGGTTGCACGCAGGCTCCTATCCGCTCGTATCGTAAGTTTTATTTTCGAGCACGTGACTGGCGCTAAAGCGCAGCAAACAAGGACAACGTCAAGCGTGCTCGAAACTTTCGATAGAGCGGCTCAAGGGGCGTGCGCGATTAGAAAAGTGTGAAGGATACTCCCCCCAGGCTGGACCTCTTTGACCCTGAAACACTGCCACAACAGTTTTGCGAACGGTTTCGCGAGATCATAATATTGCATCAATCACTGGGTCCTGGGAGGTTCATACATAGATTCTGAAGCATTAGTTTACTCTTGCACAAATTTCAACAAGTGAAAACACCCAGTAAGAAGCTGCAAAGTAGCATGAAGATGGCACCACTTGAAATGGGTTGCTTGAGTAATCTCGATTGTTAGTTATGTGGTCATGTCTCAACTAGCCTTGGACCGTCTTGGACCAGCCACATCAGATACTGGCTCAGGGACTACCCATATTTAGTCATTCATGAGGTTGGAGGTTGGGTGTACTGCCACAATGGTTTTGAGGGCTACCTTCTCGCTTTTCTTATTACGCACTCCCCTTGGAGCAGCTGGCAAAATATGCCACTGAGAACTCCAAGTTTGTTCCCATGCCCTTTGTCAAGAGTGAGTGGTCACCTGTGACTGCTATGCAATGGCAGACCTCAGCAGCCTGATTAAGGTACTGATTGGGATAAGTCACACAGTGTTAACCTATTCCCTAATTGATAACCTTTGTACTACCCACCCACCCACCATAACACTGCAAATCATCAACATAGAAGCTCACTTTGACATATCAGTGATGTAGTTAGATGTACAACCACAATATAAGTATATTCTTGATGGTCTTGATGAGAAGACACAACTGATGGTTTTAACCACCCCCCAACTGAACTCCATGTTAGATAAACTTCGCAATGACTTTGATACAAGCCCCAGTGAGGTATTCCTACCACTTCTTCAGAGTACTGCAAACCATCAGCACAAGATTCTCACCAGCATGATAGAGCACACACCAGCAATCTTGACAGCCATGAAACACCACTAAAGCTTATCAGTACTGTACCTCAATAAAGTGAACAAGTCAGTGATTCATCAGTGTACAAAAGAAGTGGCTGAGCTGTCATTGAAAGCGCATACTGTGCCAAACCGGGAAAGGGGTCAGTAAGCGCTGAAATCGTAGTAAAGCGTGTATTGTGAGTAAAGGGCTTTGTGGTTGAGTTCCGGAAGTAGTACACAGCTACTACGGGTGCTTCCCCACAAGTACATACCCTTTATAAAAAATTGGCTAGTCTATAACACTTTCCATGAATATTTTGCTCAAGCATCTCCATTTCGGCACTCAGCCAGGATTCCGGTCACACAGTCACATTTGTGACCCGAGGTCAAGGAAGTGTTCGGAAACATGAAAAAATAACATTGGAGACGTGCGGAAGGGATACAGAATACAACATGAGATAGCAGACAAGTAGAAGTCATATATATAACCATGTACATATGTACCAGTACCAGAAAATGGCCTTTTCAAGCCCTCGCACCAGCTGCTGCAGCCCTGGACCGTGTGACACGTTGATTTGCAGCAGGTGGGGCAGTGGGTGGGGCAGCAGATGTGTCGGGAATCAGGTTCTGGGCATCGGAAGGACCCATAGCACCGGTAGGAACAGTCCTGTGGCTGGACTGTGGTTCCACAGGCTGTGAGGTGGAGGGAACGGAATCGTTGTGTGGAACAGCTCCAGGGATGGTGGGAAGGCATGTCCATGCAGCGCGACTTCTTGCGAGTGCTGCATTGATGGAAGGGATATTTTCGGAATGTGGTGGGGGTGGGGCAAGGTGGAGGGATGGCTCCGGAGGCCATGCAAGGCGGCGAGGGCGGGGACGAGGGCGGGGCTGTGGTTCTGCCTCTGCGTGGGTTGATGGCATGATGGGGGCTGGCGCAGGTCCAGTTTCTCGTGCTGACCCTTCGTCTGAGCTTGAGACGTCCCCGAAATCTTCACCCATGGATTCTGTATGTATGGATCAAGAAGCATTTAAGTCTGAATTGATAGAATATGCTACTCACCTGCATTAGCAACTTGACGACGACGACGTGGTTGCTTTCGCCCTAGCCGGTTCTCTGCTGCACGGAATCCAGTCATGGCCAACCCCAGAACCTTGTCCATGGCCTTCTGGGACCTTTCCTGCTCTTTCTTCGCGGCCTGTTCATCTCGCTGACGTTCTCTCTCTTGTTGTCGATCCACCTTTTCCTGTTCCCGAAGCATTGGTTGCTGTTCGTGTTGCTGGAGTGCGTTGAGATGTTCTTCGGCAGTAAGTTCACGGGCACCGGATGTGTCCAGTGTCTGTTTCGGTTTTGCCACCCGCCCAAATGCCGCCTGACGGAGCTTGTCATTCTCGACTTTTGCGAAGTGGAGGCGGAGTCGTTGTGTTTGAATCTCGTTGATGAGTGTCTCCGTGATTAAACGAAGCTCAAGGTTTTGGGAGATGAACATCTCCTTCGATGTGGAGTGGGGGATTAGCAGTGGAGCACCAAGAAACATGGCAGCGGGGGTCTGCGTAGCACGATGTTGGTGATTCAGCCCAGCATCGGTTTGAAGGTGAAGTTCAGGTGAAAGTGTTGATGGAGCATCAACATGAACGATCAAGTCATGTGTGAGTTCAGGGGCATTTAGGAGAGGGTCAGATTGTGTTGTTGTATATTCTGCTGGGCCAAATTGGTCGTCTGAAATAGCATTGTGATTGATAGGGTGGATGCCAGTGACTTCAAAGGCCTTGGAAATCGTACTTTGCTTGAGTGCGATGTCCCTCGCGCTACTGTATACTGCAGCTACAGTATGTTTGGTTACTTTGCCAGCAAGCTTCACCGCCTTCCGCCATGCCTTTTGCAGCGGTGAGAAAATTAGAACGTCGCAGGGTTGGAGTGCGTGTATTGTATGAGAGGGTAGGCAGATGATTATGATATTGTGCTCACGCGCAAATGAGCAGAATTTGTGTGTACAATGGCTATTGTGACCATCAAGAATTAGAAGTCGGTACTCCTTGGGATCATTGAGATGCTTCCTCGTTTCAGGCTCAAAGGTCTTCTCCATCCACTTGGATCCAAGCTCCTGGTCAGTCCACCCATTGGGTGACACCGCAATTCTGTAGATTTATTAATAGATAGATAAATCAGAATCATCAATTACGCACGTAGCATTGCAGGGATTCTCTCGTCCCCACTCCAGATTGATCCGGGTGCCAGGAAATATGAGCATTGGTCGCATCGCTGCTCCTGCAGCTGAGAAACACTCAATTGCTGTTACCATTTCCCGAGCACCATCATTGATATCATACAGTGTCTTCTGATCCTGGTCAACCAGTGCCTTTCTGCGAGCACTATCCCCCAGCACTAATCCTTTCTCATCCATATTCCAGATATTCTCAGGACGGATACCATATTTAGTAATGACTTCTTCTAAAATATCGAAGTAGTTATTAACATTGGTGCAGTTAAGAGATCTTGCTCGACATGCTTTCAATGTTGTAGTAAGCTTCACCTATTAAACAAATATAGTCAGTTTAAATGTAGATGATGAATTAGATATAGAACCTTAATCTCTGGGTGACGAGAGACAAAGCGGGATGGCCAATTCTCGTCGACAGGCTTGCCTAAAGCCCCTGAAGCGAAGTCACGCAGACTGGATAGGGTCATTGGTACTCCACGATGTCCGAGTGTTCTAATCCAGTCCACCAAAATAGCCTCCTGCTCCGGTGTGAAGTGCTTCTGATGGTCATGTGCATCTTTCTTCGGCTTCGCTCCATGCCACCGACCAGTAAGAGTTGACCTAGGCACACCAAAGTCTTTTGCTGCCGCGCGCAGTGAATACTTGGGATTCCCATGGTTGTCTAAGCCTGATTCCTTGACGGCAGTCAGTGCCTTTTGCAGTAAGGTCTCCTGAGACTCGGGTTCATCGTTGTCAGATTCTGTACCACTTGCATCTGACAAAGGCATGGGTTCCTCTGCTGGGGATGAAATGATGGAGCCCTCGGTGTCCGACTCTGATGGAGATGATGGCGGGTTTATGGCACTCTCAGGGAGCCCATAGAAGGAGCTATACTCGCCTGAGCTTGAGCTAGAGATGCTAGATGCAATGGAGGAAGGCATTACAATGATAGTTTGAAAGAGACTTGCTTTCACCTTGTTTCCCAGTGAATCGTGCTCTTTGCAATGGGCCTCCATGCATCCATGAGTATTTAATAGATGCTCATGCAATATACATGTGAAGCGTCCGTGTGCGAGAGGCCGCGCCGTCGTAAGGACCGGGGCTCGCGCTACTCCCGCGAGGGTGGGAGGGCCGATGTCCAGGCCGGGGAGAGTCTATGCCTAAGACTTAGGGCTGGTAACCCGAGCAGGGAGGGGGTCGTCGCCCTTTACGACTAAGTGCCCAAGGCTCGAGGTGGAAGTAAGTAGTGGAAGATAATTACTTAGTCAGATACTAACTAGTACATGTGTACAACTCGTCGTGACAGTTGTGTCTAATGGGTAAAGTATGGGTATATTTACGTACAGCCGCATTACAGTGCCCCCCAGCTGTCACGGGGTTGATTTACATGTACTGCGGATTCGCGAAATAGAATAGGGAGTCGGAACGCATAAAGCACGAGAGTGCAGGATAGGAAAAATGACATGAAGTGATTCTTTTGTCATCGTCGGCGGGTATGATAGTAAACTAGTCGTTGGTGTCAAGTCAAGATAGGCGTTCCAAAAGAGAAGCGTGTTGGATTCGGTCGAGCAAAGGCTGTTTCTGCCGAGGTTGTTGCTTGGGGAACTTCGAATCATCCTCGTGAATTGTGTTCAGCGAGGGATTGAACGGTGGCGCGGAGCTAGGATCGGGGGGAAGGGGAGTGGCGTACATCCTCAGAGGGTGATCCCATCGATTGGGTTCGAGCGGAGTAGCGTACATGGGTCGGTATTCTTCTTCTTCCGCAAGACGGAAAAGTTTCGCGGGTACGAGAGTTCCCGTGACCTTCGCGCACTGTTCGCCTTCTGCGTCTACAGCGAACCCACGAGCGACTAGGGCTTGGATGTCGGTTTCAAATAGTACCCAGTAGATAGGGACTTGCTTGTCCCAGGTGCGTATAACGGTTAGAATGTTTATTGCGATATGAAGGTCGATGTAGTGAAGTAGGGCGAATACATCGTTGTGTGAAGACTCTCGGGGGTCAACAAAGTGTAGGCGCCAAATTGGCGAGACGATGGGGGGTGACGTTTGATACAACTGCGAGAGGGGGGAGTTGGTCGATTGAATATCCGCTGTAGTCTCCATGCTTTCGTAAGGTCAGGGAAGTACAGACTCGCATCCCTTTTATGCAGTGGCATTCGGGCATGGGGCTAGTCAGAGGGACATGTCTTCCCACTCATGACAAGGCGTGCGAGAGGAAGCTTCAGCGTGGTCGACCACTGACTAACGCGTCATATTCTCGCTTTAATTCCGGGGCGTTGCGTAGATCTGCTTCGTCTAGCCACGAGTCTTCTGCCGCATCTAATCCCTTCCAGCGTATGAGATACTGTCTCGCCTTCCCCATACGTTTGGTGGTGGTCCGATGTCCGAGGATTCTATCAATTTCCCATTCTTCGGCAGCTGGCAGTAAATCACGCGTGGAGGGCAGAGTTTCGCGGGGGCCGAAGTGTGCGCCCGAAGGAGTGTATCGTTTCAGGTGACTTAAATTGACCACGGGGTGCATTGGGTAGTTGGTGGGTAAACGTAGGCGATACACCAGGGGATTAATCCGTTCCATGACTTCGAAGGGGCCGATCATTCTCTGAACGAGTTTGCGCCCAGTGCCAGATGCTTCAATCAGCTGGAGAGTGTGAGGATTCACTAGGACTAAATCACCCGGGTTGATTAAGTCGACGGGTCGTCGAGTACGATTGAAGGTTTTCGCTTGTCTTTCCTGAGCTACGGTGAGAGCGTCGCGCGCGAGTTGTCTATGATGTTGTAAGTCGGCAATAAAATTGGATGCTCGTTGACTAGCGAGGGGTCGTTGAACGAATTGGGAGTCTGGGACAAGTCCTGATGCGTCAATGCGCGGTTCATATCCTAGGAGGAGATAATCGGGGCGATAACCAGTCGACGAGTGCACGGAGGAGTTGTAGGAGCGTGCCAAGACGCCTAACCATTGTGCCCAGGACGATCGATCCTTAGCTACGTAGGCTCGTAGCATAGTTTCGATTAAAGCATTTAGGACTTCCATTTGTCCGTCCGTTTGTGGGTGATGGGCTGACGAAAGCACTAGATTCGACCCATAGTAAGCGGATACGGATCTCCAGAAGGAGGACGTCCAGCGTTTATCTCTGTCGCAGATTACTCGAGTAGGAAGGCCATAGACGTTCACGAGAGATGATATGAAGTGGAGGGCGAACCCAACCTGATCTAATGTATTGTAGGTGGGTATAAGTATCGCAAATTTCGTGAGTTTGTCGACGAAAGCCAGTACAGCTGTGAATTTACTCGGTCCAGACTCAGGGAGGCCAGTGATCATGTCCATTGAAACGGTGGAGAAGGGGCGTGAGGGGATGTGTGAGGGACGTAGTCCGCCTTGTTTGCCTCGGCGGTCGACCTTCGTTTTCTGACATATGTCACACGAGGCAACGAACTCGGCTGCGTCTTTTGCGAGTTGAGGCCAAAAATATAGTTCGCAAAGTCTGGCAATGAATCGTTTCTCTCCGCCGTGTGCTCCTTCGTGGGGTGAATTGTGAATGCGGTTGAGGATTTCGTTAACCTTCTTGGCCGGAACACATAATCGATTATGCCAATCCGCATCTATGAAATAAATGAGGCCATGGTCGCTCCGTTGAAACCTTGACGGGGTGAGAAGTATGTTGGCGTTTTCTTCTGATTTCCCTTTGTCTTGGTAGTAGCGATCTTCGTTGTACGCTTCCTTCCATGTTCGTAATTCTTGCGAGCTGATTGACACGAGTAGATGGGGGTGGAGAACCTCATCGTTCTTGTCAACCATTCCGAGGGGGTCAGTACCTTCAGCGGACGAGTCAGGGTATGTCCAGTGATCCTCAGGTACAGGATGAGAGGTAAATGGTGAGCTAGATTCGTGGACTGTGCTGAGGGATTTATTCTGCGTAGACGTGAGGAGCGGGGCGTCCGTTGGGGAGTTCCTTTTGTCATTGTCTCTCTTCCGTCGTTGATTCCGTGTTTCAATGGCTAGTGCGCTGGATTGATGTTCCTCGATAACCGCTTCTTCATACCACCACCATACAGAGAAGGCTGAACGAGTTGCTTCATACTTTCTGCTCTCAACGTCTTTAGCTATGCGTCGTTTTTTTCTTCGTCAGGGATGATGGCCTCGATGTGATCTTGCATGGGGGACTGGTGAGATGGTCGACGCGGTAGTCGTGATAAGGGGTCGACATTCGAATGGACTCGACCTGGGCGATGAATAATTCTGAGTCCGGGGTAGGCCGCAAAGACAGCTCCCCATGCGGCTAGTCGTCGATTCGAGTTCTCATAAGCTTTGGCCCATGTTAGGGCTGAATGGTCAGTGATGAGGGTGATGTCCTCCCCCTCGATGAACGGTTGAAACTTGACTAACGCCTCCTTAGCACCTAGTGCTTCACGTTCAGTGGCGCTGTAGTTACGTTCAGCCGGTTTCAGAGTCCTACTCCAATAGGCTATGACTCGTTCGACACGGACAACCGATTCATCCAACGACTCCTGCCAGCATTGAGGGGGTCCACAATCGTCGTGACCTCCTGTGTATGATTTAACCAGGCTTGGGATAGAAGCTTGGGCTTGAAAGGCCTTGGAGAGTCGTTCATACGTTTTTGTTCCTTGTAGGTCGCCGACTTTAATAGACTGGACCTGTTGGAGACTTGCTCCTAGGGCGTAGTCTGACGCATCTGTGTACAAACGATAAGGTGATCCCTGAATAGGGTGACCGAGGACGGGGGCTTTGGCCAGGGCATCTCGGGTGTGCATGAATGCCGTTTCATGTTCTGCGGTCCAGGACCAACGTACACCCTTCTTTAGAAGCGCGAAGAGGGGGGACACAATGTGCGCATAATGAGGTATGTAGGCCGAGAAATACACGACCATGCCTAGAAACCGTTGTAGTTCGAGGACGGACGTAGGACGGGCGAGTTCAGTGACGGCGGCTACCTTTTCCTTATGCGTAGACAGACCGAGGCGAGATACTTTTTGCCCAAGTAATAGTATGGATGAAAACCCTATGAAGCATTTGGGCGGGGATAGTGTTAACCCGACATCTTCTATAGCCTTTAAGACAGCGTCGAGGTGTTGAATATGATCAGCCCACAAGCGTGAGTATACTACAATGTCGTCTATGTATACGAGGGCGAAAATCCACAGGAAGGGGGACAGTACTTCTTGCATGAGCCGCTGAAAGATGGATGGGCCGTTTTGGAGTCCTAGAGGCATTCTTCGAAATTGAAACAATCCGCGGTGGCAGCGAAAGGCGGTGATGGGTTTAGATTCTTCGTCCATTTCCAGTTGTTGGAATCCAGCCAGTGCGTCGAAGGAGGAGATCACTTGTGATCCTGATAAAGACTGAATGATTTCGGATTGTCGGGGGATAGGAAATTCGTCAGGTATTGTTTGCGCGTTCAGTTTACGATAGTCTATGACAAGTCGTGGTTTCCCATTACGATATACTATCATGCAGGGAGAACCCCACGGGCTTTTTGAAGGCTCGATTACTTCTTGTGCGAACCATTTCATTAGTTGCGCGTCAAGGACTTCTCTTTTTGCAGGGGATGTCCCATACATGGGGAGTGATATAGGTTGAACTCCTGGTTTGAGGGGGATGGTGGCCTTCTTATCTACACGTCCTAGACGACCCTTTAAGCCAAAAGCTTTAGATCGTTTTCGCAAGACGTCTTCGAGGGCCGGTCGAAATTCTGCAGGTATGTCTGGTCCTAGATGGACGGCGTTCATTATATCGTCCGGCGAATCATCCTCAGGAGTCGCTGTGGTTTTAGGGCCCCAACGTTCGGACGAGTTCAATGGAGTGGGGGAGGGCGGAGGTCGCTGAGGAACGGCTGGGGGTGGATGAGTATCTTGACAGGAGTCGATTAGGTTGCGAACTGTCAGGGCGTGTGCATGTAGCAAGTCCCATCGGTCCGTGGTTGAAGGAGTATCGAAATGGGATGCAGGATCAAAGGCGTAGCCAACTACGTCACCCTTGTTGATATGGAGGGGCCGCGTGGAGGGGTTAGCTATAGGAAGATAGGGCATGGAAGAAGTCAAAAGTGTGGGGGGAGCGGCAAGTAGGTCGAGCCCGTCTTCCGTGATTACTGAGCTTTCTACAAACCACGCCTCTTTGGCTTCGTTTGGGAGGATCACTGGTTGGTTAAAACAGTGGCCAGCCGCGATCGTGGACGATTTGGAGGCGATAACGGCGATAGGTGTATCAGGGAGGTAGGAAAGAGGGGACTGTCGTCATGCTTTCTTAGCTCGTTTGCGCTGAAGGGATTTCGAGCCTATATATGCCTTTCGAATGTATAACCCTAATTTGTAGCTACTCGTCGTAGACGCAGGAATAGGAATAGTCCCGTTTGAAGCGTAGACAGTGCATTTTCCAGAGGCCTTGCGTGTAACCCCCATTTCGTAGGAGGTCATGAAGTCCTCCCCCAACAATAGAGGGACTTGCATGTCTTTTACGATGTACGCTTCCACATCGAACTGGACTATCTTAGAACCTGTGCGCAGAGGGGGTCGCAGTATTTGGGGGATCGTTTCCCAATAGTTTTGCGACATGAGCGTGATGTCCGCTCCTGAGTCGAGGCGGGCATATATAGTAGTTTCGTCGGGGGACACTACTGAAGCCTTGATGCGAAGAGAACGAATGCCCTGCGCGTTGAATCCTGGTGCCCGTGATCTAACCTTGGCGGCGACCGTTAAGGTCGGTTCTTCTGTCGTTGTCGCTTCTGTCGATTGACTTCGAGGGAGAGGAAGTATGCGATTCTCTAGGGTCTCTAATCCCAATGAGGGGCTCCCCTTCGTGGACTGAGTCTTTATGAGACTTGTCAACGGCGATGAAGGATCCTGCGCTACATGGCTGGAGACTTGTGAGGCCTTTATAACTTCCTTCCCTTTGTTCACGTCCTTCCTGTCGAATTGTCGTCGATAGGCGCGGTTCAGTGCGACGGGGGAGTTAGCGTGGAATGTTTTGGCAGCGTTAAATGAGCTTCGGGCAAGTTGACAGTACTCATTTATTTCAGACGCGGCATAGTTGGAACTGCTGTCATCGGATTCATCAATCTGTAGGGAGGCTACATGGGCTTCATATTCACGTTCTAATTTACGGAGGTCTTTAGGATCGTGTTGACCTTGTGCACGGAGACGTTTGGTGATAGTCACCCACATGGGGAAGTGCGGGCATTCGCGATAGAAATGAAACGGGCTGGAGCACAGTCGACACTCTCCCGGGGGTTTAGAGCGACTGTGTTGCGAGTCGTCGCGGCTGAACGAATGGCCTTCAAAGGTTTTGCCGTTTGGCCAGTCGTAGTGTGTCTTCCGTGTCGTGGGTTGTGATTGCTTGGACTGTTTCCGTCTGCGATCAACGGCTAACGCTTCAGCAGGTTCTGCTTCTGATTCAAGGAATTCGTGCAGATGGGGAGAGACGGAGTCAATATCGTCGTCGAGGGAGGTCGTGATGAGAAGAGCGGACTGTTGGCGAGAGTTGGCAGGGCGGGTAACCTTGTCGTTCTCAATGGCTTCCTTCCTTTCGCGTTCCCAGGCATACAGGAGGCGAGGCTGTTCGGAGTTGACTTGCTCGAGTAATTCTCTGATAGTCTGGGAGTGTTCACTGAGGATGTAAGTTCCCCATGATCTCGGGCGCCACGCGAGAACTCTGCTGCAGACCAGGGGCTCCACTTCTGCTTCTTCAGGATAGAGAAGCCGCGCATAGCTAATGCGGCGTAGGACCCATTCGATTGGGAGTTCATTCCTGTATTCCTTGCCCCGACGAAAATACATCCTGTCAAACTCGAGTCCTCTTTCGTACTTCCACTCGTCATGCATGAACTGTTCGCGTATGAATATTAAGAAATTAGGCATGTTGGCGGTGCATGCTAATCGGTCCGTCAAGGAGAGGCCGTTGAAACCATGTCTTTGCGAGCCCCGTGAATCGAAACGGAGCTACCCGTGCGAGGTGGTTGGTGACCTCGTCGCCGAGTTGTTGATAATACGATAGTTCGCTCACGTATTGTATTACCGTAGTTGGGCTGCCGTTCCATTCTGGGAGAGACGAGAGAGGGATTTTCGAACTTAATTGCCAGCGAAAATCGGCAGGGGGTCTTGGGAAGAAGACAGGCATATTGCCCGCGGGAGGAGGTGGATCGGGGGGATTTCCTCCACCATCTGGGTCGTTGGGACCTGGGGGCGGGGGAGGATCGTATCTACCTCCCTGAGGGTTGAATGGCCCCCCAGGGGGAGGAGGGCCTCCCGGACCTCGGTTGCCACCTGGACCTCCTCCAAATCCTCCAAATCCTCCACCGTTACCACCTGGTCCTCCACCACCATTGCCCCCGGGCCCACCTCCAGATCCTCCTCGTCTTCCTGAGTTATCATTCGAAGAGTCGTTCGGATCGCGCCGGTATGGGGCTAATGTTTTGCTTTAAGAACGTGTGGGGAGTCAGCCTCGATTATCGTCGTCGGTACGCTTGTTCGAGGAGCGTGTTGAAGACGGATAGTTGCCAAATTGAGTCGCTTCCTTCGCGGGGGCGGACCAGTTGGCACTTCTGAAGATAGGACGAGCCGGGAAGAGGGCGATCCATTGAGTGAGTTCTAGAGGAGAGAATGAGGGGCTGTAGCCCTGTAGGACTGTCGGATCTGGGAGACAGAGGGAGGTTAAGGTTTGGGTCCTGAGGACGCTTCAATGGCCCCCCAACATCCGAATGTCTGGTCGTCGAAGAATTTGAAACAGTGCGTCGTGCACACACAGACGAGAGGCCTACTCCATGGGAGTCCTCTACGGCTCCATATCCAGGGACGTATACCGATGACAATGACGGGGTTGTAGCGAAATGAACTTGTACGGGGTGCAGAGTGGTGATAGACGGAAGGACGGATGGAGTGACCATGGACTTTTCAGTTTCTGAACGGTAGCTACGTGCAGGTACAAAGGGAAGCGGGGCTGGTAAGTGCTGCAGCCAGTGTTTAACCGGCCCTTGAACTGAAGGAGGAATCCCATTTCGGTAGTCGTCCCGTTGCAGTAGCTGAAATACGTTGGTACGAGGGGAATTTTGGCGGAACTCTCGTCGTACATCTGATAGAGTCGAGTCATTGGAGTGTATGGATAGATCGTCATGTTGGCCGAGGATGACACGTAGAGTTCGTAGTTCGTTATTAATTCTTTCGCGAGCTCGTTTGGCGCGAAACATCAGCACGCCCCATGTGGCTTGTAAGAGGTAGGAGTCGGGTACGCCTTCAAGGCTCCGTAGAGACTTGAAGTTGGGGTCAAAGACAAAACTTTTCGGGTCTTCCTTGAGTACCGACAGTTCGCTCAAGATCTGATGTAGCGCGAGAACTACGTGGCCTAGTTGAAGGAGGTAGGCGTGCGAAAAGGTGAACAAGTCCTCCCCGCGATGCGATATAGTTAAGACTTCGGGGCATGCGGGCTGTTCATAGTATACCTTCAGTTCTTCGTTTAGGCTGGTGAGCCAGAAGCCTTCTACGTGAGGGGTTTCCCATCGTCCTAGGATGGCGAGGAGTCCCGCTTGAAAATCAGGGGAGCGCTGGTGTAACGTCCCTTCTTGGAACCCGTAGTCCTTCAATAACAATCGTGCATCGAAGTTCACCGAGTGGAAGCGTTTGAGCGAAATCTCCAGGTCCTCGATGAACAGGTCTAGAGATCGAGCGGATCGAGTGAATAAACGATCGTCCGGATCATCAGGTGTCTCTGACTGGGCGCGAGTAGGAGAGGAGAGAGATGGGGTGGGTGAGACGAGCGGGAAGCTATTGAAGGGGGCTTTTGAGGTCGTCGGTGAGTGCGTGAGGTCCACGTCAGGGAGTCGAGAGGATGACGGTATGTTGACAGGTGACGACCCTGCGGGGGAAGGGGATACTTCGTTAGGCATGGTCCCCGGTATTAAAGACGGAAATTCGAGGATGTTTTTCCGACGACGGGTACGCCTTTTGGACGACGAAGTGGCCTTGTTGCTATGATCAATAGCAGCGGAGGATGAGGGAGAGGAGGAGGCTCGCGTCTGTATGGACCTCAGTGCAGACGAACCCTTGTCCTTACCCCGGGAACGAGGGGGTCTGTAGACGTCTGAATCGTCTGGCGAGGACGAGTCAGAGTTACTCATAAACGGGAGGCGTCCGCCTTTTCTGGAATAGAGGGGGTGTCGTTTATGAGGCCCACGGATGAGGGAGTAGCCGTTCCTGAGCGGAGTAATCACGGAAAGGCGTACGAAGAATGATCCTAGAATGATCCTGGGTACTTCGCGAAGAGAGCAAACTCATCGATTCGTCGGAGTAATCCTGGGGTGAGAACGCTAATACCACCGAGTTGGACTCAGTTGGTGTAGCGTAGTTCACGCTCGAAGCGTATACGGCCTTGCTGGGACTTCTCATGGATAAGAGATGCTCCGGGGCTTTGGGAAGTGAGTAGACGGCGTGGGGACCGCCACGGAGATGCCACCATTGTGAAGCGTCCGTGTGCGAGAGGCCGCGCCGTCGTAAGGACCGGGGCTCGCGCTACTCCCGCGAGGGTGGGAGGGCCGATGTCCAGGCCGGGGAGAGTCTATGCCTAAGACTTAGGGCTGGTAACCCGAGCAGGGAGGGGGTCGTCGCCCTTTACGACTAAGTGCCCAAGGCTCGAGGTGGAAGTAAGTAGTGGAAGATAATTACTTAGTCAGATACTAACTAGTACATGTGTACGACTCGTCGTGACAGTTGTGTCTAATGGGTAAAGTATGGGTATATTTACGTACAGCCGCATTACAATACAGCTTATCTTATCTTGAAAACTCGCGGGCAAATGGTGTAAATGGTGGTGTTTCAGCAGCCCCTTTTCTGCTCCTATTCAGAATCTTGGCTAGATTCAAGTGCTAAGATAAAATAAAATAAAATAGATAAAAATGGTAAGGCTTTATATAAGTGATATATATATACATATCTTCAACCCACACCACTTTCTGTGCTACCTTGAGACTGTAGAAGGCCATGGTACCACCAGACATCAAATACATTCTTCAGAGTGTTTTCTCTTCTGTTTAGGGAATAAATACAAGATATATACATCTAATACTTATCTTTATCTATATAATCAAAGCTCATAACTCCCTTAGACACTCCGCAGTCCATGCAGGCTGTAATAATGTCCATAGGAATACCGAGCTCTTGTTTGTCCTTGTTTTTCCGGGGCTTTAACTTCGCTGGACCATGCAAAATGCCTTCATATCAAGCATGCACACAGACTTTACACTTGAGACTAACATCAGATATGTATTCAGTATGTTTCATTTCATAGCACTAATTTCCTCTGCTATATTAGCCCAATTTAGGCAACAATAGATAATTTACGCTCCAGATGACCGGTTTCAAAGTCCGACCGGAATCCCGATTGGGCACAGTAACTTCCATCTCAATGTGAAGATGATGATGGAGGAGCAAATTCAGGCATATCAAGTTGGAGGGGGGGGGGGGGGGGGGGGGGGGGGGGGGGGGGGGGGGGGGCAATTGGAAAGACTAGCCAACTGGCTCCAGTCTTATGGTGGCTCTTGATGTCACTACTCTTGTCTGATGAAGATATTAACAATCAACAGCTCAAACTCATATGCTGATGCCATGAAAACACATCGTGACATTGAAAACACAATATTGTGAAAAGTCTAATTGTATATTTCCTTATTACTACATTTAGATTCATTAAGTGTGAGACTTTTTATTATCTAAATCAGTGTGATGCCTTCAACGAAGGGCATGGGAACAAACTCAGAGTTCTTGGTGGCATATTTTGCCAGCCGCTCTATCAAAAGTTTTGAGCATGCTTGATGTTGTCCTTGTTTGTTGTACTTTAGCACCAGTCATGTGCTTGAAAATAACTTACAATATGAGCAGATGGTTTTAGGAGCCTGGGTTGCACAAACACATTTGTATGGTAGACATCTAAGTGATCACTGACTGTGGAAAGGTTCACTTCTAAGCATGTGAAGCTTAGTAAAAACATGTTGGTGGTTATTGGTCTCCATTTGGGAACATTTGGTGCCCACATGTGCCCAAATGGTGCTAAGTCAGTATCCATTTTACCCAAATCACCACCAGATGGTTACAGTTTGGTGGTAATTGAGGAGAGTGTGGGAGAAAATGTGTCCTGATGTGTGCTTAGAGGTATTTCTCAAAATCCTGTGTAAATCTATTGTCCCCCCATAGTGCGATCTAAGAATACAATTTGTGGACACTCTGGAACATCCTCAGTGATTAGAGTGGTGGTATGGACAGTGTACTGGCCTCAACGGCTCGCAAATGGTGAAATCAATATTTTTATTCCCACGGAAGTGTTCAGATAGTCATGCATTAGTTATCCCACACCTTCCCACACTTTTGTTTTTACTGAGTGTGAAGTTTAACACTGGCCGTGAGACATAGATAAGCCTAACATAGATCGATCAATGATGTTAATCTAATCATTATCATTGCTTGATAAAATCTTATCTTATCAGTTGTGCCTCCTTTTCGAGCCCCTTCAAAGCCCCTTTGAGCAAAGAGCCTCAACATCTTTCGTAGTTTTCTGGGATAGCACATGGAAGTACTTACAAGCTAACTATCTCCCTGCAGTATAGTATTGCCCCGTGTTTATCTAAGGGGGCTCCTAGACATGAGTACTACTCTTTTCCTTTTTACCTGAGATTTACCTGAGAAGTCTCAATATATAAGCTTTAATGGCAAAGTTCTGAAGCTCTATAGTGCTTAAATAACATAGCACATTGAAAAGTGTTCGCGCCAAGTTTGCGCAAAAGTTGCCGCCATAAGAAAAGTGTTCGGGCACAACAAAGTGTGCGCAAATCAAATATTTACCAAATGAGTCCGAAAAGCGTTTTTGGACAGATCCAACGCTACACGATCCCGATATAAATCGATAAACCATCCATCTTGCCTCATTCATCGTACTCGGAGCCGGGCGCAACGTTGTTGCTTCTTACCATTTGACGATCATTTATCCGTTTCTGCTTCTTCTTTAGTGCACGAGGCTGAATTACCGGTAAGACGACTCCCATGTTTCCGAAGTGGCCGATTGTCAACCTTGTTGCCAGCTGTACGTACGGTAGGCAGTTATATGTTTCCTAATCCATGTTTCTCTGAAAAGTCGATGCCAGCTCATGCATATGAAGGCACCGTCACTCTTGGCTGACGTTACTTCAACTGTCTTGCCCGAGGTTTACGATGGGGTTGGTCTCTTGGCGAAAATGGTGCCCCAGTGCATTGGCTTCGAGTGCTGGTGACAAAGATGCATCGTGTCCTCCTTTCTTCAGTTCCACATGGAATATCGTTCGTCCTTTAGGCCTTCTGACTTTCCTCATTGTAGCGACATGAAGCTTGGCATATCCTCGTCAATCTTCCGAACAATCATGGGTCTGCCAGATGCGTCTCACGAATTCAAAAAGCGTATTATTAGCACGCTCTCCATGTGTACATTCATTTGCGTATTGGAGATATGCCACTCACTTCTCCGTTTTGAGAGGTTGGGCGCCATGTTCACAGTGTTACTGGAAGCCAGGATTTCCAATAAGCAGCACCTCGGACCGCATGCTGCTATGATGCACGAGACCCCGTTGAAGCTGAGAGCGATGCCACAATTGCTCGTCACGATGGACTCAAACTACTCGCTTGCGCCGGTGTCGTAAAAATAGCAGATGACCGTAGATGCATAAGACGACGGTACACTGCGCGTATTGTCAGTAGGTCTTCAGCCCCCCCAGCTCACCATGAAGTTTTTAAATCTCCTGATCCTCGTTCTCCCTGTTCGTTTTGCATTTGCGGCAACCTACAATCTCGTCGACAAAATCCTGGGCACCGCCTTCTTGACAGCATTCAATTTCCAGGCTATATCGGACCCTACGCATGGAAGGGTGTCAGTGCAAGCCACTTACCGCATTGCTGACGATGATATTGATGGTGGACTCGCCTTGTCAGGAATTACGTTGACGCCAGTACGGCGCAGAGATTGAACCTCACCTACGCTGCGGGTGATACCTTCATATTGCGCGCCGATTCCAAGACAGTGCTCGACCCCAACGGTCCCGGTCGGAATTCCGTGCGTATCCAGTCCAAGAAGACCTACACCACCCACGTATCGGTGTGAGTAACCATCCTTATACCAGCCGCTCATATCCTGCTGATATTTAAGAACTCGTGTCTTCGCAGCTATAACATTCGTCATATGCCTCAAGGGTGTGGGACTTGGCCAGCGGTGGGTGGATCCTAACGCGTTACTGAGGAGCAGACCTTATCCAACCTTTCAGGTATGGGAAAACGGTCCTAACTGGCCCAATGGAGTAAGAAGCGTCTGATCGTCCCCACTACCTATGAAGCACTGAAATCTCGTCTAGGGAGAAGTAGATGTCCTTGAAGGCGTCAACGACAAAGGTCCGAACCAAGTTACTCTACATACAAGTTCTGGTGAGTGCGTGCAAACATCGGCGACGATAGAAGACTGACAAAGAACACGCATACAGGATGCTCGATGCCGGCATCGCGTTCCCAGACCGGGTGAGTGACTCGATCACCCTATAAGACGGATCGTGCCCACTATTGCATAGAACGCCCGCGCAGAATGATTGCAACGTTGCGGTCAACAGCAACGCTGGATGTGGTGTGAAGATGTCTGACTCGCGAAGCTACGGCCCTGCCTTTAACAGCAACGGTGGGGGATGGTAATCCAGGATGCCATGCCGCGATGACTGTCGATTGAGATATTTTGCCTCTGTAGGTACGCTGTTGAACGAACAAGCACCTTCATCAAGGCGTGGTTCTGGCCCAGAAATGCAGGGAACGTACCAGCAGATGTGAAGAACGGTCAAACTGTCGTCAACACTGGCTCTTGGGTATGTACTCGGTCAGCGCTAGGCCTATTGGTGATCCGAATTCTTTCGTCAGGGTACTCCTTCCGCGTACTTCCCGAATACGCAATGCGACATCGCATCCCATTTCAAAGCGCACAATATTATCATTAATCTGACGTTCTGTGAGTGTACACCTACTTCAGAGAATAAATTTCCGTCCTTGACTTTTCCTTCGTTAGGTGGAGACTGGGCGGGTTCGGCTTATTCATCATCGGGATGTCCTTCGAGTTGTGTTGGTGAGTTCCGCCCCAACGTTGTGCCTTTGAACGCGGTGTCATTCGTCACTTTGCTGATCAAATAAACTCTAGACTTTGTCAACAAGAACCCAGGAAGTTTAAGTAACGCGTTCTTCGATTTTGCTTCCCTTAGAGTGTACACGTAGCTTGGTTGCGTCACGTGCTCAGTGGATTTAACGTGTAACAAATAGTGCAATTGTGTATTGTATTCGGTCAATTTATGCTGTTAAGCGACATATGAATATACAGAGATATATTATAACTTGCTCTTCGACCGAGGTGGGTGTCCTTCCTTCGTTAGTCCATGTCGCCAAAACCCCTCTCGGATACTACTCGTACTCCTTCCTCTTTCTTCCTTCTGGTCGGCGCGTCTCTTGACACGATTTTTTTTGACGATCGACCAAAGGAACGCTCGGTCTACTTTAATGCCTTCGAGTCGACAGGACTCTTGCAAAGCCGCTCCTGTTAGCATGGAATACGCTATGCGCGCTTCCGTGCTCGGCGCACCAGATGGGGGGGTCCAAGTCGAACGACGGGCGTTGGTTATATCCGATTGCGGCAGCATGAATGAGCATCGAGCTGTAGCAGAATTGAGCAGAGAGTGCCAAAGTATGACGTAACGACATACGCGGTAAGCCCAAAGATGGGTTTCGTCCCACCAGCCTCTCTACCTGTCAAGAAGCTATGGATGCGGACATATCTTTGGGCGTACCCTTCGTCCACACCACTCCCATTCCATTCAATGTCGAAGGATGTGTGATATCCCTCTGCGTCGGATGCATGGGGAGAGGACAGTTCGAAGGATTCAGGTTCGTGAGGAAAGGGGAATTCAGACGAAAGGAATGAGTGAAGAGGATGGGAAAACAGCGACGCGACTTCCGCCTTGTTAAGGATTGGCTAGATACAAAGTTGGGGACCGTAAACGCAGATTTTCACGCCGAATTACTCACTCGAAGGGTATTGTCAAGGATAAGGACAACCACTCTACACGTATGGAGTGTTAGGCCGACTATCACGGTTTTGAACTCACTCACGGGGTTACGAGCAGTTGATCAGAAGCTAGGAAGGGTTCGAGAACGCAAAGAAGTGGTACTTTAGCCCGATCGCGTGGTAGGCCAATCTATTGCGCGAGAGTGAATACGATGCGAGACGATGCGAGAATTTACCATTTTGCATACCTCTTCAAATGCTTCGCGCCGCTGTTTTACGTTCGTTCAGCGGGTAGATAATTGCTTGCACTAACTCACAGCAGTCTCTTCAAACGTCCTATCCCCTGGATCGACCTTTCCACCTGGCAAAGACGTATCCCCCGCGTACGATCTGAGCGTGGCCGACCTCCTACTCAGTAGCACATATAAGTCCCCGTGACGGCCAACAAACAGAGCAACGAGCACAGCGGCACAACGCGATCGAGGGAATGCAAATTTAGGCTTTGGTAATCGATACGAAACTAAGTTCCGTAGACATCTACGAAAAACCGAGCGGGAGATGTCAGCTCCTGTCTGTTCAAGTCTGCAAAAACTCAACTGTTTCGAGACCTGGCTTAAAGGAGGGATTTTTTTAACGTCGCTGAGGCTAATCTTTGGACGATGGTATCGAAGGAGGTTGATAGGCTTTGGGTTGTGGTCGGGGGACATGGTTCTAATGACATCGGGAAGGAAGTGAAACCGTGAACCGGTTGCGCAGGTCGATCGATCACTTGGCATCCTGGGAATATTCTCTAATCCCCCTATATACTTCCCCTTTGCTACAATAATTGTAACCAGCAACTGGAAATTCGCCATCAGCATGGTCCTGCGTTGTGCCGGATGCTGGGAAGTGGTCTCGGACAAAGCCAAAAGGCCTATGACATGCACCAGCAGGGGAGAAGAATGGAAGAAGAAAGCAGAGGAGGGACTTACAGCTATTGGTCTAATTGTTGAGCCAAGCCAGTATGGTTACCTTAGGGACTGTGCGGATGGTCTGGAAACTTGGAGAGCCCTCACTGCCATCCATGAGAAGAATTCCTGTGCAACATGCATCTCACCAAAGCAACAATTCTACAGCTTTAAGCATAATGTCATGCACTCAATCAGGAAATACCTTGCCAGCATCACTACACTCACTGCACACCTTAAGAGCATTGGCATCAAGCTTGAGGATGATGATATTATTGATGTCATCATATTCAACCTTGATGACAAATACAGCAACATTGCTGCTATGCTCTTGGCAGCTCAGGGGGAGCTGAAGCTCACTGATGTCACTGGTTTGATTGACAAAGAAGCACACTGCAATCCCAATCATGATGAAACCCTTGCTATGCTCACACACATGCAAATGGAATCTGAACATCATATGCTAAAACTGCAATCAGAGAGGCCATGTAAAGGCAACATGCCATGTGCTGTCAGCCCATAGTGTTAGGGCAACACAAATACTATAAAAGTAAATGCGGGCTCTACAGTTCGACGAGTGAGTAGATTGTTATGATGAAAGAATAGAGGCTTAGTCTTGGGGAGAGATGAAAAGCGAGAGTGAAGACGCTGACTAGGGCACTGTATAAGTGGCTATCCCAAGAGAACAAGTTAACATCTCTGGTATAATATTTGTCTTTATATACTACAATCCTCATGTCTGCTACACACTGTATCCTGCTGGTATTCCATGGAATGATTAGCACATCACCATGAGGTGTGATGTCACAGACTGCGCCCATGAGGTTATGGCGAGGTTCTGACTAACGTGATTATAAATATGGGGGCTGAACCATAAGCATAATATCGTAAAATGGTAAGCATGATGTAGTAAGCTTCTATGTGTTTGTCATGTGACGCATGGGAAAAGGAGAAATGGAAAGAAAAAGCGAACCATAACATCACCCCCCCTCTACAACCCATCAACTCTGTTTGACGATTCTATCTCTTCAATAAACGCATGGCCGATCTCAACCAAGGCACCTTCTTCTTGTCATGGTCCATCCACCAGTGTGTTCTGTTTGTACTGGTTGTGTTTCTTGCCCTTCTCATTGGGACGGGCTATGTAGTCGTGACCGTTTGGTACCTCCAGTTTGTAGATCTTTGTATTGGTAACAAACATTGGCTCAGTGTAGAGGTGTTTTGGCCTAAAGCCAACGAGATCAAATGCCGCGACTGCGATCCTTCTGGGGGCAGCTGCGTGTCGAGAGTGGAATGCCTGTATTCGCTCCGGTGCGTGCTTTAAGCTGGCTTCCAGTTCCCAGGAGTCGTGTTCCACAGCGTAGCCCTTCCATCTAACTAAATATTCTAGCCATCCCCTTCACAGTCAGCTGTCTAGAATGCTTTCCACCTCGTATTCCTGCTCACCCTAGATCTGCACTGGAGGTGGTGGTGGCGTTTGCTGCCCTGGAATGGTGGGAGTGTTTGCCTTCTTGGTGCGATGAGTGGAAATAGTGGGGTGAATAGATAATTTTTTTGGTAGTTTTTAGCGTTATTGCATTTTTTGTTGGCACCGCAATCACCTCATATGGTCCGATTTTCTTTTGCTCGAGTTTGCGCAATGGCTGGGTCATGCTTAAGTTATCAGTGAATATAAATGCTTTATTGCCTACTTGGTATTCGGGGGTTTCTCCTACTTTTCTGTCTGCGTACTTCTTCATCTCTTCCCCTGCTCTCACTAATGCAGACCGCGCCTCTTCCCAGGTCTGCTTCATTTGCTTGGTGAACTTGTCGACCACTTCTACTTTCGACTGTCTCCTCGGTTCTACTCCCATCCTCAGGTGTCTGCCATAGTTTAAGTAGAACGGGCTCTGCTGGGAGCTCGTTTGGCTTTTGTTGTTTAGGGAGAATTCGCAGATGGCCAGCCATTCTGCCCAGTCGTCCTGCCTGTGATTGATAAACATCCTCAGGTAGGTCTCAATTTCTCAGTTTGTCCGTTCAGTTTGCCTGTTGGTTTGTGGGTGGAAGGCGGTCAATAGTCGAGTCTGGATTCCTAATAGTTTATTCAGTTCCTGCATCACCTGTGATGCAAACTGGGGGCCTCAATCTGATATGATGGTATTGGGTAGTCTGAAGTCCTTCCATACGTGATCTTGGTATAACTTGGCAAGTCTGAGCGAGGATAACTCCTCTGTCATTGGTACTAGTTGGACCATTTTGGTGAATCGGTTGACCACCATTAAAATGGTGTTGTAGCCTGACAACTTAGGTAGCTTGACGATGAAATCTATGGAAATATCGGTCCATGGCTCGGACGGAATGGGGTTGGGTTGAAGCTTCCCCTGTGGCTGGTGTGAGTAGGACTTGCTTCTTTGGCATTGGTCACAGCCTTTGACATATTCCGCGATAAACCGGTTCATTCCTGGCCACCAATAGTTATGTGAGACTAGCTCTATTGTTTTCCACCTTTCTGGGTGTCCTGCTACTGCCGAGTTGTGGTGTAACTTTACAATCTCCCTTCTGATGTCGACGTCTTTGGAGACATACACTTTTCTGTGATACAATACGAGGTCCTGCTCTTCTGACCACTCTGCCTCCCTTAACACCTTGGTAGGCGACCTCTTCAGTTCTTCGACTGCCTTTACCACTGATTCGTTGTAGTTTTTTATTTTTCTAATTTTTGACAAGATTGGTGATTCTGCCCCATCGATTAAGACATGCCCTTGTTGCATAGCCTTGATTCGAAAGTACTCGGGTTTCAAAAGCACCATCGTGTTGTCATCCTCCCCCCTGTCTAAATCTGGTCATCTCAACAGGATGTCTGCCTTCATGTTTGAAGCACCTGGCTTGTGTTTTAGAATAAAGTTGAATCTTGATAAATACAAAGCCCAGCACGCTTGGTGCCTGTTGAGTTTCTTTGTTGTCATGAAGTATTCTAGATTTTTATGATCCGTCCAGATAGTGAATTGGCGAGTGTTTCCTTCAAGGTAGTGTCACCATGCCTCTAGGGCTCGAATAATGGCTAGCATTTCTTTGTCGTATATGTCGTAATTTCACTCCGTTTCTGAAAACCCTTTTGAAAGGAATGCACAGGGTCTCCATTTTTCATCATTGCAAAGCATGGAGAGCACTGCTCCCAAGGCATAGTTTGACAAGTCTGCTTCTATCTTCATTTCTCAGTCCGTGTCTGGTAGGACTAGGATTGGTTCCTCTGTGAATGCCTTCTTCAATCCTTCAAAGGCTTCCTCTCTTTGCTTGTCCCATACAAATTCTTCTTCTTTTTTTGTAAGCTTGTGCAATGGTTTAGCAACAGTGGTGAAGTCCTTGATGAACCGTCGGTAATAGTTGCTAAACCCTAGGAACTGTTGTATGTGCTGTACGTTCTTCAGGACAGACCAGTTTTTTACTGCTTCTATTTTCGCCTCCTCCATCTGGACCTTGCCATCTTTCACCACTACTCCCAGGAACTCTACCTCTTCGACTTTGAAGGAACATTTTTCTGGTTTTATGTATAGATCATTGTCCTCCATGATCTTCAGCGCCCTCTGTACTACTTCTCTGTGTCTTTCTACATTATTGTCCATGAAAATAAGTAGGTCATCCAGATATATAACTACTAGTCCTTCATCAATTAAGTCTTTAAAGAGTTCGTTCATCATGGTTTGAAAGGTAGAAGGGGAGTTACTAAGTCCAAAGTACATGACCATCAGTTCGAACACTCCCCTTGGTGTCTGGAATGCGGCTTTCCATTGGTCTCCATCCTTGATTCGTACGTTATTATATCCCCATCGGAGGTCCATCTTTGTAAATAATCTAGCTTTGGAGATCCTGTCTACCAGTTGTGAAATGAGAGGTAAGGGGTACGCGTTTTGAACAGTGTATTTGTTTAGGTATCGGTAGTCCTGTACCAATCGCTTCTTGCCATCCTTCTTCTGCACAAAGAATACAGGTGACATTTGTGGAGACTTGGATGGTCAGATATAGCCTTTTTTTAGATTTCTGTTGAGGAAGTCATTCAGTTCTTGTTGTTCGACAGGTGATAAAGGATAGACCTTCGAGGCTTTTGGTTTGAAGTCTGGGGCTAGTTCGATAGCATGATTCCATGGTCTCTCAATCAGCATCCTTTCTGAGTCGCGCTTTCTGAACACCTTCATGAATTCATGGTAGTAATCCGGTACCATCTCTTCCTCCGTTTTCTCTTTTTTGCTTTTCAGCTCCTCCTGGTTATGTTCTATTACGTAGTCGTACTTTCCCATCGCCTTCAGGTGCATCTCTTCTTCCTTGCCTACTTCTACTTCTACTTGCATGTGTGTCTTCCACATTTGGTCGATGTACATTCGGGTGACTGATTTGTGGTAGTGGTTGGTCAAGTCGTCCAAACTTTGCAAGTATCCGCTCCTCAGTCGATTCCACTGCCTTACCCCTGCTACCGAGATGTTCCTTTCACCTAGCTGGTACCTCAATACTTCCTCTGCCTCCTCAGCGCCTTCCTCGTCTCCTTCGTCCATACACACTTCCCATTCCTTTTTTGCCCATGTTTGGCATCCTTTCAGGCATCATGACATGACCACTTCTCCTGTCTTCCAATTGATCTCTGGGTTGTGTCGTTTTAGCCATGATAATCTGAGGATTACGTTGACATTTCCCAGGTTGGTGACGTAAAGGGTCATCACTTCTGCGTGTCCCTTGTAGGTTACCCTCACATCTACCTTCTCCGTGACTCTTCCTGCATTGTTTGGTGTCCCATCAGCATTCCTGATGATGGCGGGATTTGACAGGTTTTTTGTTTTTATATTGTTTTCCTTTACTTATCCCTGATTGATGAACGAATCTGATGCTCCGCAGTCCAGCATTGACTCTGGGGAGAGCGTGGTTAGGGTATCATGTGTTTTCAGGCCGATTTCTACTGGGACATAGTTTTTATCCGAAAACGTTCTTCGCAAATAAATTTCTTTCATTTGGTTTTTTTTTGCGTCTTAGGAGCCTCGTCTTTTGGTGAAGAAATAGATATTGTGTTGGTTACTACTGGTACATGATTTTCGGAAACAAAAATGGAGTCCGGCTCCAAGACGAGTGTTGAAAACTTATTCTTGGAACTCAAGTCGACACTTCCTGAGTTCCTTTGGAAAAACCCTTCTTGATTAGTTCCTCCCTCCAATACTCCTGCTGATCTTTGTACATCATCTGCCTGACGTCCAGCCTTCTTTTCCAATCCCGGGCCATGTGTCCTAATCCTCCACACTTGTAGCAACGAATCGGCGCCCTTTGTGATCGATCTACATCCATTGTGTTCGGGTCTCTAGCTGCGATTTGCGGGGCTGGGGGCGGCGGCCTTGTTTGCTGCTGTTGCCCTTGTGGGGGCGGTGCTTGCCATTGTGTCGCCGTCGTCGTGGTCGTATTTTTGACTGCGGGTTTAGCTGGTGCCGATTTTGAATATGACTGGGCCTCCCTCCACTGCCTATCGATTGCGATAGCCTCCTCCTGCCATCCCTCACAGTTTGCTGGTAGGGGCCTTCTACTGTATACCTTGTTTTTTTTTTTGTTTTTTTTTGGCCTCTGTTTAACGTTCATCGGGGTTCCCCCCATGCGGACGGCTCGTACTACATGCATCTCTTGCTACCAGTGTATATTATACTGTAAATACAATGGGCCCCCATGCCCACCTTGACCCCCTGGTTCCTCTTGTACAACAGACAGAAGGTCCGAGACCTCATCCCCCTGCTGCCCAGCAATGGAAACTGCTGTTTGTTGGACACCAGTGTGTTTGTGGGTAGCCATGCTGGTTGAATATTCATCGTCTTGGCCCAGGGCCTCCCATGTTAGGTACTCGTCCTGGAGGAGAGCAGGTATCGTGGCTATCTGTCAAGGAAAGAAAGTAAAAGGTCTTGAGGATAGTCTTGAGGAATACCGCAAAAAATTTCTGCCCCTCCCCCCCCATCAGATCACGTCCTGCAGTCGAGTGCACCACGGCAACAACCCTCATGCTTGTTGTGCCGCCCCTTCCCGTCCTCCCCTCTTCTCCTTCTGCTTCTTCTTTCTCTCCGCTATCTGTTCCCTTTTCTCCTTGAGTATGGCAGCTCATTTTGGTGCGATCAGGTCGCCTTCTAGGTTCCCGAACGGGTTGTCGAAGCGTTTTGTACAGCGTACAAAGTTGATGGTCGCTTCCATTCCGGTCATGGTGGACAGTAAGGTTTTCATTGGTAGGTCGAAGTCCTTGCATGCGATCTGCAGCTCCATGTGTTCAGCATCGTAGGCGGGGCATTCAATGAGGTAGTGCCAAATGGTCTCGATCTTGTCGTTGCAGTGCAGACAGAATGGGGAGTCTGCTTTCTTAAGACGGTGGAGATGTTGGTTGAGCAGAATGTGTCCAGTGTGTAGTTGCATGATAATGCTCATTCTGTTCTTCTTCCAATCCCCTACCATGCTGATGTACTTGCCTACCACCATCTTCGGGTCAATTTTGTCTAGCTTGGGTTTGCGAATGGAGTTCTTCCATGCTGCTTCCTACCAAATGGGTATGAGCCTTCATGCTTCTTGCCGTACTGCTGCTTTGCTATAGGGAAGCCTAGGGAATTCCATTAGCATTAGAGGAGTCTGCTCAGCTGGTCTTTCTATTCCTGAGGCTACTTCTTTGGCCAGCTTGTCTGCACGTTCATTGCCAGTGACATTGTTGTGTGCCGAGATCCAGGCCAGTTTCATCCTCAGGGGTGTGTTCCGCCGTCGTGCCCATTTCTTTGCAAGTATCAAGGCCTCTTCTGCATAGGCTAAGATGTACTGCCCTGTGCCCTTCTTTCCTGATATCATTTGTTGGATAACCGACTGGTTGTCCATGAAGATGTCAATGTCTCCCTGTAAGTTCCTACTCAGTATCTCGTTCACTGCTAAGAGAAGGCCTACCGCTTCCACGTCAAAGGTGGTGTGGTGCGTTAGGGGTCCTAAGGTGCAGCTGACTGCTGCAATTTCCAGGTTCTGATGGGTGACGACTGCCACCACACCTGCACCACCTTCAAACCCAGAGCTGTTGACGTAAATCTTGTAATCTGCTGTGGACTCTGCCTCCTGTGCCTTGGAGTTGTTGCGTGTCTGCGCTATGCTGGTACTGACTGGACAGAGGTTTCGGAGTTTTCTATATGATGTTGCGAGGATGACCTCCGTCTCGACTGGTTGAAGGTTGTATAGCCACATGAGGGCAATGATGGTGGGCATGTGTCTGAGGTGGTAGCAGTTAGTTTCAGTTAGTATGTCACCTACTGGGTGTGATGTGGGGAGGGTCGCAGCTCTGACTGCGTTGCGGTGGCAGATGAAGTCCAGGGTGTACTCCAGAGGCAGCAGGCTGGCATGTAGATCAAGGACATTGTTTGCCATGGTCCGCATTGTGCCTGAGATAGCAATGGCCGCCACATGCTGTGCCTTCATTAGGGCCTTCAGGGTGTAGACAGAACCTATCCTCCGCTTCTTTCCTTCTGGCAGTCGAACTGGGGTGTACCAAACATCCAGGGTGTAGGTCATCTTGGGGATGGCTACCACCAGGTAGAGTTGGTGTAGAAATTTAGAGCTAATACCTCCTCCAACTCGGCCTAGCCTTTTGAAGGTGTTGATCCATTGGATGGTCTTACCTAGGGCTGCTGCTGTTTGCTCCTTCCAGCATAGTCGTTCATTGAGGATGATGCCTAGGATCTTGTACGATGACTCGCGGACCACCTCATGGCCCTGTAGAGTGAGCATAGGGTGTTCGACTTCCTCCAGCATGAAGTTCACTACCTGCAGTTTACTAGCCTCGAAGCAGGAGTTATGAATAGTTGACCATGTGTAGCCTCCTCCTTGCTAGGTCATCATATCTATGAGTTTGAGGTGGGCTCTAGCGATGGTGCATGCTTCTGCAGTGAAGGTGACATCGTCAACGTAGGCAATGGCATCTTCGCTGTTCTGGGTGTCTGGTATATCAATTAGGTCAGTGTTGTAGAATAGATAGAGGATCATGGAAATGGAGTTGCCCTGGCCGATGCCGTTTTCGATGTTGATCCATTCAGACTTGTAGTTGTTGAATACCATGGTGGTCTGCCTGTCTGAGAGAAGGTTCCGCACAAAGCTAATGAACGCCTGTGGGATCCTGCGCCTGCGGAGGTTGGTTAGAAGCTGGTCTGTGACTGCATTTGGGAACACAGCTTCAATATCCAGGAATAGTGCGGATACTACTTTTCCTCTGCTCCACGCGTCCTTTATTCTGCTAGTGAGAGGGTGTAGGGCATCGCTGGTGGTTCTGCCAGGACGCCCGCCAAAGTGCCAATTTGGTAGTAGGTTGTGTTTTTCACACATTTCAACCATGTCTTCAGTGACTAGTGCAGTGAGTACTTTACCCATTGTATTGAGTAGGGCGATCGGTCGCCAAGCTTTCACCAGGTCATAGCAGGGCTTTCCAGGCTTCTTTAGTACAATGGTGGTCCACCACTTCCAGGTTGCAGGATAGTGGTCCAGTCGAAATACTGCTTCATATATAGTCATGAGGAGAGGGGCGAGGGTGGAGCTGCATTGCATAAGGACCACATTTGGGATCCCATCTGGCCCGCAAACCTTGTATGGCTTCAGCCGTGCGATCACCTTTGCTGTCCAGGCTACTGAGAGGTCGAAATCATGCTGGATGGGTTCTGGATAGGAATCGGGCTCTGTCGCTTGAAAGCCGACAGGCCGCTCAGGAAAGAACATGTTAGCTAGCCTACAACCCTTTTCCTCATTTGAGGTGGCCTCCTTCAGAGACCCGTCAGGCATTGCGAACTTGAGAGCAGGAACACGTACCTTTGCACTGTCCGAGCCAGTACCTGAGATGTATTTGTTAGCAATCCAGAGCTCTTGCAGATCCAGGTCTTCCAAGAAATCGTTCCAGTGTGCTGACTTGATTTCTTCTAGTCGTCGCTGATACTTGGTGTTAGTAAGTCGTGCTTCCTCATGGACCGGGGAGGCAATTCCTCTGAGTTGGTGCGAGGCTCTCTTGCTTCTAACGCACTCCGTACGAAGTGTTTCCAGTTTGGTGTTCCACCATCTGCGGTTATAGGGAGCCGTGCCACTTTCCTTGACCATGTCCTTGATGATGCCCTGCAAGAGCGCTGTGACCGTGTTCACTGTGGCATCCAGCTCCTCTGGTGTGCCAGGGCTGTGAGGGATGCTGGCCGTGGGGAGCCTCATGGCTAGTTCATCATTGAAGGCCTTCCAGTCCACCATGCGAAAGTTCCGCGTATGCCATTCCTTGGTGAGGTTGGTGGCGAGATCCAGGATTGTGTCAATTGGGTAGTGGTCGGCACCAGCTGGTGCTTCTTCTGGATGCACCTCGCACACCATGACTCTGTCAATGAGGTCAGCAGAAATGAAGACATTGTCAACTCGATACTCCTTCTTCATTACCATGGGCTCGAGGGTAGGAATACCTGGTTCGAGGGCCATTTCCATGCCAAAGTCTGAAACGAGGTTGACCAGGAGTTGCGCATCCTCATGCGCCTTGGTGGTGAAGAGGTGGAAGTCCGTCGGTTTGTCCCACATCTTGTGGTGGTGATTGAAGTCGCCTGCCCAGATCATGTTGGGGTTTCTATACTTGCATTGTAACTCAATTACCATGCGCCGAATGTCGTTCAGCGCCTGGGGGTGGGTACAGTCATTATAAACATTGAATATGAAAATGTCACCTGCATCGGAGTTGAGGCGTAGAGCGGTAACATCGCCAGTGCCAGGAATAGCCAGCTGGTCATATGTGTCAGTGCTGATTCTACTGTTTACCAGAATTATAGATCGCGTAGGATAGAGATTCTCCACCCAGGAGTAAGGGTATAGTGGGGTCCAGTGTTGATTGGTCCGAGTTAGGCCGGAGGGTCTAGGTAGGGTTCCTGAATAAGTAGAATATTGAAGTCATTGTGTAGAGGTGAGTTCGAGACGGTTTGTTGGGCAATTACAGATTTGTTAAGATTGAACTGTCTGATGCGGATGCTTGAGGAGATTGTGTTAGTCATGAGGCTATGGCAGGTGAGGACTTCTCTTTGGGTAGGGCAACAGGCGCCCGCCGATTCCGCGGTATTGGCCATTGTTGTGTCTTCATGCTGGTCAGTGGTCCCACAGGGGGTTACTCCCCTGGTTTCCTTGCTGTTGCGGCATGTACTGGCTGCTATAAGTGGCTTGAAGATGTCTGCAATCTTGACTTGCTGTAGCTGATCCTTCTTCGTCTGCCGCCAGTCGCAGTCAGCGAGGCTTTGGTTTGAGGTTCTTCCAGTGTAGAATGGGGACCTACGGTGTGTCCAAGGCTCGTCAGTAGGGAAAAATGGGAGCTTGTTACCCTTCAGACGTTCATCTAGCTTCCTCTGAAGCTCCAGATGTCTGGGGCAACTGCAGTCCCAGCTGGGATGACCCAGGGTTTGGCGGGAGACACAGCGGTGAAGCTCCTTTTGCCCCAGCTGCAGGCATTCCTTCAGTCCTTTGTGGTGTAGAGCGCATGTTGCGCAGACCGATTCAGGTGCTTTGCAGGCGTTACCGATGTGTCCATACCTCTGGCAGTTGAGGCACTGAATCAGCTCCGTTTTGCCTTATGGCACCTAAAGTTCTCGTTGAGTGTGTTCATCCCCCTTCTAATGAGCTGGTTGGCGTCCTCTGGTGTCGTTAGCGTAATCGTAGCATGTCCGAATTGCTGGTCCTTGCCCTGCCATGCGGCTGGCTTCATCCATTTGATTTGTGTGATTGTCTTGGGTGGGAGTGCGTTCTCAGTTTCAATGATGTGATAGGCATTGGCGGTATCGAAAGGCTCTGTGATTGGAAGGTAGAGGGCCTTTATGGTATATTTCTTGAGTTTGATGGTGGCGCCTGGGCTGAGAACATTGAGGAATGCACTGAGTTGTTCATCGTCTGCCAGCCAGGTCTTGACATCCACTGAGTTTGCCTCCAAAAGGACCCCACCCTTATCTAGCTTTATGCAGCTCACGAAAGCCCCACTGTGCTTCGCCTCCGGTCTGGTGGAGGGCTTCAGTGGCTCTCTTTGCCACGCTGATGTTCCCTGTGGTGGAGGGGTATAACCTCTCCTTGCCTGCTGGGGGGTCGATGAGAATGCGACGCCGGTCCCGCTCCAGCCTGGCACGTGTAGTGGGTTGTAGTAAAGATGATGACTCTGGGTCCATGGGAGCTGCACTAGCTGCTGCTCTAGCGTAGGACCTGGCTGACCCTTCGGATGTGGCCATAAGATCCCCCGCTGTGACCTTTACAACATCAGTACATCTGTCAAGTTTCTTGCTTGCCTTCCCAACTCCCTGTTGGACTGCCTTCACTGTATCTGCCGTCAGCTCATCCAGACGCTTGGATAGGTTGCCTGTAATCTCTCGAATGGCGTCCCGGAGGGTCTGCCCAGCTTTGGAGATCCCTCATTGATGTAGTAGTTCGTTCTGTATTGTTGCAATCGAGAACAGGAGTTCGCTCATGCCTGCCTCCTGCGGTTTCAATGCTAGATGGAAGATGGTGTTAGTAAGAATGCGAAGATCGATTGCACCTGTCTGTTGAATGGTTCCTGTATCCCGTAGGTATTGCGTAGCTTTGTCAGAAGGGCTACATGTCCCAGTTTTGGAGGCGGTCTTGGTTCGTTTGGCTGGATGGGGTGTTGCTGTTGCATTTTGAGGGGGCTCCAGCGTGTCCACTGTGTGTTCAGTGTGTTCAGGTGTCGGTGTAGACCTGGGTGTTGAGGTTGAGGTTGAGGTTGGGGGGAGTTGGGCGGCAGGCACTGGGCTTGCTGTTTCTTTTTCTTTTCGCTTGGCCCCGGCGAGGCTGACTGTGAAGTAGTTGCTGCTGGTTGTTAGGGTGGTTTGTCGTAGGCTTGAGGGCTAGAGTGTATCATTTGCAGTCGGTGCGGGAGTAGCTATGTCTCTGCGAAACAGCTTTTGGTCCGGGATAGCCAACCTGCATGCCCTTGGTGCCTTGTTGGGTTTCATGGGGGCCTCCGTTGGTTTAAATGAGAAGATATTCTGAGTTGGTATTGTGTATCTGCGTGTTTCACCGTCGTTTGGTGCTTCTGCTGGGGGCTCGTGTCGTGCGTCATTCATGGTCGTGTCGGTGGTGGTCTGCTTTTCGTTGTTGCGCATGTGGGGTGGCTGTTGGGGCCCTCTGTCCTTGTTGGTCCTGGGCTTGTCCCCCAGGGTTGTAGTATCCATCTATACCTCGCTTCTTCCCTGTCTGTAGGCTTACCATGTTGCATGTCCAGTTTTCAGGCGGGCGCCTAAGTTTGATGATCGTGGTAAAGGAAAGAAAGCCATTCATACCTTGTTTAATAATGCCAGGTTTAGCCCTTTCTTGAAGGCTTCAGTCAGGGCCACATCATTGAAACCTGTATCGTCTTTGTATGTGTTGAACTTCATAATGAAGTCCTCTGCCGAATCGGATCCTTGTCGTAATTGGCCTAGGAATGTGATGGCCGTGTCCCTGGGATTGGGATCTCTGAATGCTTCCTGCAAACTCCTACAGATTCTTCAGAAGCTCGATACTTGCTCGTCTGGCACCTGGGTTCTTACCCATTCCAGAACTTTCAATGTCATGGTATTCTTCCAATTATCCACTTTCTTTCCCTGGATGTAGGATAGGAGGTACAGAACCTTGGTTGGTTCTGTAGGGAATTCGTAGGCATTTACATAAATGTATACCTCAATGCTTCAGATGAAACTTCGGCATTTGGACCGTTCCCCATCGAAGGGTTCGGGTTGCGCCATTTTCAGGCCATTTCTGGCTTGGGGCGGTACTGGGTTTTCTGCTATGGGTGCCAGGGGAATAGTTGGTGGGAAGGTGGTGGAGCTGGCACTCTGTAGGGTGTGTGTGGAAGTGGGCGGCTTGCCGGGTCATGACACTGGCTGGTCAACTCTGCAGGACCAGCACTTGTTGAATGCGCATCTCCATTTTTGCTTCCATGTCCGCCATCATCTGTCTCATGGTGGTGAGGATATCGTTGGTGTTGGTGGGGGCGGCAGATTGCTCAGTTGGGGCAGGTGTTTCAGTGCCTTGCGGAGGCCATTGGTACAAAGCGGGGTTTTGTGGAGCAGGTGACACAGTATCAAGGGCTCCCACCCAGACACCAGGTTCTGCACTAGTGTCGAGGGCTCCCGCCCAGACACTAGGTCCTGCATTGTCCATTGACATATTTCTTCCTTGAAGTGCTGGCTGCCTCAGCTTGTCATAAGGTTGCGTGGATGTCGGCCTGGCAGTTGAGTACAACATTGTTTCTGTGGATAAAGTATCAAGCTGGTGTTTGATGTGGGTGGCGACGAGGGTTAGCGGGTGTCACTGGAATGATGATTGTCTCGAAAAGTTGGGGGGAGCTTTTCAAGATCCGGGTGGCAAGTTTCTTATTCTGGCAGTTGAGGGTAGGGTTGGGGATAAGGAGATATGGAAAGACAGTGTAGAAGTTTGAGCGGGTTAGATGTGAGCAGGTTGCAGGCATGCGGGTTTCCTGTCAACCAACGTTTGAATTTCAAACTAGTACGTGCCAGTACCTGAGCAGACAACGATGGCAAGGTAGGGGTATGGTGGGTGGATGTCGTAGAGCGGGCATGTGGGTTGGAACTTGTTCTTCTGTTAGGGTAACACAAATACTATAAAAGTAAATGCAGGCTCTACAAGTTCGACAAGTGAGCAGATTGTTATGATGAAAGAATAGAGGCTTAGTCTTGGGGAGAGATGAAAAGCGAGAGTGAAGACGCTGACTAGGGCACTGTATAAGTGGCTATCCCAAGAGAACAAGTTAACATCTCTGGTATAATATTTGTCTTTATATACTACAATCCTCATGTCTGCTACACACCGTATCCTGCTGGTATTCCATGGAATGATTAGCACATCACCATGAGGTGTGATGTCATGGACTGCGCCCATGAGGTTATGGCGAGGTTCTGACTAACGTGATTATAAATATGGGGGCTGATGCATAAGCATAATATCGTAAAATGGTAAGCATGATGTAGTAAGCTTCTATGTATTCATCATGTGACGCATGGGAAAAGGAAAAATGGAAAGGAAAAGTGAACCGTAACACATAGAGATCACACCAATGTTGCAGCCAATGATTTAGATGCCAACTTGAATTTTAAAGGAATTAATTGGGGGAAATTGAGGCACATCACAGAAGAAATAAGGGGGTATCCTCAGTCTGCAGTTAAATGGAAATGGAGGTCCATTTGGCAGGATTGGAAGTGACATAATTGGTGGTTGTCTGCCTGCTGTTAAAGAGCTTAGTGCCCCACAGGTTTTACTGTCTGAAATGGCAGGGGTGTTCTTTTTCTGAAGGAGCCATGGATGGACTTGAAAATAAATTGGAATTACTGAAATAATTTAGATGTGCCTGGCTGAGGGGGACTGTTGCAAGTGGGGCTTTAGGACAAGCCAGCACATAGCAGAATGGCTAAGAACGCTTGAGAATCTCATGCTTAGTAGTAACTTGACTTAGCATTGTCACTGTTGCACTTAGTAGAATATTCTGGTAGCTATTTTACTTATGTATTTAAGGCTATTGTAACTGGCCTGTAAATAGCATAATCAAGTCCTTTATTCTACTGTGCACAACAAAGTAGAATACAGGAATTTGGTCAAGAGGTGTGTCTATGATGAACCATCTACCATCTTTGTCCATGGCCACAGTGTTGAAGTCAGGAAAAGTCACAAGGTTGGAAAGGTCACTGACCTTACAACCTAACCTTGACCTGACCTTTGAAGGCAGCTCAGTCAGGGGATCAAGGGAGGCCAGGAATTTCAGGGGGTGAATTAAATAGTAGAATAGCAGCCTAAGATTATGATAATAAAATGGAATCTAATGTAGTATCAAGTACCTCATTGTCAACCTCACCATTTGAGCTTTGGGCTTGATCATGCCAGGATTCTGTATTGTCATTGTGGAAGGTACCATACAATTCTGGCTCAGAGTTTGACCAATGTAAGAAGGGAACTGATCCTGTGAGAAGAACAGAATCAATTACTCTCATGTTTAGCATTGATTGCTGCACCCAGTGCTGATTCTTCTGCTGCTTGTCATTGTACTTCAGCAGGCTGGTGGGGACATTTCTTCAGATGGTTTAAGCACTGTTCATGATGGACCACAATCCATTTATGCTGTGGGTGCTTCACATCCAAGCCAAATACTGTCAATTAATTAGGAATGCTAATCAAGAGTTTAATAAGATTATTACTCACAGTACTCAGTCACTGCCTCACAAGATTTAGAAACTAGTACATTGTTGTTCATGTCTTGCCTCATTTGAGTATGGTGCAACACACTTAGTCACCACCAATTTGGACAGTGGCCAAATTGGTTTGGAAATTTTTTGAAGTGGAAAATTGCTAAAAACATGTAAAACAAACCTTGAATGAAGTTGGATTAACATTACTATGGACTTCCAGAGCTGCAAAACCCACTTAGATACTTGAATTTGCAAAAATAGTGGTTGGTTGCTGAGGAAACATATGCCATTGGCCAATCTACCAGGAGGGAAAATAAATAACCTTGTCAGTTTTAAGAATTTCAGCAAATGGTCTGGCAGGTTTGTTTCCCCTCATCAATTAGAGCATTTTTGAAAGAGGGATAAGAAAAGGGGGCAAATCTGACCTTCTTATTTCCATTGTTACAAAGTAGCAGTGACTAGGTGTGTTGCACCATAGCAATTAATATTTTGAGACATCTACTACATATTGCCTTAGGTTTATCATCCTGAAGCATATCAGTGTACTTCAACTTCACTCAAGGATGGTCAAGGAAGGGTTCTCACCACCAGAAACAATTGGAAGGCATGGATGGGCTGATAGTTTGAACTGTTAATAAATTATTGTACCTTATTTACATTTAGGTGATGAATAACATTGTGCATAGTGCTTCTGTTACTCCTACATCACTACAATATCAGCTCAATGATTTGCAGTAGTGGTAGAATAGTTGGAAGAAGTTGGGTGTATCTGTCCACCTGTGCCAGTGAGGAGTTTGTATAAGCTTGCAATCATCCACTAATTAAGTAGCAAGAATAATACATACCAGTGTGTCTTGCTAAGTCACTTCTCAATCTCAGAAGTTAGATGAGGGAGGTAAACCTCTTGCACCAAGGCACCTTCCATTCCAACTGGCACCAGAATCCAAGGCCCTCTCAAAACTTCAGTAAACAGGGGGATGAAGGGTTCATCAAGAGTACAAGGTCCTTACCAAACATAAACAATCAAAGGGTCATTGACTGCAGTACCATTGACTATGTTTTCATCTAACAAAGTGAAATTGTAATACAACAGCCTCATGATTGTTCTCCCTGGGTTCTGGAGAATTTCAAATAGTTTTTTCACATACAGTATCAGTTGATATCAAAGGAAGATACACTTGACTTGCCATTGCCATATGACCAAGGCTATATTGTGTGAGTCACAGCATCTTTGAAGATTTTCTTAGTTCCTTAAAAGTCAGATGCATACTAAACATCCAAATGGTAGGAATACCCCCATCACGAGAACAATTCCACAAATAACTCCTCCACCCTAGAACATACTGTAAGGGCAACCTGTAAGGGGACACTTTTCCTTTCTCCTTTCTGTCATTCCATGGACTCTTATTTACTTTTCCTTTGTTCCCTTTCCATCCTACCTCTTGTCTGGCCACTTCCTGCACACCTGAGATGCATTTAAGCCATATCTGATGCACCCAATGTATTTCCTGCAGTCCAGACTCAGTAGGACTTGCTCAGGTGCACATATACACTTCAGAGCATATCTGAATGACCTAAACCTTCTTTCCCCCCACCTACTTACTTCTTGTTTACACTTTTAGGTTGCTGGCACAACTCCCGCATATTCCCTCCACATCACTATCACATGTGCCTGCTTGTAAACTTGTGATATTCTCTGGACTTGTGGCTGGTGTACTATACTGTTATCCTGCCTTTCTCCCACACAGCTACAGTATATACTTCACCTCCTAGCACAGAGAATCCTTATCCTGTTCTCTTTGGATTCTCTCTCCATTGGCAGTCTCTCATGTTTTGTAGTTAGCTCTATTCATATCTTTGGATTCTCCCTCTGCTAGGCTTGTGCTGTTGGCCATATTGAGGTTGCCCTTATAGGCAGCTTAGCACTCATAGGTTTGGGAGTAATGGAGGGAAGGTACAGCCAATCAATGGCCAGAGAAGGAGATGGGTGCAGCAGTGTTGGGAAATAAGCTTTATCTATATTCTGAGCCTAGACTGCCCAAAATGATTATTGAACTGGACATGAGGGATTGTCAATCATCAGTTCTTAATCATGTCAAGAAGACCTGCTTAGTTCTCCAGTTAGGTGTTGGCATTGCTAAGGCACATATATGCTTTCAAATGTTCTAACAGTACTGTACTGATACCCATCAAGAGATCTGTGTTGACCTGGGTGAGTAAAACTTTACATCTATTAAGAAGTTGAGAGCTCTTGGCCTGTTTGGTTGAGCATCAAGACATCAGAGTGTCAAAGAATGAAAATGTCATGGAGAATAGGGAACTTCAAAGGAAGAAAAAGCAGTCCTTTCCAGGTGAGTTCTGACCAATGTGTTCAAAGGAGAAGTGCTAAAGACTATCATCCATGTTGTTGTGCCAAGATGGTTGAAAGCAAGATGAAAGCACCTGTATGTTTCAAGTTCAATGAAACATGTGAGAATTCAGAGGGGCTTGATAAGCTGGAAAAAGAATCCAACAGAATTTAGATAGACTTAGGGTATTACAGGTCAATTGAGTAGTTACAACAATACCAAATATACCCTATTATATACAAATCTATATACACTACACTAGGTAAATATTATCTGCACTCTAATTAAGTGAGGTGTTAAAAATAACTGTGTCTTTGCGGTTACTCGGGTGTGAGATAGCAGTAGACCCTCGCAAACGTGCGAGGGGTCATCTCATTTACACTACCTATTTATCTATGTGAGAAACAATCATATGTATTTTACTTCTAACTGTAATGTGATTAGATAACCGCGTGCTCAGATTCGGCAAGCACTTGAAACGTGCAACGCTAACTCCAACATGAGGCAGCTCAACTGGAGCTTTGAGTAGCTCAACACCTAAGTTAGTGAATTTTTTAAACAAAACACACAACTCCAATGGAAGTTTACATAAACATTTAAACATGGATAACTGGCAGATGCATTTACTCTAACTGTAGAGTATATGGCAATTTCATTAAATTAGTAACTAACAGATCAAGTGACATCACAGAAAAGTGAATGCTGCTTGATGGTTCAGTTTTTTGTCTATTTTTCCCAATGACACCTGGCCTGACTCTAAGTGTTTTCACTGAGCTTCAGTGCTTCAGCTGGGTAACCAGTTGTGGCAGGTGAGGGTTGTGGTAATTCTCACCATTAAGCTTGGGAACATTTCCCAAAACGGAGTTGATGTTTGGCGTCAACATGGCAGATAAATAATGAATGAATTAGAATTAGAGGGCAACTGCAAAATTAAAGCTACTGTGGGCCAGGGCCCATAACTGTTGTGCACAGTAGAATAAAGGACTTGATTATGCTATCAACAGGCTAGTTACAACAGCCTTAAATACATGAGTGAAATAGCTACCAGAATATTCTACTAAGTGCTACAGTGACAATGCTGAACAAGCGTGAGATTCTCAAGTGTTCTCGGCCATTCTGCTATGTGCCGGCTTGTTGGGAAGCAAAGCAAACATATGCCAGGGGGCCATTTAGCCGCTGCCGCGCAGCCCCATTTCTATCTCGAAACGCGCAGTTGAGTCAATCAAAGACGTAATTTGGCCATGCATCGCTTCTACCTTCCCATGTTCCCCAGTCGACCTTATCTGTGATTTTGTTTCGTATACTATCCCGAACACTCTAAGTCTCACAAAAAGTTGGATGACGTTGAATAAATAAATAAAGTAGTATCATATATCGTAAGGAGAACACAGCGCCTAGCGGGATGTCGGGGAACGGGGTGGATGCGGACCGGCTTTACGGCGGCCTCAGTATATCCCGGACATCTATTACCAAATCGAATGCTGTGCATGTGAGCGAGCGCCCCTTTGCTTACTTACGAGCTACTTACCTTGCAATTATACCATCACATTGCGAGGTCCATCATCATGCCAGCTCCAGGTGTCTACATCCTCGCCTTCGTTGGTTGTAGCAGCCGTTGGATACGTCTTCCATGAGGTGCCTAGATATTTCACCATTCCTAGTACCATCGCGTTACTAACGAGATGGCTGTATAGTTCGTCTACGAGCCCCATATCGCTCCGAAGATAGAGCTCTGGGCAGAAGAGTTCGTCGCACGCCGCAAGGCCCGTAGACTAAGGCAACGGGGGCTAGTCCCCGTCCCTCAGCACCCTGAGATTAGGACCCGCAGGAACAAGCCAAAGCATTCCAGCGACGAGGGTTCTGACAACGATGATGGCCGGGATAAGAAGAGAGGAGGCCGCCGATCCTCATTCGAGCTCGAGAATCTTGTCGCCAAGGAGTTGCAAGAATGGCGCAGCGAAATGGGATCAAACGTACTCAGGCAAAGGAAGCCTGCTGCGTCGACGTCGTTCAATACTTTAGACGAGGTTGGTTACGTTTGGATATCAGGGGTACAATTAGCTGTGGCTAACGCTTTGCCTAGTCCAACATCTCTATCCCCTATTCTACGATAGCACCCACACACGTTCTCTTTGACGACTCCGAGCCGTCCACCCCGACGTCCTCAATCGGTCGCAATGTCGGTCAGTCATTCACAACAGCGCTTCCCCGCAAGCCGTCCCAAGCGACGCTGCGCACAGCATCGCCTAGCACGGCCCCAATAATTCATGCAGAATCCCACACTTCAGCATCATCCGACACGCCTTCTTTCAGCGCTGCTCCGTGGGTTGCGCAGCAGATCGACCTGGCTAAGCGTTTTGAAAATCAAGGCACTATCACTCAGGATCTGAACGTTGACGCCCATAGCGTTGGGAGCTGGTCCCGGTCTTCGACGCCCTTCTCGCACGCATCCTATCACTCAAATGTCCCAGCACAGGAACTGAGCAATATAACACATCAACCGTCCCCTATTGTCGGGGCAGCCTCACCTCCCCTTGTTTTATCATATGGTCGTGAACCCTCGTCTGGAACCTCTTCGCCCAACGGCTCCCCAATGCAAAGCATATCCGCCTTTACCTCCCCCGTTCAGCCTCAGCTCAACATATCTTCCCCGAACTCGCCTATCGCACCTTTGGCGTTCTCCCCAACGATCCCATCTCTCTCGTTTACTGCTCGTGCTCCTTCTTCAGATGAGGGCGACTTGGTTTCGCGTCCATCCTCCTCGATGTCATTCCTTTCCGACTTGCAGACTGCTTCTTCGGGTCCGTCGGAGATTTCGTTTACGCACACCAGCGATAACTTGAGCAGTTTCGGATCGTTCGATGATGATGATTTGCTATCTGTTGGGAGTGGGGATGGTCCCGCTCATGGTTCTGATAGACGTCGAACATGATTTGCATTTGCTGCACACCAACATATCGTTCCAGTTGAACTTGCCGTATCCCCTTTCATCAATCTGTTCCCATCGTGTACTCTCTTGTCGTTGTATTTCACATCTCTTCGCTTTAGCTTACTGTAATATCTTCGACCTGTCATCTTGTAATCAATATACTGTGAACGTATTCTCTTCGAGGATCCTGATGATAGTCATGAGCCCCCATGGAGCTCCTGATGCGATCACAAGACTAACACAGGGGGTTGCCAACTTTCTGAAGTTCTGTTGTTGCCTTCGACAACGACAACTGTTCAGCAAAAAGAGACAAATTGATCAACGTCAACTCACGATCGCCGCTCTGATAGCCCCTCAAACACACGCGCTTGAGTCGGCATCGTTCCCGCATAATGGAGATTTCTCAGCAGCCTCATGTTTCTGCCGTTGTGTCCTACTCGTGGTAGCACAGGTTTGACCTGCAATATGAGGTGCGTTGATCACCGCTGCAGCTACAATCCGCCGACTGCAGTCCTTTTGTTGTCTAGATTATCCACTCTTAGTTCCCGAAGACTTAAGCGATCATAATCGCCTCGTGCATCACACATTCATTGTCTGATAATAACGAGGCAACACGATAAGTGCGGCTGTGGAACGTGTAAGAGGTTAGTTATCTCAGGGAACGGGATCCCGCACGCCTCTTCACGGTGACCCCAATTCATCTTACCATCGGAGCGAACAACATGTCTGCCTCGATGAAACCTCCTGGCAAAGTACATAATACCCTCCTGCTAGCGCAGTCTATGCCTCACAACTCCCCACCACTTAGGCATTGCAGTCCAATAGCCCTCGTTTGCTACCATCGAAACTCAAAGTACACACCCACTGGTCTCAATAATCCATCATGAGCAGATCCCTGCGCAGCCGCATGGGCGCCGCCGTACGACGTTCGTCCACCCTTCTGTCGATCTCGCGCCCTGGTACGCCCTCCCGTGCATCGTCTGAAGGAGATAGCAACTCTTTGCATCGGATCGATACCGGCGCATCTAGTTCTCCCCCTCCTCAATCAAATCTCTCAGAAGGCCGCACCTCTTTGGAGGCACCCCCTTTGCATGCCGCAGAGCAGTCCCATGTACCGAGCCCTATCGCAGAGAGCCCTGCTCGGGAGGCCGCCGCATCTGAGGAAGAAGCTGCCGCGAAAGCACCAGTCGGACCATCGCCGTTAGCTCAATCCGCCGTGACAGCAGGAAGTACGCCTCCAGTTGAGGACGTAGTTGCAAAGCCAGAATCAGAATATGTACCTCCCCCCGTGCTCCCTTCCTCGGCAGCGGCTGGCCCAGGCGCTTTCACCGATGAACCGGAAGACGTGTCGACGACGACCAATGAACAGAAGGCGGCAGAAACCGACCGCACTGGCTGCGCATGAACCCTTACTCGCACCGGAAGCAGACACCTCAGCCTTCACAAAGAGGATGACCACATCGAGGAGGCCATCGGGACTGACGACACGCCAACCATCTTGCCCGCTGCAGAACCACCTCTCTCCATCGTCGATGAATCCAAGGCGGGATCGTCGTCTTACTTCGCGTTGCCCATCACCGCGGAACCCAGCACTACCGAAGCACCAGTCGCCATTCCTCTGGATCCTACCCCCGATCCCGAAAAGAGACATCCACAACATCCATAGTCCCATGATGGAAGAAATCGCTGCCGATGTTCACCAGAATCCATGGGGCGCTCCGCGAGACCCAGCATCGACGTACATGCCAATGCCAGTACCCGCACATGAAGGCAATGGTCGCGTCACAAGGCCATCTAGCCGTTCCTCGATGCGTCAACCTACGCAAGGCCGCCTCACCGCTAAGTCAAGCCGAGCATCCCTAGCTATCCATACAGATGCCCAGCAGAAGAGAAACACGTCAAGATCGTCAACACGCCTATTATAGTGGGCATTGGCTCCAGAGCGCCCAGTACCAACGGCGATGTCCATACCCCGATTCGAACCTACGTCGAGAGTCCGACTGAGGGCAGAAGGAGTCGATCAGTGAGCGTGAGCTCGAAGTACGTCTGCATTCTTATTTTGAGAATACATTTCATCTTAAGATGGATCGTTCAAAGGGCACCATCCGAGACCGCAGAGGATCCTTTCGCCGACCCTCCCCATATGCCTCAGGCAGCTGTCATGCCCAAGTTCGTCCTCTCTCGTTCTCTATGTCGTGTGACATCCGGTCTCATATGTTCCTCAGCCCATACGTTGCAGAAACAGCCTCATGTGCTCTCCGCAGGGTCTCACAACGATGTCTTCGGCACTTTGGTCATGCCGCTACCTGCAGCACACGAAGTCATCCCAAAGCAATCGACAAACAGTTTGGTACCAAGCGCTCGTGGACACTTCGAGCATGAAATGGAGTACGTCCTCTTCAATCGCTTACGCTTCTCGTGCTAACACGGATGTAGCGAAACGAGACCGTTGCTCTCTTCTCGTGCCCATTCTCCACAGCCACCTTCAATGGCTGGTATATCCCCAATGCCAGTGGCCGACATCTCCAGCCGGAACACTACCCACCCTCTTCTCCACCAATTCGGTTGGATCGAATATATATTGCCCGATTCGTCTTTCTACTATGTTCACCCTACACTTCGAGTCACCACGGACATCGACCTCCGCAACATCCAAAACCTCGATGTCGTCAACAAGTACCTGGAGCGCAAAGACGGAGGCTCGAGCTACGGATACGGGACCGTCGCCCTCAACGGATGGGAGATTTGGCTGAGAGAAAGCGGCGTCAAGTCCAAGAAGAGGGGTGGCAAGGAGGACTTCGTCAAATGCTGGATCGACCATAAGCGGAGGATCTTGACGTATAACTCTCCCGATGGCCGTGATGGTGGCCGCATCGAAGACGAAGATCGTATGTAGCCTTTCCTTAGCTAAAGGACAAGTCTAAACGATCCAATTCAGGCCTTGATGCGGAATACAGGTACTGGTCGTTCATGGAAGCCCATCCCGCCCATGTCACTCTTCCCCCCAACGCCAAGACAGAGGCCGTCGAGGTTTTGACCTGGTCTTACACAGGTAAGCAATGTACGAAATGTCGATTTTAAGTCCTATGTTAATTACTGGGAATGCTAGACCGTCTTCTTCCTCGCTCGCAGGGACCTCCTCCTCCATTCTCTCAAGAGGAATGCAACGAACTGACCAACCTTCTTCGCTCCTTCGGAGGTGAGTTTTAAATGAATTAAACACCGGGGATTCCTCCTGAATCTTTTCAAGACAACCCCAGCGACCAAGCCCTCCAAAATACCGTTCACACTCGCATCGTGTCTCGCATTCTCCTTCGCGTCGGTGGGTCCGACTACCCTTTCTCGTTTCTTGGTCTAACGTCCCTTTAGCTCAATCCCGCCAAGAGTACTTCCGCCCGGACAGGCCTTTGCCACAGGACGCTGCAAAAGACGGTCTGGCCAAGGCAAGGAGGAAGACCCCTTTCCGACAGGCTCTTTCCGACTTCGTACTCAGTTGCCTCTGCCTGGGCATCCCTTACTTCTTCTTCAACCGCTCCCAGCACCACCGCCTCGACGAAGAAAGTGGCATCCGAAATGGAGCTCCGATCGTTGTGGTGGGGGCCTGCACTTGTCTTGTGGTGAGCACAAGCGATATGCTTTCTTACTCGCATGACCCACAATCTCTTGATGGAAGGCTGCGATTGTCCTAAGTGCATCTGTAACCTTCCTTTCTTTACCAGGGTTGGATAGTATCGCGCGGGTTACGGCGCTTGTGGCGATCCTTTGCTCCACAACTAGCATGGCTGCCTCAGTTGTTGCGCTATTCAGATACAAGGCAGATCTGGAGCGCCCGATATCGATTGCAGTAGGTGGTGGCGAGGGCATGGTGGCGCTGTCGGTGAGTCTCGCGTAGCAGGTGAAGTTAAGAGCCCGTATGACTAACTCGCACCATAGAGCCGCGACATCATCATGTCACTACCGCTCGTCCTCTTGGTTTACGCCGTCACTTCCTTCGTGATAGGAATTGTACTATACTCGTTTCGAGGATTCAAACTCACGAACACATCGACCGTCGCCGAGCACTTCGACGTCTACACCAGCTGGACGGTCGTTGGCCTTCTTGCAGGACTCGTGGGCGTGTTATCGACAGCAGTAGTTCTGTCTCGTAGATAGATTGATACTTACCTCGCCTTCTCTATTTATTATTCTCTTGCGTCTCTTATGTTTGTACCTTACACGACCTTGATCTACGAAGAGGTGTTCCAATTGTATATTGTTGTACACTATCAGGGAAACTATTACAATATGAGCATGGATGTAGCGAGCACGAGTCGTGAGTAGCCCGAAAGCAAATGTCAAGATTGGCCCAAGATATAGCAAGAACGTGAGGTGACAATATGTTTAGTGCTCCTCTTCTTTGAAACCGTCGCGTTGTCCTGTACCGATGGCATTGAGTTGCTCTTCCATGCGGTCCAGTTTGTCGGAAACTTGATAGGAAGGGTTATCAATACAGGCGGATAGCCAATGTACACGGATATACACACCTAATCATAAAGATCGTGCCGATGACCCAGGCGGTCACCGCGAACGCACCAAAGAGCCACGTGAACTTCTGTTCGACATTGACTGCAGTGAGAGCGAAGTTGAGAGCAGACGAAAGGGCGGTCTGGAACTGGGAGAAAGCCATAACCACCGACTTCATGCTCTTGGGTGCCTAATGGTGGTTGCTCAGGACAACGTCTTGTACTATAGGAAGGGAAATTTACCTTGGTGAAGGCATATTCGAGGGAGGTGATAGAAGCGAAGATTTCGGCCATGCCGACAAGGATATACGGTCCAGAGACAACCCAGACGTTGATTGGAGCTGGCCATGGGTCACCATCAGCATTGACACATGCGGAGGGCTCGTTGTCGTGGCAGGGGGATTTCTCGTAGAGAAATTTCTGGAGGATAGCAGCGTAAAGCATGGCTGACAAGCGTAAGGCTGGTTAGCGAGGGTTCTGATGGCATTGATTATAAAAAAGCTCACCGAGGCCGGCGACGAGGAAACCGGCGTAGATACGCTTGATGGGGGAGAAGTTAATGTGACGGCGGCGGAGGAATGGGTAGATGATCTTGTCGAAGATGGGAATCATGACAATGATACTGATGGGGTTCAAATTCCTACGTAGATGGGTTAGAAAGTCACTCTACGTGGAACGATGAAGAACGTACTGAATAAGATCATTGGGTGTGCCGTGCAGCGTCATCCCGGCCGCCATCGTTCCAAGATTTCCGTCGATCTGAGAGTAGCCTAGAAGGGATAAATACGGCAGTGGCTGAGCGACGCAAGGAAGAACTCACAGAGCCAGAAGAAGGGGAAGAACAGGAAAACTTGGCAAGCCTTGACCGTTCGATGAACTTCACCCACAAAGTCGTCGTCCCAAGTAATTCTAACAGGAGCTTTGCCCCGCTCGTAGAATGCTAGCGTAAGCATGTCAGACTATGTTGCCGGTATAGTGCCAAACAAGACATACAAGGCTTAGCGGTATCCCAGAACCCTTCAGAGCGGAAGTTCTTAATGGTGCGGATGGGATTGATGGACCAGCGGTGGGACATGCACATTGTAATGACACGAACACTCTGTGATTGAGAATTAGCCGCTTGCTCGGCATATTCAACGGGGAGATGCGAACCTCAAGAATAACGGAGCCGCGGGGAGGGGTCTTCACATACTGGTTCTTTCCAGCAATTAGAACCAATGGCACCAAAGCGAAGATACATGTGGGGACCAAGAACGCCGTCCAGTAACCGTTGTCACGAGCGAGGAACGAAGCCGAGATGGCACCGCAAGAGCCAAAATTAATACCGGCGTAGAACCCTTGAGTGATATGTTAGATAACTATGAATCAAACCAACGCTTGATGCTCACAGAGGTAGACACTTTGGATGGTGAGAGTGGGCGACTTGATAACGACCTCGCCCGAAGGAAGAGTTTCTGAAACACAGTTAGGAATATCAAACACACGGTTATCGACTTGATGACCCACCCTTGCGCAAGCGACCTGTGTATTGCTCGGCAATCATTGGAGAGACGTTGGCTTTGATGCACCCAGCACCGAGGCCCTGCAGGGTATCGGAGGTCAACGCGAAGAACCATTTCCGGGATAGACATGTACCCACCATAATGGTGATAGACAAAACCAAAAGGCCGAGCGATACGTTCGGCTGGGCCAGTGCAGATGGAGAAGCGGATGCAACCAAGATAATGTGGCCAGACCTTCGAAATTGATTGACTGATAAATGATAGAAGCATTGGCGAGGGAATGGGCTCACAAGCAGACCAAAGCAAAGATCATGATGGTTTTGTATCTCCCCCATAGAGTGTCGGCGAGGATGCCACCGAGGAAAGGAGTAACGTACACCCAGAAGCTGTTGAACTAGATAGGTGTTCAGTAACAGATGAAAGTAAAATCCAGTGGGGCGCTCACAGTACCTAAATACGATGTCAGAGGATACCACCCATGGAAGCAATACGTAGACTTACGGAGAGCAAAGGACTTCTGAACACCTTGACCGAGGGCACCAGCGACACCGTTGCCCACATCAAAGATGACACGACCATCCCTCGAGCCTCTGGGAAGAGGTGCACGAATGTAGTTGTTGAAGATGTTCGTAGTACCGTAGTAACTCCATCTACAAAGCAAAATGTCAATAAATCCTTCAGCGCCGGAAGATAAGATCCTAACCTCTCCGCAAACTCGACGATAAGAACCAGCCATGCCGTGTAAGGCAAAGTATCCGCTACGTGTCTCAAAGTATCCAAATCATGTTGGGTGACACCCTCAGATCCATCGATGTAGCTCGACCCGTCGCCTCGATATTCTTTTCGTCAATTGAGGAGACGCGGTCCAGGGCTTGGTCGACGACCTCCTTGTCATGGGGGTAGACCTTGTTGTCGGTGGGGTGGACCTTGGCATCCGGAGACGACATGATGGAACAAGAGGACGGTCTTCTGGGGAAGAAGCGTACGGAAAGCCGGAATGGTCCACGAATTTCTTATAAGACTGGGATGCTTCTCTGCTACATGGGGCTTCTGTCGATAAGCTTGAGGGGTGGCATGGGACTAACCATGCGGGTAAACTTGATCTTGGCAATAGAATCCATGGGTTCGTGGAATCTGAAAACACTCGCTCCAGATCCACCGATGCCAGAGGCCAAGTGGGGATATGATATGTTTTCCTCATGATTGGAGACTGGTCAATTTCAAGCCGAGCATTTTCCTAGTCTCGAGACTCGGTGGCGCGTAGAAACTACATCAACGGCCACGCGAATATCCTGAAGTAGCATGAAATTTGTCAGGCGGCAGGATGAGCGCGCACCAGTCCATATGGCGCACTCACGTGATGCAATGCAGAAAACCTCCTCCGCGATTTGCACCTCATGCAACACCGTTGCCATTAATAGCCACTTGGAGGCCATGTTTGACGCCATACCGGGCTAGACTCCCCGAGAATGGTGACCAACTATTTTCTCCTGCAAACGCAGATTGGTGCTCACTGCTGGCGAGCTGACACCTTGTACTACTTGGACGGATTCGGCCAAGGGATGGATCTAAACCGACGCGGTCGAGTTGCGGTCGAGTGTTTTGACCCACCTTAGCGGACACTCTCACGCGTACGTTGCATTTATATAATTCGCACCCCTCAGGATTTGCAAACTTTGCGAATAATGCACAAGACGAACGATCAATCGATCATATTCAACCGCTACTAGCAACGATATGTCGTGCTCCTGTTACTCACCACATGTCTTTTGCATAAGCTCGCCATGTTGGCTATTAAAAGCACTCAGGAACTCACTCGCAGGCACCCGTTCCGGGAGATATCGCCTACATGTTAGGTCAGTCAATCAGTCGATATTCTCCCACCGATGCCGCACCGATTGCGCGCCAACATCTGCGCATCAGCATTTCATTAATGAGAGCAAGATGAGCGTGTCATCTCCCCGAAAAGTACGGTCGTCACTACCAGCTCGCGATTTCTTATAGCCTGAGGCCGCAGTCGGAGCACCATGTGGGCTCTCTTCCCCTCGTTCCCCGTTCCCCGTATTATGGCAGCGGCAGCGGCCAGTTTTGCCGCCGCTAGTTCGAGACGCGGACTAGCCTAAACGATTACTGCACTGGAGATACATCTCGACTGAGACCGACTCCGCCTGATGCTCCCAAATGCTAATCGGTCACACGACAAGGGCGTTTGGGAGTCGATAACGCAGGAGTAGCGCATGGCGACTTATCACCCCAAGGAGCCAGGAACTGCAATGATGACACTCGGCGCTGTGGTAACGTTCCATGAACATACCATCTTATCAAGGGTGCCTCTAAGCCCTTGGTACCAACCTCAGTAAACACCGACCTCGCGGAATCTGAAATTACATTTCCAGAGAGAGGGCTAAACTCCCCTTCAAACCAATTACTGCATGGCCTCCCCGGACTCCAGGCTATCATTTCCCTCGACAGTCTTTGGGATTGCTCGATACTGGCCGGGATACAGCCCCGACCTCAAGCACATCGTCGTATTGTACGCCCATTGCATTACCATCATCAATCAATCTCGATTTAGTAAAAGCTGATTGTTCTCCCTCCTTGCAACGGTCCGTATACTCCTGCGATATATATATATATATATATATATCAGCGGTGCATCGTATTGTGATGTCGGGTACTCCCATCAATCGCCTCACCCGACCCCCAGAACATCCACTCGGGGTGCCCTTCCCGGGATATACGTACGCCGAAGACGGGCAGGCGAAACTGGGTAGGGCATCTCATCACCGAGCACGGCCCTCAGAGCTCCCAGGATCTTGCCAGTGGTGGACCGTCTCCGGCGCTTGTCTATGATTACGCAAAGGGAGGGGCGACGGTACATGGAGTGGTGCACCAGGTCAATGACGGGTTTCTGCGTGCCGGGTCTGCTGGGTGGAAGCCTGAATGGGCGCGATGGAACTCAAACGATACAATCTTCAGTGCGTCCCCCCTCCTATCTGCGTCCTTGCTCGAATGTCTACAACATTGGTGCAACCACTCAAAGTGACCTGGGTGGGAATCAACGACTGCGCGTGAGTTAATCAATATATAGAGATAACCCTATTGACCGGGCGCTATGGTCCAAGAATCAGGCTGACCCGGGCCGACCGTTTCGTTGCGTCCATGAAGGTCTACTTCGAAGCCCAGGAGGCGATCTATAGCGCCGGCGGGCGCAACTTCCTGTTAATCAACGTGCCCCCTGTCGGGCGCTTCCGCGGTATGTCATCCATACATCATCCCTACACCGGAATTGAATTGTCTACTTTCCCCTTGCTTATCTGCGCCTAGGTAAGAATGTACCCAATAAGGACTACGAGACGTGGAATAAGCTCCTGGAGGACGGCGCGGCATCGTTTGCCACCGCCAATCCCGAGGCCACGGTCATGATCTTCTCTGCATGGGACCTCTTCCACGATGTCATGGACAACCCAGACAAGTACGGATTCTGCACAGAGAAAGGAGGGTCGGGCGTCGGTGGGTTTCTCGTGGACGGCCTGCACCCGACTTCCAAGATGCACGATATCATCGCTCGCGAGATATCTATCTTCCTACGAGCTCAGTCACCGATATAGAGGGAATGCCGTATCTACAGGCCGCATTTTTTACGTAAAAATGGGAGATTGCGCCTGTATTCACGTTAATCGCCTTCCAATATATGATAAATCCAGCTGCAATACGATACTACCGGTCCATGGCCCAACGAAGGTCGTAATCTCGAGGTGGACCTGCATCCAAGCTCCGCTCTACGAACACTACTTCCCGCCCCATCATCGCCTTTTGAAGGTCGAGGACAACCTCAGGATCAAGCATCCATGGAGCTGGCTGCTGCACCTTTTCCAATTTCGCAAAGGCCACATCAGCCCGCACGAACGCGATCCAGGCATCGGGATCGGCGTCGTGCGAGATATCGAGCGTACGCAAGTTGTGAAGGTTTTTTTGGATAGGGAAGACATGCAGCTCTCGTCCGACGAGGCTGTATTTGTGTAAAGGTGCGGCGTATGGACGTCGTCAACTGGGGGTACATCTGATCCAAGCGAGACGATCAGCAAAGGGGGCTCTCGGGGGGCCCCCATGGTTGCGTGGATATCGAACACAGAATGCGGCCGCTCGACATCTGTAGCGTAGGATCCTTGGAGCTGTATGCTGGCGCCTTGCCTGTATTTGCCGTCGACCTTCAACGTATTGACGCGATTCGATGGGCGCATGCTTCAAAGAATGGTTGGAGGTTGGAAAATGACGCGTTGGCGCTTCAGCGCGTATACGCAGTGAGGATGGCGCACAATCCACGAGGTGCAGACACGCAGCACATGTATCCGCTTCAGCGGACAACAAGGCCAGCCTGCGTAGTCGACTAATAACCGCGTTGTCCAAGATTTCCGAGGGTACATTAATAGGCGGGCCTGCGCTCAACGTCAAGGCCTCTAGCGATTCCGTATCGCGCAATTACATCCAGGAGCTGCGGAAAGTCTACCCATTCCTGGGCGGCTCCAAGTTCTATTTCGAGCACTTGTAGATCACGGAGCCAAGGCGAATCCCAGAGTACCAGGCAGAGCTGCAAGGAAAGGTGGCGAAGTTTGGGGGGGCGGACTCCGCCGAAGAGGGTAGATGGAATAACCACCGGCTGCAGAGTGGGGATAAATCGGTGCATGCAGATACGCTCGAGCAACGGCGCCTCCTTGCAAAGATCTTGGGTTAATGATAGCGGCCACGCTTGCTCGTCGATACAAAGTTCCAGGTGCGATTTGTCTGGGCGTAGAGCTTTGAGATAGCGTATTTAACGTGCCTTGAATAGATGAAGTTGACAGATTATTGGATGCGTTATCGGGGCATCGACGCTTTCGAAAAGGTGGGGCGGAGCTGATATGCACTTGCCGCTGATGATTCTGTCCATGGGGGAGAGCCTGTGAATGAATACAGCTGTATGTAGTGTACGTGTTACTTGGGAAAGAGATACATTGAGGCACATGCATAGGTACGTATTTCCAACACATTCTCATCGTCTCCCACTCGACACAAGGTCCAGTGTTTCCAGCGGAGAAGGAGTCTCCTTCGTCAATCGCTCCAGCCCAAGTCCCTTTGGGAGCATGTCAAGCACGCTATGTAATCCTGTAGGTTATTGGGAGGTGCTGCTCGTGGATCTCGTGCTTCGAGGATGATGGGGACTCCAGCCGACTTTCGGGCATCCGCGACGGCTTGAGCGTGAGGTAGACTCTCCTGCGGGACTTGTATCCTCTCTAAATACGGGAAAGGGATAGGCAGCAGCACGGGTCCGCCGAATGCCTTCATGAAGTTGTCGCCAGGTAGTACATACGCCGCATCGAGGATACGTAATTTGGATAGGTCGGCGTACAGGGAGGATACAACTTGATCCTCTAGCACGTGGTGACCACCGGCCAGGTACAGCACACGAGCCTCAGATACAGGGAGACGATTTAACCCAGCTACGACGGACTCTGAGGGCGGCATCTGGTGATAGCCATTACCTGCCTGGACTATGATGATATTGAATACCGAATGCCGCACTCCGGCGGTGGTGACATAGCCCTCCAATTGAACGTTTTCAACATAATTACCATCGATCTTCAACGTGTCGATGGAGCCGCGAAGGCGGTGGGCGGAGGCGTCGAAGAACGCTGCAAAGTCCGATTCCGTGACTCCAGCGCGGATGGACAAGAAGGAAAGACAGCAGGCAACGGAGCGCAATAAGGAAGTGCATGCGTCAACATTGCTACCCAACAAGCGCAGCTCTCGCAGGAGAGGAAGGGCCACTGTGTCCTCCGTCACGCTAGCGGGCCATCGAGTTGGTAACCCTTCGCTCAGCGTCAAAATTTCAAGCGACCTGGCGGTAGCGCGAAGGAGATCCAGAAGTCGCGGGGTCGAGGCTCTCGAGGTTCTGCTCAAGGACAAGGGTTTGCAGATTATGAAACAGAGACGAATCCCAGGGAAGTCGACAGAACCTTAAGAATAGATGGCGGAGTCGGGGAGGGCGTACCCCGCCAAATATGGTCGTAGGGATGGGAACTGGCTGCCACATAGAGAAACGGTTTTCGATTCGGAGACGCTCGAGAAGCAGAGCCTGCTTCTCGCAAAGTTGGGGTAATGACGTCGAGGAATCGTGACGAAGTTGAATATCGAGAAGACTGATGCGATTCATCTGAGCGCAGAGCCTCGATATGGCTGATTGGTATTCGGGGACTTTCCAAACATTATTCCCAAGACGAAGAAAAACCCGAAGGGAGCCTTCCAACGAGCAATCCAATGCAAGATCGATTAGGTGAGGGCACATATCTCCCATGATCGATGTCCAGATTCGAGGCGTGCTGAGGACGATTTGCCGCCATTTCTTGCAAACATGTAGCAGTGCAATTCCATCGGGATGTTGGCGACCAGACCTCAGGCAGGACAGTTGCTCTCGCGATGCAGCCAGGTATACAAAGACGGGGATGAGTAGTTCGACGGGAATCTCGTTCAAATTCCGATGCTTCTGGGTGGTTACTTGCATGGTTGAAAATGACCGATGAAAAGCCCTGAATAATACGGGTTGAGATCAGTGATCACTGCGAAAGAAAAAGGTTGAGCTATTACTATGTAGGGGTTGCACGATCAAGCTAAGGGAGGGTTGTGCTCGAAAACCAGTCTCGTATGTACGCAAGGGTTGAACGTTTGAACGTTGAGTCAGAGTATAGATAACTGGCGTCGAAGTGGATCTCGCCGGCACCGACAGAACGCCGGCGGTTACCGGCGGACACTTGTTCCAAAACCATATTCACCACACCTCAAGGCCTCGCTTTCGACCATCAAGAGGCAGCGTTGCCAGACCTTTTATATATAACGGACTACTCTCAGATTGACGCTTGAATCCGAATATGTTGCTCGCACCAGAACAAGTTGCTATCCACCGCAATGGCCGCGATGACCTTTGACCACGGCATCCAACTTGAACAGCCGCTAGAGGATGGCCACTTGCACAATGGCAAGTGTGGCCGACATTTGGCCATCCTCTGGATTTACCTGTCCTGGCGCGATGGTCAACGCGTCTTGGCCTGACAGCGTCTGTCTGCCACTATTTGTGGTGGCATTTTGGGTAGCTCACGCTCATTGTGCACTAGATAGGCTATTCTGCCAGTACTTGGTTCCATCAGGTGACTATATCTCAAGGTCAACGCTCGCGCTCGCTCTCTAGATTCTCGTATAAATCCTCTGTCCACGGCCACCAATGTACCATACTGCTTTCTGGACCACTCTTCTCTGCGAAGTCGCGCTGTACCAACTCAGGATAGGCGACAGGCTACGTCTCCGAGCAATACCGAATGCCCTACTTAAACACAATTCATCCCCAAGTTAGGGACGTTGCTGCCTACTCGTCCCTCGGCCGCGCTGTGACCACCGAAGATCTCTCTCGTTTCTGGAAGAAAAATCTCCCTGGAGGGTACGCGCACGACTCTAAATGGACTGCGACTGTAGGATCTCCCGGTAAATATCGACCCGTCTCCTTCGATATCATTGGCAGCCACGGGCGCGGTGTCCCGGTGTCGGAACTACTCTCCCGAGGCTACTACGGAATGTCTGCTTCTATGAATGGCGCGTACGATAAGGTTCTCGCACACACCGGTCTCCAGAGAATCACCTTCCGGCTTGCTGTACGTGTATCTTGTATTAAGGCGATGGGGTAGCCTCTTACACCTTTTCTGCTGCAGTGGCCTGGTTATGAGAATGTTAACTGGACGAGATCGATCCAAATTTATAACGAAAACGGCCCTATTACACGCGCTGGACTGGCTGTTGAGATTGCGAAGATAATATCTTACTTTGTCATGGTATGCTATCTCTGGCCATTACCATGAACCTCCGCACTCACCTTCTAATGCAGAACTCAGCCTATGAACCGTGCGCCAATCAGGACTGGCAGCTCCACCCAACGAAGATTACTATTAAACGCGTTGTGTTGGTTGCCCTCCATCACATCTCCGAAGGCTCCTGGCAAGCCGAAGTTCTTGTGGACGTCTAATCTACTGCCAACCCTCAGGCCGCAGGCTCTGTCTTCACCTCTCTGCACCACCTCGCTGGACCAGGTGCCGCATTATTAACTATGTTATCCCCAACCTCTCATTAATCCTCCGATTCTGACTTCCTGTTGTATCGAACTCAATGTACTCCTTTGCTGTACCTATACTATACACTCATTCACTTACCGCGGCTTCCGACAAGCTTCGTCTGATGACTCGTGAAAAGAGGGATTTCGTCGTCTAGATGATGCAATTGCCATCAGGACCACATCAGAGGTACAAACGTGAAGGAATTAAGTGGGGGTAAGTACGGCGTTCGTGGGTATAAGAAGAGTGAACCCCAAGAATATGTTGAGGCTGTAGTTACTAACGAAGAGGCTCTAAAGAGAGTCGTTCGTTCGTACTCCGTCGAAGGTGTACATTGTGGATCAACGGGAGTAAGAGTCCAGAGGAGAGGTGGTGTCATCCCGATTGGTAGTGTCGTTAAGGTTCGGCGAAACACCGACCGGCCAGTGGGAGATTGAAAGGGATGCCCGTATATCAGACGAGATGTTGCCGCTGAATCTTGGCCAATGTCTCGCCGAAGGCAGCCATGTCAAAGCCAGTTTCGCTCAACATGCAAGCAGCAGCGGCCGAGAGCGCCGACGCATTGGTGTTCAGATCCTTAGGGTCCCCGCTGCGAGTAGGTGAAGAAGCCTTCCTGGACTTACGTTTGTCGTTGCCGCTCCATGCCCGGACAAGGGGATGCTCGGCGGTAGGATGATAGCGGCAAGCATCGAACAGCTCAAGATGTTTAGAGAAGTTCGCAGTAGGGTTGAAGAGAGGAAGAGCTATATCGCGCGGAGGATCAGCTAAACTTGGAGGCGGGAAGAGGGAAGGCCGTAGAGGTTGTTTTACCATTCTGCAGTAGTGAATAGGCTGCGTCTGGATGGACGTGCCGCGAGGACATCACTGAGTGAAGGGAAGGAAGTCGAAGGAGGTGAGTAGGTTGGTACAGTGGAAAGAATGATGAACGCACAGTACGCGCACGCAGCCGTGCATGCCCGAGACTCCACTACCGAATGTATCAGGACCTCCCCTTTGTTCGTTATTGCCTCGTTGACGAAATCACATATCTCCGGTAGCGCCAAGAGTAGCGAGTCCTTGCTGGGACCGATGTTTTTGTGGTGGTATTTGACAGAGGGTATATTGGTAGCACACTCAGCAGGCGACAGTGTAAGGAAGTGGGTAATTCCCAGGTCGAGCAGCAATGCTTCTGCCTGTTCTGGGTCCTTGGGAAAGTCGCTGAAAGAGGAAGGATGGGAGTAAGCCAAGGGACAACGATCACGGGAAGGGGGCTGACCTGCTTAGGTACAATTGCTCCGGAATGACAGGCGTGGTGTCGACGACGGTCTTCAAGAAGTTGGTGACGTTGCGGGATTGGCTTCGCTTCCAAGCGATGTAAGCTTTGTTTTCCGGCGAAGGATCGTACCCGCAATCGGCAAAGGCATGTAATTGTCGTACAAAGCCGTAGTTTGGATGGACGCACGGCCGCCCTTCCAGAGGGTAAGTGCGTGGGACGAAGGTCATGGGTTGCAAAACTCTTACATCGTCTAACAAAACGTATCGCCGACGAAGGGGACATCCGCCTGGTCTTCATCACTGGGTTCCCGTGCGCTTCTGAGCATCTGACACCCAAGAGAAGAAAGAGAACTCACGGTAGGCGCACACGACCGTGGTACTCCGAGAAATACCCATTACGCAGTGAACAAGCACTTTACCACCATTATCCATAGCGGCTTGGATGAAGCGACAGGCATTGGGGAGGGTGTAGCAACAAATTCTCGTACTCGGAATCGTGTACGGCGATGGCGAGATGGTTCGGGCCCGTTGATTGGTATTCGGGACAAACGGAAACTATGTGCGTGATACCAATCTTCTTCCGGAGATCAACAGACTGCGCGGCCGCCAAGCTGGTAAAAGGGCCAGGATATAAGTATTTCGACACGACAATTTGACGTCTTTGATTTACTTTCCGAGGTAGAGTTGGTCCTTGATGATGGCATTTACGCTCTGCGGATTGTACACCATTGTAGTGGGAAGGGACAGGACGGGGGTAGCACCAGGCTATCGAGAGTGAGAGATACAAACTAAAAGGCTTTCGGTGAGTCGTTTCACCGCTTGACACGGCAATATCACAAACATTCCATGATGCCCACGTGCCCAAGTACACGCCACTCCGATATCTTCTGACCGAAGACACTCATAGCACTAGTGGTGACCTTGCCTTTTTCTACCGTCATTGTGACCAAAGACAAAGCATGCTGTATTTGATCCAGAGATGCGGCTCCCCTCACGCCGGCTAAATTTTCTACAAAGATAAGCGAACCAGAGTTCTTTCTAAGTTAGCCGGGGGCTGAAGCTGAAGCCTCCGTCCACCATGCTTTTGTTGGGCGATTGCTCGGAAGGAGATGTCGTCAACTCCCTCTGGGCCCTGCAGCCTAATTTAATATCGTAAATAGCCTTTACCCACGAGTGCTTCTATGAAATGCGTCATGCGTCATGTTTTCGCATGAGGTCGAGACTGCGTGTTGTCGATCACTCCGGAAGCTGTAGAGCAACACCCTTATCGCCCAAAATGAGAGCGGGACAATTTGGCTCGCACTCTGATACCATCCGTAGGCGAAGAAATCAGTCTCGTGGTCGGAGACTGTGGTGCTCCCGGACCGCAGGAGAACTCCAAGAGACGCTTGACGTTGGAGCAGGGGAGCAGGGCGACCACATACCTGGATACCGAAGTTCTGAACTATGGGACAGTTAAATTAAACCTTGGATGCCGAGCACCTTACAGCATGCAATTCAAGTTACGACCAACGAAAATTTGCCCTGCATGACGTGCTGAGTATAAGCAAGATAAGATGGAACATACGAGACCCCTCTCCATATCTCGTCTACAAGATGCGAATGAATAGCATGGAACGGCCGTAGAACAATAATACTGGTGGATCATTAACTCCATCTACTATTTGACAGTGAGAACAGATAATTTTAACTGCAGAAGTGCCAGCGTACCTAAAGGGCTGACGTCCGTGAGTTTGTGTTCTTTCATTGGCCGAAGAATTCACTTACGGGGGTTACGCGTTCAGGATATTATGGAGCTGCATCAGGGTATTGACAATTCGCGTCTCAATATTGGGGCTGTAGCAACCTAATTGGACGAGCGAGGGTCGACGGCGTTGGTCGAAAGTTGGGGTGAAGTTTGGGAAATGCGGATCCGAATCAGTCCAACAAAGCGAGTAGCAGGACAATATATACAAAGAAAGGAGGAGAGTCTTCAAGATTGCTGGAATGTTCGCAAAGCGCCCATCATCCGAAGGTACCTGCTCGGAGACGAGCAAACACCCTTTCCAGATGGCCCAATGAAAATCGTGAGATCACCGTCCGAGACACCGGTTTGATAGTCTCGGAGATACTTTTCTACGGTCTGCAGTTTGATGCCAGTTAGCTCTGATATTCTCCGGCGCATCTTCTCCTCAGAAAGGCCGTCATCAGCGGATTGTTCGTACACGCCCAATAGTGTCTGACAGCGGCCATTCGCCGTCAAGAGAGCAGGCTGCACGAAGTAACGGTAGGCTCTAGAGAGGTACGTTACGCGTTTATCGGAAGGGGCGGCGGCGGTACCTGGATGTGAGAGATCCAAGCCAATCCTTGGAGAACGATAGACCGTGAGGTCGCGGTTCGATGCCGAATATGTCAGACGCAACACTGTACTTGACTTGGTCGAAGATCTGAATGCGGACCGATCACCACCCCATTTCTGGTCGACTAGCTCAGGAATCTTTTGCACAGAGCTTGCGCGAAGAAGTTCATCCACGAGAAGGGAAGGCCCAGAGATCACCTGCGACGATTTATCGCGTCGTTGGATGGTACGAAGGAGGATACCTCCCCGAATATCGACGTTATCGGAAGTAGTCGCGGTCGCGGCGCAAGAGAAATACGGAGACGAAGCCGCTGAAACTGGTGGTTTTCCGAAGGTGAGGTCGAGTCCCTTGCGCGTGCCACCTCTGTAACCAGTCAAACTCGTCGCACTGTGGTCAGGGTTGGCAGAACGCCTAGGTGCACGATGGAAATACCTAGTCAACGTAGATGTCGAAGGTGAGCCCAAACTTAGGGCAGGAAATTTCGACTGACCAATTCCCACTAATTTTCTGTTCCTCGCTCCCGTGCGTAAAGGGATCTCCATGTCCATCTGCCTTCAAGTAAAATTCCAGTTCCAAGATGTTGTACTCGTGCGTGGTTCCCTCCTCGTTCGTCAGTTCTATGTGATACTCTTGCAGGAGGGCCTTCGCAATCCGATCAAAACGCGTCGCTACCTCGGAGCTTTCGCCGAGTTCAACGCTCGTGAAGTCGAGAAGGTCGAGGAGAGCAGGAGGTGGCGCACAGGGCGCTTCTGCGTGCATCTTCTTGCGCTTTCTTGATTCATGATCAGTTTGAGTAGGCCGCTTCATGGAAGTGATCCAACCGACACCAGCCTGGGCGCTGAGACCGTCGGTATGTACAGGACTACTGTAGAGAGGCCGACTTTCGAACTGAGGCTCAAAATATTGCACGTGATCTACTTCCCGCCAGGGTCGTAGGTGCGTTTTTCGTCTCCAACGTTGATCCAACTTTCAACTTGCCTTGTTGAAATGTTTTCAAGTCCCCTTCAAGGAGCGCCTAGCCACCAGCCCTCACTCGAGCCTCAATTAACAATGGGGCCACGGGCCACGCACCCTACTGTACTCTCAGCCTGAAGCCCCACAAAGCAAATGGATAATGGTGGTCAATGGCCTTTGGCCGCGCGCCATGAGGCCATTACGTCACACCGCTTTGCTTTGTGACATTAACCAAGGGCGTACCACTCTCTATAGTCACCAAGTTCAACCATTCACCTCAGCGGATTATCGATTTATCTTTCAGTCATTGGCTTTGCTTCATCGTCTCCTCATACCAGCAACATATGTGACTCCCTAACAAAGACGTAGATCGGTACTCAATCCAGATCGTCAAGTAGGAAATGCCACGAAAGACTGGTGATTATCGACGCTTTGACTGGCCGCTTTTTTCTGCCTCAAGTGGTCTATGGCCAGTTTTTGGCTGCTGGCCGCTTTTCCTGCTCAAAGCTACTGTGGCTACACCCTTTGACGGTGGACCATCGTCCACATTATACCAGTACTTAAGCGCGACTATGGCTGGCGATTCTCCTCATCAATTCCACCTCTCAGCCTCTCATCGAATCTACATTGATATTCCAAATGGCTTACCACAACCCTATCCACCCTACTATCCAATCTGGCCAGCAGTCTGGGTTCTCCTCCCTTGGTAGCGCCGTCCCTCCTTTCTTGTCGGCGAAGCGCAAGCGAGTCCCCCAGCTCCTTTTCACACCCTCATCCAAGTGGGGTGCCTCTTTCGGTCGCACGAACCAGAATAGACCCATCTCATTCGATATGAATGGGTATCATGGCCAAGGAATCCGAATGAACGAGATCTCCGCCAGAGGTGCACCGGCATTGGGTGCTATGATGTTTGGGGCCAACGATATTGTCTTCCCGGCCAACGTCCGGCGCATCACATTCAGAATCTGCGTAGGTGTTCGCCTGTAGTAATGGCTTGTCAACCGCCTAACCTACTTTTTATCTCAGTGGCCTGGCTACCAACACGTCGAATGGACTCGTTCAGTCGAAGTTGTAACCCCCAGTGGACCGATGACTCGCCTTCAACTTGCTCGGGCTATTACTGACAACTACGTCAACTACATCTCGGTATGTCTCATTTTACATGTAGAATTGACATTGTGCTTATAGTGGAATTTAGCACACAGCTTATGCGACCTCCGCTGACCCTACCTGGCCCCTCAGCAGCGCCACTTTCCCCAGACTGGTTCTGGTCGCCTTATGGAATGTATACGAAGACTCGTGGCAGGCTGACGTTGCCTTCGACTTTGCCTGATATCTTTTCTCATACGACCCTCCTTTTCTCGTCACCTTCACTTATATCTATTACTCATTAGTTGTAGCGTTAGCATTGTCATTCTTGCATTTTTAGATTACATGGATCATCGGTCTGCAGTACATACATATGCATCTCCCTGTTGGTCTACTGGATAGCCAACCCACAGTCGTTTATCACAAATGGAACATTTTGCATAGTTTTGAGACTGAACGGGTGTACTTGGCACTCTCTGAACTCGTGCCAACTGTTGCATCAATCGTCTTCGTAAATGTTGATAACGTGCACAAATTGCAACTACAAATTCCTTGCCTTAGATAGGTTCAACAATTGCCGCGTGCTGCACCAAAAGTTGCTGTCATTCAGGTTCGAGCGCGTCCCTGCTTTCGTGTACCTTTGCGTCTGGCTAGATCGAGTCCAGCAACCGTCGGTGGGCTCCAGCTCGCCCTCTTGCCCGTTTTCCTCTGGCAAATTTTCGACATGACCACGGTGGATAGCTACACCATTGGAGGGGCCGCCATTGTACTCACAGCGCTAATCGTGGCTCATATGAGTTCAACGAAGCGCGCTCCGGCACCTCTTCCTCCCGGTCCGAAAGGTTTACCGCTGGTCGGCAACGTTGCAGATCTACCGCAGAGCCAGCCATGGTTAGGGTTCGCCGAGTTCGAGGAAAAGTATGGTACGTCTATCAGCTTCCGCAATTTCGTGTTCACTAAGGTCACTTCAGGTGGAATCACGCATCTCTCGGTTCTGGGCAAGCATATCATGATCCTCAATGACCCCAAATATGCCGTTGATATGCTCGACAAGAAGTCCAAGATATATTCCGATAGGCCTCAACTCATTATGGCCGGCGATTTAGTCGGATGGGGTGCCGGTCCAGCTTTAATTCCCTTTGGAAAGACATGGTCAGAATACCGAAAGTTGTTCGCCGGTTTTATGGGGACTCGGGCCAAGGTGGACGCCTTCGACGACATATTGAACGAAGAGACCCACAGATTCTTGAAGAGTGTTGTGGGGACGCCTGATAAGTGGGTTGAGCATGCATTCAAGTGAGTACCCCTTTCCCGGAAGTAACTCTGGCTGAGTCTCGAAAAGGTTCGCCGGCTCTATCGTCCTCACTCTCACATATGGTTATAAGGCCTCATCTCAAGACGATGGACTCGTCAAACTTGTTAACGAAGCCATGGATCAATTCTCAGAAACAACAGTAACCGGTGCCTTCATGGTCGACGTGTTCCCCAGCCGTGAGTCTATCGGTCCGCTTCGGGTAACATTTTTTAACACAACGTTCCACCAGTCCAGTACGTGCCTTCATGGTTCCCCGGCGCAGCTTGGAAGCGGAAAGTGTCCAAGTATCACAACACCCTTGAACAAATGCTCGACCAGCCATACCAATGGGTGAAGAAACAGATGGTACGTTGTTTTTGGATCTGCGTGTTCACTCGTCAATAAGCGTTGGTTTAGTCGCAAGGAACAGCGCAGAAGTCTTTCCTTTCCTCTCAGCTCGACCATGGAAACCCGAGCTCAGAGGAGGAGAAACTCATCAAGTGGGCTGCTGCTGGCATATATAGCGGAGGTGCTGACACAGTGCGTTGCCTTCACGCTCAGTACCACTTCCTACTAATGTCGTCGAGTATAGACAGTCGGCGGAATTGAATGCTTCTTTCTAGCCATGACATACCACACTTCTCACCAAATCCGGGCGCAAGAAGAACTCGACGCTGTCTTGGGCCACGGCGTACTCCCAACGTTGGCTGATAGGCCTCGGCTGCCGTATGTCGATGCTTTATTTATTGAGACGATGAGGTGTTATACATTCGCACCGCTAGGCAAGCACTTCTTCTGACCCTGCGCCATTTTCACTAACTTTGCAAAGGTCTCCCACACATCGCCAGCGAGGACGATATTCACGATGGTTATTTTATTCCCAAAGGTACTATGCTCCTCTCCAACGTCTGGTGCGTAACTTTACGTGACGCTTTGTCCCGATCTCATGCTAAGTTGTTGCTCTCTGTTCAGGCGATTCTTCCATAACCCAAGTACATATCCCGACCCCGATATATTTAAACCTGAACGTTTCCTTGAAACACTGGACCACCCGGTAAAGGACAAGGATCCCAGAGATTATGTGTACGGCTTTGGTCGACGGTGAGCAATCTGCTGAATCTAGTCATTTATATAGCTGGTCGAATTCGGCTTCTGCTAAATAGAAGCTGTCCTGGTATGTCTCGCTGCTATCGTTCCCTTTTTTCCACTTGACCATGCGACCTTCATACCGTCATCAGGTTCCCATCTCGCTGATGCTTCAATGTGGCTCCTCTGTGCCAATGTCCTCGCCGCCTTAGATATCCGCCCTCCAGTTGGCGACGATGGCAAGCCTCGTCTACCGTCTGGGGGGTTCCTGGATGGTTCTATCAGGCGAGTTTGTGAGACACGTTTGTTCGAAGATAATGGCGCTGATATCCCCATCCCGATAGTCATCCGGAACCTTTCGAGTGCAAAATAAAGCCCCGGTCTGCCGCTACTATAACTGCCATTCAACATTCATAAACCCTTCGATGTAAATTTGTCCATTCTATCGACGTGAGGTCACACCAAAGTTGGAGTCATTCTCTTGGGATGTGTTGCCCCCAATAACGCACTTGTAGAGTCACGATTTCATGATCATAAGTGATTCTAGGTGATTACATGCCAATGACTATAGAGATGTGATCACTACCAATAGCCTTCAGGATCTGATAGGATATCAGCGTCACCTAGGTTATCGAGTAGTCCCGCATCTGGATCCCTTAGGACAACTGCTGCCTCCAGAGGGTTGCTGGGTTAAACATCAGGGAGCCATATTGACGCCACTTGAATCCACTCGAGCTTGTGGGAAAACATAGGCAGAGTTTGGCTAAGGGCCCGCGTGAAGTCAGGCAAGATTGGTAGTTTCGTCGATGTCGCGACGTCGATGGCGTGTAGCTCGGGTATACAACTGTGTAGGAGAGACATACCTTCACAGTACCCGACCGACTTCAGCGTGTCAATGGAGCGGTTACCATGCCGGGGTGGCGGGCGCAGGCCTTGAAGAATGGCGCGTAGCCTCGTGCTGCTACGCATATGCATTATTACCCAAAGGGAGGCTGGATTGCAGCTAACGAAACGCGGAACGGCATAAAGACTGCATATTCCACTGGGACATCCGTCAACAGTTTCGGTTGGTAAACTGTGTATAGTACAATACGAATTTCAGCTCATCGTCTGCGAGTAGCTTTGGAGCGAAATTCCAGGGATGTAGCACTTGAATATCGCTGATATTTAGTGCTACCTGAGATCTGGGGGGTGGCCTGCGCTCAAGGAGGGAAGATTCGACGATCTTAAATTACATCTCCGAATCTCGACAGTAGTCACTAAAATACCTGGACCTGTCTGTGCTAGGTGCAAGCGAAACGAAAATGGGGTAAAGGTATTAGAGACCATTAGTACACTATCAAAAGAGTTACAAGTGATTTACCAGTCCAACCCATGCCATGCCGGGACAACGAATATTATACTAGTTATACAATAAAGAAAAGGAGCGTGGGTGTACTACTATGTAGGGATAAACATATCACAGTGGGGTATGGGGTAACAGTGCCTGCTGGCGAGGACACAGGGAGAATGATTCCGAATGGGATGAATAGCAAGGTAATGTGGGGAACGGGGGATCAAAATCAGGGCCAATGTAGCATGATATTGGGTGATATAACCACGGAACGAACAACATCAGACGCACCGAAAGCGGGATAACACAGTGAAAACAATTGGAATGTGAATGGTTAATAAATATAATGACCGTCGCGAAGGGTTCGTGGGGTGGGGGCTTCAAGGGTATGCATGCACGCCATGCAAATATGGTGGATGGGGTTTCGCAAGTTAATTACGGGGGATGAATGCGAGTTTGCATTCCATGGAAGCAGGGAAGATGACCTGCGCGCCAATCGCTGTCAAGGAGATACACGGCCATGGTTCGGTCACTCACAAAGCTGTCTTTCATTTCCATCGTCCTTTCGTTTGTTTCGCTTGGTGCCACAACGTCAAAGTTTCTTACAACAGCCGCTACCACCATCCTCATGACAATTTGGGCAAGGTTCTGCCCGCCACATACACGTGTGCCCGTCCCGAACGGCATCATGTACTGCGACATCAATGCTAGCTCTTCTGGGGAAGCGTTCGACTCCAGCCACCGTTCCGGTAAGAATGTATCTGGGGATGGGAAGATGGAGTCGTCCCGATGCATAGACCAAGCTTGAGTGGAGACAATTGTACCGGCGGGCAAAGCGAACCCCAGGAGGTCGAAAGCTTCGCTTACTGAACCGTTCTTGGTCGTAGATGCAGGAACCACGCGTTCAAGGAGACTTGGAGCAGCTCCGTAGAGGCGAAGGCCTGTGTGCTTACTTGTGAACCCCCGCAAGTAGAATTTGGAAGGTAACAAACTTGCCTTCTTTGATGAATGCGTTCAGATAAGGCAGCGATTGCAAGACTGAAATGTCTGGCACGACCTTGGCATCATGCATAACCTCGTCGATTTCGGCTCGCAATCTCTTCATGACGTCTGACCGACGGCTAACTTCCCAGAAAAAGTAGGAAAGAGAAGTAGATGTCGTGTCAGAACCGGCGATTCTGAACCCGTTAAACTAAATGTCAGCGGATGCATGAGTGTTATTGACTAGGGTTGCTTACAGGTGACCCATGCATTCGGAGATGATGTCGAGATCGGGCATGAGTTGGTTAGTAGAGGCGTATTTGTGTTGCAGTAAACGTTGAAGCATGGGTGGCCTTTCGCTCTCGGCCAATCTTCCAGAATTTACCTGAGCACGCATATCATACACGCGCTGACTAACGAACTAAAAAGGTTACATGAAAGCTGTCAGGGCCGAGTATACAGCTGCGTTTAATATTGACTCACTTCGGCCATGATCTTATCAGAATTGCACATCATCCTCCATCGACGGTTTGGGATGCGACAGACCATGTCCCATGCCCAAGTTGAGATTGCGCTGCGCTAGAGTGGCAAGCGTACAAAGATGAGTCCATCGATGTACCTGTAGGTAGAACGGTCCGCTTACGAGGATGCCACGTTTGGGGAAGTCGCTGATGGCAATGCAAAGTAGGTCCTCTGCGCCTGTTGCCCATCTTCTAAGAGCACCGAGATGATACCCATAGGAATTCATGACTACCAAGTCCACCATGAAGTGACGGAAAGTCGACAGGCATTCCAAAGGGCTTTTTCCTTTACCTTCGAGTGTCTGAGTTACTTTGCATAAGCGATTTATGTGCCGAGCCGGCGACTCAACTTACATTGACCAACTCAAGAGTGGCTTCGTGCATCTCAGCTTGAAATGTGGCGAGATTTGCAGGGGTTGTAGTGGGGTGCGTACGCCTTGCGACGCATGGAGTGTTCGGCGTGACCCAAAGTAGTCATACTAGTCATGATAAGTGGTGTCCTTTCCAGCATATATGCGCGATATACGTACGCATGATCATTTTCGTTACTGTCAAATATGGAATCCACGTCAGCCGCGGGACAACAGGTAACCAAGAAGCTCAAACGTACGTGAGGAGGCTCTTGTAGTAACCACTTTTGTCGAACTTATGAATCGAGTACACGCTACGCATCGTAGAAATGTCGCGGAAAACGACTTTGTTCGGTCCAATGCGCACGACTGGGCCGTATTGTTCAAAGAGGGCCTGGATGGTTTTGCATTGCTCGAGCCGCAAAACGTGATAGGTGATCCAGAGATCCGAGACCGCAGCGTACCACGGGCCAGGAATGACGCTAAGAGGCGAGTAGAAGAGATTGTAGATGGCGCGAATGACGAGGCAGGAAGAGATGGCGGTGGCGACGGCGAAGAAGAGGTTGTGGGAGACGGTGAAGAGGATCTCTGAAATCATTGTGGGTTGAGATGAATGGGGTAGGAATTCGCTTATCGTTTGGTGAGTGTAATCCAAGAAGGCGAGAACCTGCGCGACGCTGCCAGGAAGTGGAAGAAGAGGGGAGGCCGCGAGAGAGGCGAAGGGATGGTGGAGGAAGGGAAGAAAGGAGGGATGGGCATGTCGATGGCTAGTGCTCTCTTTATATATTCTGGAGTTGGATGACAAATAGGCATCTTGAACTTTGTGACCCTCCATAAGTTGAAATACATACAGTCCGGAACGCAAAACTGCTCAACACCATGGGAGCTAAAAGCCCGTGGGAGTTAATGACGCCCGAATCGCTTTTCATCGGTGAGGCTTAATTACCTTGTTTGGGCAATCAGATTCCTTTTGCAGCAGAGGTATTGTTCCACGTGCGCCCTTTCCCAGGCTAATCTTGGAGTCGCCTCTGTGCCAGGCAAGATTGACTTTGGGTCCACTATGACTGCATTCCTTCAGATTGCTGGACGCCGTCTAGACGCTACAAGGCCGGCAAAAATCTGTCAGCACAGTCTGCTAATCGTGACACTCAGCTTCCGAATTTCCAACGCGGCGCCCACGTCCGAGTAGCCGCGGCGAGTCTGCCCCAGGAGTCCTTCTCCGACTGGCATACCTAGGTAATATCGCCATATCCCTTCTCGAACTCAGCCAGGGAAATAGATACGACGCGAACGAGACTCGCAGTTCACCCCCGATGTCTTCAAGAACCAATTCCAGCACCATTACGCGACCGGAAACTTTCTTTGAGCCGGGCAACGCCACAGAAGATTGACTATGCCTTTTCGCATCGAGAAATCTGGTGGCGCCCACTTCGATAATCTCTCTGTACAAATGGGTCGGCCTTTGGGGCATGTTCAATTAACTCTATGCGAACGAAATTCCGGATGTCAGAATGGGTTCAAGCTAGTCTCGGCATGCTCAACCCGCAACCTTTTGATGTAGAAGCAACCTTGAAGCTTGGACGGCTCTTACGGGCGTGGTAAGAGAGAAGTATGATATTTATATAACGTACATACTTACCTTCGCATGACCAAGTCACGAAGCGTGCCTAATCACCCAAGCAGTATGCACAGTCGACTCTTCTAAATAACTGTTATCAACAATTCAGCATTGAACATCTTTGAAGACCATTGAGCCCACCTATTATTACTCGCATCTTGCCGCAATAAAGCCGAAATGGTCAACTAATCAATCACGCACCATCCCGAGATAATGTAATGACAGAGACAGCGAGCTAAAAAGTTTGTCCACGATCTCTATCGCATGCCCTCATACTTGGATCTCGCCGTATCGAGCAAATCAGATGACCTCCTGAGCATGTGCTTAGATGAGTGGGTCAGCTCTACCATTCGAGCACTCCAACCTGATCCCCAATCATGACAGGGACATCGTGCTGCGAAACTGGCTATTGGGCAGTTATAGCGCAGGGTAACGGTTCTGTGTATCATCCAAAGAAGTAGGCGGTGCAAGACGCCGCGAGGCAAGGAGTAAAGCATCTTCGTCTGTCGTAAAGCATACGAGTAATGATACTTGCAGACCAGAACGCAATATATTCTAAGTCAAGACGATGCTACCCGGGAGCCGCTGAATAAGACCAAATGAACGCCTGACTGAAATACCGAACAGACCTTAATTTTACCATGGCGGACCGTCGTCTGAGCTGATTGGGCCCAGATAGAGACCAGGTGTCTGTATTGTGGCGCCCACGACGCAGAGGTCAGAACGGACTGCGACCGGCCTGTCTGAGACGGCGATAAATATTACAGATCAGCTGCACACCCTCCGGAGAAATCGCATTTCGAACACACACCACGTTCAGCCACTACCCAATCGTCCATTCCAACATCTCCGGGACTCCTGTCTGTCCACCAACCTATCACCAGAGTCGCGTCGAACTCCGTGTAAGACGTGCTGGTAAGGGGCTGAACCCGGGCAGGAAGCGACTGGACTGTGTCAAGGGAGCAGAAATCCCGCGGGGCGCCGGACTGCCGCGATGAATCACTATCGCTTTCCCCTACCTAACGGTGGGCCAATGACCGAAGCTATCAGTGTGGGGACGGACATCATGACATCAGGCATCGTATGAACGTCAATGAATGGGTGTGGCATACGCAAGGACAGGAGCGGTCTGACCGGGAAGGGTATAATAGGACACTGTAGAAAGGTGTCAGTTTGGCGTTCGGAATAGGAGTGTAAGCCAAGGCAGGTAGAAGTTACGACTTGCCTTCGGTCCTCTTCGCCATTCAGCTTAGGGCGATACAATAGCGGTCTAAGCCTCTTAGACTCGATAACCACATTACACTCTTTTGCTTCACGCTGCCCTCGGGTAGTGTGGAGGGCAGGAACGAAGTATATAAGGCTAGGTTCTACTAAAAGGAACCTGTGAGAGCGCATGGTTGATTGAATAGATTAGCCTATCCCGTGTGTTCTTCTAGCCTCGCAAATCCGCAGAGAATAAGGCGGGCCTCTTGGGCAGCTTTCTCGAGTTTTCCAGCACGGAGGAAGGGCGACCAGGTACATTCCATCAACTTTTTGGAGTGACCAAAGAATAGGTGTATATCGGTCCTTCCATCGCCCGAATGCTGAGTATACCCCTGAGTGCAACCAGGGAGAAGCGGATCATTTCGAAGCAGCACAGCAGGCGGGATTGATTCCCCATTTCGATTCAATATTGTCACTGGAGATGTACCTCGCCACATACGAGAAGAGGGCCGGGGCGAAGAGCAGCAGCAGGTGCGAATCAAACGGAAAGTCGGAGGGGTTCATGAGAGCTAGATAGTCAGATCCAGCTTCGGTGGATCAATTTGAGATGGCTATGTCGCAGAAGAGGAGGTATGCTGGCGCCGACTGCCTTGGGAGTCGTGGGCGTCGTTCGTCCGAGATTCAAGCAAAAGTGAGTGTCGTCGATTACCATTCGCGACGTTATCGTTGGGTCCTCGAGGAACAACCAAGACTTCGCAAGTAACCCAGCGGCTACTTTCTTCTACTTCGCTTCGAAGCGTCCGACGCGTCCAGATGCCACGATGAGGTGCGGTTCGTCCTCCAATGACGAAGTCAAGAGCAAAGATGAACTTCCTATGGCCGAACATCTTCTTTACGTAAACCAAAGACGCGGATATATGGACATCTTCGAGTGCCAGCGAGTACCACGGCGTTGCAGGATTAACGGCCTCCGACCAGCTGCGTTGATGGTTTGTTGGAGCCGCTAGAAGTGCTCTCCGAGAGTGGTTCAATTTTTCACACGGCTGCTCCTGTCACCGCCCAAACCACAACCACTACAATATACCAGGTACCTGGTCTCCGACCAATGGAACTGGAACCCAAGGGATTAATTCATGCTCGGGTGTCCTCCCGCTGGGCTGAGCCCGTACATGCGGCATAAGCAACCAACTATGCCGAGGGTTTCTGGCCATGCCGACGATATACCAATCGCCTCACGAGGTTTCGTGGCCAGTGTCGATGGTACGAATGGCAAGCCTGAGGACAATAGGCCACCAGTGGTTTGGATCTCCGGCAGCCTGTATAAGAGTTTGTCTGGCTGCCTTCGTTCTGTCTCTCCCGCGACGATTCTCACTCTCGACTAAATTCTATCACACTTCTGTTCCTCCTTCCAGACCAAGCGGTCCTTCGATGGATCCTCCGACCAAGAGTATCTACTGCCTCCCGGTTGAAATGCTTTCCCTGATCTTCAAGCTGGCCGTATATCAAACGTATAGTTAGGCCGATTCCCCAGCTCCATCTCAAGCACAAGTGCAAAAAAAAACGCCCTAAGGAAGCCCGCAACCCGACTTTGCTTCACATTACGCACGTCTGCGTTCTATGGCGGGACACGGCAATCAATGACTCATCCCTGTGGAGCCATATTGACTTCGCTTCGCCTCAACGTACACTCGTATTCCTAGAACGAGCCCGTGCTAGTTCACTCCGTGTCTCGTTGAACACTCCCCGACTTTCGTCTAACTTCATCGAGGCCACTGGTGTTTTCTGTGGCAATAAAAATATCCAAGGACTCGAGCTGGATGCGGATTTCAGGACAATCTCCAGTACAGTTTCGCGCATGCAAAAGGCCTCTTTCCGCGCGCCTCGACTTCGCATGCTAAGCATCTGCAGCGCGGAGTGCTTCTACGACGTCGAGACTGCTCTGGCCTTTTTTGTGGAGATCGTCCCCGAAGTGCAGATGCTCAAGCTGATGCATTGCAAGATAACTTGGCCTAGCGAAATTTTTGGCGGCTTGCGACAGCTCCAAATTATCCATTCACCCCTCATGTGCTCGATACGCGACTTTGCCGACCTCCTGAGCCAGATGCTAAACTTGACCCACCTCGAAGTCAATGCGTCATTACCACGAACGGCTAGTCATCTTTACTATCCCCAGAAATCAACGTTCAAGTTAGCAAGCCTCGAATACCTCTACGTAGGCGACACCGCACAAGCAGTTGCTCAATTCATCTGTAGTGTCCAACTCCCAGAGATCATCGATGTCCTACTAGCCGCTACCGCAAACGATAGCCCGCAGCCGTACGTCTTCGCCATTGCCAGGCGACTTGCAGATCTATTTGACCCCGCATCGTCCCCTGACCGGGCTAACATGCGCCTTACTGAAGGCCCCAATCGTCTTCGTTTTCAGCTCCAAGGATCCGGCCACGTCGCTCGCAATGCGGGGCTTGTGATACTGGCGAATCGATCACTGCATCCGCTTCTAGCCCCGGTCGCCGAAATAATGGCCATTCCCCAGCTATCATACTTTTGCTGCGACATAACATCGTTCTCCGCTGAAGATTGGCTTCTGGCTTTCGGTCATTTGGAAAATCTTAGAAAGATTCAGCTTCCTCGCAACGCGCTGACCTCTCTGATGGTTGCACTTTTTCTCATGCGTAACAATGGCGATGGCACCACGGGAATATCTTTTCCCGCCTTACAAACCATCGTAGTCGCGAAGGATCAGCGTAGGACAACTTCCACCAGTAATTTGGCGGCCTTAGCCCCGCAAACTCTAAGCTATCGAGCCACTAAGTTCGACGCACCAATATCTCTCATCTGCCAAAGGGTTAGCGACTCTGATCCTTTCTTGGACTACTTGAAAACCGAGAATGTCCCACACGTTGAGCTTCCCTACGTTTTCACTATGTAGTTCAATGGTTGTACTTTGCTACATAGATGTAACCATGATTCATGATGGGCTTCGTCGATTTTATTTCAGGGGCCTTTGGAAGATTTGATTTGTTCAGCTTGAAAGGGTCTCAAAGGCCGAAAGTCGCTCTACTCTTCACTCGACACGCCACCTGAAACCGTTGTCGGCATCTAGCGATTAATTGCGAATGTTCCGACGCCCGTTCTGAACATGAAGTCCAACAATCCAGAGGCGGCCTGTTGTCTGCTCCTGTATACAAGATTAATCAACAACATCCTGTATGACTTACAGTAAAAGTCTATCCTCTCCTCCGACCCTCTTCATACTACTCAACACAAGTCCTCTACTCCGACCCTGGTACCTGTTGATGTCAAACTGTAACTCCGGATCCGAAGTGTTATCTATTTTTTGCAGCCAGGATTCTTTCAGCGCCGTCAATAACCAAATGGAAAATATGCTTCCGTTCAGATACAAAACCTCACGCACACAAGTCGCTGGTACACGGACGTGGACGGTTGAACAAACTAGTAAATGGGGTCGTAAGTTCGCAGGATAGATAAGCACTACTTGGTTGATGTCAATAACTTAAAATCGACCCTTATGCTGAATTGCTCGAATCTTTGGAGCACGCTGCGAGCTTTCACTTTAGAATTCTCGAATCGTGTGCCTTAGGGCGTTTATGAAGGGCGTCTACGATTCTGGGCGGCTGGAGCGGGGGCCGACACCGCTTCCGTTCTAGGGGAGGACCTTCGCTACCGGTGAATTTTTGTCGTAGTGGTACGGTATGGCGCTCACTCCGGATATGAGCTCTACAACATGATCAATTGCCTTGAAATGGCGCCTGGTGCCAATCTGGGGTGGCAAAGATTTTTTGCATGGAGACCTCATCGTCCCTTTTGTTCAAGGTTTCAGGGTGTAGTTGTTCCCTGCATCCCCTATTTGGTTGTCACTGACGACTTTAAGCCCCTTCCACAGCCTTCCACTCGCTCTTCTGGATATTCTTTCCCCCGCGATCCCCTCCCTCAGCACTCATCATGTCTGGCCTCCCGGATCGCCCGACGCCAATGTCTCAAAGCATGTACGAGGAAATCTATGGTGAGCATCTCCCTCGAGCCAGGCCGTGCAGTGGCTGAGCCTTGCCGCAGGCGCCTCCCTTGTTTCAGGTCAGGTCATGCTGGCGTTGTATGGAATCGCTAGCCTTCAGGCAAGTCACAATTTCTACAGGTCAGTTTGTGTACTTACTTCATTTCATCTACCATTCAGGCGTACATGTACTTCATGACGTATCAAAATGATTCAATCAGAATGAAAATGCTGGTATGTCCTGCCGCGCCGTCTGGTGGTGGGGCCTAACCTTCTGCGCGAATGAATAGGTTGGCTCTATCTGGTGAGTCTGGTGGCTACGACTTTGCTGTGCCCCTTGTTGAGTTAGTCATCTGTTAGGATTCTCGCAACACTCCATGCGATCTTCCGTATGCTTCATCCTTCTTATCTAGCCAAGTGCCGGCTAATCTTAGTAGTATCCCACACGGTCTGGCATTATTCGGTCAGTAATTTACGCTACCGAAGCATTGTCACAAGGCATTCAAGTTATGACTTATTGTATTAGGTCAAAAGTTACACCCGTCCAGAAATCCTACCCTACGGCGAATGGTGTGTCCCTTTTCGGCCTTCTTTCTAAACTTCACCGGTTCATCCCTAAAAATAGGTCGGTGTACGTGCGTATGCTTGTTGCTTCCGGTAGAGTACTGATTCTAACATTCTTCATACGGTTTGCCAGGCTGGCGTTACGGTTGGGGTACGGTTGCGTTCTGATGTTACTCTGGCTCAATCCTAATTGCGGTCCTTTTCAGATCTTTATTTGCTTCATACTTCAAATGTAAGTGTCATCCTACAATTCACCCGTCGAAAGGTCTTGAGACGCATACCATCAGATTCTTTGTTCGAATGATTTACTTGAGTATGGTATTTCTTCTGTGTCAGTGCTTTCCCTTACCTGACGAGTCATACTTCAAAGTGACGAAACGTTGGCGCAAACTGCTGACTGTCACTATGGTATGATATTTTTCCAAGCATACGCTCCTTGATGGCCCGCTAATCTTTTCACTAGGTGATTCTTCTCTCTGCGCAAACGGGTACGTACGAAATGATTGATCACATTTGACATTCCGCCAATTCCGTTTTGTTAGCCTTTGGTGTTTGTATGTCTCATCCTTCCATACCTCGACCCACGTTGACTTGATTGCAAAGATTTTGCTTACAGCTTGTGGGTAGCCCTGCGGCACGAACCCCCCGTATGCTCACTCTTGTTGTAGATTCCACTTGTGGGAACTACTCCGTCTCCACGAAGCCGTTGTACGTGCGATCCAATCTTGATTAGAAGTTCTGTTCTAATGGGGTCATGGCACCAGTTCACCGCAATGGTTCCTTATTATCTTCTCCGTGTCGTCTTAGATGCAACGGTCTCAGCAACCCTATGCATCATCCTGTATGACGCCCGTGGCTTTAATAGGTGGACTCGTCCTATCTAAAATATATCTCAACTATGGCTCACATCTGTTTAGGTCGATGAAACTAATCAAAACGCTGATTGTGTACTCAATGAATCGGTTCCTCCTCACGACGTAAGCATTGTCGTCTGTTCGCTTTCTTCAGCTCGTGCCGATATCCAAGCCTTCCAGCGTTGTCGTCATTGCTCAAACAATCGTCGTAAGTCTGAACATACATGTAAGACGGGGGTGAGCTTATATTCCCTCCGTTCAGCTCATTGCCAAACCCAAAAGCATCTGGGCAATGGTCATAGAGTTCATAAGCGCCCAACGTATGTGTCGCATCCCCACCTCCCTATCACCTCTCACACCTTCCCTTTCTAGTATATGTCAATAGCTTCCTCGCTATGCTTAACTCCCGGAATCGGCTTCGCAACATCGGTGGCCAAGAGTCCGTCTATGTCTACTCTAATAGCCGACAAGGCGTCAGTGCAATCAGCGTCCCGCGGTTCAAGCACGAAAGTTATGGAGAGACTCAACGAGGCGAAGAAGACAAGTACCCCACTTCAGATTCAATTAGCGGTATCAGAGTCGGCACGGAAACCGTCGCTCTCTCCGACTTTAGCTTAGAAGCCAAAGCGGAGGCGAGTCGCGCGGCTCTCGAGCATGCGTAGAGGCTGATGATTCACGAGGCTCTGTTATGAGCGAGGGTAAAAATGGATACTGATGTGGACGCGGAAATAGGAATTCTGGGTGTATGTTTTTACGTTTTGATGAGATGAGCTGACAGTACTGTTACTGTTCGTTTTCGTGTTTATTCGTTTTGCATGTCATACATATCAGTTAGCACGAAATGCATTGTTCTTCACACGAATAGGTTGGAGCGGGATTCATCGGATACATACTCGTATTTCAAATTGAAACCTAGATGAATGGTTCTGCGTTACAACCCGAATAGTGCGATATAACTCTGTCGAGTTAGTTCCCCTTGGTGACCTGGAGGCGATGTGATCGGCACAGAATACATTGGCAGAGAGAAGAAGGTAAACCCAAGTGCTTACGAATAAGTTGAGAACGCTCTGCCAGGACGGTCATTACATTCAGGCCGGCGTTGAAGATACGCTTGAGGTCCCGCTCAGCCCTCTCGACTTCATGCGTACCAACGGTGTCAACAACGGAACGCCATAAAGTGACCTCGCTGGAGATGACTTGTGAAGCTGCTGTCCACGCGGACTGGAAAGATGAGATGAAAACGGCAATGAGAAACGGTGGGAGGAAGGCGGGTGGGAAGAGGAAGCTCACTGCTATGATTGGGTTGGCGTACGCCGAATCTAAGTCTGGGATGGAGTTGAGAGACAACACAATCGCTTCGGCTGCTAACAAACATTTGCCTCGAGACAAGGCGTTTGTGTTCGCCAAGCCAGAATGCAGGCGAATGGCCGCAGCGCTAGCGATGCAGCGAGGTAAGATGTATTCCTTACGCCCTAGGAATGTCCTTTCGATGGAGGCGATGACCTGATCGATCAGACGATCGAGACGTTTAAAAGTATCAATGTGCATCGTAAGTGTTTGCCCAGGCGCGTCTAAATCCAAGTCAGTCTGACGTTTCATAACTTTGATGAAGAGTGCTTTACCTTTGAACTGATGGAAAATCCTGGTGGACAACTCCCACAGAATTGCACCTTTGGCCAGAAACCCTAATGCAGAGTCACCAGAGTTGGAGGTTGGAACTTCGTTGAGGAAGTTTTGCAAGGTATAGCTTGTTCTGTTACTAATTTCGTACTCGCAAAGCAAGCCCTTCTACGACACGACCGGTCAGAAACAACTACTTGATTAGCCGCGAGAATGCACTCACTTGTTCGTATTCAGCCATTTCTAGTGGCCATGGCGTATCAAGCTGTTGACCCGCCATCTCAGCGGGGCAGTGGGTGTTGGGTGAGGAATCGAAGACAACGGCCCAACATTTATCCAAGGAAAAAATCGTCCAGCACGCACGGATTCGTTCACCTTCTTCAAACCCAATCAACGGCGGCAGGAAGGGGATTCGTATCTGTCACTTCGCTGCTACGGACCTTGTTCAGGCGAGCCGCAAAGGCGAGACCGACAACCGAGCTAGTATGATATTTGCCTTCTAAGAGACGGCCGTTCGCGTAGAGGTAATGGATAAGGAGAACTTTGGCCTGGATGGTATGCATGATCCTTTGGGGATGGGTACCTGATAAAGACCCGGCGAGTTGAGATAGCGCTCTGGTAAGTATGGCATCCTCATGCTGTGTATAAGGTTCGCCGGTCAGATGGATGCCCCAAAGGTAAGCTGCGGATAGAAGAACAGGATGGGGTCTTTCGTGATGCCCATGTGGTAGGTCTCGAAGTGAGCTTTGCCTAAATCTATTCGTGTTCAAGAAGAAGCCGACCTCGACGGCAGACTGTAGGAATCTATCAATGCTGTTGGTTACGTGAGCAAAGGTATAGGGAAGGATCGGGGCACATACAAATTCTCTATCATGTGCATCGGCGGTTCATCCAAGATCCACCAGCGGTTGGAAGAAGCTGCTTGTTGCACATCTACCGTGGAATATTAATGTCGACATTTCATCATAGACGTCTGATGCTTACTTGGGGCAGCATGCGAACTAACGGGAAGGTCGCTGCTAGGGAGCTGCTGGAACTCATTCGCAAAATATGGGTTGCACAAGACAAGCTTAGCACCCTGCCCATTGTCCGGGTTCTCGAGTTTGCGAATACGTGCTTCCACCCTAGCAATGGTGTCTTCGAGGCCTTGTGTTCTCGAATAACTGGAAATGGCAGCGTATTCACAGTCTTCGGCCCTGTCGCCTCGCATGCATTGGCTGCAAATGGGTCGTGCACCGTCGCATTTCTAAGAACACAGTGAGACCATAGTTAGAAGGCGCTACCACACCACGCACCATCTTGCGACGTCTAGAGAGGAGGATTAACGACCGTTTCGTCGACATAGATCAAACAGGTGTACCTGCAGTACATGCAAGCTTCGCCTTTACGAAGTTTTTGGATTTCGGGAATCAAGGTATTGGTGACATCCATGTTTGAGTTTTGTTTGAGTGCTGCCGCTCGTACTGCATCAACATCCTAGCTTATATACAGCAACTCCAGGTCTGTTCGTGCCCGAGGCCGCTGTTCAAGCATGGCCACGGACGGCAGGGTAGCACGAATGATGTCGGAAGTCTTGTGCGTCGGTTTGAAAACCACCATGCCCGGTCGAGAACAGGAATGTCGCTGCGGGGGTTGGTTGAGATAAGTGCACTTTGTCAGCTAGCCCAGAGCTATCGCAAGGACGCATACACCGCGTCTTCATGGCGAGGCGATGCAATTCAAGGGGGGAGATGATGACATTGTGGTACCTGGCGTGGTACTGGTAGGTTATTGCGGGGATTGTGGATTGATGATATGAAGACTCACTTACTTCAACGTGGCTTGGTCATTCACCAGCCGCAATCCGATGCACATAAGCCATCGATGCCAGGTTCATCGGAGCAGTGTGTGCTTTAGATGTAAGAGTGAGTCAGTGTGACTTGCGTTTTGGTGACGCAAAAGTTGCAAGGAGGTTATGCGGTATGCCGCAGTGAAATACATCTGGCATGACTAATTCGTCAACCAGGCCAAGTCTCCTTGCCAATCGCAACTAACATCGGTATTTCAGTAGTCCGAGTCTATATTCATAGTGAAGTGATAAATCGATCATGACTGACTGTCCGACTTACGTTAAGGTATGCCTCAACCAAACCGACTTGATCACATGACTGGAGAGTGACAAATGAATGACAAAAATCCTTCGAAAACCTTCACGTTCTTCCAGCGTACTCTATCTCTGTAATAATTAGTATTTCGGTAATTAATGTGGTTTTTGTTTTTTGGATAAATATCGTTAAACAGTTTTGAAGCTATTTACCAGGCTCCTAGAACCATCACGCGTCGTATCGCGAGTTGAGCTCTGCAGTCTTTTATTCGACTCCCCGTGAGAAAAAACTACAAACAAATACAAATACATATACAACTTAAGAGCTCGAACTCACGATAGAGCGGCTGGCAAGACTGTCATAGATGCCCATCTGACCCTTAGCTTGGCGTACTTATCAAAGTCAGTAGCTACACTTGATCAATCATATTTTTACTTGTTTATTCTGATTTGAATATCTGTTCTGGGATATAAGCTTGAGGTCTTGTGACTTGGTTAAGAGGTGGTTTGGGGGAAGGAACAGTACTGGACCAGCAGCACAAGATTTCACCTGATATGTTAATTCTGGTGTTTATCAGCAAATGGCAATGACACACACAATATTCATTTCCAGGTCTCTCACTCTACTTGCATGATCATGGTTGAGCAATGGGTTATCTTCATTAGCACTGCTATCATAATCATCATCAACACTCTCTGTGGTAGTTAGGTAGGTTCATATACTCAGTACTAGTACTCAATACTCAAGCACCTGGATACTCAACAGTCTAGTATTAGTATCTTGGTTGTATTTTGGTGCCAAAATCTCATACTGCAAGTCCAGTACAGTTCCTCCTCCTAAATGTGATGTGAGTGAGAACGGTCACACCACATGAGAGGGAAAGTGTGATACCATCAAATGTTGACAGAGATAAAGCCATGGTATTCAAGGGGTCCAACTAGGCTACCTAATACAAGATAGATAGATAGTCCTTATATACTATGGAAGTAGGGTAGAGGGTACAGTAGTCAAGGTAATAAATGCATGTCAAGTAAAGTACATGCCAAACAAGAGTCTGGTGAAGCCTATGTGAACAGTGTATGTCTGAGGATGGTTCGGGCTGCAAGCCCGAGTTGCTACACCAAACCACCTCTTAACCAAGTCACAAGACTTCAAGCTTATATTCCAGAACAGATATTCAAATCAGAATAAACAAGTAAAAATATGATTGATCAAGCATAGCTACCGACTTTGATAAGTATGCCAAGCTAAGGTCAGATGGGCATCTATGACAGTCTTGCCAGCTGCTCTATCATGAGTTTGAGCTTTTAAGTTGTATTTGCCTTTGTTTGTAGCTTTTCTCACAGGGAGTCAGATAAAAGACTGTAGAGCTTTACTCATGATATGATGTGTGCTGGTTCTAGGAGCCTGGCTATTTACAAGATCTCCAGACTAATTTTGGTCATCACGTAATTTCTGCTTCAGGAAATTGCGGCTTTGGTGCTTATTTTGTGACTTGTGTCACGTCGTTTTTCAATCAACTTTGAATTGACCATGAATTCTCCACTGTTGCCCTCAAATTTCAAAGCAGGATGCCATTTAAATGAAAGTGGAATGTCAACAACCTTGGAGAGTGTTGCAAGTGGAGCTTTAGGGCAAGCTGGCACATAGCAGAATGGCTGAGAATATTGGAGAATCTCATGCTCAGTAGTAACTTGACTTAGCACTGACACCAGTATTTAGTAGAATATTCTGGTAGTTATTTCACTCATGTATTTAAGGCTACTGTAGCTAGCCTGTAGGTAGTACATGTAAGGGGACACTCCTATTTTCTCCTATTCCCCTGTCCCTGTCCCCTTCCTCCTCGTTCCTTTCTCCTTTCCTTCATCCCACGGACTCTTACCTACATCCCCTTCATTCCCTTTCGTCCCCTTTTCCTTTCCATCCACTCCTTTCGCATCCGAGTCACGTCCGGTGACTCCGAAGTCTTCCCGCGCTTCGGACTCGCTCGGACTCGTATATACACTTCGGGGCTCGTCCGGGCTACCCCTATCCTCTTTCCCCACTTCATTACTCCTTGCTCTTACTCCCCCAGGTCGCTGGCACGACTCCTGTACATTCCCCTTCCACTTCATTATCACATGCCCCCTTGTACCTTGTGATATTCGTTCGGACTTGTGGCTGGTGTACTGTACAGTTATCCTTCATTCCTCCCACGCTACTACAGTATATACTTCGCTTCCTAGCATGGAGAATCCCTATCCTGTTCTCTTTGGATTCTCCCTCTGCTAGGTGAGCAGCTCTCTCATGTATTGTAGTTAGACTTATTCATACTTTGGATTCTCCCTCTGCTAGGCCTGCGCTGTGCGGCCATCTTGAGGTTGCCCTTACAGCAGAACAGGATCTCCCATCCTGGCACCAGAGCCCTACGGAAAACGTCCTGCGCCACTCCGGACTCGTTCCCGACGTCTCTCCGGTTTTGCGGACATTCCGGACGCTCTCCTGCTACTCCCCACCCACCTCTGAGGACACAAGGAACTCCATCCCTCGCTCCCCTGACGACTCCGAAATGACGGGCGGTTCTAGCCAGATCCCGCCATCCGAGCCAGCCGACTCAGGACCGGACTCCGAGACTTTGCAGACCTTGTGGGCTCAGACGTACGAACACCAAACCCAAATCCGTTCCATCCATGATACACTTGCCCGAATCGAAGAACTCCTCCTAACACCCCGTCCGACTACTCCGAAAACGACTCCGGACTCCGAGCTGAGGGGCACCGAAGCCTCCCAGCACGCCCCGGGTCGATCCGAAAACACTCAGCGTTCCCGTCTGAAGCCTGCCTCTCCCCCAATCTTCGACGGAAACCGCAAGGATGGCCGTGCATTCTACAATGCGTGCTCCATCTACTTCCAGCTCTGTCCGGACCACTTTCCGAACGAGCAGGCCAAAATCCTCTGGTGTCTCTCCTTCTTTCAGAAGGATCGTGCCAAGGAGTACGCGGACATGGTGCTCCGGAGTCCGAAGGATCCGTACTTCGAGTCCTGGGCCGCCTTCGCAACCGAGTTCCGGACTCGCTTCCTTCCGGATCGGGAACGCGAAGCCGCCATGCTAAAGCTGGAGTCCACCCGGTACCACCAAGGCCGTCGGACCTTCCAAGAGTACCTCGATGAGTTCCGGGATCTCGTAGACCAATCCGGATACACCGAGGGCTCCAACATCACGATGAAGTTCCGCCGCGGATTGGACTCCATCATCCAGAGCCGCGTTGCCGAGTCCGCAGACTGTCCGGACGAAGATGACTTCGAGGAATGGTACAGAGCAGCGCAGCGGGTTGCTGACAATCGTGCTGCTAACCAGTCCTTCCACTTTGGCATGCACTCCGGTAACTCCGGACACTCCGGACCCCTCGTCCGACCAGCAGCCAATTCCGGAGTCGCTCGGACTCCTGCGGGGTGTACTTCCCGTGCCTCGGACTCTGCTCCCACCTCTGCAATCGCGTTTCCAACCCCCGCCTCCTCCGAAGGCTCTCTCACCGGGCGTCCCTATGGACGTCGACCACACCCGCTCCCGACCTGCCACTTCACAGCTCTGTTACCGATGCGGCAAGCCCGGCCACATGTCCCGCGAGTGCCCACTCCGGTACGATGTCCGGTTCATGACCACCGAGGAGCGGATGTCCGCCATTGAAGATCTCTTGACCGCGGCCGATGTTGTAGAAAGTGCGGAAACTTCGGAAGGAATAGATGGTGAGGGAACGGCCCCGGTTGAGGAATCGGGCACGGCGGATTTTGTCCGGACCAACGAGTGATCAGTGCGACCTCGTTGGTAAATAACCGATTTGCTTGTCTTAGCGTAGACGAAATACGAGATGATGACTCCGATCAATCCGATGATTCATCCGACGTTAAGCAAGCGACTCCGGTTACAATCCGCACACTCCGAAGGTTTCGCCCGCAGTGGGAACGGCGGCTACCCAGTAGCTATAAGATCTCCGCGCTGCCCGGCAAGCTTTCCTTAGATATACCCGTTGAAGTGCAGAGCACGGATACACAACACAGATGCACCCTTCAGGCCCTGGTGGACTGCGGGGCCACCGGAGTCTTCATGCATCCGCACTTCGCTGATGCCCATGGTTTCACCCGACGCAAGCTGTCCGCTCCGATTCCGGTCTTCAATGTCGACGGATCACCAAACGAAAACGGATCCATCTCTGAAGTCGTGGACCTTGTACTCCGGTTCAAGGATCACACAGAACGGATGCTTTTCGCAGTCACTAACATCGGACGGCAGGACATCATCCTCAGATACACCTGGCTTCGGAAGCACAACCCCGAGATCGACTGGCAGACGAAGGATGTGACCATGAGCCGTTGTCCGTCCGGATGCGACACCTGTCGCAAGGAGTTCCGCCATGACAAGCTGGCCCGACGCAAGGAGTCCGTGCGACTCCGGGAGTGTCGTACGGGTCCGATGCCAAGGGTTGAGGAACTGCACTCTGATGATCTCCCACAGCTTCAGGACTGCGAGGACGACGACGATGATGACGAGACTACAACTCCGGACGACTCCGGACTTGAGAAGGGTGACCGTATCTTTGCAGCCATTCCTCCTCCGACTCCGAAGTACCTTCGGAGTCTTCAGGAAGAACACATCCGGGCTTCGGAGACGGTCTCGCAGCGCCTCGCATTGGCTTTCCAGCGCAACAAACCCCACGATCATCGGAACAGCGCAGTCCCGGACTTCCTTCAGGAATTCGAGGACGTCTTCGCAAAGGAGTCCTTTGATGAACTGCCCATGCCGCGTCCGTGGGACCACGCCATTGAGCTACTGGACGGAGCGGAACCGACCTCTACCAAGTGCTACCCGCTGTCCCCTGCGGAGCAGAAACAGCTGGACGAATTTCTGGAAGAAAATCTTCGGACTGGTCGGATCCGCCCCAGCAAGTCACCTATGGCCGCCCCAGTGTTCTTTGTCAAGAAAAAGGACGGATCGCTCCGCTTGGTCCAGGACTACCGCAAGCTCAACAACATGACAGTCAAGAATCGGTACCCGCTCCCACTCATCTCGGACTTGGTGGACAAACTCCGGAACGCTCGATACTTCTCCAAGCTCGACGTCCGATGGGGTTTCAACAACGTCCGGATCAAGGAGGGTGACGAGTGGAAGGCCGCATTTCGGACTACGCGCGGACTCTTCGAACCCTTGGTGATGTTCTTCGGACTGACCAACAGCCCATCTACCTTCCAGACCATGATGAACGACCTCTTCCGGGAGCTCATTACGGAAGGTGTGGTCATTATCTATCTGGATGACATTCTGATCTACACCAAGACACGCGAAGAGCATCGCCGGGTTCTCAAGCGAGTCCTAGAGATCCTCCAGCGGAACAAGCTCTTCCTCCGAGCAGACAAGTGCGATTTCGAACAGACCAAGGTGGAGTATCTCGGAGTCGTCATCTCCGAGGGTAAGATCGAGATGGACCCCGTAAAGGTTTCCGGAGTCGCGGACTGGCCGACCCCTCGGACTCGGACTGAACTCCAATCCTTCCTCGGGTTCGTCAACTTCTACCGCCGCTTCATCAAGGACTACTCGCATATTGCTCGGCCTCTCTTTGACCTCACCTGCGCAAAAGAATGGCAGTGGAACGACTCCGCTCAATCCGCATTTCTTCGGATCAAGGAGCTGATCACTTCGGAACCTGTTCTGGTCTTTCCGAAGGAGGATCGGCCGTACCGGGTTTGAAGCGGACTCGTCGGACTACGCTACGGGTGCAGTCTTGTCGCAGCTGGATCCGGATGATGGTAAATGGCATCCTGTCGCATTCTACTCTAAAAGTCTACAGGCTGCGGAGCGGAACTACGAAATACACGACAAGGAGATGCTTTCAATCATCCGGGCACTCGAAGAATGGCGGCACTACCTTGAAGGCGCGGAGACTCCATTCGAGATCTGGACGGACCACAAGAACCTGGAGTACTTCATCAAGGCCCAGAAACTCAACCGTCGCCAGGCCCGCTGGTCCCTATACCTCTCCCGCTTCGACTTCACTCTCCTGCATCGTCCGGGTCGGACTATGGGTAAACCGGATGCTCTCTCGCGTCGCTCGGATCACTCGGACGGTAAGGACGACAACAAGGATGTGGTTTTACTTAAGCCGTCCTACTTTGCCGTCCGTGCCACGGGTGTCACTCTTGAAGGGGAGGAGAAGGATATCCTCACGGCTATCCGGACTGGAGTGCGAGATGCGAAGTTCGAAGACGCAGTGGCAAAGGCGGCAGAGGAGTTGAAGAAGGCCCAGGGCAGTCGCAAGACAGTCCGAAGTGCGGAATGGTCTCAATCGGACGGACTCCTGATGTTCCGGGGTAAGATCTACGTTCCGGACTCACCGGACTTGCGTCGGACTATTGTAGCCCAGCACCATGACACCAAGGTCACAGGACACGCCGGCAGATGGAAGACCCTTGAGCTCATTTCGCGCAGCTACTGGTGGCCAAACATGTCCCGGTACGTCGGATCCTACACCCGCCATTGCGACCTCTGTCTCCGGACGAAGGCCCAGAGGCATCCGCCCATGGGTGAACTCCATCCGCTTCCTATTCCGGATGAACGCTGGGATCGTCTGAGTGTCGACTTCATTGTCGAGCTTCCGGAGTCCGATGGATTTGACGCTGTCATGAATGTGGTCGACTCCGTAAGCAAACGCGCCCACTTCATTCCGACTCACACCACAGTGTCCGCCCTCGGATCCGCGAACTTGTACCTGCAGAACGTCTGGAAGCTGCACGGACTCCCTCGGTCCGTAGTGTCCGACCAGGGTCCGCAATTCGTCGCAGAGTTCACCCGAGAAGTCTACAGGATGCTCGGAATCAAGCTGGCTGCCTCCACTGCATATCACCCTCAGTCCGACGGACAGACAGAGCGGACTAACCAGGAACTCGAGTCTTATCTCCGGATCTTCGTCGGAGAGCGTCAGGATGACTGGGCCCGACTCCTACCTATCGCAGAGTTCGCGTACAACAACCGGGTCCATGCGTCCACTCAGCAGTCGCCCTTCCTCCTAGATACCGGCCGTCACCCTCGTCTCGGGTTCGAACCTCATCAGCCGCCGTCTCGGATGGAGTCCGCAAACGAGTTTGTAGACCGGATGAAGTCCGCAGTTGATGAAGCTCAGTCCGCATTGGTCAAAGCTCAGGACGACATGAAGCGCTACTATGATCAGCGTCGGACTCCTGCTCCGGAGTACCAACCGGGTGACAAGGTTTGGCTGGACTCGTCGGACATCAACCTTGCCCGACCTTCCCGGAAACTCGGACACGCACGACTCGGTCCTTACAAGGTCGTCCGGAAGGTTGGCAAGGCAGCATACCGACTCCAGCTCCCTCCAGGCCTATCCCGTCTCCATCCCGTCTTCCCCGTGGTCAAACTCTCTCCCTTCGTTCCAGACCCCATTCCGGGTAGACGCCCTGTCACTCCGCCACCTCCGCAGCTCGTTGATGGAGAAGAGGAACACGAGGTAGAAGAGGTCCGGAATAGCAGACGTTTTGGTCGGGTCCTGAAGTATCTGGTGCGCTGGCGAGGCTATGGTATCGAGCACGACTCCTGGGAGCCCGCGAGCAACCTCCAGCATGCTGCCCAGAAGGTCAAGGACTTCCATGATCGTCATCCGGACGCAGTACGCTTACTCCGCACGAGTCCAATGACTCCAACGACTCCTCTACCACTCCGGATGACTCCTACAGCACTGGACCAGTCCTGGGAGCGCTGGCGCAGTCGGAAGGCTCCGGGCTCTGCGCAATCGTACTTCGACATCTTCTCGCAGCAATCCGGAGTTTCGGGTCTAGTGAATTCATGGCGTGGCAGGCAGGAATCTTCGCGTCGGGTCGCCGCAACCTTAAAGGGGGGGTGATGTAAGGGGACACTCCTATTTTCTCCTATTCCCCTGTCCCTGTCCCCTTCCTCCTCGTTCCTTTCTCCTTTCCTTCATCCCACGGACTCTTACCTACATCCCCTTCATTCCCTTTCGTCCCCTTTTCCTTTCCATCCACTCCTTTCGCATCCGAGTCACGTCCGGTGACTCCGAAGTCTTCCCGCGCTTCGGACTCGCTCGGACTCGTATATACACTTCGGGGCTCGTCCGGGCTACCCCTATCCTCTTTCCCCACTTCATTACTCCTTGCTCTTACTCCCCCAGGTCGCTGGCACGACTCCTGTACATTCCCCTTCCACTTCATTATCACATGCCCCCTTGTACCTTGTGATATTCGTTCGGACTTGTGGCTGGTGTACTGTACAGTTATCCTTCATTCCTCCCACGCTACTACAGTATATACTTCGCTTCCTAGCATGGAGAATCCCTATCCTGTTCTCTTTGGATTCTCCCTCTGCTAGGTGAGCAGCTCTCTCATGTATTGTAGTTAGACTTATTCATACTTTGGATTCTCCCTCTGCTAGGCCTGCGCTGTGCGGCCATCTTGAGGTTGCCCTTACAGTACAATCAAGTCCTCCATTCTACTGCACACAAGAGAGAGTATGCTGTGAGGAAAGAAAAGTGGAGGAAGAGGGAGGAAGACAAAGAAAATGTGAGTTACATTGTAATTCACTGATTGTAATGCAGTTTCAACGTGCACATCACAGGAGGCATTGTCAATCTCAGTGCATACTAAGTTAGTAGCATATGGGGTGTCACCTTTTAACATGCTACCCATTAATAATCCTTGGATTCATTGTACGCCACTGACCAAGTTGGTCTCTTAGCCTCCTACTGTCTCTCTTGAACCTTGTGTAGACACAGACACAGGTGGAGTGGAGGTTCTGGATGATGAAGAACAGATAACAGGTAAGTTAGTAATAATCTAGGTGGCAAAATTTCAAGAATACTAGCACTAGATGAGACAGGATGGGCAGACAGCCCTGTGAATGAACCAGATGATCCTCCTTGTCCCTGGGACAATTTTCCACTTGAAACAGACAATGACACAGATGATGAGGCCAATGACAACTCTGATGATGAAGTTGAAATCATCCTCAGCCATCCCGCTGATCAGCCAGCTCGTTCTGGTTGCTATGAGCCACCACCATTCCTTGAAGAAGTCAAGGATGCATGAACCCACCTCTAGGCTATCTTGAGTCCACGCAGAGCCAATGGGTTTGGCTGTAAGGATCCTGGCTTAACTACAGTTGTTTGCAAACATTTTGAAGCCATGCAGTATTCTGTTTCAACATTATCAACATGTATGAAACAAATCCCTTGCTCTTCCTATAAGGGGACACTTCTATTTTCTCCTATTCCCCTACCCCTCTCCCTTCCTCTTCTTTCCTTTCTCCTTTCCTTCATTCCACAGACTCTTATTTACTTTTCCTTTCTTCCCTTTCCATTCTACCTCTTGTCCAGCCACTTCTTGTGCACCCAGGCCACATCCAATTCATCCAATGCATTTTCCAGTCTGAAAATCACTCTTGACTCACTCTGGACTCATTTGAACATGCTCAGATGCACATATACACTTTGGGGCATGTCTGAGCAACCTATACCTTCTTTCCCCACCTTCTTGCTTCTCATTTACACTTTCCTAGGTTGCTGGCACAACTCCTGAATATCTCATCCACTTCGCTATCACATATGCCTGCTCATACCTTGTCATATTCTCTGGACTTGTGGCTGGTGTACTATACAGTTGTTTCACCTTTCTTCCATGCTACTACAGTATATACTTTGCTTTCTAGCATGGAGAATTCTTATTCTGTTCTCTTGGATTCTCTGTTGTGAGTAGGGGGCTAGAACCCTCAAGCAACCACACAGAACTTAACCGTGTCCCACAGAGACTTAGCCTGCTGCACAGGAATATTCTAGATATCTTAGCTTACTAATTATCTTCTTATTCACAGCAAAGTACTTGGTAGATAATTCTAGTATAGTTTTCCTCTGTGTATTTAAGTGCACTCCTTAGGGGCCTTATACTACAATCAATACATTCAAATTCCCATATACTGCACACAACATTCTTCCTCTGCTAGGCTTGCACTGTCAGCCATCTTGAGGTTGCCCTTACACAATGGGTGATAAGGCACTCTTGATCTAGGTCTGTATACACATGTACATACCACTGACTTAGATATCTCATTGCAATGTGAGTGGATTCCACGATCAACTTGAATTTCTCACACTCAGTGCATAAGATGTATGTTCATACATTCAAAGTCTATACTTGCCACTCAAGTGTGTTGGCCACAAGCCTGAATAGATTTTGCAACATTAAAAGCAAGAAATTCAAGCTTCAAGCTAATATTATTTAGCTAGAATTAAGATACATATATTCCCCTTATACTATGTTAAAACTAGCATAGGTAGGAGTTAATCTGCCACAACAGTGGACTCAACTTATTTGTGTCAAGGACATTGTGAGAGTGATTTAAGGGTTCTTCCTTAAAAGGTAGGTTCGCTTTTTCCAACAATTACCATTAATGCAATATCCCTAATTGCACTAGATGGTTATGTGAAGCAGGGGTGCAACACCTATCTTGCATCATCAATGCCCTCTACACACAACCAGTGTAGAGTACTGCCTACTGGTGTCCATCCTTGGTAATCACTGCCCTCACCAAACCCACAGAAACTGTGCTATATCTTTGCAAGGGTCTTCAAAACCTTACATTTCAACTGGTGAATCAACACAATTTATCAGAAGAGATGCTGGATTTGATAATAATTGGCTCCCTCTTGACACTTGTCAATTTAGTGATGTGGAAGAGGTGATGTGAGTTGCAAAATCAGTGTATTGGAAATTCAAGATAGTTGGCACCTCACTTGAATACTATCATCTTGTGCACATGGGCTTCCCAAGTTTGGCATCCAGCTAACAAGGGTGTATTCCCACCAGGACGAACAACATTCCCAAATCTAACTTGCTCTCAATTGGTAAACTACTTCCAATGTTATGATTTGATATTTTCTATTGTTTCTGATCATCTTTCCCTATCTTATCAGCCACATCACAGGCATACACGTGCTTGATGACATGTCCCTTTACTAATCAATATTACATACCTGTAGGTAGCCTCATTAAGAACCACACCAGAACCACATGTCTGCAGCCAATCCGCAGCCATGACAAGACTCTATGCACAAATGGTGCGCTTTCCATGGAATGCTGGCAGGTTATGGTGTGTAATAGTACATGAGGATACTGCCTGTATACTAGTATATATTCTCCAATGGGACACCCAGAGATGTCAGCTTGTTCTCTTGGGATTTCCACTAGTTTTAGTGTGTAATCTAAGTCAACCAAGTGTTAAGAACCATATCACAGTGTAAGGGCAACCTCAAGATGGCCAACAGCATGAGCCTAGCAGAGGGAGAATCCAAAGAGAACAAGATAAGGATTCTCCATGCTAGGAGGCAAAGTATATACTGTAGAAGTATGGAAGAAAGGTGGGACAACTGTATAGTACACCAGCCACAAGTCCATAGAATATCACAAGGTATGAGCAGGCACATGTGATAGCAAGGTGGAGGGAATATGCAAGAGTCGTGCCAGCAACCCAGGGAAGTGGGAATGGGAAGCAAAGAGGTGTGGGAAGAAGGTATGGGTCATCCAGACATGCCCCGAAGTGTATACATGCATCCAAAGCACATCTGGGCATGTGCAAGTGTGGCCGAAGTGTGGCTGAGGCATGGGAAATGCATCAGATGAGTTGGATGTGGCTCAGATGCATCAGATGTGCGGCTGAAGTGTGGCCGAGGCATGGGAAATGCATCGGATGAGTCAGATGTTGCTTGGATAAGCCAGATAAGGCTCAGATGGATGATAGGATGGAAAGGGAAGAAGAGGAAAGTAAATAAGAGTCTGTGGAATGAAAAGAAAGAAAAAGGAATGAAGAGGGAAAAGGAGAAAATAGGAGTGTCCCCTTACACACAGGGCCTCCTGACTCATCTGTTTAGGGGGCATGGAATGCGCGGATGAGAGGAGCATACAGGACTCAGCTTCAGCTTTGATGCTGTGCCCCCCTAGCCCTGCGGGTGTTCCAATTTCAGAGAGAGCAAGGTGAGAGGCGGGCTCTGCAGAGGAGCCTGCAGCGAAGACAAGAAGGCAAGTATTGGCAAAAAGGAACTAAGATTCAGAGTAGGGAATACATGTGTACTAGTGCTACTTTAAATACTAACTAACATGTGTATGCAGTGAGGCTAGTATGTAAGTACACATGTACATGAAACATGTAACAAGTGAATCTAAGTACTGCACACCATGCCTACACCTTGAAGGCAGAGCCCAAGGGATTCTGATGGTCCGAAAGGGGGTGCAAAGGGGTACCCCTAAGGGTGTGAGGATCGGACCCTGACACCAAGCCACTCTCTTCATTTCTGTCTGCTTTAGTATTCTTGCGAGAGTCACACTGGTGTTAACTAATGTCACCCTAACATCCGATGTTTCAGAGCATGTTCACATTTCATTAATGGATGTTGTCAGGGATGTAGTTGATGCTGAAGAAAAGTTTCATGGATTTAAATGCAAGCTGTCTGCATATTGTCTCACTTTGAAGTAGATGCACTGTATTTTGAAGGTAGGAATAGATACTGGCTCATTTTTGGATATGTTGTAAATCTTGACCTGACCCCTAGGGCCTTTCTGTTAAAATAAGCTGCAGACAGTCATACAGTATTCAAATGAACAGGTAGTTTGTACTGTGTTTGACCGGTACTCCAGCAAATGCATAAATAAAAAGTACATGGGCATGCAATGTAATCTTATGTAGTCACGTGTACCCCTATACCCCTGTACTGCCAAGATTCCCAAAATCTAACACTTTCCAGCTACTTGTCACCTTTCTGCATCGTCCTTCAATTGTACCTCGGCCGAAATCAAACAGTAGACAACTGCAATTGTTCGTGAAGATAAGGCACATGTATCTATCTAGAGCGAGGAAGAATAGGACAAGCACAAGCTCTGATCACCAGTGGTTTTAACTCAGTGAGTCAACACACTGGTCACCCACCCAAGTTTTTGCTCTCCATTCTGACAATCTAGTAGCTTTCGATTTGCTCGCAGATAGCTCAATGCTACAATCGTGACCACACCCAAGAAGCGGAGCCTGCCAGCATCTATTGTGACCTTTGGGTATGGCTTCTTTCCAAGTTATCACCCTGCGACCGGCTGTTTTCGAGCCAAATCCTATTGCAGTTTGGGCAACAATTACGAACTTCTCTCCAGCAACTTTGTGGAAATGACTTACATCAGCGTGTGTATATCCGTGCAACATCAAGATTGAGACCAAGGCTGACGAAAGTGAGGGGTCTTGGGGTGCCTATTTCGTGGAGGAACACTGGAAATCAGAGCAATATATGCGGAGGTGCCTAGGCTTTGGTGTTGCAGAAATAGTCGGGTTCAGCTCTGTCTGTGTTGGTCTGTGCCTTCGCATCTGAAGTCGAAGCTATAGCCTACAGCAGGACCTGCCGTAATTCCCCTGATTTACCTAGGAAACATGTTCACCCGGAGCCAATCCCCGCAACCCACGTACTTGGAAAACTTCAAGCTTTAGATATGCATCACTTCTGCTGCTTCGTCAAGCCCAGTGGTTGGGCACGGCGCGATGGGTACAGTCTCATGTCACAGATGGGTGCGCATGGAAGCCGTGTAGAAGGCGGATAGGCACAGCAGAAGCACCGAATGCCCCTTGAAGTTGAAGTCTGGACAGGTTGGCACTGTCAGCTTACATAAAAATAGACGTGATGGCGCTTTCTGGAGCCTCCCCGCCGCTCTGAGCGATGAAGCTTTAGGAGCCTGTTCGAGGTAAGTGCGCTTATTGTGTTGACCGCAAAAGTAGACGTCAGTATTCATGCTCTCGCTGCTTTCAATTATAGTTCCCGCTCGGCGGGGGGCGCCACCCGCCCTTCATTCGTTCGGTTGCGATCTATCACAACATGGATATCAATACCATGCACTTGACATTCGGGAAGCAAGGATGGTTCCTTTTTTCGATTGCTTCATGCGGCGCAAGGAAGGCCCATTTATCAAAGTATGTCGAGATATTTAAGAGCTCGTAAAAGATACTCATACTTAGCAGGGTCTCGGACTTGCGCAACTGTCCCCCACATTCGACCAATGATGAAGGACACCTTTGCTTTACTCACTTTGTTCGCTTATCTCTGTATCCGCCCGACCTTAGCTGCGACGTACGGCTTAACCGACAGCTGGACGGGTTCGGCCTTCTTCAGCGAATTCACCTGGGAGAATATCCCCGATCCTACCAATGGACGAGTGTAAGCTTCAACGCAGAGCATCATGCTGCCCATTCACGAGAACGCTTTAGCAATTACCTCGATCAAGCCACTTCGCGCTCCCTCGGCCTCGCAACTGTGGATGGCGAAGATCTCATTCTCCGTTCCGACCATACGACAGTCCTCACTCCTGGCGGCGCCGGCCGTAACTCCTTTAGGATCAGGTCCAACAAAGTGTTCACTACCCATGTGGCGGTGTAAGTGCTTTATTGTCGAGGCACGACCAGGCCAAATAACTCACGGCTTGTACAGGTTCAACATCAAGCATATGCCTGAAGGCTTGCGGTACATGGCCAGCGGTACGTAGCAACCATTTCGTAGATGGCTTCCGTACCGAGTTTGTTAGGTTTGGGAAGTAACGAAGAACACATGGCCCGACGGGGTTTGTTAATTATCCACACCTTACTTCCGCTACAGCCTAATTCCTTCTCACAGGGCGAGATCGACATCTTAGAAGGTGTGAACGATCAGGGCCCTAATGTCGTATCCTTGCACACTAGCCCCGGTGCGTATGGAACCAGTGCCACATATGTCCACCCAATCAACCCTAACGTGATAGTCTAGGCTGCACGATGCCTGCGAATCGCTTCGAGCTTGGGTATGTCAGTCGCTGTCATCTCACGGTTCATTCACTGAACTTCTGCCACAGTGAAGATGCCACGTTTGACTGCAACATCTTCGCCAATAGTAACTCAGGTTGCGGAACGAGAGTAACAGACCCCAGAGGCTACGGTCCGGAGTTCAACGCCAACGGCGGAGGATGGTGAGCCGCGTCTACATCTCATTAGTCTTAAAGCGACTCGTAAACGCTCGCCACCTGTTAGGTATGCCATCGAGAGAACGCCGGCTTTCATCAAAGTGTGGTTCTGGTCGAACTCGGATCTTGTTCCTAACGATGTACGCAACTCGGGCATCACTGTGAACACTGATGGCTGGGTTAGCTTCCCTCGTCTCCCTACGGGATGACTGCTTAAATATGTTCGTAGGGAACACCATGGGCGTTCTTCCCCAACACTCAATGCAATCTTGAGGAGCATTTCGATGAACATTTCATCGTAGTCAATCTCACCTTCTGTGAGTATCGTATGCCATCCCCATATCATGATAAGTGCTAACAAAGTGGCGTAGGTGGCGATTTCGCGGGTGCGGTATACCCTTTCTCGGGCTGCCCGTCCACTTGCGTGGGTTAGTGGCCTCCCTGTATCCTTGAATCTCACGACTAACCAGTCTCTCCAAGATTTCGTCGAAAAACAACCCCAACGCATTCAACGAGGCCTTTTTCACTCTCGGAGGGATCAGAGTATTTGGGACGCAGTAGCTTGCACGTTAAACGTATTTTTTCCGTTCAGTTTACATACCCCGTCCGCCGACTATTACCCCAGCTGTACAGCAGCCCATAGGCGCAATCTTGTATACAAAATTTCTGGTGGGTTATATATCGTCAATGCTCTTATACGAAAAGCTTCCTCGCATCGCGTGCGAGATGCTGCAAGAGTAAATCCTTTCTAGGCGACGCCATATGGGCGCTGATGGCTTCTTCGTCTTTACCCTCAGCGGGGCCGAATACTGCAGATTGCAGTGGTTCGATGTCCGCGTCTTTCTCGACCCACTCTTCGTTGTAGCCCCATATGCGGTGGAGATCTTTGTATTGGGGACTTTGGTCTCCAAAGGTCAAAACAATAACCTCTTTCACAGCTCGCCAGGCGCTATCGAGCGCCCCGACCACCCATCTAATGACCAGGTTGTTAGGATGTCACAGTGGAAGGTGGTTGGAACTTGTCTGTCACTCACGCGTGTCGAACACTGAGCGCCTCGCCAGCAAAGTGCAAACGACCTTGCCCGGCAGGCACCGTCAAAGAATCATAGGGCTCCGAAAACATCCCTGGGCCGTAAAACGCAAAAGCACCTATTCTCTGTCGTCAGCAGTCATCGTGATGGCATCAGGTCTAATACGAAAGGAAATGAACTTACCCATGGTCCAACGGCTCTGACTCCAATCCCACGCATGCATATTTTCAAACTCGCCTTCGAGGACGCTGATGTCGAGGTTGTGCACGACGGCTAGGTCCCGAAGCACCAACTCCTTCAGTTGATTGTCATATCCCTCCGCACGAGTGTCGATGAGCGCCCCAAGTCGCTCGGCATCACTGGTCCAGCAATAGCTGGCGATGAGAACCGTGCTTGGAGTCCTCGGGAGACCTTGCGACGGATACACAATCGTGCGCGAAGGCCGATCGGTTGCCGACTGCCCGCCGACGATATCCAGAGGGTTGCCGTCTTTATCCTTCATTGTCGACCACCACGCCGTCCTGAACTTGATACCGACCTTGATGGAAGGCCCGTAGGTCAGCTGCCGCAAAGCATTGGTTTGGCGATGGGACAGCTTGCACTGCGATAGGTCGATGGTGCGGAGGCATGAGAGCGGGAGAGTGGAGATGACATGCGGGTAGCTTTTTGGCGGGTTCCCTTCTATGGAAACTTCGACAAGCGAATGGTCCGCATTAAGCGCGACGTCGGTGACCCTGGAATTCAAAGTGATAGAACCATTACCACGAGTTTCCAGATATTTGACTAAGAGGTTTGCCAAACCCTCCGCGCCTCCACTAATAGAAGCAATGGTAAGTACATCGTAGTTACGACGGTTGCACTGCGAACTCACTCGATTAATTTCCACCGTGGGGCGGTAAAACACAACTCCTCAAGGATGCTCTCCGCCCACGCGCGATCAAACGAGGATGTCGAGTTGCTGAATGTCTCGCACCAGTTCACGATCGATGTAGCAAGAGGCTCGCGCGGGATTCCCAAGTTTGGGCTGGGGATGTACTTGGTACTGAGATATGCACGAGTCGAATAGGCGTCGACTTCCATCAACAAATCCCACCCATCGGATCCACCATCGACCATGTCCTTCTCGAGCGCGTCTACAAAAGGCCTGAACGCGTCGTTCAGGATTTCAGTCACCCCGACCCTGAGGTATTCCTCTCCGACACCAAGATCAGACCACTGGAAGTCATCACCGCCCGTCCCTCCTCGCTTGCGCCGGGTGTCGTTGAAGTACAAGAGGTTGTTGTTTTTCAGGTCCTCGAAATGGTAATCACGCAATTTCGCGCGAAGCTGGAAATCGCCCGTATTGAGAGGTTCGTAATTAAAGAGATGGAACAGTCGTTTCATGACTTCGTTATCAGGAAACCGCATCGCCCCGACATCCTGTCAAGCCAAGACTTGCATCAACGACCACATTCAATTATGCGGACAAATGGACACGCACGTAATAATCATATTCGCCTCCGGGGGACCCATCTTGCTTCTTGAATTTATGGGTGTACAGGCGACCTCCGCTTCGACCAGTAGCTTCGATGATTTCATACTTGATTTTCAGGGAGTCGAGTATCAAGGCCGCGTACAAACCCCCAATCCCGGCGCCAACGATACCCACCATGAATTCGGGGTCTTTGCTGCCTTCGGAAACCTTAGAGGTGGGAAGATGACCACTCTTGAAGAGCGTGTCCAGCGCGTTGGACACCGACATCTCTCCCTCCAGCGTTCCTTGCACACCTTCGTGCCCTCCAGTTGCGTGGAGGGCCTTGCGCATCAAGCGTCGGCCATAGTAAACTGTACGCGTCTCGAGTTCCCATGATGCTAATGGGTGCAATCGGATGGTATTGAAGGTGGTACGTATTTCAGGCTGTCTACTTATGCCTCTCAACTGGTGAGTATGTTCGTATCATGTGGAGTATTATTTGGCTTGGCTTATCAAGGAAACATTGAAGCACCGGCTTCTAGCCTTTGCACTTCCAAGACCGTTATATTGGATGGAACCACCAATGTGATGCCTCGTTATGTTCTGTCCGCCTTGGATCGCTTCGAAGTGGAGACCGCTAGAATTCCTTCGCTAGTCTTCTGGTAAATCTCCATTTCTGTTCGCTTCCCAACCCGAGCAGCAGGGCGAAATACCCAGAATGTACGTCTGCGGCGGACACAATGCCATACGCCGCGTGGAGTCCGTTCTGCATTTGCCACAATGAAGAAACCCATGATCTCTCTTTGTTCCCAAAGCTGAGGCTGATGAGTAGATAATCTAATTCGCTTATCACCGGACGCAGCTAACGTATTGATTCAATTGAAAACAGCTTCGGAGGAGTTCTTCAAGCGTGTCAAGTTGTATGCGGAGCATAGAGTTCCTGTCACTCGCAATGTCCTGTGCTTTGGTTCAGCAACTTGTAAATCTCCGGAACGTCTAGAAAGTCTTGACTATATCGAGCATGGAGCCAACGTATATAATGCAGTCTGAGTGGCAGCAATGAACTACAATCGGCATCGATCCAACATTTGTGCTCATGGCTACTAAAACGTACCACTCCACTTACGATATCTTCGCCCATTATGGTAGAAACTTGATCAACGAACACATCAAAGCTCGCAAGGAGCAAATCCGCCAGATCGAGCATCGGCTAGTGCGCTTCCTCGTGACGGCGCCTTGCTTCCAGCTTCTAAGGTCTCCCAAGACGCGAGTCGGGAAGACTTGAAGGTTGGAATCCTGGGCGCTGGCGTCGGCGGTTTGTACGCCGCGTTGATCTTGGACTCCCTCGACATAAACTACGAGATTATTGAGGCCTCTGAACGCACGGGTGGCCGTCTTTACACTCATAGATTCAAGAAGGAAGACGGTTAGTGAAGGTGAAAAATATGATTACTATGTACGCGATCTCTTTCCGTGTCTTTCAAATGCTAACGCTGGCGTAGGATGTGGGAGCGATGCGTTTCCCAGATACAATCATTATGACCCGCCTATTCCATCTCTTCCGATACGGGCCCCTGAACACAGGCGACTTTCAACTTGCCAGTAAACTCAAGGACTATCATTTCAAGGACACCAAAGGCAACAACCTTCTATACTACAATGATGTCCGTAAACGCCGAAACTCTAATCCCTCGGGTGACGACTTTCTCTGGTCTGATCTTGGTGTCGGTAACGACTACCTACAAGCCGGCGTTGAAGATATAATGCAGGACGTCATCACTCCCTTTTCCGACGAACTTGTACGAGACCTCGATACGGGCAGTACCAGGGGCTGGGACCAGCTGATGGAATTCGATACCTATTCGACGCGGGCATACATGTCCACCAAATACATCCCCGAGCCCTAATTTGGGCCTTCCGCCCCAAAATCCGTCTACTGCGGTCATCAATTGGTGCGAGACCTTCGACAAGTCGACAGGCTGGTACGATCGGTCATTAGCGGAGACGGTGCTCGAAGACATGGCCTTCGGCCTCCCGGGGCCCTGGAAGTTGATCGAGTAAGCTGTAACCCCGCAACTTGAGTAGAGATCGACTCTCATATCTGATTTATCTAGCGGAGGCTCCCAAGCCCTTGCAACGCTGATGGAAGATTACTTAAAGACACGTCCATCTGGCTCTATTGCTTTCAACTCGCGAGTGACTGGTGTCGCGGCGGGAAACAACGAAATGCTTGTTTCTATCAACGGCCAGCCCAATGCCAAAACCTATCCACACGTCATTTCGACTCTACCACTTCCATGCTTACGCGCCCTCGACCTCTCACAGTGCGGTCTTACTCTTCGCCAATCCAACGCTTTGCGCCAATTGACATACGGTCCGTCTATTAAGATTGGCATTAAGTTTAGAACGGCATGGTGGTCGACGGCTGAAGACAAAGATGGCAACCCGTTGGACATTGTCGGTGGGCAGTCAACGACTGATAGACCCGTTCGCACCATCGTCTATCCGTCGTATGGCCTCCCGGACACCCCAAGTACCGTCCTGATGGCAAGCTATTGCTGGACGAACGATGCGGAGCGCCTTGGTGCCCTCATTGGTACCGGAAAAGACACATACACCGACCAACTCAAAGAACTCGTTCTTCGAGACCTCGCCGTCGTACACAACCTAGATATTAGCTTCTTTGATGGAGAGTTCCTTGAGATGTATCCTTGGGACTGGACCCACGACCCTCTGACCATGGGTAAGTTCTCTTTTCAACGCTATCGACGGGTAACTTATACTCAAATCCTTGATGTATTCTAGGTGCTTTCGCATTCTTCGGACCAGGCATGTTCTCTGAGGTGTATAAATATCTGACCATCCCTACACCAAATGGTCGTTTCCACTTTGCTGGAGAGGCGCTGAGCGTCCGACATGCGTAAGTTCTCGTTGCCTCTTCTAGCTTTGCAATATGATAATCCCCTGTCATTAGATGGGTCGTTGGTGCCCTTGATAGTGCCTGGCGTGCAGTCAAGGAAATTTTGGTTCTCGTATATGGCATCGAAAGCGAGCAATATAGGAATTTCGTTCAAATCTGGGGCAATAACGAAGAGTGGACCACGCGAAAGGTGACAAGAGGCACACCGTTTTTCTCTACGCCTGTGGAGTCGAACGAGGACATGTTGTTGGACCATCTGAAGTTGGATGCCCACCATCTCTTTGACTAGTAGCAAGTAACAAACCAATGTACCTATACGATTCGGTGAAGCGCTGCGACACAGTGCGCCAAATACTAGTTGCCTCGTTTTCGTGTAGCCCCTTGTTTTAGAAATTGAACGGAGCCTATCTAGGAATAACCTATGTTAAGCACCACGAAGCTCGTCGCACGCAACGAGCATGGCATCAAGCGCTTGCGCCATCTGTTACTAAGGCTGAACTATTCCAGGCTGCGAAGAAGACACATCGATGGAACTCTCTCTCTCTCCACAATTCCCGATCTTACAGTGTTACGTTACGAAACAAGGTACATATCCCGCGGCACACGGTGGTTTTGCGGATATATGGATGTGCACGCTAAGTAACGAAGCATATCCATCAATTGCACAAAACGTAACTGTAGGTGGCTGGGTTTGTGGCATCAAATTTGCCAACGTACTTATCGTTTCACTTTGGCCAGGTCGCGTCAAAGTTCTTCGCTTCCTTGAGAGCGGATTCAATAACGAGAGCAGACACGAGAAGGTCTGGAAAGATACCGTCCGCTTCACGAGAGTCAGCGATGGATCAAATATATTAGAGGCTGCGGCGGGAACTTGCAGTCTGGCTGAAGCTGGAGCACCCTCGGGTATTACCGCTTTATGGTACTGTCTCGGACTTTGGACTCTATCCATCTATGGTCTGTCCGTGGATGGAGAAGGGAAACCTGAGCAATTATCACCACACATGCCGCCCATCCTTTCTTTCTTCTCCCACTCCCTAATTTATGCCGGTGCAACGTTCTCATCAATGGTGACGGAGATTGCATGTCTAAGTGACTTCGGCCTGTCGACAGTTATTTCGGACATCCAGGGCGTCTCTACCTTCACTTCGTCCATTGGTGGTAACGTCCGATTCGCGGCGCCAGAGCTGTACAAAGTTGGCGACGACGACGTGAGGCATTGCCCACCCCGCACAGTGACATTTACTCCCTTGGCAGCATAATACTTCAAGCGGATGTTCTTTGCGCTTACCGCATATCCTCTGACCATAGACTTAGACGCTAACCGGAGAAGTACCGTACCATTATATGAAAACGGACGGCCAGGCGCTCATTGAATTGTCGCGAGGTGTGCACCCGCGGCGACCCCAGGACCCGATTGTCACAGACGCACGCTGGAGGTTACTATGTGCATGTTGACAACGGTGGGCATTGCGTCGACCTACGTTAGAAACCGTCGTGGAATATCTTGAGGATCCGGAGAGAACATTCCGCCCACTCCCCCGTCCGCTTCCCCATTTAACTGATGTTCATCCAGATAACACGCTCAACGTCTCCCATGGCCAGAAGATGGAATTCTGGACGGCCCCCGGTGCGGTTGGCAGGATTGTGAGTTAGTGACCTTATACGTCCAACTGAATAGTTGATCTAATTGCTTGAAGGTCGCTGTCAAGATGTTCGGATTGCCTTTGTCAGTACCTGACAAAGACGCAATTCTTCAGGTTTGTGATATCATCCATTCTCAAAGTGCTTCAGAGTTCACTTCACTAGGAAATGCATGGCATCGGTGAATAGAACCCTACCGCTCACTGTCCTACACTGGTACCACGGAGCACGATGGCTTGCCGAGCATCGTGATTGCCATGGGTGCCCGGTCACAATCTCCGTGCGCACCTACGAAATACATCAGTTTCAGTTTCTCAGAAGCTTACTCTCATACGTTATCCTCCCCATAAATGATATGGTACGAAATTGACTAGTCTATCCATAGCTTCGGCAAGTTGCCAGCAGCTTATCGCATCGTTCGTAATTCGAAGATTCCCCTATGCATGGTGATTGTCACTGAGGCCTACTTTGACAGTCCACTCCATGGATATCGTTCACGGGGGACTGACAGGCATGCGTATACCCAAGGACTTCAAGCTTCATCACTTATATGAGCTTTTAGTGGAACATATTCATTACTGAGGATGGAATGGTCTTGCTCACAAATTTTGGGCTCATGCCCATTCTTTATCGGCGTATCGAGTCTTCCGAAATCCTTGAAACGTACTATGATGACTGCCGATGGGCTGATCCGGTTCTTTGGTTTGGACTCGTCGATGGTCGGGCCCGGCCATCAGAGACGCTTGCCACCGATGTCTATGCACTTGGACGTGTGCTGTACCAGGTACGCGTCCCGCATCCGTAATCATTGTTCACGAGCTAGAACTACATTCCATAATTCCATAGATCATGACTGATGAAGATCCATTTCATGGTCTCTGGAACGATTTGGGGGAACTTCGGTCTCTTCTGGAGAGTCGCACGCCCGCTACATTTCGCCCTTCTCGGCCCTTAAAGCCGCTAGTTGTAAATGATGTATGGGAGCTCTCTGGGGGCTGCTGGGAGGTTGACCATTTCAAGCGGCCGACGATGCAGGTGATCATGTCCAAACTTCTTGCCTTACCTTCCCTGCACGCCGCGCCGCGCACTCGTTATAGATCGCATCAACGTATACGTACTCCTTATTAGACCTTAACAAACTGCAAAGGCATACGTGTATGTTGTTAATTTGGATTCACAACCACTTTGCGAACCTAGTGGAAGTCACGCTGCCCCGTGAACATGGGCATAGTTTTTTATTTATTAATTTATTAATATCTGCATTTATATACTGCAACGAGTATGCTAAAGCTACTAAGACGCAGTGTGGCTCGAGTACAACGAATTAATGCTGCACCCGGTTGTTATAAGTAGGGTTGGGCAAGTTAGGGTTGGGCCATGTTTGGAGTAGTTCCTGGTGTTATGCAGGGATGTTTAGCAGGATAGTGGTTGGTCAAGTAGTGTTGAACATAGGCAATAGCCATAGCAAGGTATAGAGGGAAGTTTAGAGTCGTTCCAGGACTCGGAGGGCATGGATACACCCACTTTAAGCTCCTTTACCAAGGGAGCACCCCCTGGCAGGAGACCGTGCTGCCTTCCCTCGTCGTCGTAGTGCAAGAGTGGCTTTGGAAGCTTGTGCGTGGCTGACGACGAGCCCCGAGAACTGGGAGTCAACCGTGGGAAACCCCGAGATGGTGAGTTCACTGAGAGCGGCCTGGAACGTATACACACCTCAATATTATGCTCAACGCTTTCCTGAAGACGACCACATGGTGACGGCTGATCGACATGGTGTATTCGAGCCACGGTGGGAGATAGAAGCAGCGAGCTTGCATTTCCACGGTTACGCGGACGCTTCGATATCGCAACCTCTTCTACACAACGGGTTAACGTTCAAGGACGTTGCAAAAGAATCTAGGACTCAGAAGATCATGCTAGCGACTCTTTTTGCGGTTGTGTGGCTTGGATTTACTTGCGCGATGGCGTTGTCTGGGCGGGGGCAGGAAGCCAGCACAGCTGCCACATCAGGTTCTGGTATACGGCGGCTGTGGGCACAGTACTCGCCATGGTTCGCGGTTGAAGAGTACAGATCGCCGCCGAGTGCTTGCCGTATAACTCAGGTGCGTGTGTCTGCAGAATAGAAGATTCAACACTAATGGCTGGGTGTCAAGGTTAACATTGTGAGCGCGCTACTGTAACGTCTCGAATTGGCCTAACGCAAGAAAACTAGTTGCAACGACACGGTGCTCGTTTTCCTACAACTGGTGCGGGCGGACGAATTCAAACTGCTGTCGCGAAGCTGCAGGCAGCATCCGCGTTCGCAGATCCCCGTCTGTCATTCCTTAGAAACTATACATACAATCTTGGGACGGAGGACTTGGTTCCACTCGGTGCCGCCGAGTACGTTTCAAACTACGGTCTCGTACAGTTCATTAACGTTTTAACGCTCAAATCAGGTCATTCTCGGCAGGCAAAGTCGCGTTCAAGCGATACGCCCACTTGGTGAAACCAGGCCAGCTCCCATTCGTCCGTGCCTCTGGCTCTGAACGAGTAGTCCTCTCGGCAACGAACTGGACGGCGGGCTTTTCGCTTGCTAGCCATAACGTTTACTCTCCGAAACTCTCTGTGATTTTTTCGGAGGAAGGGAACGACACGCTCGACGATTCCATGTGTCCCTCCGCCGGGAGTTCCGATGCACAGACGACCCAGTGGCTGAATACGTTCTACCCCGCTGTCACCACGCGTTTGAACAGCGCGGCTCAGGGGCGAACCTGACCAATACAGACACTTTCAACCTCCTTTCATTGTGCCCTTTTGATACAGCCGCTCGCAACGGCGGTCAAAGTCCATTTTGCGGGATGTTCGACGCGGAGGATTTCCGAGGGTTTGAGTACTCGGGCGACCTCGACAAATTCTACAATACGGGTTACGGCCAGGAGCTGGGCCCCGTTCAAGGTGTTGGGTATATCAATGAGCTCATAGCTCGCCTAAAACGCACGCCAGTGGTCGATCATACGCAGACGAACAGGACGTTGGATGGGGATCCGGCAACGTTCCCCCTGGATCGTGCTATTTACGCGGATTTCTCGCACGACAACCAGATGATCGCCATATACGCAGCCATGGGTCTTTTCAAGCAGCAACGTTTGCTGGATCCTTCCCAGATGGATGCTCGCGCCTCGCGGACGTGGGTAGCTTCTCGGCTGGTGCCTTTTGGAGCTCGGATGGTGGTGGAGAAGCTTGCCTGCGGCGACGGCGGTAAAGAGTTTGTTAGGATCTTGGTGAATGACGCTGTTCAGCCTTTGGATTTCTGTGGCGGTGGTGAGATGTGTGGGTTGGATGCTTTCGTAGCTAGTCAAGCCTTCGCCAGGAACGGCGGCGATGGTGATTTCGAGAAGTGTTTCCAGTGAGCTCACTCGTGGAGCTAGAGATCGCGATCCAGCAGGTGAGTTACTTCTGAACGTGCTTCGGCTCCAGTATAATTGATATTGAGAAGGCCACGAAGTACACACACGCCGTAGCCAAGTACGCTTGGTCGCCGGGAATAAGTTAGTAATACGGTAGATTCCGCGTTTCTCGACCTTCTATATGACGGTGCTGCATGAGTTTATTTGCTACATTTCCATCACCAACTCTATGCTCTTGGATTGTGTTTCCGATGGAGCCCAATGGCGACACCTTCATAGCAGTATACATGCATCGCCGGCGCCGCAAACACAACCGTTTGAGCCGAGTAAACCGACATTTTGCTTACCTCGAACTTCACCAGCCACTAGTTCAGCGCCGTCGGGAACTTGGGCCGCCCTTCCCGACACCTCGTCATTACTCATGCTACGTACGGTCAAATGGTTTCCATTATAACCAAGATCCGGGGAAACGCCCCAGCTAAGCTTTAGTTAACACGCCATTCTCTGCACCTTGCCAGCGTTTTAGAAAATTAACCTTTGGTCACGGACCCTCCTCGACCCTGCCTTTCCACTATCCGCAGAGGAGCTGTTGCCCATTGACCAAGGGTGGATGACTGTATGGACCAGTGGACTGCCCCACATGAATGCTTTCTGCCAAGCAATCGAACGAACCTTCTATTTTCGGATAGTTTTGATGCCTTTTAGGTGTTCTTTCATCCTTGGAGAAGATCCGTGAGCTTGAACGCTGCGAAATAAAAATTATGCCGGGCCTAGGGACGATGGCGGCAGGTCTTGCGTTGTTGGAGACGAAGCCCACGTATATCTTGCGTATATATACCCCGGATCCCAGGTGCTGTGTGTCCCCACAATTCCTCGACCTCTTCCAACTATGGTGACCACCGTTACGAGCTCCCGCAGGAGAAGCCACGTCCCCTGCCTCGAGCCGGAGTTATGGCTAGAGATATTTCGCTACGCAACCGCCTCCCCAATTCTCGTTGAGATCTCGGACTATGGATACAGACCGTTCGACGCCGTTTTGTGGGAGGAAAGAAATTGGTTCGAACACGAGGTGTCCCTGTTCACAAAGCGTTCAATATGTACGTATGTTACTCACTATGATATATTGATATTGTACACGTGAATTGACATTAATTTATGGGTCTAGCAACGGTATGCAAATATTGGAATTTGCTGGCGGCGGAATTTCTTTTTTGAGGATCTGCACGTTCGGCGGGGAACCAGCGCATTGAAGCGCGCGCTTAATTCGCCTACCTATTGCTCTTCGTCCGGATGCGGCAAAGGTCATTGGGTAAAACGGGTTGAGCTGTGCTCCTCGTTGGGTGACTTCGACCCGTTCCGGCCAAGCGTTCTCATAGAAATCCTTCGATCATGTCCCAGGGCCCAGACACTGGTCAGGAAGTTCAGCCCAGGTGGGGGGCGATCCGCTTTCGCGTTGTCGGGGCTTGGAGAACGATTTCCCAATGCTGTATTCCCTCAGACGCATCGATTGGTGGTTTCCGTCGGGACGCACTCTGGGGGAAAGCTTAGGATTTCTAACGGACGTTCTCCACCATTCCCCCGAGCTTCGCTATCTTTCATTGGGAAATTACGTCTCCAAACCATCTGGAGTACGCATGCTGTCAACGGATCGGGTGTCGCTTCCCCAACTTTCCGTGCTTCGACTCGAATCCGTACATCCTCAGCTTCTCTCGTTCGTTCGTCAGTGGCACCTACCCAAGCTAACACACCTTGTACTGGACCCTTCTGCGTTGGACGGGAAATTTAGCATCCTCCATATTATTGGCTCCCGTATCCTATCGCTCGAGTTGATGCACCATCCCGGCTTTATGGAAAAGGACTATATTTCGCACATCCTCTACGAATGCCCGAACTTACAAGAGCTTAACTATCACGTCGACATCACCCAGCCGATGGACACGCACATGAAGACTAGCGTGAGGTCTCATACATCCCTGCAGCGTATTGGCGTCCACCTTTCCTCTGGCAATGGTAGTACAACGAATCGACACTTCCGTAGGCAATTGGATGGAAGGAGTCTGGCAGATCACGTCTATCGACACTTTATGATGATATCAGTGTTGGATGCCCCGCGCTTGGAGCAAGTATCGCCAATAGGACAATGGTCTAGGGTGAATCCCCGAATTATGGGAAGTGTTGACGAGGCGTTGTCGAAACAAGGATACAGACGGAGAAACATGGCGTTTGATGCTCGCCCACTCCGATTCCTCTTATTAACACAACTTGTGTCTCGTTACGGAAGCACCTGCTGCATTAATGGATAACTATTACTCTATATCATGATTCAGAGCTTGGTGAAGTTCGATCGACTTCCCCCTAATCTAAAAGGGGGATTTTACAGGGGGAATTGCACGTGCTAAGTGCCTGTTATCACGCGCAATGTCGACTGATTCAGCATGCCTGTGGGGTAGCCGGTAACCACGACCTCCAGGAAAGCTTTTCTTGGTTCGTTCTCTTCCACCACCCTCACGGATGGATGACCACTTCTCCTGGACAGACACTGCGTATGCAGCCTTCGGATCGTGTCTGGCATGCTTCCGCGCCAGACAGTCGCCCCGTTCCAATGAGACCTCGTCCAATGGAGACAATGAAACCCATAACCACATAGTTCGGAGTATCAGATCTGACGAACTCGAAGGCCTCCTTGTCGACTCAGGCGACGATGCTGAGAACCCTTTCTTTGCACTCAAACCCCGGACGGCCTCAGAGGAGGGGGAAATCGAAGACTCACCCGACAAGAAAACATCACTCTATTTGGGTGGAGCCTGTTCGGCAAGAGGAAGCCACCCATACGGCTACCCGAAGAAGATGGCGACGAGGGTATAGATGGTATCATACGTCCGTCACGATTGAGCTCGCGGGGGACGTCAGGCTCGTCTTCGACTCTTGATTCCGACGCGCCACAATTGTCACCTACTCTCATCGACTCGATCTCTCCTGAAGTGCTGCGAGAACAGGTGCTTGCTGCGGAAGCTGCTGAGGCAGAGGAGAGGCGTCAGAAGGAGGAGCGTAGACGACGTAGAAGAGAGAAAAGGGAACTCAAACGTGCCGCTATGGCGCTTGCTGCGGGTGCTTTCGAAGGATTTCAGGGCAGCGGGGCGGACTATCTCCACTCGCGTCCCTCCGACATCCCATCGTTGCCAGATTCAGCGTCAGACGGCTTCGGGCCCTTCGTCTTCAGTACTCACGCTCCGCGTCTCAGCCCGTCCCACCCCGACTACGATGACAGTGATGAAAATCGCGGATTTGGACGGAGGTGTATATACCCGCAAAGCTGTAGGAGGTTCAAAGAGCGGCTCCGACTCCCTGTCCCGGACGTCTGCTACGCGCTCAGATGTGAGCCATCATATATACCAACCGATTAACCAACCTCCAATGCCTCACCCTCGCCCTCAACTTCGCCTCCGTCCGCAAGACCATCCCAGCATCGACCTCTCGCCGTCCAGTAGTGATGGTGTCCCTCACAAGAAGCGATCCAAGAAATCTAAGTCATCTACGACCTCCGATTCCCAGACCCCCTCAATCCGTTCCCCAGCTTCGCCTCATTTCCCTTACAGCCATCCAGCGATTGCGTTTGCATCTCCCGGGCTTCGTTACGATGGTTTGGAACCAGATTATCTACGACCGGAGCACCAGTCTGATGATATACGTGCTGGTTTCCCTAGCAGTGGGCTTAATGTTGGACCACGGAAAGCAAATCCAGCGATGGGCGCTTTCCTGGCTAATACAGCCCAGTAGATACATGACATGTACCCCATTTATTATTTATCAACAATCTATACTGGATTTGAAGGAATATACATCATCTGTCTCTTCTGGAGTGACCGTACGATATCTTCAATTGTTTTCCCCGAAACGACGAGACTGCTAGGACGACCGCATTTCTTTTTGGAGAGACTAGTTTTTTCATCAACGTGATTTTTGCCTCGTGAGCGCTTAAGCGCTCGTGGCGTACCGTGCTGACTACTAGTAAACACTTGGAAAGCCTCCCAACCTCATTCTAGGACGATGTCGAAAGTGATTGCAGTTAAAGGGCTTGCTGACATCCTAACCTGCCCTCATACTCATGGTCAAAGCCCGCCATCATATACAACTCCGTTCCAACTCGTGCCGTCGCGTCATTTACCGGCTTGGTTTGTGCCATTCACAACGTATAGTAATGGGTTACCTGATGATGAATCGCATCCAGCACTTGTCGAATGCAGAGGTTGCACCGGGATTCAACCAGGCGATTGCGTGTATGGTTGCAGCAGTCGGCGTCGGGCATATCGTGGCATCGAGAGGTAGCCCTAGCGCTAGGGTTCCTATTGTGGGTGCCCAAATTCGCATTGGATTTGAATGTACGCTTAAGTGATTCGGAGGTAGTCGCGATGAACCTCACTTGGACTACTCTTAATCTGCTTACTTTGTGTCATGCCCCAAGCTTGGGGGATAGGGAGCGCGACTCAGCTTATGAGTGCGCTCAACCATGCTGCATTCTCGCTCACCATGTACTTAACGGACCCGGTGTTTCGCGCGAAAGCTAAGGCTGAATAGATATCTTGACCAGTTGACTATCGCACCAGACCGGCTTTGGACCTCGGGCGACCATGCCAATCGGCGACACCATCGTTTCCTTCCATCCTTCCGACGCGCATACCAGTTGACTCGGTGGATCGACGCACGTTCCCCCCAATGGTAGTCGGCGACTACATCATTTCATTGTGCGGATACGATCATTATTGTCTCAGGTCATTGCGAACCCTTTCATCATGTAGAGAAGCATCCTATGTAGGGTTCTCTAGGGGTCTTCGCACATGGCGGGTTCCCGTTCCCGTGACACCACCAATCCAATTGACACTCGACTTCGGACTCACGATATGGATCAATATCGTATCGGCGCTGCTTTGCTTCCTTCGTACCATAGATTGGGATATCCAGGATTCGGTGGCTGGATTCGGTGGCTGAATCAGAAAGAGAGGAACATGTCCTCCTGATTCCCGGAAACCCGGAACCCTGAGGACCAGTTCGAGAGAGAAGTAACATTTGGCATGACATAAGTCAGCACGATACACAACATGCACGGTTTGATAGTGGTTAAATACTTACGGCAAAAGTAGGGTAGAAGTATTCTAACTATTTCCACCCTACTTTAGTCAAAAGTATTAAATAAAGTATTGTTAACTCACTTTCAATACTTCTAAGTCAAGTATCTTTGAATTAGCAAATTAGTATCAAACTGTGAGAGAAATGATAGCTCATCAATAGGTTCATCAATATTTTTACCAAAGTTTGCCACTCAATATCATTGAAGTATTAAAATGTGCAGAACTTGATACTTTGCCATTGAAAGTATGTTTCAACTATTGAACTGAACAATCTTAAGGCCTGAGAAGAGGGGTAGTTATGATACATTATGATACTTTGCACAGAAAGTAGGAAATAAGTATGAAATGTTTGATACTTTCCACCAGTATCAAAAGTATCAAATCAGGACAAAGTATTAAACAAGAAAGTATCAAATCGGGGAAAGTATTGAACCAACCAGGTCTAGGTCAGGCATGAGTGAGCAGACCAACCATCATTGTCAGTCAATGCAGATGCAAGTGCAAGTGCAAATGCAGACTGACTGACGTGAATTTTGCAAGCCTGCATTCATGTTAGTCGGTCTGGATTCACAATCATGCTGGCATTCACATTGGTCAGTCTGGATTCGCATTGCCCTACATTCGCAAATTCATATCAGTTGGGTCTGGATTCGCACTAGCACTTGCATCTGCATTGGCTGCAAATGCAGTTTGACTGATGTGAACACAGGTGTGATTGCAACTGCGAATGCAGACTGACCGCAGGTGGAGTTGCAAGATCCAGGTGCAAATGCAACTGCAAATGCAACCAGCCAATGTGAATGCAGGTGCCTGTGCAGGTGCAAGATCCAGGTGCAAATGCAACTGCAGATGCAGACCGATCACTTGCAGTTTGACTGATGTGAATGCAGGTGCAAATGTGACTGCAAATGCAGACCAACTGATGTGAATGCAGGTGCCCATGCAGGTGCAAGATCCAGGTGCAAATGCAACTGTAGATGCAGACCGATCACTTGCAGTTTGACTGATGTGAACGAGGTGCAAATATGACTGCAAATGCAGACTGACTGATGTGAATGCAGGTTTTGCAAATTCACAATCATGCTGGCATTCACGTCAGTCAGTCTGCACTTGCATGCCAGCAGACTGCAGATGCAGTCCAACTGATGTGAACGCAACTTGTGCAAATGCATAAATGTAGGTGCAAGTGCAGACTGACCAGTGATGTGAATGCCAGTGTGATTGCAAATCCAGACCGAGTGGCATGAATGCAGGTGAAAATGCAGACTAACTAATGTAAATGCAGGTGTGATTGCAATTGTGAATGTAGGGCAATTGCAAATGCAGACTGACCAATGTGCAACATCCAGTTGTAAGTGTGTTGTCTCATTCATGGCTTTAGCTAACCACAGTGGGCACCACTTTAGCACCATTGCCAGGTTTGAACATGTTGCAACATGGAAAGATAGGCCTTTGGCCAAAAATCACCCTTCTTTGAGAAATTTTCTTTAAGGAAAGTTAGTAGATTTAAATTACATAGAGCCTGTTATTATCTATACATGCAAATCTTCGAAATTGGATGATAGATCAAAGGATGAAAACTGATAATCGATGATTTGTTTACATTGCTCACATTGGGTAGCTTGCATTCATGGGCATTCACATTCGCATTTACAGGCATTTGCAGTTGCACTTGCACATGCATTTGCATTCTCATCAATTGTGAGTGCAACTGTGAACACCTGTAAATGCAGATGCAAGTGCAAATGCAAATCCAGGTGTGAGTGCAGGTGCGAGTGCAGGTGCAAATGCAACTGTGAATGCCCATATATGCAGCTGCAGGTAAATGCGCTCGCACCTGCATTTATGGGCATTTGCATTTGTATCTGCATTTACAGGCATTTGCAGTTGCATTTGCATCTGCATTTGCACCTGCATCTGCATTTACAGGTGTTCGCAGGTGCACTCACAATCAATGAGATGGACATGAATGCAAAACACATATGTGGGTGCAACTGCGAATGCCTGTAAATGCAGGTTTGGGTTGCAGACCAACTGACGTGAGCAGACTAACTGACAATGCAGGTCAGGTTGGTCTGCTCACTCATGCCTGACCTAGACCTGGTTGGTTCAATACTTTCCCCGATTTGATACTTTCTTGTTTAATACTTTGTCCTGATTTGATACTTTTGATACTGGTGGAAAGTATCAAACATTTCATACTTATTTCCTACTTTCTGTGCAAAGTATCATACATGTATCATAACTACCCCTCTTCTCAGGCCTTAAGATTGTTCAGTTCAATAGTTGAAACATACTTTCAATGGCAAAGTATCAAGTTCTGCACATTTAATACTTCAATGATATTGAGTGGCAAACTTTGGTAAAAATATTGATGAACCTATTGATGAGCTATCATTTCTCTCACAGTTTGATACTAATTTGCTAATTCAAAGATACTTGACTTAGAAGTATTGAAAGTGAGTTAACAATACTTTATTTAATACTTTTGACTAAAGTAGGGTGGAAATAGTTAGAATACTTCTACCCTACTTTGCCGTAAGTATTTAACCACTATCAAACCGTGCATGTTGTGATACTCCTATGTCGATTCTCGATCTCAACATCATTTCACCCCACCTCGCCGGCCCTTTCTCTCGCTCAGTCGCCGAGTGTATAGAGCCTTCATTAACATTCTCCAGCCTCCGATCGCGTCTACCTCTGTATTTTAATCGTACATTGACATGTCGGCCTCCACATTGTTCTCATTATTTTCGAGTATGGCAGCTGTCCAGGTCGGCGTCCTGATCTCCAGCTTTCTGTTTGGCGTCGCAACTCTGCAAGCATTTTTTTTTTACTATGTCACGCATAAACGCGACCCCTTGCCTTTGAAGCTCTTCGTAAGCAACCGCTCCCCCAGAATATCCTCCGTAAGTAACAATGCTGAGTATTCATCCTAGTCGACTTTCGTATGGTGCGTGATTTGTACAGTTACGTTCGATGCAATGACTGATCCCGGCCGCTAGGTTACTAGAGCTCTCCGGGATGGTCTTCGCGGCGCATCTGCTGTATCCGGCTGCTATCACGCCGTATCGAGAGAACCCTTTGCTCATGTTCTTGGATCCTCCACACCAAATTCTTGCAACTATCCCAGCTAGTAACTGGTTAGGTTGCGCTGTACAGATGAGATCCTAATTCAATATTAAACCCTCCTTTTTGAGCACCGTTACTCACTCGATCGCGTCACCAAATTCACCAAATTGCGCTGGCCAGCGGTCATCTGCTGGGCGCCGATACTGTACACCTTCATCGCTACCCTAGTCATCTTCACCGTCGCATTGAAGCAAGGGCTGGTGGAGTATACCCTTCACTGGAGATGACTGTCCATTAGCAGCTCGATCATTTCGGCGGTCGTCGATATCTCCATTGCTTTGATCGTGTGCCGTAGTCTCTTCAAGCAGAGGAGGACGTTTTTCTCCGGCGGTACGTATATATCCGCTAGACGAGTGAGCTCGTTCGTTTTGATAATCTTACTCACCAATCCTATTGCCAGGTCAAAAAAGCCGTGGACGGAATTATCACGATGACTCTCAGTGAGTGCTGCGGTGTACCCACCCAAGGATAAGGTCCGATTCCGAGTGCAGCGACTGGTTTCATGACTAGGTAATAACATTATTGTGATAATGCTCTTTGACTTATGCGTGCTTACCTATGACCACAGTGTCGTCGCAGTCGTGGCTGCAATCTTGGTACGTTCATAATTCGACTCCCTGACACCGCACTCACCCTTTTCTCAGAATCTTATCCTACCTTGACATTGTACGTGTGGTCCTCGCCCACACATATCCCGTACATCACGAATCATTGCTAATCACTCAGTGATATACCTTGGGGTCTACATATGTCTGGCAAGAAGTGCGTACTTCCGAGCCTATCTATCCGTCTGTCCCTTGTCTGATATGTCTTCTCAGTTTACGCCAACTCATTCTTTGCTTCGTGCGCCATTGATTGATTCTTTGTCGAATCCTTCCCGTTAATCCCTTTTGACCAGGTTGAATACGAGACGTACGATACACGGGGACACGGGCATTGTGTCCTTTAGGGTCGCATCTCGTTCCACCCGAACGGACTCGTCCAATAACACAGCATGTAAGTTATACTAAACTCATAAGTCTGTTTAAGGCTTTTTCCTTTCTGACATTTACCTCGATTCCTTTAGGCAATACTTCAACCCGGTAGTCCAACCCCGTGAGATATCCGGTCAAACTTCACTATATAGATGACGGCAGTGGCACTGTATTGGATATAAAGTAATTTCTTCCCCTCGAACCATTTCTTCCCCTTGAACTCTCTATTTTTTTTTGTACTGTACCGATAGCATTTACGCTTTGTACTTCCGGCTTTCGTGTGATTGTACTTAGTCCATGCCCGGCTCCTGAGCAAGGCTCCTGATGCCCCCTGTGATAGTTCTCCCAGGCTGGTCACATGGGGTGTGAGAGCATTTTAGAGATAACATGCACACGCGAAGTCAAACTTAAAGTACTCCAGCGATTACCTAAGTCATCCTCACCTCACTCAGCCTCCAAACATTCGATATGCCTAGAGATTACAGACGACGACGTTCTAACGACGATTCAGTATCCGAGTCAGAGTCCTTCGCCGAATCTATCGACCACGACGACAGCATCATCCTTTCCGGACTTGTACGAACGGGGGAAGCATCCCGTTTGCGACGTCGGGGAGCGATACGGCTGGACCATGCACCTCACCCACATCGGCCTGCGAGCCCCCCAGTAATCGTCGTTGATACCAGCCCCGCGTTAGGCTCTTCCTCAGATCACGACCGCGAGCCGCTCGGAGCAGGGGCAGTACACAGGAGACGGCCACCCCGGGAGAGGCCATCGTCGAGGACAAGCACGGACATGTGCAAATACTCAATATTCTGCGGGGGATTTGAAGACGCGCCAATAGCGGATGTCACCCCTTTCAAAGTTACTGCGTTACCGGTCTCTTCGTTAGATCGAGCTGGCAAGAGACAGTCGAGACGATTGAACGGCTGTGGGGCGCTTCTTCACGTGCATGGCAGTCCAAAGCCCGAGCTCGGAGTTTGGCAGGCGAAGGGTGCAGCCACAGACGCTGTTGTGGGTATGGAACCACAGTACTTTGACAGGCCAGCGCTAGCAAAGTATGTACGCAGTAGTTGTGGGTGCATCCGTGAAGGAGTTGGATGTGCTGCCTGGTAAGCCTCATATCATTATCCCATTCATGTAAGCTCATTTCGCCTAATGATGCAGCGGAAATCCACTGGGTACACGGCATAGGCCTTGCAAAAGCGCAGCGAGTACTATCCTTTGTTCATCGTCGAGCCAAACATATGGGCGCTTAGAAGGTCCGAGACTTTGGCGCTCGTCAAGTCATTTATCGTACATCTACACCTTTTTCTCCGACGCCGTCTCATCCTTCCCAGAATGCACATTTCCCCAGTGCTCGAAATCACTGCCCTTGTCGACACATGTTGACTTCAACCCCTCTCTTAACCCAAACGACAACGAGAGTGCGACGATATTCGATAGATTCCTCACTGCCTCGCCCCAATCATACTCCGACCTCGAGGATATATCTCGAGAAGAACAAGCAAATAGAGATGAGTTCTGGCGCGACACGATAGCTGACTATCGATTTGTCGATGATGACAACAATTCGGACGGACCTACTTCGACAATCCAGTCTAGCCAGACCACGATCCTCCCAGGCATGTACACGGTGCCCACGAATTTCGACCCGGACGGCGAGTTCCTTTCTGTGGACCGCATGTCTGATCCCGGATCGCCTGACAAGGTCTTCGAACCTACACTACTACCCTAGTATTTTGTGGGTAGGCCATCTTGCATTACATGATATCATACCAATTATACGCCGTCATCTTCTGGAATGGACACCGAATTCATTATGCATCTTGTTAATACTTCCTCGACCCTTGCATTGGTGTCATCATCATGTACCACATCTCATCCATGCTCTCGATTTCCCACATCTGTACTTGCATCTCTGCACACGCCGATGCCCTTTTGTAGACAAGACTTCTCAATATTTTGATCTTACGGAGATAACTTTGTGAGACCCTTTTTACAGATGCGAAAGACGCCTCATGTCGGGTATCGCTGCTTCTCTGTCAACATCACTCACATTGCACTTCCTCGTGTCCTGTAACGTTGTCACCGTCAACACTACTCACAACGCAATACACCGCTCGCCTGGTACTAGCATGGTCAAAATACCTCTCCACACGCGAAATAGCGTTCCTATAAGTTTGATCGGCGCAAGGACACTTATATATAGAGCGCCTGTCGGATCGTTTTGCTCATCCAGTAGGTGAACGGGCGACAGCGGCTGTGGTTTGCGCCACCTCGATGCGAAGGCGAGGCGACGGCTTCTATTGGTCTGTCTCAGGCGTGCCATTCCCTTCGTTTCTCGATTGAACTCATGCATCAACACAGCTCGAAGGAGTGTTGAGACAGCGTTGAGCTTGACTCTTCACTACTCTTCAAGATCGTCACTTGGGAGCATGTTGATAGAGCGCGTCGTCCTGCCCTTATGCTGGTGGCATTTGCGGTTCTAATGCGGACCCGACCGCCGACAACGATCTTGTGGCATTGGAACAGCTCGCATCTGTTGATTAGGCCTTATAACTTCACGTCTTATGCTTTCTGTGGCGGTTCTCTTCCTTGCTTCCGAAGCTCCATGCAATGCAGCGCGCTACCGAACAAGAAGAAGGTCTTTATATGGATTCATTTGCTACAGGTACGACAAAAGCAGACTTACCTCAGTCACATCTGGGAGACGTTGGCTTGCAGCACAAAGGTGAAGCCTCCTGCACAATGGCGGTAAGTGCGGTCGCCGTCTGTTTCAGCTTGTCCTCAACTACGTTTACAGTCTACCGATCAAGGTACTCCTCACGAATTCTCGCTCGACTGTAAGTTCCGTACTGCAGCTACTACCATTTCCCTGCGATCTCATGGCCGCGTAAGACGCCTTGCCTTCGTTAGTGGGATCACTCCAACGATCCTGGACAACGACGTTCCAATCAGGGGCAGTCGTCGTACGTATTATGGCTAATACTGAACTTACGGGACCTCTTTCGCGCCGCGATAAGTCTGCCCTTCTTGCTGCCAACGCGATCAACCTCCTGATCCTATTCAAAGATAAAGATAATTTCTCTGACATTCCCGCCGGTGTCTGCCCTCCATCGCTTCTGATTTTGGCGTATATCTCCGTCGTGACTAATACTTGCGCGACTGCTACTGCCATGGTCGTCACTGATATGATTAACGATCTCGGTTACAAGTCCTCTTGTCATCTTTGCCGATCGAAAAGGTTTGCGGTGGAAGCGGGTACAACGAAGGAGCACATGATGCAAATACTACAAAGATTTGGTGCCCCTATGGGTATCTACTCGTGGAGATTCTTCCTCATATATTGTTCGTTTCTAAATCTCACTTAACATATTAATACTTCACAATAAGGCTTGTATTATTTGTTAGCGTCGCAGAAATCCTTCTATTCATCGCCACTGTGGAAGTTAAATGGGTCGGGATTACCCTCTTCGTTGTGATCATCATAGTCTGCCTTCCCCCTTTTTTGTACTTCCTTCCTGGAAGATCCCGCCTCAAGCACTAGTATCGATTCGGGACCAATTTCGCTTTGTGATTTTTGCGTCGTGAACTATATGTATTATTATAGTGCCCGATGAATCAAATTAAGGCTATGAGATGGCATTACGTCTGCCACGTGCCAGTGGTTCACCTCAAGCGTACTAGCCGAGGGAGTCCAGGACTTACACACGTAGTACTCTGCTCAAATCGTTCAAAACGTCCACCCCCGTTCGCGTATTGATGTAGTCGGTAATGGTTTCAACTGTACAAGGGTTTCAGGCAGGACTTCATGACCGAGAGTCGGCTATGAATGTTCTTACCTTTCTTCGCCGTCACGCAGCTTACTACCTTGGTCTACCTTGGTTGAAAAGCGGCGCTATGTCTTGCGCTCCTGCAAAGCCCCATACATTGAGCAGTCGAACGCTCCCAACATGTCAAGTGTAAGCTCCCATGAAATCAAGCTACAATGTACGCCATCGCTACACCAATCAGTACCTTGCTGCTGACAACCCGCTGACCATGGCGCTGCTAGACGAGCTACCACCAATAGTAAAGGCCCTTTAGCAAGGTTGGCTGGTACTGTTTCGCACTTCAGCGTTCGTTGTAAGTACCTATGCCCTTGCATCCAATCAATGTGTATTTACTGCATTCGCTCAGTCGGCCTTCTTTGCCCTCCTCAGCATGCAGTTATTACTGCAAGGAAGCCAGTTCATGGGAACCATCGATTCACCGGCAGACACTGCCTTTCAAATTCTCGCTTATATATCCCTAATCCTCAACTCGAGTGCTTCTACTGCCTCGATTGTTTTGATCGACCGTATTGGGGAGCTTGACTTCAATTCGTCCACGCGGCCCATGGAATCGCTTCCTACTGCGGGGTGGGTCAATGCGAATGCGAAGTCATTATTACGGCTGTATGGGGCCGGTCGGTCTTGGATGTATGTCTTCTACCACTGTAAGTACTTTCCGGCACGGCGACGTCACATCGCTGACTCGGGGAATCTGAACCATAGGGTTCGCTTCTATGCTCGTAGGTATTCCGTCTTTCTGGGCTGCATTGGTCTTGATGACTTGGGTCCATACAAACGCTGCTGTCAGCATCACAGTTGTCTGTGTAGCGGTCTTCAGCATCCTGCCTCTCCTTTGCTTCCTGCCCTACAGGGCATTTTTCCCCCACGAAGGCACATTGTTGCTTCCACAGAGCAGGCCTAGGAGAACGAGTACCATAGTGTGCGCCGTGATGTGACAAAGACAAACAATGCTTGTGGACGACGCCTAGACAGCGCAGGCGAACTTGTACCATATTTATCCAGTATTTACATATCCTAGAGATTCACGACAAGGACGATATTATGATGTGGACTGTAAATTGATATATTGTATTGCAAGGTTTACGCTCTTCCGACCACCAGACGAAGTAGTCAACGTCGAGCATCGACCCCAAATGCTTGTTTCACGGGATTTATCACCGTTCGGCGAAACCATCCATCCTTCTATAAGGTGCTGGTTTGTCAGTGTTTCGAGACAGGAAATTATTTTCTACCTTGGGCTTATTGCCACCGGATGTCGCCCCAGTCGTGGTCGTCATCACCGAAATTCTTTGGGGTTCACTGGATATCATGGCAGGTGAATTTGGGGAAGTACCGACATTGTTTCGTCATTCGTTTGATCTGGTTTTGTTCGTTACTGTGGGACGCTTGATTGGGGCTTTGAGCGCTATCTTGTGGGACCGTGTCGGCAGTAGAGCTCGGTGAATAACTACTGAGTTATTAACATGCCGGTTATTAACCGGTTAATAACCGGTTATTAACTCGGTTATAACTTTCGAGGATTTTTGCATGTTATTAACATAGTTATTAGCAATGAAATTTCAAAAGAAAATCAGAACCCAAAAAAGCAGCAAACCCATCCAAGAGTCGCAATGCCCCAGCGACGCCAGCTGACGAAGATGCAAACAAGACTCTCATGCGCATTGGGACCTTTCTGATGAAGATGCTACGCTGCGAGTACGAAGATAAGAAAATCCGAGTGGCCGAACTATCCGCTACCCAAGCTGTCGAACACTTGAACCAGCAAATCCTTGCATATACCAACAGCAAGTATCCTTTTGATCCACCTGTAACACAGCAGTGTTCTATTATCAGCTGGTGGTGTCATCTTGCTCAGAATCCGGCGTCCGCTGTGCTCGCTGTACGTGTTATCCAATAGCAAACTGATTCACTGACTAATGATATCTTAGCACTGTGCCATTCGCATATATGCGATGACACCCAACTCCATGGCTGATGAGCGGACCGCATCGGTCTTCACCTGGCTGAACTCTGCATGACGAAGCTTGCAGAAGGCATTGACTTTGGTCAGGCTGACTCAGCTGCGATCCCATTACCGTCGTGATAACAAGGTAACCTTTATGATGTCTCCGTCTGTCCAGCACTGACTTCTATCATCAGAAATCTCAAGGAAATCGGCCGACTGTCAACTTTCGCGACATGATGGACACGATCTTCGGTACTCAGAGTCGCTCACAGGTGCCTCACAAGCGAAAGCACGCCACACGCTCCACTTCAGGCAGTGATGCCAATGATTCCGATGCTGCTGCATCAAGTAGTAGCTCGGATGCCGATGAGGAAGCGTCGGAATCAGAAGACGAAGACACCGGCAACGAGGATGAGGATGATAACGACGTCCCGGATGCATTCATGCTTCAGTGCATGCGCGACGACGAGCTGGATGCTGGAGATTTGGTTAACTTGGGTGCTCCAGCACTCCGAGACATGCTGTCAGAAAGGGCATCAACAGCAACGACTGCTAAAGTGACCGCCCTGGTCACTGAGACCATTGATGTTGACGCTGCCCCAGAATGGACCTTTAAATTGGGCTAACTTGGCCCCTTAGAACTTTTGCTAATAACTCGTTAATAACTTGTTAATAACTACGTGTTTGTAACCTAAGCTGATGCCCCTTAGTTAGTAACTTGCTAATAACTTGAAAAAAGTTATTCACCGAGCTCTAGTTGGCAGTGCGGGCATTTGCAGAACCAGTATGTGGCTGCTCAGTAGCCGTATGAGTGATGCCCTCAAGGACCATATATATCTCACCTTTGAGCCTTTCCCAGTGGCCGGACTAGATAGAACATTTGTTGACGTTAGGAATGTAGAATGGTGAGCGGCTGATGGACTCCCGCTTGTTCGTATGGTCGCGGACAAAGGAATGTCAAGCTTTGGGTTGGACTCATGTGGCTGAGGAGTGTCTCGATTCGCACGAGTTTTGATGCCAACATCGTCACTATTCCCAGTGGTCTGATGCTTGGAGGCAGTTGCAAGCGGGAGCTGTGTTGGAGATTCAGCGTGTGTCATAGAAATCGTAACTGGTCGCCTCCTGAAGCTATTGTATGAGTCCGATCGGCTGGCGGGTGTAAACAACTCAGAGGATAAAGGATGCTGGGAGGCACCTCGGGATACGGATATATTCGTTAGCGGGGGATTGTAAGTCGATGGAGCATTAGGATGACTAGGCGCGGTTCCATGTTCTACATGTTCATCGACCTCAGCCAAAACGTCAGTCACCGAGGGCTCCAGCAACTTCGCTGTAGGGGCGGGTGTGGGAGCTTTGGCAAAACGTGGATCTTCCGCAAGGGCTTCAGCGATGGCATTAGAGCTCGGTGAATAACTTTTTTCAAGTTATTAGCAAGTTACTAACTAAGGTGCATCAGCTTAGGTTACAAACACGTAGTTATTAACGAGTTATTAACGAGTTATTAGCAAAAGTTCTAAGGGGCCAAGTTAGCCCAATTTAAAGGTCCATTCTGGGGCAGCGTCAACATCAATGGTCTCAGTGACCAGGGCGGTCACTTTAGCAGTCGTTGCTGTTGATGCCCTTTCTGACAGCACGTCTCGGAGTGCTGGAACACCCAAGTTGACCAAATCTCCAGCATCCAGCTCGTCGTCGCGCATGCACTGAAGCATGAATGCATCCGGGACGTCGTTATCATCCTCATCCTCGTTGCCGGTGTCTTCGTCTTCTGATTCCGACGCTTCCTCATCGGCATCCGAGCTACTGCTTGATGCAGCAGAATCTTTGAAATTTCATTGCTAATAACTATGTTAATAACATGCAAAAATCCTCGAAAGTTATAACCGAGTTAGTAACCAGTTATTAACCGGTTAATAACCGGCATGTTAATAACTCAGTAGTTATTCACCGAGCTCTAGATGGCATCGGGTTGCTCTAATTCAAAGGTAATCATCCATCTAGAATCTTCATGAAGCGCGATCTGTTCGAAAACAAGGTCAACTCGGTTGAGGCCAAGTTTGTCTTTCTTGATACCATCGTCCCAGTGAGCATTGAAGACTAATTTGGAATGGTTGACTGCGACAAGATGTCCCGATGGTCCTAGAAGATGATCCTTAGTACGAACATGATTAATCTCGCGGAGCAGGTAGCGCACGCTTGAGAATGAAGCCGATCGGGCTCTGGCTCTGGGGACAGCTAAATATGTTCCCATACAAGTGTTGGCCCATCGCGATGGGTTTCTCTCTGTCAAGGAGAACGAAGAGAGGGCCAATGCTGGGACCCAGTTCCTGGTGGTACGGAAGTGCTTCCATCTTCGATTCGGAGGATTGCCTGTATATTCGGGGATTAAGGTGGGATTTGATGGAATGGTGACGGAAGAGCTGCCAAAGAACCCAGTCCAAACGATCTGTCTCGCAATAGCCAGTGTCTAGCCTCGGCCAGATGAGCTGGATCGCCTAGTTAGCAAGGCAGGCACTCGCCATAGTAATGATTCCATTCGTGTTGCTTCTAGAGGTCTTTCTTGACGATAGAGACTTGTAATTTCTCGATTTTTTTCATCACAGGCTTTATTTGATGCTGTCCCGAGACCGTGACTTGAATGGACGGATTCTGGGTGGGGTGATGAACAAAGACATACTTTCGTCATCCCTAGCGCCGCCTTGGCCGCCTTGCGCCGTGCGCCTGCTTTCCTATCATCCTCGATTGCAATTTGATATGCTTTGTGAAACCTTGCGGCTGCATCTGACTTGCCGTCGTCCCATATAATAGCTAGTGAAACGGTTTGAATGAAACACTCACATCTGTAGTTAGCAGTTTGGACAACAGCCGTCGAGCCTCGTCGCAAGCCTCCGCCAACTTTACCCTGGTGGGCTTTGTTTTCATGACATCCACCATCTTTTGAAATACCCTTTGGCGCCACTGGCATTCTGAAAAATACTACAAAAGGTTGAACGTGTGCGAACTTAGCGGTTTCGGTCCTCAATTTTTCGAAATTTTCCTCAAAGTATCCAACGTCATCGAGCACCTTGGTGCCATGATCCATAAGAACCATTAGCTTCGATAAGCAACCCCGATCTACGTGGGCTATACATGGGGCCCAGAGTAATTGGATGGGCATGATATCCTGTAAGACGATAAGGTCATGTCAATGCAAACGGGATAAAGACAATTAAACTCACTGAAGGCGCGGCGATGTGATTGCAAGGCCTGCAGCCAGTGCGACTTGCGCCTTTATCTTTCACCAGTGCGCACCCACATTACTAGTGCCATGCTGCGTCTGACCCAACACCTGCATGCCCAACAGCTACCCGCAAGGCATCTGGATCTGCCTCAAGGCTAAACATATTCACTGATGAATACTTGTTTCTTCACTAAAATTCGGTGATCGCAGCAGTTCATGTATAGCACAAGCCCCAAGCGATCAAACTCTTTTCCAGGAAAGTCTCTAGATGTGGATTGGTGTAGGATTGAAGTTCTGCAACAAAAAGTGAGCGCACGGCCAGAATTGAATAAACCGTAAGGTCGTAATCGTGTATGTTGTAGGCAGATCTAATTTCTGTCCATCGTATCCAGGCCACTGAGCGGCCTACATGACCGTTGAACTGAAAACAAACTGAAACTCGCTGGTGGGTTGAATCCGCCGACTCTTACCACGGTCAATAAGACATTCCCACAATCCTTGGGGAACGGCGTTTCAAGCCGCATTCTGATTCTCACAGTCTCCTTGGCCACCACCTCACCTATTTTCTTCCTCAACGTTCTCCACAGCGAAGGCGCTGTTTTCTCTCTTTTCCTTCTTATTCTCAACCTTGTAGGTCATGGCCTCGAACCATGCGACGCAAGCCATTGCTTCTGGCGATCTCGTCGACCTCGTCTCTTCTTCTGGCGCGGCGACCATTTATCCATCTGACGACGCTATCCTTGGCGTCCTCCAGGCTCGTTTCCGTGCTGATTTACCGTACACCAGGATTGGGGCGACTCATCTCGTCACCGTGAATCCATACAAGACGCTTGCCAACGTTAACGATGTCAGCGCAAAGGACTACGAAGAACGGTGCTACAAGGACACTAGCATGCCCATGGTGGATTCTCCAAAGCCGCTGCAGCCGCATCTCTATGATCTAGCAGCGCGAGTTTACTTGTTAATGCGACGGCGGAACGAGTCCCAGGGGGTGCTTGCTAGGTGCGTTGACTGCCTTTTGTTCTCAATGCTTTCCAACACTGGGCAGAGGTATTACAGGCTCGGGTAAAACGTCCAGCTTGCGACTCTTCATGAATCAAATTCTGCGATTGTCCACACACTCGAAGAAGGAGGCTAGGTTAACAGAGCAAATCAAAGCACTTGCTACCGTCGTAGACTCCTTCGGCAACGCTAAAAACGCTCATGAACCCCAATGCCTCGCGACACGGCCGGTACTTCGAACTCCACTTCAACGACCGGGGGCGTATAAGCTCTGCTAAAGTCCTCGCATACGGGCTTGACAAGTCTCGTCTGACGCGGCTTACACACGAAGAGCGTACTTACCACGTATTCTACCAATTCCTCGCCGGTGCTACTTCTGCAGAACGTGACCAATTCAATTTGGAGGATCCCTCGGATTACGCCCTCCTTGCATCTTCGGGATGCTATCGCCTTCCTTCAGGTCCTTTCAGTGACGACTCCATCGCCATGTCGGACCTGCGTGCTGCCTTGAGGACTCTGTCCTTCAAACCCAAGCACATGTCGTCGATCTTTAGCCTTCTTGTTGCCATCCTCCTCCTAGGCAACATTCAATTTCAAGACGGCGACGCGCACGATGTGTCTGCTTACGTTTCGAATCTTCTCGTCCTCGAAAATGCCGCGCGCCTACTCGGCGTATCATCAGAAGATCTTAGTCAGACTCTCACCAACAAGACGAGCTATGTCCGCAAGGAGTTATACACCATCCTTCTCAACGCTCAACAAAGTTCCCTCCATCGTGATCAGCTAGTTCGCGACCTCTATGCAATTCTATTTGCTTACGTCGTCGAAACGTCTAATCATCGGGTAGCACCAAGTGTCAATGACCCCCCTCCTCCCACTCAGATTGTCCTCTTTGATCAACCCGGCTATCAGACCCGTGGACCCACTGGAACCGGATCGATGTCATTGTCCGGCGCGATGCCTCTAGTCTCTGCATACGGACAAAACGCCTTCGAGGAGTTCGCCATCAACTTCTCTGACGAGATACTTCAGTCATATGTCCTGCGTCATACTTTCGAAGACTCCATTGGTTTTAATTCACATATTTCGGGTGATGGCATCACACTGCCGGCCATATCGACGATGGACAACGGTGCCTGCGTTGAATTGCTCAGAGGCGCTTCGCTTGACGAGCGATCGCAGCGCAAACCGGGAGGTGTTTTGGGGGCACTGAATAAGGCGTGCTCGTCATTCAAGTCGGGCAAGGCTGGCGAGCATATGAACGAGGATCTATTACAGGACTTGGTTTCGAAGTTCGGTGTTCACGCTTCGTTCGTGGCTAGCCCAAGCATCGGTGGCAACCAAGATCGCAACCTGTTTGGTATCAATCACTACGCTGGATCCGTCTCTTACGACGTCTCTTCCTTCATTGAGAAGGATTCCGATATCTTGGATTCTGCTTTCGTCTCCCTCCTTCGCAATTCCACCGATGGCTTTGTATCAAAGTTAGTCTCTGGCCCAAGTATGGCCACGGAGAAGCACAGTAAAGACGAGAACATCATTGTTCAGGCGCAAGTATCGTCGCGGCCTCTCCGTGCCCCCACCCCCGTTTGTGGGCCCGATGGATCCCCTCCGCAGATAGAGCCCCACCCCCGGCTCGACCCGAGCAAAGTCTATCCCATAACCACTCAACTCAACTTTACCCTCTCTGAGATTTTCGCCACCCTCAATCAAATGAAGCTTTGGACGATCTCTTGCATCCGTCCCAACGATTCTGGCTCTCCGAACTCCTTCGATAAGCGTCGCGTGAAATCTCAAATACGTTCTATGCTCCTCCCTGACATTGCTTCTCGACGAAGCATGGAGGTCGCTGTCGACTACGAACACTCGGCGTTCTGCGAGCGGTACGTGCCCACAATGCGTGGCTCCGACATCGAGAGAATAACGCAATGCGCGCGGGCTAACGGGTGGAAAGAGGGGGAGGACTTTGTCATTGGACATCGGTCTGTGTGGTTATCGTACGGCGCCTGGAAGACCGTCGAAGATGGAATCCGTGCGGTCGAGAGGGAGATGCGGAAGATCACGAAGGATGGAGGTGACGATGACGAGAGTATAATGCCAGATGACAACACGGAGTACACTCATGACAACGGTCTGTCTGCACCGACAGGTTACTACAACGAGAGCGCCGACAACTTACTCGCTCGCGGCGGTGATGCGAATCAGTTCGATGACCGTAACAATGGTGGATATGGGTCGGGAGGCCTGCAGACACCCAACCTTGAGCACACGATGAGGGGAGGATTGGGCGGCGACGACGATAACGGGGCTTGGGGAAGTGATTCAAAGGAACCAAGCTCGCCGTCAGCCCCTCCATATTCTGTCTCGAAAGAAGCGGACGCTATGGTTGTCAACGCTGCCCCCAATGCCGTCGAGGAACTCCCTACTAGCCGGACGAGACGATTCTGGCTATGGGTGGTATGGGGATTGACCGGCTGGATACCATCGTTCTTACTCACCCACCTTGGGAGGATGAAACGCCCTGATATTCGGCTGGCGTGGCGGGAGAAACTTGCTATCATCCTTCTCATCTTCCTTCTCAACGCTACCGTCATCTTCTACATCGTATTCTTCGGACGGCTCTTGTGCCCGAACGCGGATAAAGTTTGGTCTCTTAATGAAGTAGCACAACATACAGGCGACAACGATTTCTACGTCGCGATCCACGGGTTCGTTTATGATGTCACCAACTTCGTCCATGGTGATCATAGCGATGTCCAAGGTATGGTTAGCAATGGGAGGGATACTTTGGAAGCGGTGGCCGGGCAGGACCTCTCGAACTTCTTCCCTCCGCCACTGACGTTGGCTTGCCCGGATCTTGTTACGGATCCATTGCTTGAACTCTCAGTCAAGAACTTTACGAATATAGCGCCAACGGCAATGCACAAGAGCGGCCGCCTCGCTGGTTCGTCAGCCGCCTTACAGCAGAACGATTGGTATACATCGCGGTTCCTACCGAAGATAAAACAATTTCGCAAAGGCCCCGTGGTTTTCGAAAGAAAGGATATCGAAGCTCAAGCCTCCGATGATGACGTTCAGAAGTAAGAAATCCGTGAATTCATTACACTTCACCTGTCCTGATTGTGTGATTACGTCTCCAGGATATGGGCAGTTTGGGAAAACAAGCTCTACGACTTTACCGACTACGTCAACAGTCAAACATCCAATCCTGCAACCGTGGATAGTTTCCAGTTTGTGAACCAAGATATCACTGATGTCTTTAAACGGCAATCTGGAAAAGACGTTACAGAGTCCCTGAACCGAGTTTTAGCTTCGCTGGATCCTCAGACTGCCTCCAGGAACGTCAATTGCTTGAACAACCTCTTTTATGTTGGCGAGGTAGATTTCAGGAAGTCGGCCAGATGCCTGGTCCAGAACTACGTTCTCCTCACAGCGTCCATTATCATTATGGCGTCCATGGTACTCAAGTTTCTGGCTGCCCTTCAACTTGGTGGTCGGCGCTCCCCCGAACTACAAGACAAATTCGTGCTTTGCCAAGTCCCTTGCTATACGGAAGGAGAGGACTCACTCCGAAGGACCGTTGATTCCCTGGCTGCTCTCAACTACGATGACAAACGCAAGCTGATTTTCATCATTTGCGACGGCAACATTATTGGCAGTGGGAACGACCGCACAACCCCAAGAATCGTTCTCGATATCCTCGGCGTTGACCCGAAACTCGATCCTGAACCGTTGTTGTTCAAGTCTGTTGGCGAAGGCTCGAGGGCCCTCAACTACGGCAAGGTATACTCTGGGTTGTATGAGTTTGAAGGTCACGTTGTTCCGTAAGTTCTTCATCTTACTTCTCAATGTCAATTTTACCTCAACGTTGTTCGCCAGATACATGGTTGTTGTAAAGGTTGGAAAACCAACCGAGCGATCGAAGCCCGGTAATCGTGGTAAACGGGACAGCCAAATCCTTCTCATGCACTACCTCAATCGCGTTCACTTCGATGCACCCATGTCGCCGCTCGAGCTCGAAATCTATCACCAGATGAGAAATGTCATTGGAATCGACCCGGCCTTTTATGAGTATATCTTCACCGTTGACGCCGATACGGTGAGTGTCACCGGATCATCAAGTCATCGCTGCTGACATTGCTCTTTAGACAGTTACCCCTGACTCCGTTAATCGTTTGGTTGCCTCCTGCGCTGATGACTCCAGTATCATCGGTATCTGCGGTGAAACCAAGCTTGAAAACGAGGAAGGCTCCTGGTGGACTATGATTCAAGTCTACGAGTACTATATCTCCCATCATTTGAGCAAGTCCTTCGAGAGTTTGTTTGGGTCGGTCACCTGTTTGCCCGGTTGTTTCTCTCTCTACCGCATCCGAACTGCCGACAAGGGCAGACCCATCATCATTTCCAATCGCATCATTGAGGAATATTCAGAACCGAATGTCGACACGCTTCACAAAAAGAACTTGTTCTCCCTCGGTGAAGATCGATTTTTGACAACACTGATGATGAAGCATTTCCCTACTTTCAAGACGAAATTCTGCGCAGATGCCCTTGCGCATACCATGGCCCCAGAATCCTGGCGCATCTTACTCTCTCAACGTCGTAGATGGATCAACTCTACCATCCACAATCTGTGCGAACTGGTGCTCCTCCCTGAGCTCTTCGGCTTCTGCTGCTTCTCCATGCGCTTCTTCGTCTTCCTCGATTTGCTGAGTACACTGGTGAGTCTTGCGCTTTCAGATGTGTTTCCCTTGGTACTGATAGAATGATTCTACAGATCTTGCCTGCTACTGTCGTTTATGTACGTATAGCTCATACCTACTCTGATCCGAAAACTGACTGTTCTACGTAGTTGGTTTATCTTGTTGTGATCGTCGCTACTCAACATGCCCCCTTGCCAACCCTTTCCATCATCATGATCGCTGCAGTGTATGGCTTGCAGGTAGGTACCTCGGCACAACAGCGGTATCCAACTCTTAACGATGCTAGGCTCTTATTTTCCTCATCAAACGGGAGTTCATGCTGATCGGATGGATGGTGGTCTACATTCTATCGTATGTCGAAGGTTCCCTCATAACTTCCCACCATATCTAACCATCCCCGCAGGTATCCCGTATACAGTTTCTTCCTCCCAGTATACTCGTTCTGGTGCATGGATGAATTTGGCTGGGGAAACACGCGTCTGGTGATTGGCGAGGGCAAGGAGAAGAAGGTCATCGTGAACGAGGATGACAAGTTCGACGAATCTATGATTCCCCTCAAGAAGTTCAGCGGTCGGTTTCTCCTACTTCTTCACCATTTTCACCCTTCTTATCATTCACAGAGTACGAGGCGGAGGCTTGGGAGAGAGGCTCTCAACATTCGGGCGAGACAGGCTACAGTAAACCACGATCTCGGATCCCTGGATCACGCGAGGAGTCGCCGCATTCGTATCATCAAGCTTCGCAAGCTGGAGACTATTACCGCGACACCAACCTTACTGTCTCGAATCGCAACGGTAATAGCGGTAGTCAACAATCTCACAACAACATGTCCATCCACGCTGGTCAAAGACAGCCTCCAATGTCTCAGTACGGCTCGATGCCTCAGCTACCCATCATGCCTTTCGGCGGCGGCCCGGGCTCCGTTGTTGGTGGATCTGACTACGGCGGACCTACCGCAATGGGCATGGGCATGGGCATGGGACCCATACCGTATCAGAATACTGGAGGCAGTGCTTATGGGATGATGGGGCCGGGTATGATGCCTGGCATGAATATGTTTGGCGGCTCCTTTGGCGGATCTCAGTCCGGTCAGTCTGGTGCTTTCATGCCGCCTCCAGGCCTCGGGGCAGCACAGCGGCCAATATCGACGTTCTCCATGGCCACAACAGCTAATCCGTTCGCCGGTCCGAGTCTGAACCCGAATCCAACGGACGATGAATTATTCACTGCCCTCCGGAATTATCTCAGTACCCAAGACTTGATGACTGTCACGAAGAAGTAAGGTTTACTCGATTCTTGAAGTGGAAATGTAACTGACGTACTCTCAGAACTACCAGAGACGCCATGGCAACCAAGTTCCCGAAGGCTGACCTGAGCTCACGCAAGGATTTCTTGAACCGTTCCATAGACCAGATTCTCTCGGAATCATAGACATATTAATATCCTTTTTATCATGGACCCAGCACTTGTTTTCCCCTCATCGTACTGCATCGCATCGCTCATTTCGGACATCTTATGTAGTAGTTAATGTGGACGCCCGGGTTTACCGTTATAATCGTACATTCGCTTTTCTCTTATGCATCTAGTAGCGTTCTTATACAGACATGGCAGGAACAATGACAGGTAAAGCGGTTAAACTGTCGTCTAGTATTGACAGAAACAACGCCTGGCTCAGTGCCGAGAATGAATGTGAATCAATTTCTTCATCACATCGTGTGGGCATCATATTCCGCCCTGTGAACTACATACCACTCATATTCTATTTTTGCCAGCGTTTGATTTTCCCGCTAGTAATATAAAGGGATCCTTAGGCAGCGTGATTGACTCACTTCAAATTTATCGTCTCTTCCAAACCTCTCATAGTAATGGCTAAAGGGCGTTGGCTGCGAAGACTCTGCGTCTTGCAAGCAATTCTAGGGACATACGCCGCATATTCCCCAATTCGGGACTACAGCGGTTCGACCTTTTTTGATCACTGGACTTTTTTCGACCAGACAGATGCTGGGTTAACGAACGGTACGAACATTCGTTCTGTTAAGACAAGCATCTTCACAGCCAGTGGCTGCTTTTCAGGCGATGTTCAATTCCTGGGGCAATCTGCAGCTACTTCGCAACGACTAGCGTTCACGAACGGCGCTGGCAATACCATCATCAAAGTAGACAATTCATCTACCGTCGTTTGGCCAAACAAGCGGAATTCGGTGAGCTCTCCAAGTTGAGGGAACGACACTGCCGGAGCTAAGTGTCCTTCCATAGATTCGGCTTGAAGGCAATGAGGCTTACGGTGTTGGCAGTCTAATAATAATCGATATCGTCCACATGCCGTTTGGATGCTCTGTTAGTGCGATCTATTTTCTCGCCAGGGAACAGAGGCTCATTGGCTGCAGGTTTGGCCAGCATTCTGGACACGGGGAACGAACGGCAAGTGGCCTGATGTGGGAGAAATCGATATTATCGAAGGCGTGAACCGACGAACTTTTAACCAAATGGCCTTGCATACGACTCCTGGCTGCGTTCAGGCCCCCAATGCGACGCAGACGGGAAAGTCGACCATCACGGATTGTTCGACCCAGCGAGGAGTCCCCGGCTGCGTTGTCCAGGAGCAAAAGCCAGCCAGCTACGGTACAGCCTTCAATACCGCTGGGGGCGGAGTGTTTGCTACCCAGATCGACGTGTCTGGGATATTTATATGGTTCTTCAGTGTGCGTCGTCGCGTCTGTCTGACCGCGGAGATTTAATGACCGTTGATGATAGCGCCCCGACCTACCAGAGAATCTGCGAAGTGCCACGGCATCTTCATCGATCGATACTTCTTCTTGGGGTACGCCTTCGGCCGCGTGGCCATCGTCCAGCTGCAAGATTGAAGACCATTTCACCCCGCAACAAATCATCTTGGACCTCACACTTTGTGGTGACTTGTAAGACCCTCTCCGCCTCTTCATGCTACTAGCTTCCCATCCCTCCATCGCACAGCGCCACTCCTGTCTACAACCAGACATGTCCGCCACCCACGAAGAATTGTGTACGTCCTTGTTCCCCAACACCACCGCCGCATCCCTGATATTTCTTGGTCGTAGTACGAGGACAACGTGCTTGGCGATGGAAGTAACTACAACGAGGCGTATTTCGAAATTCCTTACATCCGGGTTTATAACGCGGACGCCGCTGCAACTCCTACCACGGTTTCGTCGGGTTCCACCCCCACGTTTTCTGGAACCTCTGGCCCGGGCTCTGGCGGTGCCGCGGGTTCTGGCAACTCCACTTCGGATACGTCTGGAGGCAATACGAACAACAACAGTGCCTCGCCTCATACTCTTCCGAGCGGCTCCTTGATTTTGACAGTTCTGGCGCTCGTTGGTGCTGCCTCTTCTGTCTTTGTTCTGTAAAATGACTCTATTGAAACTCTAGATTCGTTTGTAAATGTCCATTCCTTTGTAGGTCCCCATACTTGTATGATACCCGTACTCTAGATTCTGAATCTGTTCCGACCGGCCCTCACACTACGTTCGCCAGCAGGTAGAACGCTGCTCTCATACCTCGCAAATAGGTAGATCTACATCCCCGATCCCTTGGCTCCTCCGCCCCAAGTCCCTTGCTTGAATGGGATGGACTCGTTTACTTCCAGCCAATGAATCGTCGAGGATCAGTCATGAGTCGTCTGCGCAAGTGGCTTCGTCTTATCGTGTCAACTGATAATCGTTGGGAGCCGACTTCTGACGAGGCCAAGTACCTGTATTTTGGCGTAACCCCATATTGCCGGGGATGATACGGCCTTCTCTGCTTCCATATTTCGAGTCGTATACTCACGCTTTCAATCGCAGGCAAACGCCCGGGGGAGTAGTGGAGTTACTCGCCATCCGCAAGCCATTTTATTCCAGAAACAGCCTCTGGTTATCATTATCTGCTCGCCTATCGCCTTCGCTCCTACTATGGATCGGTGTAGACCTCGTACGCAAGGGTCCAAGGCTACTAATCGACACTGCCATAGACATTGGTATAATTGCGGTCTGATAATATGAACCATGAGATTGATCATGTGGAGTTTGGACGTCTGGAAAGCGCACGTGCTGTCTCGTATTCCACCCTCGACGAATCTGATAGGTCAATGAAACACCCACAGGTACCTAAGATACATTCTACGTGCTAGACTCCTACCGTTATAAATCGCCAGCACCTCTCAAGGAGTCATATCTTCGTACTGCTCACCTACTCGCCGTACACAATGTCCGGAGAACGCTATGGAAACGTCGTCCTCGGCCAACACCCGACTTGGCTCCCCCGTTTCGGTTCATTCACCTTGCCCAAGCCCGATAGAGTTGAAGACGGCGTCGCGCATATCGACGATGTCAAGACTCTGCAGGAACATTTGCAGCTCGCGCTAATGGTCGAGCTCAGCACAATCCCCACATATCTGTACGGCATGTACTCAGTCGATCAGGCCAACGACAAAACAAACGCCCGCACCGCGTTATTCTGTAAGGTTCCATACCCACTTCTGCGGTTATTAGCTCTAACGCTCGTGCCCCGTAGCCGTCGTCATTCAGGAGATGCTGCATTTAGTGCTCGCTGGTAACGCGCTGAAGGCCGTTGGTGGAAGTCCCACACTATACCCCAAGAAAGGGCACTTGGAGTATTTCCCCAAATACCCTATGCACATGGCAGGACACGCAGACCCACCCGTTGTTCTCGCCCTTCGTAGGCCCGACCTTTACCAGGTTCTCTCGTATCTCCACGTTCGTCAGCAATGCTTCGCATATTTGGGCATCTATGTTGACAGTGCATAGGTCGAGCTCCCAGAGGTCAGTGGCGCACCACCGGAATCAGAACAATATCACAGTCTCGGTCAATTCTATGATGCCATTAAGATTGGTGAGGCCGTTGAGAGACGTGACAGACGGTCATGCAACTAACGTCCACCCCGCAGCGATGAAAAATCTCTTGCCGAAGATTCCTAATCTTATTGACCCCACATCCGCTGATTTCCAATTCTCATCGGACGATGGCGTCTACTACACACGTCCATCTGGGGGCATTATTCAAGTGGTAGATATCAAGACTGCCGCTGCGGCGTTCGACACCATCATTGAACAAGGAGAAGGCGCGGGTAGTTCGTCGCACGACGAAGATCCGAGTGAACTAGCCCATTTCTTCCAGTTCGCCAAGCTCTTACAAGCTCCACCACCCGCTGTCATCAAGACCATCGACAATCCCAAAACGCCAGATTACAAGGATCCAAAGATAGCTGCCGTACGTCTTGCCTAACATCGACCCCAAAATGACGCTTAGTGATACTCTTATTAGGTGGCGGGTCTATCGGACGCTACATACTGCTTGCTTTTATTGACGATTGAGAATTGCTGGAAACATTCCCGCAAAGACGATCGCCGTGACGAGTTCGTCAAGAGTATCTTCCCTATCATGACAGGCTCACTGAAGCCCCTCTGCGAATGGCTGGTGACTCAACCACTGGGCGATGGGACGTTCGCGGGGCCGGGCTTCAACTACTTTGATTATGCGGAAGGAGACCCTCTCGTGGAGATCCAGGCTTTGGCGGACGCTGTGGTGGCTAAGTTTGGGAGCGACGTCCCGAAAAGTATTTCCGACGCAGTAACTTCGCTGAAGTCGCTTAAGATCAACCTTCATCCTGTGAAGAAGGCCGCCCCCTAGTAGCCGAGAAAGAAAGCATAGGTTTCAGCTAACACTTGTACAAACTACATGTAACACAAAGTACACGATTATGCACAGACCTGCCAACGCCTCCAGACATGTATAACAATACACCTCGCTTATCATACTCCAGGACCAGGGAACTTTGGCTGTCGTGAATACCAATGCTAAAACATCTGGAGGTCATCAGGGAGTTCAGCTACTGTAAGGAATTGGCCTACCTTCTTTCCAGGAGATCCAGGCGATACGGGGGTATGCATCGGGAGGCCACGGCCTCCACCAACAGCAGCAAGGTTAACGGCGGACATCATCATCCCAGCCATTGCTGATTGAGGGGTTAACAAAGGAGTCGAAACAGGGGTGGATGGAGAGAATTTAGATAAATCTTTTCGAAGCGGGATACTGATATGTGGAAGCATGGCACATCCTGTGTGTTTTTGGTTGAGTCGAATGATGGGTAATATGGTTGCGCCAACCAAAGTATCATCTGTCCCCACCCTCATTGGGGGAGGACGAAGAGTTGCTACAGGTGTGTTGTTGGGGTCAAGGGGGTCAGGAGCAAGTGGTGAGTCACAGAGTATGGATGGGGTATCTTTGCACTCCTACTTTGGCTCAGGCATTTGCATCAGCTCAAATACTTTGGACAGTTTCGATGTTTCTCAGAACCTATTGTCCTTGGAAATGAGACCAGATATGTCAGCATGTTCAACAGTCCAGCTTTTATCGACTTCATGCAGGATTGAAAAGAATACGGGAACATAGCCTGGTAGAACACTGCTCTTCAAATCCTTGTTCCATTTTGCTGTCACATTGCCTACCAATGGAGTGTAGACTCTCACAAGTTGTCTCAAAGGTCCTGATAAATCAGAGATTAATTAGTGATTGAACAAAAGAGAGCTTGTGGCCCATGTTTCAACAAATATTGAGATTGTCCATTCTGTTGTTGAAAAATGTTGCCATATAGCTGATCGCCGAAGGTGATTGGCAATTGTCTGTCACAAAGAATTTAGAATGGGCCAGTGCCAACGTTCTAAATGCTCTGTCAAAAGGACAGTTGTGTCCATTCACCCAATGTCTTGGAATATCTATATATATGTGGATTCAAGTGCACCTTGACAGATCTTAGGAGCATCGACTGTAAGGGCAACCTCAAGATGGCCGCACAGCGCAGGCCTAGCAGAGGGAGAATCCAAAGTATGAATAAGTCTAACTACAATACATGAGAGAGCTGCTCACCTAGCAGAGGGAGAATCCAAAGAGAACAGGATAGGGATTCTCCATGCTAGGAAGCGAAGTATATACTGTAGTAGCGTGGGAGGAATGAAGGATAACTGTACAGTACACCAGCCACAAGTCCGAACGAATATCACAAGGTACAAGGGGGCATGTGATAATGAAGTGGAAGGGGAATGTACAGGAGTCGTGCCAGCGACCTGGGGGAGTAAGAGCAAGGAGTAATGAAGTGGGGAAAGAGGATAGGGGTAGCCCGGACGAGCCCCGAAGTGTATATACGAGTCCGAGCGAGTCCGAAGCGCGGGAAGACTTCGGAGTCACCGGACGTGACTCGGATGCGAAAGGAGTGGATGGAAAGGAAAAGGGGACGAAAGGGAATGAAGGGGATGTAGGTAAGAGTCCGTGGGATGAAGGAAAGGAGAAAGGAACGAGGAGGAAGGGGACAGGGACAGGGGAATAGGAGAAAATAGGAGTGTCCCCTTACATCACCCCCCCTTTAAGGTTGCGGCGACCCGACGCGAAGATTCCTGCCTGCCACGCCATGAATTCACTAGACCCGAAACTCCGGATTGCTGCGAGAAGATGTCGAAGTACGATTGCGCAGAGCCCGGAGCCTTCCGACTGCGCCAGCGCTCCCAGGACTGGTCCAGTGCTGTAGGAGTCATCCGGAGTGGTAGAGGAGTCGTTGGAGTCATTGGACTCGTGCGGAGTAAGCGTACTGCGTCCGGATGACGATCATGGAAGTCCTTGACCTTCTGGGCAGCATGCTGGAGGTTGCTCGCGGGCTCCCAGGAGTCGTGCTCGATACCATAGCCTCGCCAGCGCACCAGATACTTCAGGACCCGACCAAAACGTCTGCTATTCCGGACCTCTTCTACCTCGTGTTCCTCTTCTCCATCAACGAGCTGCGGAGGTGGCGGAGTGACAGGGCGTCTACCCGGAATGGGGTCTGGAACGAAGGGAGAGAGTTTGACCACGGGGAAGACGGGATGGAGACGGGATAGGCCTGGAGGGAGCTGGAGTCGGTATGCTGCCTTGCCAACCTTCCGGACGACCTTGTAAGGACCGAGTCGTGCGTGTCCGAGTTTCCGGGAAGGTCGGGCAAGGTTGATGTCCGACGAGTCCAGCCAAACCTTGTCACCCGGTTGGTACTCCGGAGCAGGAGTCCGACGCTGATCATAGTAGCGCTTCATGTCGTCCTGAGCTTTGACCAATGCGGACTGAGCTTCATCAACTGCGGACTTCATCCAGTCTACAAACTCGTTTGCGGACTCCATCCGAGACGGCGGCTGATGAGGTTCGAACCCGAGACGAGGGTGACGGCCGGTATCTAGGAGGAAGGGCGACTGCTGAGTGGACGCATGGACCCGGTTGTTGTACGCGAACTCTGCGATAGGTAGGAGTCGGGCCCAGTCATCCTGACGCTCTCCGACGAAGATCCGGAGATAAGACTCGAGTTCCTGGTTAGTCCGCTCTGTCTGTCCGTCGGACTGAGGGTGATATGCAGTGGAGGCAGCCAGCTTGATTCCGAGCATCCTGTAGACTTCTCGGGTGAACTCTGCGACGAATTGCGGACCCTGGTCGGACACTACGGACCGAGGGAGTCCGTGCAGCTTCCAGACGTTCTGCAGGTACAAGTTCGCGGATCCGAGGGCGGACACTGTGGTGTGAGTCGGAATGAAGTGGGCGCGTTTGCTTACGGAGTCGACCACATTCATGACAGCGTCAAATCCATCGGACTCCGGAAGCTCGACAATGAAGTCGACACTCAGACGATCCCAGCGTTCATCCGGAATAGGAAGCGGATGGAGTTCACCCATGGGCGGATGCCTCTGGGCCTTCGTCTGGAGACAGAGGTCGCAATGGCGGGTGTAGGATCCGACGTACCGGGACATGTTTGGCCACCAGTAGCTGCGCGAAATGAGCTCAAGGGTCTTCCATCTGCCGGCGTGTCCTGTGACCTTGGTGTCATGGTGCTGGGCTACAATAGTCCGACGCAAGTCCGGTGAGTCCGGAACGTAGATCTTACCCCGGAACATCAGGAGTCCGTCCGATTGAGACCATTCCGCACTTCGGACTGTCTTGCGACTGCCCTGGGCCTTCTTCAACTCCTCTGCCGCCTTTGCCACTGCGTCTTCGAACTTCGCATCTCGCACTCCAGTCCGGATAGCCGTGAGGATATCCTTCTCCTCCCCTTCAAGAGTGACACCCGTGGCACGGACGGCAAAGTAGGACGGCTTAAGTAAAACCACATCCTTGTTGTCGTCCTTACCGTCCGAGTGATCCGAGCGACGCGAGAGAGCATCCGGTTTACCCATAGTCCGACCCGGACGATGCAGGAGAGTGAAGTCGAAGCGGGAGAGGTATAGGGACCAGCGGGCCTGGCGACGGTTGAGTTTCTGGGCCTTGATGAAGTACTCCAGGTTCTTGTGGTCCGTCCAGATCTCGAATGGAGTCTCCGCGCCTTCAAGGTAGTGCCGCCATTCTTCGAGTGCCCGGATGATTGAAAGCATCTCCTTGTCGTGTATTTCGTAGTTCCGCTCCGCAGCCTGTAGACTTTTAGAGTAGAATGCGACAGGATGCCATTTACCATCATCCGGATCCAGCTGCGACAAGACTGCACCCGTAGCGTAGTCCGACGAGTCCGCTTCAACCCGGTACGGCCGATCCTCCTTCGGAAAGACCAGAACAGGTTCCGAAGTGATCAGCTCCTTGATCCGAAGAAATGCGGATTGAGCGGAGTCGTTCCACTGCCATTCTTTTGCGCAGGTGAGGTCAAAGAGAGGCCGAGCAATATGCGAGTAGTCCTTGATGAAGCGGCGGTAGAAGTTGACGAACCCGAGGAAGGATTGGAGTTCAGTCCGAGTCCAAGGGGTCGGCCAGTCCGCGACTCCGGAAACCTTTACGGGGTCCATCTCGATCTTACCCTCGGAGATGACGACTCCGAGATACTCCACCTTGGTCTGTTCGAAATCGCACTTGTCTGCTCGGAGGAAGAGCTTGTTCCGCTGGAGGATCTCTAGGACTCGCTTGAGAACCCGGCGATGCTCTTCGCGTGTCTTGGTGTAGATCAGAATGTCATCCAGATAGATAATGACCACACCTTCCGTAATGAGCTCCCGGAAGAGGTCGTTCATCATGGTCTGGAAGGTAGATGGGCTGTTGGTCAGTCCGAAGAACATCACCAAGGGTTCGAAGAGTCCGCGCGTAGTCCGAAATGCGGCCTTCCACTCGTCACCCTCCTTGATCCGGACGTTGTTGAAACCCCATCGGACGTCGAGCTTGGAGAAGTATCGAGCGTTCCGGAGTTTGTCCACCAAGTCCGAGATGAGTGGGAGCGGGTACCGATTCTTGACTGTCATGTTGTTGAGCTTGCGGTAGTCCTGGACCAAGCGGAGCGATCCGTCCTTTTTCTTGACAAAGAACACTGGGGCGGCCATAGGTGACTTGCTGGGGCGGATCCGACCAGTCCGAAGATTTTCTTCCAGAAATTCGTCCAGCTGTTTCTGCTCCGCAGGGGACAGCGGGTAGCACTTGGTAGAGGTCGGTTTTCCGCTCCGTCCAGTAGCTCAATGGCGTGGTCCCACGGACGCGGCATGGGCAGTTCATCAAAGGACTCCTTTGCGAAGACGTCCTCGAATTCCTGAAGGAAGTCCGGGACTGCGCTGTTCCGATGATCGTGGGGTTTGTTGCGCTGGAAAGCCAATGCGAGGCGCTGCGAGACCGTCTCCGAAGCCCGGATGTGTTCTTCCTGAAGACTCCGAAGGTACTTCGGAGTCGGAGGAGGAATGGCTGCAAAGATACGGTCACCCTTCTCAAGTCCGGAGTCGTCCGGAGTTGTAGTCTCGTCATCATCGTCGTCGTCCTCGCAGTCCTGAAGCTGTGGGAGATCATCAGAGTGCAGTTCCTCAACCCTTGGCATCGGACCCGTACGACACTCCCGGAGTCGCACGGACTCCTTGCGTCGGGCCAGCTTGTCATGGCGGAACTCCTTGCGACAGGTGTCGCATCCGGACGGACAACGGCTCATGGTCACATCCTTCGTCTGCCAGTCGATCTCGGGGTTGTGCTTCCGAAGCCAGGTGTATCCGAGGATGATGTCCTGCCGTCCGATGTTAGTGACTGCGAAAAGCATCCGTTCTGTGTGATCCTTGAACCGGAGTACAAGGTCCACGACTTCAGAGATGGATCCGTTTTCGTTTGGTGATCCGTCGACATTGAAGACCGGAATCGGAGCGGACAGCTTGCGTCGGGTGAAACCATGGGCATCAGCGAAGCGCGGATGCATGAAGACTCCGGTGGCCCCGCAGTCCACCAGGGCCTGAAGGGTGCATCTGTGTTGTGTATCCGTGCTCTGCACTTCAACGGGTATATCTAAGGAAAGCTTGCCGGGCAGCGCGGAGATCTTATAGCTACTGGGTAGCCGCCGTTCCCACTGCGGGCGAAACCTTCGGAGTGTGCGGATTGTAACCGGAGTCGCTTGCTTAACGTCGGATGAATCATCGGATTGATCGGAGTCATCATCTCGTATTTCGTCTACGCTAAGACAAGCAAATCGGTTATTTACCAACGAGGTCGCACTGATCACTCGTTGGTCCGGACAAAATCCGCCGTGCCCGATTCCTCAACCGGGGCCGTTCCCTCACCATCTATTCCTTCCGAAGTTTCCGCACTTTCTACAACATCGGCCGCGGTCAAGAGATCTTCAATGGCGGACATCCGCTCCTCGGTGGTCATGAACCGGACATCGTACCGGAGTGGGCACTCGCGGGACATGTGGCCGGGCTTGCCGCATCGGTAACAGAGCTGTGAAGTGGCAGGTCGGGAGCGGGTGTGGTCGACGTCCATAGGGACGCCCGGTGAGAGAGCCTTCGGAGGAGGCGGGGGTTGGAAACGCGATTGCAGAGGTGGGAGCAGAGTCCGAGGCACGGGAAGTACACCCGCAGGAGTCCGAGCGACTCCGGAATTGGCTGCTGGTCGGACGAGGGGTCCGGAGTGTCCGGAGTTACCGGAGTGCATGCCAAAGTGGAAGGACTGGTTAGCAGCACGATTGTCAGCAACCCGCTGCGCTGCTCTGTACCATTCCTCGAAGTCATCTTCGTCCGGACAGTCTGCGGACTTGGCAACGCGGCTCTGGATGATGGAGTCCAATCCGCGGCGGAACTTCATCGTGATGTTGGAGCCCTCGGTGTATCCGGATTGGTCTACGAGATCCCGGAACTCATCGAGGTACTCTTGGAAGGTCCGACGGCCTTGGTGGTACCGGGTGGACTCCAGCTTTAGCATGGCGGCTTCGCGTTCCCGATCCGGAAGGAAGCGAGTCCGGAACTCGGTTGCGAAGGCGGCCTAGGACTCGAAGTACGGATCCTTCGGACTCCAGAGCACCATGTCCGCGTACTCCTTGGCACGATCCTTCTGAAAGAAGGAGAGACACCAGAGGATTTTGGCCTGCTCGTTCGGAAAGTGGTCCGGACAGAGCTGGAAGTAGATGGAGCACGCATTGTAGAATGCACGGCCATCCTTGCGGTTTCCGTCGAAGATTGGGGGAGAGGCAGGCTTCAGACGGGAACGCTGAGTGTTTTCGGATCGACCCGGGGCGTGCTGGGAGGCTTCGGTGCCCCTCAGCTCGGAGTCCGGAGTCGTTTTCGGAGTAGTCGGACGGGGTGTTAGGAGGAGTTCTTCGATTCGGGCAAGTGTATCATGGATGGAACGGATTTGGGTTTGGTGTTCGTACGTCTGAGCCCACAAGGTCTGCAAAGTCTCGGAGTCCGGTCCTGAGTCGGCTGGCTCGGATGGCGGGATCTGGCTAGAACCGCCCGTCATTTCGGAGTCGTCAGGGGAGCGAGGGATGGAGTTCCTTGTGTCCTCAGAGGTGGGTGGGAGTAGCAGGAGAGCGTCCGGAATGTCCGCAAAACCGGAGAGACGTCGGGAACGAGTCCGGAGTGGCGCAGGACGTTTTCCGTAGGGCTCTGGTGCCAGGATGGGAGATCCTGTTCTGCTGTAAGGGCAACCTCAAGATGGCCGCACAGCGCAGGCCTAGCAGAGGGAGAATCCAAAGTATGAATAAGTCTAACTACAATACATGAGAGAGCTGCTCACCTAGCAGAGGGAGAATCCAAAGAGAACAGGATAGGGATTCTCCATGCTAGGAAGCGAAGTATATACTGTAGTAGCGTGGGAGGAATGAAGGATAACTGTACAGTACACCAGCCACAAGTCCGAACGAATATCACAAGGTACAAGGGGGCATGTGATAATGAAGTGGAAGGGGAATGTACAGGAGTCGTGCCAGCGACCTGGGGGAGTAAGAGCAAGGAGTAATGAAGTGGGGAAAGAGGATAGGGGTAGCCCGGACGAGCCCCGAAGTGTATATACGAGTCCGAGCGAGTCCGAAGCGCGGGAAGACTTCGGAGTCACCGGACGTGACTCGGATGCGAAAGGAGTGGATGGAAAGAAAAAGGGGACGAAAGGGAATGAAGGGGATGTAGGTAAGAGTCCGTGGGATGAAGGAAAGGAGAAAGGAACGAGGAGGAAGGGGACAGGGACAGGGGAATAGGAGAAAATAGGAGTGTCCCCTTACATCGACTGCCAAAGGACAAGATACACTGGGTCAAACATGTAGTAGTCGTCTACTCTGAAAGTGATTAACACAAATGGTCAGTGGATTACGAATGACCTTACAGAAGCTATTCTCCCAATCACTTTCGTCATCAAGTGATCCTTTTGGGGAATGAATAGTTCGAACATTCTTAATCTTCCCTCTGAGCTGTTTTCGTGAGCTCTGGGGTGGGTAATTATCGTCCCATAAATAACAGTTCAATGAAATGTCTGAGCGTACCTTGCTGATCAAGCTTAAAGGGCTCCACACTTCAGTGCTTGTGTCCTCAGCCACTGCAGTAGCATAGTCTACTCAGAGATCTTTGCATAAATCTGTACCAAGCTAATTGTTGTAGTATTAACTTAGATGAAAATTCAAGCCTGTTGTAGTCCAACTCACTGGCTCCAACAATGACTCAAGACGTACTTGAGCATCATTGCAGACCCTTGCTAGCCTCATGTTATCTGGCTTGTGTCCACTTCTGCATATGTTGATGATGTTGTCTAGTAGACTTTACCCTCTTGTTCAGTATAGGTGAGATAGTGAAAAGAGGCTGATGCATACCCTTTTGCCTTGTGTTTGAAGCAGGGATAGTACTCCTCGAAGCACTCGTCTTCGAGGATTGTGGCAGTGTATTGCACAAGGACCGATACCTGTGGAGAAGGCCATTCAGGCTGTACTGTTTCATAGAATTTGGCAGCTGCAGCCATCTTGTGAAGTAGTTCAAGAAAGGCAAGGGGACAAGGAGGCAAGGCTGTGTGGCCTTACTGTTTATATACAGTGCTGCAGTTTTGACATGGGGAAAGCATAAGGCAATTCATGGCCAGACAGCCTTCCCAGCGGTTATTCATTGAGTGCCACAGAAGATCTGGGGTTGGGGTTGGGGGCAGCAAAACTATTTGCCTCCTATTCAACATGTGATCTGTACTTGGAAGTAACTGGTGCAAAACACAAACCCATGGCAGGACTTGAACCCGCAACCTCCAGATCCCCTTACTCTATAGAAGTCTGATGTCATAGCCATTAGACAATGTGGGCCTTTTATTAAGCACTATCCATAATCAGTAGGTGGTACTCAGTGTTTGCTCAAGGTCCATACTGGATGAGAAGTGGATAACAGTCCAGTGTCAGTATGTACACTGTAGAACAAAGTAATGAAACTAGGGAAGGCAAGGCCATATTTTCCTTGACGCTCAACAACAAGGATCCATTGGTATGGTTGTTCATCTGTTCATAATCACATCTGATACTTCGTCAATAAAGGTGGGGTTAAAGAGGGGGAAAGTGGATAAACCTTGAACACAAGAGCAATTGCATCTGGGATAGCATTCACCAGGGTGGTACCTGCAATGACTTCATTGTTCTTGCTTGGATTTGCAAGATGACATTGATGTGGTAATGTGCCTCTGAAATCCTTCTGTAATTGTATCAGCAAATGGGACAAGAGCATGCTGGCTGAGCAGTTCTTCTCAATGGTAACTATTGAACACAGGGATATATCAGATGCAAAGCTATCAAGATGGCGAGGACATACATGTCTGATTGCTAGTATTAAGGCCTGCAGGTGGGTTTGTTATTGTCACCTTCACAGTGGCGAGATCTGTGGCCACACTAGTATGTTTACCCTGAGTGTATAATCATATTACACCATTGAGTTTAGTGGATCAAGAAGGGAACTCGCCATAATTATGGACATTCACTCATTCATCCACTTCTTATCCAATGCTTGTGTGGTGGTTGTGTCTGCTGAGAAATTATCAAAGGGGACTGACCCTGCCAACTAAAAAATTGAGTCAAGGACTGCATATAATGGATGGAAGAGCAACTGACAGTGTAGGCAGTGATGCAATCTGTTATCTTGGCTGTTGCAGCAGTAAACTTGCTTTCAGCTGCTGCTTTCTTGGCAGCATCTATTTTAAACTTCAATAGATTATTATTATTTTTTCACAACATCGGCTGCTGTGGACAGGGCCTTCTCAGTTGCAGCAAGAGCACTAAAATACAAGTTAGGTTAATAAAAGCAGAGGTTTCAGTTGCAAGTTGACCTCTTCAATATGCCAGGCTCTTTCTTCTCTGCCTTGACCTTATTGAGGGTTTGATAGCAATATTTGGTGAGCACCATGGACTGGGAATGGAACGGCCTTCGAATCCACTTAACTAGCTTTACCAGATCCTCGATATCTAATGGTGTGGCATTCTGATACAGGAAAAGTTAGAAGGCACTATGAGCGCAAGTTAGGGATGTTTTTTACCAATAAAAGCCTAATGAATTCATCCCATGAAGGCTGATCAAGCTTTTCGATGACACTACACAAGTAATTAGCCAAGTGTCAGAGGAGATGTGCAAGACAGCGTACTCTTTGGCAGCCTTCCATAATTCCTTTCCAAGTAAATCTCTTCACTTTTCAAGCACCTGGCTTTTGTCTGTGACAAATGCTAGCAATCCTTCCATGACCATTACAAATTTAGTGGCAATGACAAACGGCTGGGCCCGTTTTGGAGGCTCAGTCACATATGACTCAAGAATTCAACCCAAATTTACCCCTGTATCGCTGGTGAATTGGCTTTCAAATCCCTAGACTTTGGCTTGGACATTGGTGTATGCCTCTGATGAGATGAAAGAAGGTGTGACCCTTGAAGTGTAGTGCAAGGTCAGAGAGTATGTCCTATGGCATAAGAAAGGATGGAAGGTTTACGAACACAGTTGCGAATGCAGCAAACTGTTTATGCACACCTTCAAGAATGGTATGGAATAGTGCAAGATCATCATGTTTCTTGGCCCAATCGAAGTTGTCGGGTGGTTGCCCCTTGATGAGTCCCTAAAGTAAGTCAGAACGGAGGATCAAAGAAACATGAGCTAGGTCATGCCTTGAACATCTTGCCTCCAATCTCATTAAGATTCTCATGGAGTAGAACTCTATTCTTCTCCCAGGTATTTGCATAAGAAAGATGAGTCATGACATTGCGGTCGCTAGGCCAGTCCTTAGTAGACTTGTCGCCTAGCAGGCAGATGAGGTCAGTCACAGGAGGCGCCTCTCCTCCTGGTGTCATACTTCAAATTCCAAATTGAAGTAAGTGACATGAATATTGGTGTTTTGTAGCTATTTCATATGCTACTATGAATATTGTGTTTTGTGGCTATTTCATATGCTACTACAAAACCAAGACATATATTGGCAAGTTGAATCAAATCAAATGAACCTCACATTATGATACAGACATTATTTCTTTCTTTCCCCTATTCCCCTATCGACTTCTGGGACTTCTAATTATTATTCTAACATTCTGCTCAAGTTAAATAACGTCATATAATCTATGATGTCATAGGAATTTGAAGAATAAGCTAGGATGTATAGATTAGACCCCAATAGGCAGTAAGTCATCATTTATTAGGCTTGGCTATTACAAATCAAAGATCTACTCTGCCAAAAGCAATATGAGTCATATAGGGTCATTTAGCATAGCCTTGAGATGTTTGGCACTGCACAGCCTTCCTCCCTTGTAGTCTATATAAACCCCAAATTGTAGTAGATAAAAAAAAAAAGAAGAATACACTTGAATTCTCCATTCATTCCCTTCCCCTTCCTCCATTTCTCATCCTCTTCCCTCCATTCCTTTTGCAGTGCCTACTTTTTATTAAGTAGAATATTACTGTTAGGTTGCATAGTAAAGAATAGACTTGATTAGTTGATAATTGAGTATTTTGACCTGTGAAACCCTTGCTAGAGAAATAAGATTAAGTGTCTTGTGTACACCTCTAAGTCTTTATACTTTAGTGATTGCTCCCCAGTTATATTGATTTTGTATAGACCATTGCTGGCTAAGCATTAGACTATAGAACAATTCTATAGGTGTTTAGTAAATATTGGAAGTGATCTAGCAGAAATGTCTGACCTAGAGCTTCAATCAGTTGAATCGTCATATTGCAGTTTTGTATTATTGGAGCCATTGCTAGTATACTCAGTCAGGATTATCCTTCGTCTTAGTATTACTTGTCCCAGTCAGTTTACCATTTGTTTGTGTCTACCAACATATTATTCACTTGTTGAGTAGTCTGTATTGTTGTGTTGGGAAGTTTATCTTAACTTCTTGCTCTTACCTCTAATCTTTTTTCCCCTTTTTACTCCTATTTCCCCTATTTGTACTACTTTATAGTATAATCCCCCCAAAAGCCATCACTATCAATAACACACCTCTAGCCTGCAACAACTTGGGTGACTGTTCAATCTATCTAGACTGATCCAACTACATCCAAAGCATTTAGTGAAAACCCCACTGAGTGTGACACTGGCGAAGGAACTGTTGAGAGTTCAGAGAAAACGGATGAAACAGGGGTACTGGTCATGTTGGCATAAGACATTGTGAGTCACAAAATTAACTCAGACAGTAGGCAAAACCAGGATTTGGCTGGATTTTATGCAGAGAGTGCAGCATATCAGTGTCAGTTCGCTGTAAGGGCTGCGACCCTCGTCTCATGCATGTAAAGCAGCACTTATAGGCGTGGCCTGCCTAAGTCTCAAATTCACATTGATACATCGCTTCCAGCCCAAGACCTATGGAATTGCCATAACAGAACACTGAATCAGTATAGGCTTTTCCCTTGTGCTTCAGAGAACCCACACCCGGCACTCTTGATGTACTCAAGACACATTGTCTTCTCATGTCTGTACACATTACTTGTCTACGGCGCTATATGTATGCATGACTTTGTACATAATGAGTAGACCTTTCAATTCACAAAGCATGAGGTGAGGGTGAAGAGAACACTCACATGCCATCTAAAGTGAACTTTTTATTCTGAGAAACGAGGAGTCCTGCCAATATTTCATATGCAGCAAGTTTTCTCGGCAACTTCAGATTGACTTTATGGGACAGTTCAACTTTAGGAATGGCTTTACTGTTTGAATAAGCGCTGATAGAGGTTGGCTTGGACTCAGGGCTGTAGCCAAACAGTGCATGATCGTTTGACGGGCATTTGGCGCTTAACACGTATCCCATTTCCTCATCTACCATGTTATTCGAAGTCTCCGTAAGTCCAAATCGCGAAGTGTTGTTCTCGAACTGAAGCAAGCTCCCAGCGGAAACTTTTCTCGCGGTCAGACCGCGTCAAGGGAGTTGATTTCCATCCCACAGAGCCATGGCTGCTCACAGGCCTGTATAATGGAACGGTTAACATCTACAATCACGAAACCGGCGCCCTTATCAAGACGTTTGAAGTCGCAGAGGTTCCGGTGCGCTGCGTGAAATTCATCGCCCGCAAGAATTGGTTTGTCGCGGGATCAGATGACTTCCAGCTTCGCGTTTTCAATTACAATACACACGAGAAAGTCACGACATTCGAAGCGCACCCGGATTACATACGGTTGTCTCGCCGTTCACCCGTCGGCGAGCATAGTGATAACGGGAAGTGATGATATGACGATCAAGGCATGGGACTGGGAGAAAGGCTGGAAGAATATCCAGGTGAGTATTGATCCCAGGATGTCAGTCAGAATGTCAACGAGGGTCAGATCTATGAAGGCCATACGCATTATATCATGAACCTTGCGTTCAACCCGAAAGACACGAACACATTCGCCTCGGCGTGTCTTGACCGAACTGTCAAAATGTGGTCTATTGGCTCCCCCACCCCGAATTTCACGATGGAGGCCCATGAGAAGGGGGTGAATTACGTCGAATTCTATCCCGGCGCCGACAAACCCTACCTTGTTACCACTGGTGATGATAAGACAGTCAAAGTCTGGGACTATTTGAGCAAGAGTTGCGTTCAGACGATGGAAGGCCACACCAATAACGTTTCATTCGCCGTATTCCACCCCAACCTCCCCATCATAATATCCGGTAGTGAAGATGGCACAGTCAAAATATGGAACAGTGGCACGTATCGCATCGAAAACACGCTTAGCTACGCATTGGAACGCGCCTGGTGTGTATCCTTGCGGAAGAGCGCAAATGAAGTCGCCGTTGGGTTCGACGAGGGCGTCGTAATCGTCAAACTAGGTCGCGATGAACCGACCTTCAGCATGGACCATTCAGGCAAACTCATCTATACGCGCAACAACGAGGTCATGTCCGGTAACCTCCAGTTGATCTCAGACGAGTCGGTGACGGAGGGCGCCCGCATCCCCATCCCAGTCAAGGAGATCGGCACCACTGAGGTCTTTCCCACATCCCTCATCCATTCACCCAATGGTCGGTTCGTGACCGTCGTCGGCGACGGCGAGTATATCACGTATACAGCATTGGCATGGCGCAACAAGTCGTTCGGGAATGGCATATCATTTGCATGGGCGCCAGATTCGAACACATACGCGGTCCTCGAAAGCAAGGTTAAGCTAAAGGTATACAAGAACTTTAAGGAGCGAGGTGGCGTTGGAATGAAAGGCGTCGGAAGCTGGTCTATGGATGCGCTACATGGGGGAACTCTGCTTGGTGCGCGGGGCGCAGGATTTGTTATGTTCTGGGACTGGGACAGTGGCGAAATCGTGCGCCGAATAGACGTCGATGCCAAACAGGTGAGCATCACGTTTACGCCAACCTGCATACTTTTATCGATTTTTGGAAGGTGTACTGGTCCGGCACTGGCTCATTGGTAGCCATCGCGGCTGAAGACTCTTTCTACATCCTGCGCTTCGATCGAGAAGCATACAACGAGAAGCTGGAAGAAGGTGCACAGATAACAGACGAGGGTGTTGAGGAGGCCTTCGAGGTCATAGCCGATGTCCCCGAAAGGTAAATCAATCATCCTTTTATGCTCGCTCAAGCGTGAACGCCCCTCGTTCCAGCGTCCGAACTGCTAAATGGATAGGCGATTGTTTTATATATACAACAACGACAAACCGCCTATGTTACTTTGTCGGCAGCGAGTCCTACACCATCAGCCCTTCGACACGTACGTCCTCTGCTCATTATGCGGTAGCTTAAATAACTGAAAGGCTCGACGTTCTATTAGTCCACTGTACCTTATGGGCTACATTCCTGCCCACAATCGTGTATACCTCGCAGACAAGGATGTCAATGTATTCAGTTATTCGCTCTCTCTTAGCATGGTGGAGTACCAGACGGCAATACTCCGGGGCGACATGGAATCTGCAACAGAAATCCTACCAACACTACCCAAGGAGCAGCTCAACAAAGTCGCACGCTTCCTTGAAAGCCGAGGTGCGATTTTGCCCTCTAGTTGCGATGGACGGACTCATGATGTAGTTGGTTTCTAGACCTCAAGGAACTGGCGCTTCAAGTGACCACTGACCTTGATCATAAATTCGATTTGTCCCTACAACTTGATGACCTTGACAGCGCCGTCGAAATCGCTAGGATGGTGCCGGAGGCGGAGGCGGAAGCAAAGTGGAAATCATTAGGAGACCGAGCGCTTACGATTTGGCGATTTGATCTTGCCCGCGAATGCTTCGAGAAGGCAGGGGACCTGAGCGCGCTGATGTTGTTGCTGTTGTCTACTGGTGATAGGGACGGCTTGAATAAATTGGCTGTTTCAGCAGGTGAGTGATCGAGCTCTTGTTCCTTACATGATTTGCTTCGACTGGCTGACGGCACGTATTTCTAGAGGAGAAGGGTCAAAACAACCTTGCGTTTGCGATACTCTTGCAGCTTGGCGATGCAAAAGCATGTGTCGACTTGCTAGCTAAAACCCAGCGCGCTCCGGAAGCCGCCCTTTTCGCTCGAACGTACCTCCCAAGCTATGCACCAGTCGCAGTAGATGCATGGCATGCTGATCTTAAGGCCAAAGGCCGACCTAAAATTGCAGCTTCTGTAGCGCATCCCAGCAAACGTGCGGATCTCTTTGAGGAGGGTTGGGAAGACGCGTTGGCGAAGGAAAATCAAGTCGGCCAAGGTGAGTAACGATTAACCGTGAATTCGGTGATTTACTTATATTGTTAAATTTAGATGAACCGCGTGAGAGGCAGCCTTCCTCAGGCACAGAGGATGGCGTTCTTGTAGATGCTGCTTAGAAGGATTGTATTATAGCGACTTAATCGATTGGTTCTGCGACAGCAAGAAGCTAGGTTCGACTTGTTCCTAGATTATGCTTTCAAACCAACAGAGACGTAAGTAGTCTAAGTTGCACTTGTGAAAGATGAGGAAGCACATATGCATCGCTAATCATTGAACGCTTGAACGTTGAACGCTTGAACCATCAAGCGCTTGGTGTGGATTATGCGCTACAAGCTCATCCTACATTATCCCGGGCTGAACGCAAATACTTTGATGGCATCCTTTCTCTCCACGATCCCCAACCTTACAGCTTATGTTGCGAAGCAGGGTATATATCCTGCGGCACACGGTGGTTTTGCCGATATATGGATGTGTACGTTGAGCAATGAAGCATATCCATCGATTACACAACATGTAGGCGATTAGTTATTCATCGTTGGTCATTCTCAGTTGACGTACCCCATTTTACTTAGGTCGCCGTTAAAGTCCTTCGCTCACTTGGGAGCGGATTTAATGACGGGGAAAAGCATGAAAAGGTCCGCAAAAATCTGCTCGTCTCACTGGACTTGAATCATGAACCCAGTACACTAGAGACTGCGACGGGAGCTTGCAGTCTGGCTGAAGCTCAAGCATCCCCAAGTATTGCCACTTTACGGTATTGTATCGGACTTTGGACCCTATCCATCTATGGTCTGCCCGTGGATGGATAAAGGAAATCTAAACAATTATCTCAACGGCGATGGTCGATCCCTAACTGTAGAAGGCCGATACAAGATTGTAGGTCTAGGTTCAGTTGATTGCGCAAGTCAACTATCTATTAATGCGAAACTCGGAGCTGAGCCAAGTCTGCGCTGGACTAGCTTACCGTGAGTGCTCACTTCTTGTCGAGCGAACTTTGATTAACACCTTTTGATAGTACACTCCCACTCAGTAGTACACGGAGATCTCACAGGTGTATGCCGACCATCCTTTCTCTCTTGTCACATTCGCTGATTTCACCTAGTGCAACGTGCTCATCAATGGTGATGGAGATGCGTGTTTGAGTGACTTCGGTCTGTCAACCATTATTTCGGACCTGCAAGGTGTCTCCACCTTTACTTCATCAATCGGTGGAAACGTCCGATTCGCGGCGCCTGAGCTGTACGAAGTCGGCGACGACGATATCAGGACATTCCCCACTACGCATAGTGACGTTTACTCGCTTGGCAGCATAATACTCCAGGTGTGCTTTCTCCACGCCTACTAGGCCTGGCCTCTGAGTATATGTGTAGACGCTGACCGGGGTAATACCCTACCATTATATGAGAACGGATGGCCAGGTACTCATAGAGTTATCACGAGGTGTACATCCACGCCGGCCCCAAGACCCGATTGTCACGGAAGCACGCTGGGGGTTATTGTGTGCTTGTTGGGAGCGTGACCCATTGCGCCGACCCACACTAGAGGCCGTCGCCGAATGCCTTGAGGGCCCAGAAAGAATATTCCGCGCGGCCCCACCTGCACTCGCCCATATAGCTGGTCTCCATCCGGACGCTATGGTCAACCTCTCGCATGGGCAAAAGATGGAGACATGGAGAGCTCATTACGAAGGTAGGGTAGTAAGTTGACGATCTTGTGCATTTGAATACCTTGACTGATGGGGCACATCCCAGGTCGCTGTCAAGATGTTCAGGCTACCTTGGTCAACCCTAGAGAAAGGCGCAGCTCTGGAGGTTTGTCGTGCGATCGATCCTTAGCGCCTCGGTGCTTACTCCCTCTAGGAAATACGAAATATCGGACATATAGAACATGACCACCTTCTTTCCTATGTCGCTACGACGGAGTATGATGGTTTGCCAGGTGTTGTGATGCCATGGCTTTCCACTGATAATCTCTGCTCGTACCTGCCAAACACCTATGTTCCCGTTTCTCGGAAACTTGTCCTCGTGTGTAATCTCGGTCGCGGGATACGGAGAAGAAACTGATATTTCTATAGCTTCGACAAATTGCCAGCGCCTTGTCCCATCGTACGTGGCTCAGATCTATACTAAACTATGACTATTGAAGTCCGCGAATAGTCCACTCCACGGGCCTTGTCCACGGGGGAATGACTGGGGTACGTGCTTTCAGGCGTTCATCAGCAGTATAGATTAAACGCATCGCTACCTCAGTGGAACATACTCATTACCGATGACGGAGAGGCTAAGCTCGGCAATTTTGGGATCATGCCTATTCTATATCGGCACACAGAGCCTTCTAAGATCTCAGAAACCTATGACGAGGATTGCCGATGGGCTGACCCGATTCTTTGGTTTGGACGCACTGATGGCAAATCTCAGCCATCGGAAACGTTTGCCACCGATGTCTACGCATTCGGACGTGTGGTGTACCAGGTACTTGTTCTACCATTATCCGTGATGCGCATTTGTTGGACCGGTTTGATATAGATTATGACCAACGAAGAGCCATTCTATGACCCCTGTGACGATATGGACAAGTTTCGGTCTCTTCTGAAAAACTATACGGCTGCAACGTTTCGCCCTCCTCGACCCTCAAACCAGTCGGGCGATATCTGGAAGCTTGCTGAGGACTGCTGGGATGTTGATCATCGCAAGCGGCCAACGATGCAGATGATTATCTCTAAACTTCACACCATAGCCACCCCACCACCCACCTCGCCGTGGACTGTTAGAATGGGGCATCGGAGCATTCCTTTTGATCGTATGACGGCTCAGCGCGATGAGGGCCCGCGGGTAGAGATGACTCTTGGTTCACCCGTGTAATTACATTAAAAATTCTCATATAACGGAACATTCATCACTTTAATTTTTGATTAGGACTGGTATAAGATCATAACCCAAGGGCAGATAGCATCTCCTCGGTAGACAACTCGTTCAGAATATTTGACCGCCCCTCCCTGATCCTTGGTGATAGCTTTAATCTAATTATCCGCACGTCAGTACCTTCTTCTGAAGCATGAGCGATAACGAGGTTTACTGAGTGTGTTCCAGGCGGCGGAGCCCTTAAACTTGAATCTCGCGCGGACACTGATTTCGGTATCCCTACCAAGACTTTACTTAATAGGGCAGCCTGATTTGGAGAGTGATTGTCTCCGTTTCTTGAGTAGTAGCTCGCTTCTAAGGAGGCTTATAAATGAGGAGCAACCCCTATAGAATTTGGCGACATACTATTTGATGCTGTCGTTAGGTAGAACCCCGAGCCCCACATGGACTTGCTAGATTTGCGCACAAGATCGTCACGAAAATGGCAGCGTAGTATGTGGCACAGAGAACAAGATGCCTTGTAGCAGGGCGATATCGTTTCGGATAAATCGTCTCCGAGGGCGCATTGACGAGTGGCGTGGTGGGTGTGGAACAGAGGTTCCTCAATGAGGCGGTTATCAGGGAGCGCTTTGCGAAGCTCGGATCTATACGCAGAGTATTTCTGCAAATGGCTGGACCCTCTGTCACTCCAAGAAGAGACCTGGTAGATCGCTTTGATGGTAGGTCGTTTGAGCTTCGGGTCACGCAGCCACCTATCGTTGAAGTACGAATGCACTTTATTTACCGAATGAAGATGTGGATGGTCCCATGGTGAGTGGGGCTACGCACCTTCTAGGAAGACTGGGTCGGTTGGTTCAAGCCGTTTCATTATCTATGCGTGCCTAGTAGTCAGAATAAGAACCACCACCAACTAGCTTCAGAGTGAACTGACATTTTTCCCCGACGCGGCGGTCTGCACGATCGCTTGTCAGACAATTGAGCGTTTTAATATGAACGATGACATACGTTTGGGCTAGAAATAGTGAGCCCGGTACTATTACTTGCTTGCAGCAGCGTCAGATTGTGGTTGGTCAACCTTTTCAATTCCTACAATGCAGAATACTGGATTAACCCGGCGCCAGGGGGATAAAGAGGAGACCCAGATTACGCTGATATCATGTTGTAAACGATGTACGCCTATCTCAGTATTGAAAGCACATTCTAACTAGCAGAGCATGTGGCGGTCAACTATATATCGACGGCTCGATGCATCACTCACTAGGAAATCCTGAATGGACTGATTGATCGAATCCAGAATCTCTTCAAGTATAACCTCATCTCTTTTGGCTGTGAACCACTTTATGATACCACTGCGATCGCGAAGGTCAGAAATCTTGGCCGCTTCATTTTCCCATGAACTGCAATGACACCGGGATTGATGAGCGCCAGAGGAAAGGGTGTGGAATGCAAGAACCGTACAGCACGAGCTTTGCTACGCGTTGATATACCTGTTGCGGCAGCGCCCCGCCAGCTTGGAAGCCTTGCAACATGATATCAAGCCCCATAATCCTCTCCAATAGACTTGATATCCGTTCATCGTTGGCCAGGAATTGCTTATGAACGTTATCACCATGAGTCGTGTTGCTTCGCATACTGGTGTTATTCTATGCGTACCTGACTAACAGAAATAATATTCTCCAAGCCTGCGATACCAGCGTACAGTCCGGGAATTCCGACATTCCCTGCCATGTCCTTGATGACGCAGAGAGTGGACTGAAGACCTGTGAAGGCGGCATGACCTATGTTAGTCATGTCACTTGAGGAGGTCTTTGGGGATGGTGTGCGTGATGTCCTCGAAGCTGGGATGGTTACTTTCAACATTGTAGAATGAGGGAACTCATGAGCGCCGAAGCGGTGAAGTTGGACGTCGAGGCTGTGCATGAACTAAAAGCGGAGTCACATTAAATAAGGAAGGCGACCTTCCATATATAGACTACACATTCGCCAACATCCATATCTCATCCAAATTACACCCAAACTACATGCACACATATCTGTATACATACAAAGACAAAAAAAAACATTAGAGAGCAACTCCACGTAGTCGCACCCTAATGAAATTCCCGACTATCATACTCGGTATCCCCCATGAAAGAAAGGCAGCAGTTAATGAAACCTTCTTCTATGGGCGTATCTTCTCCCCTTTTGCGTTCCCCCATCACTTCTTTATCAGAATTCGAGGCACTTGCCGCTGCATTAGCAGTTGCGGCAGCTCTACTCTTAGCTGGTATAGTTGGGGCGGCGGAGTTGATAGTGGGCTATAGTAAACGGCGCAAGACGCTAGGACAGCCTTCTGGCTGGAATCAAAGGCAACGTGGCAGCGCAGTGAAGTTCATATAGGCCGGTAAGGACGGTGGTTAGAAGAGACGTACCTCCCAATAGTTAACCGCGGACTCCTCTACCATAAGCTCGTATATACAAAGTTTACCCTAATGAGCACGGCAATGCATCAGAAGGATCGCAGAAATGCCTTTCGCGGCTTTTTGGATACTTTTGCGGGCTTCGCGCTCCACTGAAGCTCAGAAGCCATGTCCTTAGCTTGGGATAGCCCGACGGCGTTGCGGACTATTCTTGGTTTGTACACACCTACGACATTTCGCCCTGCCCGACCCCCACTACAGCTCATTTCTGATGACATTCGGAGTTTTATTGAAGACCGCTGGGCTCCTGATCATTCCCGGAGACCGACGATGCAGACGGCGATGTCTAGACTCCATGAATTCGAAACCATACATGCCGCCTCGTAGTTTGGTCAAGAAATATTATTGCGTTGTACTATATTCTAAAGGCGCACTTTGTCTCTATCCTGTGTGTGAAAAGTCGTGTATTCAAGCCAACCCGTAAACGCCAACTTACGTGGCACCCCAAAGGAGAAATAGATAAATGGTACATGTGGAAGGAAGGCAAGGAGGATGTTTATATATCATCTTGCGACTTTAATGGTGCGGCAAGGTCTTTTTCTCGATGCTCTGGGATTCTACGTCGTCTGTCATTGACTCCGCGCTGTTATCCTCCTCCTCCTCTTCTTGAGGAAGGAGCACGTTGAGAAGGGATGCTACAACGCCAGCGGCTAAGACTAATAAATCACAAGTGTGTCAATACGAGATAGACTAGAGTGTTGAGAGAGATAACTCACAAGGTGTTTCCAAGATGATAGTGATGGAATCAAACAACCCCCGGAGCCCTGAGTTGGGGTTTTCGACACCGTCGAAAAGATGTGTGAATATCTCTGGCACAAGCAGATCTCCAAAGCCGAAGGCGAGTGCTGCGGCGAGGATAAAGCGATCCCTACGCGTGAATTTGTTGTATGATAACACGCGAACGCCTGATACCGCAACACTAGCAAAGAGGAAGGTGGTTACGCCACCAAGCACGGGATTGGGGACTGGATGGGGGGTCGAGTTGAGTATATAAGCCAAGCAAACGGGTGATTTTGGTGCTTACTGGCTAAAGAAAACGCCTGCGATTTTTCCAATAACACCGAAGAGGATAAGGAAGAAGCAACACCACCGGCCTGCAGTTCGGTTGGCGCAACGTGTGATAGCGATAACGCCGTTGTTCTGTGGAGTAATAAATCATATATATATATTATATATAGGTACGGGGTGGAAGGAAACAATGCTAAACCTGCGCAAAGATAGATAATGGCGTCACAGTGAAGAGAGCAGAGAAGAACCCGCCGATACCATCGGCCTGTTGGAGTATTAGTGTGAAGCCACATGTGCCACAGGAGGTTACGCACCAAGACGCCACCTTGAATGCGTGAGTCAAAGACATCGCCAGAGACTTCTTGACGGGAAACTTCGGCCGAAGCTGTAGTATCGCCAATGGCCTCCATCGCCAATGAAACTGGGATAACAATGATGAGTTAGGGAAGGAGGAAACATTTGAAACCACATACTGTAAACGGCAAGCATAGGAAGTATAGCTGGAGGATAAACGTCGAGTTTGAAGCGGTGAACCCTGCCCGGGAGTTAGGAATAGTAGACTACACACGGGAATAGTGCGTCTTACCAAAGGAACGTTATGGCTGGCGCGCTGTCGATCGTAGCACGGGAGATGTATCCACAAGCGCCAGAAACGATACATCCTACAACCAAGCCTACGATGATGGAGATATTCTTCATGAAAGGCGATCCGAATAATTCAGTAAGGACGATGGACGAGAATGAGAGGAAGCCGAGACCAATGAATTCGGGGGAACCCCATCTACATAGCAAGTAAACATGAGTGTCAGGGAGGGATCAACGGAGATGACATTAGCGTACGGCAGTGGTCGAGGGGCATTGATTGTGGGGCAGAGTTGGAAGATCCCTGTTTCGGGTCGGCCTTTACAGTCATTCGACCCTCCTCCCCAATTTGGTATGCCGGACTCCCCAACGAGCGATGCGCCGATCATGAGGATGACGGTGCCTGGCCAAGCAAATAATCGAGAAATGCATCTTCTCAAGTTCGAACTTACTTACCGGTAACTAAAGGAGGGAAGATCTTCTTTAAGGCACGTGGAGAAGCGAATGAGAGCGCAATCTCGAGGAATGCGCAAATTAGCGAAGTACCTAGGTGGTGAAATGCCTGAGTTATCTTTCGTTGCACCGATAATAACTGAAACTGAACTCACCGAGAACCATTCCATATGCGTCGGGGCAGGGACCACGTGTGATAGTTCCATCCGCTGCAGTAGTGGTAGGACATGTGCCATCTGCGTACATGGCATTGAAAATCTGAAAAAGAGATCTCAGTGACGTGATAGGTTGAGAAACAATGGAATACCTACAGCGCTAGCCGTGCTCAAGGTCGCAAAAACTAGTTCCAACGACGGTGATAAGACCTGTTCCAAGATAAAACCGCCCCCAGAGATGAAGCCTCGACATTTGGACCAAACTGAGGATGCCTGATAGATTCGACCATTGAGTTAATAAGAGATGCTGAGTTTATCACTCGTACGAACCGCAACCGATTAAGGAAGCAGAGATCATGTAAGCCGAGGTTTCGGCGTCCAGTCGCAGACTGCTGGCAAAAATGATAGGGGGCGTAATGAGACCAGCAAGCATGGCGAGGCAATGCTGCAAGCCGTTCGCAATGGCGAGGAGAAGGGGGAGTTCGTCATGTAGGCCGTAGAAGGGAGGAAGGCGCTTCTTTTGCTTCATAAAAGGAATATATGGCATGCACAAATACCCATAGTCGTAGTCGCCGAACCATCCTTCCTTAGTTGTCGCTTTTCGTTTGTATTGGCCGAGCTTTGACTTAATTGCTGAACCACGAGATGGACGTCCTGGGGTGCTGAGAGGGGGCTCGGAGTTGACACGCAAATCCGGAATCGGATCAGGTTGTTCTTTGTGGATAGACATGGATGTAAGAGGCGAAGACGTGCGAGTTGATGTGATGGACGTCAAGCTTCAAGAACATTTGCCTAGCCGTTTAAATGGATTCCGTGCGCCCATAGTCAGGTTCCTCATCCCCGATTGTCGACGCGCTTGGCTGGCATGCCATTGTGGACCTCCATTTGACTGTGGCTGGAGGAGAGATAAGGAAGATAAGCAACGTTCTCTGAAATAGGTTCCCCGAATGGGGCTGGAGCATCCCTGACTCTAGAACGCGGAGCGATCGTGATCGTGAGCGTGCTTCCGTCCCCCTCAGAGCACACGATAAGAATATAGTGCTTCTTAAATGCGTAGTACACCTGAGGGGAAAGGACCACCACAATAAGGCAAGACGACAAGTTAACGTTCGTCCATTTGTACAGCCAACGAAGTACTCCCGATCCTTCTCTTGACTGATACTACCTGCACTCACCAATCAATGCAAATTGACCACTGATAAGAAGCACATGAACGTAGACCTTAATTTCTCGGAGCGGACGGAGTAGCGACGATAGTACAGATGTGTTTCAAATTGAGGGTACCGAAAGCCGAGATTTGTCGACTGGACTATGGGTTTGAATTCATCTCGTCCCATTCCCTGTCTTCTTCCATATTCACATCTTCAACGCCTCGTCCGCCGCGTCCCATTGCCTCAGACACGGCTACCTTCCTTCCACCAGGGTTCAGGACTCGAAGGGGATCTCTGCTGTGCATGGATTCTGCCGTGGCGTATACGTGATCCCAGTTCGTCGAAACTTGGAAGAATCTACGCTTGGATTTGCGACTTGATGCCCCCCCACACTCGTACTGGTTGAAGCCGTCTTCTTGCCCTGGTACATCATAGTACTGATTGGTAATCAACGACATTCGCTTCTTGGGAGGCCGACGCTCTGCGGCACGGTGAGCGCTTCGCGTGTACCGTCGACTTGCAGACGAGTCTTCCGAGTCGTCCTCGGAGTCGGGTTGGTCGTCCTCAGAAGACGTGGCGTCCGATTCTTGAAGCTGGTAAACATATCTGGCGTGCTCTGACGCCGGTCACAAGCCATACATTATTCATGATGTCATGGGATGTTAAACACACTCACGGGCCAATTTTTTGTCTAGTTCGTCCTCTTCTTTGCGGAGCCCAAGATGTTCCCCTACGCTTTCGGAAGGAACGTCGTGCAGGCCTACCGACGGAGCGCACGGAAGACTCTGCAGCTGTTCTAGGGCGGTGACTCTGACGGTGGTAGAACCCTAGATTAGACAATACGTTACGATGAAGACAGCGCAGACTCACCGAACTTTCTCGAGAGAACCATCTTTGATATTACAGTCGTCCATGTTATTCGCCACGACTTCCAACCTGTATCGTGGACCAAACCATTCAAAATACTCATTCCAAGGGAGATTGGGGTCTATATCATCCTCTATACCTAAGGCACACGCCGTCTCGTATGTCCATGCCCGCGCTACGTTCTTTACGGTGTAACCACCGCCACCGAGCAAGATCAGGGGTATATTCTGTTTCCGAAGGAATTGCACACAGTGAGCATGTCCATGCATCGTGATATTGAAGCATCCGAGTTTGTCCCCTGATAGGGAGTCTGCGCCACATTGCAGTACCACGGCTGACGGTCGAAATACTTCGAGAATCTTGGCAATGACCTGACCAATTATCAAGCGCTGAAATGATAATGAAATGTGCGGAATTACTGACTGGCTCGAACACGCTCTTGAAGCTTTCGTCCGTTATCCCGTCCTTCAGCGGGACATTAAGCGCGTAACCTTTCCCCTTTCCCCTCCCTTTGTCGTCCTGCGTCCCAGTTCCCGGGAAGTATTCGCCGAATTTATGGAAACTACACGTCATAACGCGATCCGTTGTGTAGAACGCTTCTTCGACGCCATCGCCGTGGTGGCAGTCAATGTCGATGTAGAGAACGCGGGAGTACGTGCGCAGTAGCTCCAGAATGCCCAGGACTATGTCGTTGATATAGCAGAACCCGGACGCTTCTCGTTTCTTCGCGTGATGCAGTCCGCCAGCCCAGTTGATCGCGATGTCTGCCGCCCCCGAGGCTATCCTTTGAGCAGCCCCTGCAATGTCCTTCTTTTATTTGCGTTCTATGGGAGAGAGGCAGAATGCACGCACCTAGGGTTCCCCCAGCTGAAATCGAGCAAAATTCGAACAACCCCTCGAATGCTGGGTTGTCCTCGCCAATCAAGACTACTCACAGTAAGTTATACAAAGAGACATGAACAACGTGGTACTCACACCTCGTTCCTTGATAAGTGAGTTCCTCCGCCGTCTCAGGCGTCACCCTGTTCAAAAAATGAACATATTCGTCGGTGTGGAATGCGGTCATGGCCTCTGGCGTCGCTCTTTTCGGTCTCTACGGTTGTTTTAATGAGGTTTTCGGACTTGGCAATGGTAGATGCGCACCAGGATATGCATTTTGTCCATCATATCGTAAGCAGAGACGAGATCGTGGGTGAGCTTGATGCGATGGGGTTTCATTGGGTGTCCTAAGCCGTATGTATAGGCCCCGACGTCGCCTGCAGTAACGGTGAAAGAGCCAGCTTGATAGGTGTTTGTAGTACTTACTATCGTAGTAGTAAGCGACTCGCCGCTTCGACATTGCGGTTTCGTTCAAACTAACCTAGAGGTCAGAAGTTAATAAGTTATTAACGCAACTCGAGGGAGCCCTAATCTCCGAAGCGCAACGTGACTACGGCAAAGGCCGTCCACGTGGGGTCTTGGCCGCCTCACGGCCCTCACCCCAATATGGACGTGGAGGATGGTTTCGATAATATGGATCCGCGGGCCGCGCCGGCGGTAGCTCGCTTCGAAGTGCTAGGGCAAGGATTCAATGTATATCGCTAGCAGAGATGCTAGCAGCATCTATGAGCTCTAGGGCACATATGAGTTCTCATTCAGTGCATACTTCAAGTATTCAGTATCAATACTGACGACGTAGGATAAGTAATATATAGAATAATAGGATATATGCGGTCTAGATGATACAAAGCTCGTATAAATATATAAATAAGTACTTAAATAACCATGGCATAGCGAACGAGAAAAGCGATTATAAATGGATACATCATCTATGAGGCTACATTGCTCCGAAAGAAATCAACATAAATTACTCATGAGGTGGGAAAAGCGTCGCTTAGTCTATATTGCGTCCAGATAATAGTAGTATAGTTGAGACGACGGCCGCTTCAGTTAAGCCCCCTTGGACGGCATATGTCGTCAGGTCCAATGCCACTCGTGTCCGGCCGTTGGTGATTTTACCGAGCAGTTCTGGTGTGCCAGAGGATGTATCAAACAGAAAATATATGTCGGCCAAGTATTCTTTGGGGAGATGCAACAACACGTACGCAGATCACACCGTCGCCCGGAGCCCAAACATATTGCTTGCTAGCCACTTGCATGTCCCTAGCGCTATAAAGCCATCCACATCCAGGTCAACGTGGTAGTTTCTAGGAGGTAAGAAATGAGCTTACTTTCGCTGAGACGACAAGGATAGCCACTGGCATGTATATTGCTTGGGTACAATGTCTCGTATCTCAACTATAGGATGATTTTGCCACTCAATCACTACCACTGGGCTGCCTTGAGCGTCGTGCACGAATGTAAACCCCGGAGTTGGTGTGTCGGTTGCGATGCAATAATATATCTTATTTTGCGGGCCGGTAACTGTGCAGCTCAAGATTGAGGGATTTAACGAGAACGTGAAGGTAACCATGGGCGCCTTGGCTGCTGACGAAGAGTACGGCAAAGCACCAAAAACTGAGGGAGGAGCGCCACCGGGGAAGTTCGAGCCTTTTGTCCAAGCTGAGTAAGGATTGTTGATATAACATCGATGAACTGATGAAGAGTGCGGAAGAGCTTGTTAACGAGGTTTCTATGCAGCTCATGGCGTGCCCTATATACTCCCGCTTCGCCATCGAGAAATGCATAGCTAATTGGATGGAGCGGGAGGACTCGCGTCTCAGTACGGACGTTCATTACTCTGAGACTCGACCAGGTTCTGTGTCAAGGCGGGGAAGAGGTCCAGCACGACGACGAGAGGTGATGGCGGTACATTCCAGCGATATCACGCGGTGATGGACTTCTCGGGATAGCGGAAGGCGAGCTTGAGCGTTTCTCCGAAGTCCCAAAATGGGCATAGCGATCCCCGACATAAACGAGAGCGTCGTGCCAAGCCTTTTCAGTCAAGTTAAAGCATATGGCATCGGCCACAATGAATGTGAGGAGCAATTGGGCAGGGGAACAGTGCAGTGCCGTTCAACGAGTCATCCCTGCAAGGATACAAAAGCATAGTCTAATGGTGGCGCTGCGCGCGTGATCCCCTTCAAGGTGAATGGTGTTACTTCCGAAGTTCAACATTCTCTAGCGGCACCGACGACTAGGCAGTGTTTGAGAATTGGTCGAGAAAAGGCCCGGCGGCCGATCTTGTAGATCGACAACATCGGAATCCAGAGTCTTCACCTTCGTCGATAGCAGGTGCGAATGCCAACCGAGTGGGGGTTGGAAAACGAATTCCGCGTCCATCCCCAGAATACCGCCAAGGTAAGTTAGGACCGTTTGATGCATACACTGAGGGCGATGAGGTAGGCGTTTTCGTTCGATACTTAGTTGCACTGCTCTGGTTCATGCGGTGAGTGGATTGGGCACAGCTTCAGGCGAGAAAGTTACTTCCAGTGACCAGGTGCAAGTGGAAAACCCCGGCAATACCAAAAACGTTTGCCCTTCTACCACTTCTCGTATAAAACCCTCAAGCTGCCTTTGTCGGAGGTAGCGAACTATCTGAGGCTGAGTTTGAATGAGTGGAAAAACCACAAAAGGAAGCTGTGAGAATCGGCAACGAGCATGCCGCCATCACTGGCATGTTTCCTAGATTCAAGAATTCAAATATTCAACGTTAACGGCGCACCCAACCATGTTCCCACCAAAAGACGATGTAAGTGAAACAAATTAATGAACGCAATCCGAACGCCACGTGACGAACGGAACGGAGACGGAACGCGAACCAGACAGCGCGCGTGGGGCCGCTGGACTCGACTTCGCAACGCAACTGAGGGGAAAATCTACTTTTTGTTGTTAGGTATGTGTCTGCGCGCATTGTGTATCTTCTTTCCTCATGCGTTTGCTGAAGTACCCAGTCAAACACAATACATGTACTTGTTCACTCGGATCTCCCGCAACCTCAGCAGCTTGTTTTAATAGCGAAGGCTACATACATTATGTTCTTGACCGGACTTCGAATCTCCGAGCAGAAGCGCCAAAAGCGCAAAGCGACTCGTACAGTTACCAGTGAACCTTGGTTCCGCTCATCAAAAATGGGGAACCACATCATTTTATGATCAATACTTTCTCTCTCCCCGGATCCTTGGCAATTTCGAGTTCCCTGCACTATTTCGGTTTGAAGACGCGGGGGAAGACGCGGGGAGATTTACGCTTACGGGCTCCCACACACACACCGCTCCGCCGATCTGTTCAGTCTTGGAGATGATTGCGTAGATGCGTGTGAAGGCGCTATTGGAGTCCGGGAAAGCCTAAGATCTTCATCGCCATTTGACTTAACTTTGACTAACCACGAAGCTCGAACGGTTATCGACACGAGTGAGCCGCAACGACTTCATAGAAGGACCGGCCACGAGGCCAGAACGCGATACCCCTAATCTCCACGGTATATAAACCCATACTCAAGCAAGCACCTATGTCTTGGTTCAGTAGCTAGTGGCATCCAGTGCCTCAGGCCTCGTATACCCCGCTCTACACAACACAGCACCAAAGGCGTTACCTTTTCTACCAGTGATCACCACCTCGTCTCTGATCGCGATGGTAATGTCACGTTCAGCAAGGATAACCCTTCTCCTCATCATCGACATTATCTTCTTCTGGGTCGAACTTGTCGTTGGTGAGCAACCCTGTGGGTACCACTTGCTTCTTCTAATCCACGCAGGTTATGTGGTTGGCTCGCTCGCACTTGTGGCTGACAGCTTCCACATGCTCAAGTCCGTCTTTCCATTCGCTGTATTTCGAGAGCGCCTTTGACGCCCCGGGCCGTTGCAGCGACGTGATGAGCCTAGTGGTCGCACTCTATGCGATCAGGGTACACTCTTTTCGCCCTTCACTTCTAAGGACTGCGTGCACTGATAGTTATCCACAGCTGACTGCACAAGGCTCACCGAAGGACTCACGATATTCGTATGGATGGCATCGCGCAGAAATCCTCGCCGCTTTGATTAATGGGGTTTTTCCTCCTTGCACTGTGCTTCTCCATTTCCCTGGAGGCTATAGAACGCTTCTTCTCAATCCCGAGTAAAGTCGCCTTTCTCATATGCATGGATAAATGCGTTCTAATGACTCAAACTAGAAATCTCCAACCCACGCCTCATAGTCATCGTCGGCTCTCTCGGCCTAGCGTCGAACATTTTTGGATTGTTCCTCTTCCACGGTAACCCCATGTGGCGCATTAATCAACTCACTCTGACTTTCGTTATTTCATCTAGAACACGGACATTCACACAGTCACCCCACTCCTTCCACGCCGGCGAGACCTGTTCATGCTGCCCCCGAAGAAGCGTCACACCGCAGGCATACTCCTTCACCCGCAGGATCGCACTCTTCCGAGTCGCTGTCCGGTCACCCGGCTGCCACCCGCGCGTCCTTGGTCCAGTTCGCCAACAACATCGCGTACACGTCGCGGAATGGACATTCGCTTGCTGCCGAAGGCGTGCAACGGACGGCGCTATCACTGACCGATGATACACCTGCGAACCCGCAAGTTGATAACGACGGGAATATTTTAGCTGCGTCCGCGGCACTCGAGCTCGAGTCTGTTGTTGTTGACTATCAGCATTCGCATGACGGACATTCGCACGCGGGCTCGATGAACATGCGTGCTTACTACTTCACGTCCTTGGTGACGCCCTCGGTAACGTTGGGGTCATTGCTGCGGGCCTCGTCATCTGGCTAACCAACTGGAGCTTCAAATTCTACTTCGACCCCATAATCAGCTTGGTGATCGCAACCATCATATTCTCCACCGCGCTCCCATTGGGTTCGTCCATTTTTCTCGCCGTTGTGGTCGTCGATGGCGTATTTATCACCGACGGTATTCATGCAGTGCGGAGTACATCGTTCGTTCTTCTGCAACGAGCACCTTCTACCATTTCGATTGAGCGGGTTAGGGCGGCGATATTGGGCGTCGAAGGCGTCCTATCTCTCCACGAGCTGCACATCTGGCAGCTTTCGGAAAGCAAGATCGTCGCTTCGGTCCACGTCTTGACATCGACTGAGCACGAGTTCATGCCCGTAGCGGTGAATATCAGAGAAGTGCTGCACCATCACGGCATCCACTCGAGCACCATACAGCCGGAGTACCACCCCCTTCGAACGATCCCCGAAGAGCACCTCAACAATGTAAACGTAAGTGCTGAATATGCTCATGATGGCGCGGAAGCGTTTTCCGACTCAGGATGGTTTTCGCCTCCAGGCCGGTGCGGAGACTTCCTGCCTGATTCTGTGCCCTCCCGATGAGAAATGTACGAAGGAAAATGTTTGTTGCCGTAGGTGTAATCCTTTTTGCAAGTGTGCTATATCTTATCTGCTCCTGTAGCCCCTCCTCCCGCGGATGTTTGATAGAGTATATTAGATACAGTCTACCTGAGCGACGTGTCTTCGTTCGATCTCGCCCATATTTTAATATACATAGTAAAACTAACGGAACCAACAAAGTAGTACATATATCTAATCTACCATGCAGAAAACAACAGACAAAGATAGCAAAAGTAGGATGATACTGAGACGAAATGACAAAGAAAGTTGCGATAGTCTGTGGGTTTACCCTCGCCTCACGTTTATTTACGAAAACAGCCCCGAGATTTTATCAACCACCAATTTCGGATGACTCACTGTGAGACCGTGTTTGCCCCCCTCGACCGTCACGACCTTCACGTTCACTCCACCGGCATTTCTCTCCCCAACTGCACGTTCGATTGTTTCTTTGATCCTCGCGGCGTATTTATACGGAACCGTGTTGTCCTTCGTCCCATGGATAACGACCACGCGTTTGTTGTCCCACGCATCGCCGTCAGCGAAGGCAGACGTCAGGCCGCGTATAGGGCCATCGCGAAGAGATGATGCCACCGCTGCATTGTATCCCGGGAGATGTGCGGATTGAATGCGGACGATCTGAGAGCGCTAGTCAGTGAACGACACCGGGATAACTGGTGTAATATACACCTCTTGTATCCTTCCGTCACCGGCTTCTTTTGTGGTGAAGACTTTGACTGGGTGGGTCGCCTCGGCCTCGCCTTCGCCAGTGAGAGGCTGGTGCTCCGGGTTGTCCGCTTCTGTTGCCACATGTGCGGAGACCATAAGAGAAGTATTTCCCTTCGAGCTAATCAAGTGCTGAAGGTACGACTGAACGTGCGTTGTGAGCTTCGGTCTGCGACACGCAAAAAAAGTGACACTCACGCGCACAAGGCTGCTCCCCGTGAGTGTCTGGACGAGGGGACTAGACATGAATTTCGCCGTCCTTGGGAGATCGGAGGAATCCATCATGCCCGCACAGGCGATTAGGACGACGCGGTCTTCCACAAGATAGGGGAACTGGGATGTGAACGCAGCAGCGATAGCACCGCCCTAGGGGTCTAATTATTGGTATTTTACTACATATACGCGTAAAGCACGTACCATCGACACGCCAACTACATGTGCTTTGTCCCACTTTATGTGCTGCATCAGGAGGGCGAGCTGCGCAGTGTATAGTGCTGCAGAATAGGTCGTTGACGGCGCGTCGGAATACCCGCGGCCGTAGAGATCTGCGTGGCTATTGATAGATTGCCAGCGAATTGGGAAGGGGGGACATACCATATAGAAGAACGCGATAACCCCTCGATGCGAGCGCTGGTGCCACGTCCTTCCATATCATGGCCGGAATGGATAAGCCGTGAATCAATACAACCTATGGCGCAGTTCAACTATTGTGCTCGTTGGAACAGATTAGGCATATCCACCTTCTTGCCATCCTCTGGGCCGATCAACCAATATCTAACCTAGGTAGGCACTTTGAGCCCATATACTGCCTCTGTAGCTGTCACTCACCTTGCCGTAGGGAAAGCGGGCATAAGCGCCACCTTGATAAAAGTCCTCTGGGTATATCTCCCATGACGAATGGGCCTTTGGCAGCGATTCCAGCGACGGGTATATGACCAACGGCTCGGGGGGACTTGGAAACGCAGCCATGAAGTAGGTCGTGAGGAGGATGGGTGGCAATATGAGTAGTGAGAGAGTGAGGCATTGAAATGGGCCGTTCGCGAGTGAAACCATCAGATATTTGACGATTTAGGGTATCCAGGTGAAGGGATTATGTTACAGGTACCAACTAGTCTTTAGTTCTGCGCGATTGGGCACATTGGGACTGCTTGGAGGAAGTTCGAGCGCGGACGCCGTACTGTCACAGAGATCCAGGTGCTATGCGCTCTCGGCGCGTGTCAACTACTAGGGGCGCCGGGCGCCGTCTCACGATCACGCGTGGAAATAGGAGCAGACAGGAATCTCAGCTCCTGATGCCACTTTTTTATATATATTTTATATCTGCATTTATATACTGCTACAAGTATGCTAAGCTACTAAGACGCGGTGTGGGGTTCAGGTACGTACAAGTAACTACCTTCCCTGTCTAGAAAGCCGGAGTAATTCAGATGTTGGCAACAAGGGTGTGTTAAAAAACCTGTTGGCAAAACCCTGTGGGAAAAAGCTGCCAGGAAAAAGCTACCTGCTGTACCCATTTATGACAGGTTTGTGGGGCTGATTAGAGCAAGTCCTTTGTTGGAGTAGTTTCTGGGGGCGATCTCAAAAATTTGTCTGTGAATGGGGTGTGTTAGAAATTTGTTCAACCAGTGAGAAATGTATGATTAGGAGAGCATATTTTAAGGGGCATATTAGAATCATAGGATACAAGGGGTGTCACTTAGCTATTATTCAGGGCAGGTGGTCAGAACACAGTTGAGAGGCCAATGAACTTGGCTACTGCTGTAATTCCTTTTTGCATGCCTAGTAAGAAGTCAATAGAGGGAGTTGATGATGCATCACACAGAATATCTCTTCCATGTTTGTGCAATGGGCACTCTAAGAATGTGAGCTCTAGTTTGCAGCACTGTGTGATTGCATGGGCAGGCTTCAGAAAGATGGAATATGAATCTCAAAAAGTATTTGCCAGTGAATGTGTGGCCTAGCAGGGCTTGTATGGTGTGGGAGTAAGCATGCTGATTGCCATTAAAGGTTCAACAGAATTTATCAAGCTTGGTTGAGGGTGGGCACAAGAGGGAGAGGAAGGAGAGGGAGTTTTTAGGCAGATCCCTCCACTGCCTGATCCATTGTTCAAAAGCATGAGCTTTGGCCCAGGCAATGGTTGTGCTGACAATGGGAAGTCAGATTGTAGCCTGCTTAGCAAGCTGATCTGCTAATACCTGAGTGGCCAGGTGACCATGACACACTAATGATTAGATTTTGGCATGTGGTGAGGTGTTCATCAACATTGCAGTGAAAGTTTACTGAGGCATCCTGGGACAGGTGGGGGCTAGTGTCATAGATGGAGCTGAGGTATTGTCCACAAAGAAACAGACATGTTGAACTTGTGGCCTCTCTCAGAGAAGTTGGCAAAGGCCTCTAAATGCATGCATGAGAGCAATCATTTCACCATCATAGTTATCAGAGTAGGCTTCAAGGCCAAGGAGGCCTTTAGCTACCTCCTCTCCCAGGTATATTGCTGTGAATGCTGCTCCTGTCCATAGTTCATCATCTACTGGATGCCTAGATCTGTCAGTGAATATGTTGATGACTGTGGGGTCAGTTGTGGCTTCTACTTCACATTTGCAAACATTGCAGATAAGTTGCTTGCATGCAGAACTTTCATGTGGGATGTAACTTGAAAAGGAGAGCCTAGGGCCCCATTCATTGCCAAGCTTCCATGGAGGGGTTACATACAGGTTGAGGTGTTTGTTGATGCAAAGAGAGAAGTTTGCCTAAGCTGTGAGTTGTTGGAGGTTTGTAGCTTTCTTCACTTGGCTTTCTGATAGTTGTGGGGCCCTGAGCAGGCCCACTGTTCCAAGGTTCCATAAGATGAGTGACAGGTTGGGCATTCTGAGGAAGTGTTCATAATTGGACTGCAGTGTTGGTGATGGTACATTCAAGTAAGAGGGGAATAGGGAGAATTGACACAATGTGGTGAAGAGAAGTTACAGATGATGTGTGGAAAGTCCCTAAGATGAGGCAGAGGCCTGTGCTCTGGACTTTGGCTGTCGCTTGAGTAGACCTTTCTGGTGGGCTTCTGTATACCATAATGCTGCTTCATAGGTCAGGACAGGAAGGATGTAAGCCTGCGCGCTTACCTATCTCCTAATTCCCCTGACCCCTGGACCACGTGTTCACCTATATATATATGCGCGTCCCTGAGATTACTTACTTACTTCCCGCTTGTACCCCAACTCCCATCTTCGTACGAATATCACCCCCGCGTTTGAACCTTTCACATCGAACGTTACCTCTGAGTGTTTTGCCTTCGGGCTCTCTTCCACTTTTTTTTTGAAATCACTCAAACGCCTTTTCTCTTGATCTAGGGAGGCTCGCGTTCTCACGTCGCGGCCGCCCTTGACCCCAGACTCCCAGCCCTGCCTCGTTCCCAGCCCTCGTTACCCACATCCCTGAAAACCAGGAGTCGCTCAACCAAGGCGTTTCAACGACTTTCACTCCCGCCCTCATCGCCTTCGTCGACGAGAAACAGAACCAGACCTCATCAGTCCCCACCTCTCCCAGGTCACCGCTCCAGAACCCATTCAGCTCCCTACCCTCGCCCTACGTTTGCCCCATCATCCTCCCCACTTACGCCGTTACGTTCTCCATCTGAATCACCTCCCCTTCACACGCCATCGACAGAGCCAGCTGAAGCGCATATAGTGACCTCCAACTGTCTTACTGGTCGCCCAGCTCCCTTCCCTTTCGCCACGCCTTTTCAACCTCTGGTCATCATGGGCGTAAGAGCCAAGATCGAACAATCAAACCCAACGAAGCCCCCCACCATGGGGGAAGGCGACGTTGACGCGTCCGTCCTTTGGGACTGGTTCAACCGCTCCGAGAACTTCTTTAGGCAGAAGTCGATCACAGCTGATAACCGGGTCGTTTCCATCGCCTGGAGCATGTCGGGCGTCCACGCCGTTCGATGGCTGTCCGCCAATTCTCCCCTTCTTGACGCCATGTCCTGGGACGACTACAAAGAGCATATGCGGACCCTTTTCCTACCATCTGATTGGGAGCACGCCGGTCGCATGGACGTCCTTCGCCTTCAACAAGGCTCACGATCTTTCGTTGAGTTCTCCTTAGACATGATGGGACGTAACAATCTTCTCGCAGGCACGGACAGTTTCTTCAATGATGAAGCCTTGCGCAACACCATGGATGCGAACATGGATCGTGAACTCGCCAGAGAATGTAATCGTGAAAACGTTACGTCGATCGCCTCCTTCCGAGACTGGCTCGACGAAGTCAAGCGACTCGACGAAAGGAAGCGTCAAAGAATGGAGGAAATTGAAAGGACCCTCGCCCGGATCAACGCAAAATCCAACAACAACCGCGCCACTAGCACCGTCACCCGCCCCCCTTTCCAACCTAGAAACACGAACGCGCCCGTTGGTACCAACACGGGATCCTTCACACCCATGCCCAAGCTTACCGATGATGAGCGTGCGCTACTCTCGGCGAACGGTGGTTGCTATAAATGCCGTAAGTTCTGGGCAGGACATGTAGGTGCTCGTTGCACTGCCCCGGCTATTGATGCATCCAAATACAAAACCTTAACTTCACGAGACGTGCCTCCCCGACCTGCCAACTATTCCATTCACAACGGCGCCTCCAGGAGCGCGGTCGCTGCCATCATCAACAACGACGACGCAAGTTCTGCCTCAATCGAACCCGTCGCCGACGCCGAGAACCTCGCCGCCCCCGCTGTGGCCGCTGTCATGCCGGAGAATGAGGGCTCTAGCTGGATCTCTTCGGGCAGTTGGTCCGACGATGAGTACACTCCGTTTTCATGTTCCAACTTATTCTGGCGCTTTGCCATTTCCCCGCCGTCCCCTTTCGCTTCACCTGTCTTCCAATCTGTGAACGGCTTGATTGACAATGGATCCGCCGTAGTTCTTATTAAAGGCGACATCGCCGACGCCCTCAAGCTAGAACGACACCTCGCAAGCACACCTTTCAAATGTAGCCCCGCCTTTTCGGGGACGGGGAAGGAGGTTTCTCTGTCTCATTACGTTACGTTTCAGCCTCGTTCTTTAGATGGTCTCTTTCTTTCCAAGCCCCTTCGTGCCTTTATCTCCCCCTCCCTCGTTGCAGATACTATTCTTGGCCTTCCTTTCCTCAACTCCAACGGACTCGTCATCGACCACCTTGCGCGTACTTGTATTTCACGGACAGACAACGTCTCCTCTTACGATTTGTTAAATGCATCTGCGTTACCGTCTACACCACACCCAAAATGGAAGTCCACTCATACGCGAGCTGGTGATGTCCGCGCGGCCCGTCGTAAGGCTCGAGCAGCTCACGAGGCTTTCTTTCAGGGCGCCGAGTTCACCAACGCCCTCAAGCCCAGGCTATCCAAAATCCCCGCGCGTGGAGCACACGGCTCCTCTATCGTGGCGTCCATTCGGCAACGGTTGGACGACGTTAACGCCACGGTCACCTTCCAAGCTCAGTTAAAACGACTGGACCTCGAGATGAAGAAGAAATACAGTGATCTTTTCGAGGAGTTGCCCCCCGTCCATCGGCTGCCGGACCAGGTCTACCATAAGTTCAAGCTCAAGGATGCCAACAAGGTCGTTAATCGTCGTGGATACTCTTGCCCTCGGAAGGAACGTGACGCATGGAAAACATTACTCGACGAGTTCCTGGCTTCGGGAAAGCTGCGCCCCTCCGACTCCGAATACGCTAGCCCAGCATTCCTAGTACCCAAGTCCGATCCCAACGCCTTGCCCCGCTGGGTCAACGACTACCGAGAGCTTAACGACAACACCGTTCCTGATCGTTTCCCACTGCCACTCGTCTCAGAGATCCTCGCCGACTGTGGAAAAGGCAAGATTTGGGGGAAATTGGACATGACGAACGCCTTTTTCCAGACCAAAGTCCACCCTGACCACATCAAATACACCGCAGTACGGACTCCGTTTGGACTCTACGAATGGATCGTGATGCCTCAAGGTTGTCGGAACGCTCCCGCGACCCATCAACGCCGAATGGTAGCCGCCTTGCGCCACCTCATCGGCAAAATATGCCATGTCTATCTGGACGACATCATCATCTGGTCGTCGTCCCTGGTGGAACACATCAAGAACGTCGAGTTGGTCCTCGCGGCGCTACGAGACGCTGCGCTTTACTGTAACGTGAAGAAAACGGATCTATTCTGTACCTCGATAAACTTCTTGGGGCACACGATCTCCCAAGACGGTGTTCAAGCGGACTGCAACAAGGCTCTGAAAATTGCTGAGTGGCCTGTTCCGCGCACGGCAACTGACGTTCGACAATTTCTAGGACTTGTCCGGTATCTGGCGATCTTCCTGCCCCGTCTGGCCGACCATACCTCGGTACTCACGCCTCTCACGAACAAAACGGTGGGGAAGGAGCCAATAACCTGGCTACCGGCTCATCAGAACGCCTTCGAAAATATTAAGTCCCTCGTCTTATCTAGGGAGTGCCTGACTGTTATAGACCACGAGAACCCCGGGGACAATAAAATTTATGTCACCACGGACGCCAGCGACGTTGGAACCGGCGCTGTCCTCAGTTTCGGGCCCACTTGGGACACCAGCCGCCCAGTCGCTTACGATTCCAAGCAACTCAACCCAGCGGAACGGAACTACGCTACCCACGACAAGGAGATGTTGGCCATAGTTCGCGCGCTGCACAAATGGCGTACAGACCTGCTTGGTTCAGAATTCGAGGTACACACGGACCACAAGACGCTGGAGTATTTCTCCAAGCAACGCGACCTCAACAAGAAGCAACTACGATGGCAAATATTCCTCGCGGACTACAATTTCGACATCAAATACATCAAGGGTGAAAATAACACAGTCGCCGACGCGCTCTCGAGAGAATTCCCCAAGGCACCTATGTCGCAACCGATCGTCGCGCCTATCCTCGCCGCCATCGCCCTCGCCTCGACGCCTACGCCTGTGGTGCCTGCCGTCGTTGCGCCCGTGCTGGCTATCGGTACAGACCTGGAGTTCCTGGAGAAGATCAAAAAGGGCTATAACGAAGACGTGTGGTGCCAGAAGCTACTGAGCAAGGGCATCGGTGTTGCTGGTGTATCCAAACACAACGGCCTGCTTTACGTCGCAGATCGTCTCGTTGTTCCCCGTGTCACTGACGTCCGCGAGCGTTTGTTCCAGATGGCTCACGACTGCCTCGGCCACTTCGGATCTGCAAAGTCCTATGCTGCGCTGCGCGAATCATTCTATTGGCCACATATGCGTCGCGATCTCGAAGAGTCGTATATCCCGGGATGTGTCGAATGTCAGCGCAACAAATCGCCGACTTCCAAGCCTGTCGGGCCCCTCCATTCCCTCGACGTGCCCGACGGCCGTTTCCAGAATATCGCCTTGGACTTTGTGGGACCCTTACCTGAGGATGAAGGCTATAATTATCTATTGACTATCATGGATCGTATGGGCGCTGACATCCGTCTTATTCCTTGCAGGACCGACCTTAGCGCTGAGCGAGCCGCGGCCCTCTTCTTCGACTACTGGTACTGCGAGAACGGTTTACCCAAAGAGATAGTTTCGGACCGCGATAAGCTTTTCGTTTCCCAGTTCTGGTCCGCGCTTCATAAGCTGACGGGTGTCAAATTGAAGTTATCCTCATCTTTCCATCCACAAACAGACGGTTCGAGCGAACGGACGAACAAGACCGTCATCCAATCGCTCCGTTACTTCGTCGACCGCAATCAGAAGGGATGGGTGAAGGCACTGCCCTACGTCCGCTTCTGTTACATGAACACCGTCAATGCCTCCACGGGATTTTCGCCTTTCCAATTGCGCCTTGGATGCTCGCCTCGCACGATGCCCCCCCTGGTCGAGGACAAGCTTGCTGAGAATATCGACGCTACACGTCTAGCGGAGATCGTGGAAGGTTACACCTCTGACGCTAAGGACTCCCTCCTCGCTGCCAAAATCGCTCAGTCGATCTATGCTAACGTTTCACGTGGACAGGACGCTGGTTTCAAAGTTGGTGACTTTGTATATCTCTCCACTTCAAATCGTCGCAAAGAATACACACACGGGAACGACGGTCGGGTCGCCAAGTTCATGCCCCGTTTCGACGGTCCGTACGAAATCACGAAGGCGTTCCCGGAGAAATCTACGTACACCTTGTTGATGCCGAACTCCCCAAACGTATTCCCTACCTTCCACGCCTCTCAACTTCGCCGATTCATTCCGAATGACGCTTCCCTCTTCCCCTCGCGCGAGCTGGAACGGCCTCAAGGTGTAGAGACAGATGAGGGAGAAGAGTGGCTGGTGGATAGGATCCTGGATGAGAAGCGTGGTCGAAGAGGTAAAGAGTTTTTGGTTAGATACCGTGGATACGGTGCCGAAGAAGACCGGTGGCTACCACTGCGCGATGTCGACGAACTCGAGGCTTTGGATGTTTGGCTTGCTTCAAAAGGACCCGACGCTCTCGCGTCTACATCCGCTCGACAAACGGATACGCCCACTTTACGCCGCCGCTCCCCTCGCGTCGCTCAAACCTTGGAGGGTGGGCGAGTGTAAGCCTGCGCGCTTACCTATCTCCTAATTCCCCTGACCCCTGGACCACGTGTTCACCTATATATATATGCGCGTCCCTGAGATTACTTACTTACTTCCCGCTTGTACCCCAACTCCCATCTTCGTACGAATATCACCCCCGCGTTTGAACCTTTCACATCGAACGTTACCTCTGAGTGTTTTGCCTTCGGGCTCTCTTCCAAAGGACTATGGTTTTGTAGGCCAGGTGTCAATTCACATGGTTCATACCACAAACCGAGTTACCAAGGACTGTGAGCTCCTGGGTCTTAGACATGGCTCAGTTACACATGATGCAGACATGTTCTTTAAACTCTAGTCTGCAGTTTAAGAAGAAACCTAGCCATCACATGATGGGGTTTGGGAAAATTGTCAGTGAATTACTGGGATCACAGTTGATACAGATAGGGGGTAGATCAGGAGACTTAGCCTTGGTGATGTGCATGATCTCAAATTTTGTATGTGGAACAAGCCTGAAGCCTGAACACTTAAAGAGAGATGAGATGAATAGACAAGACAAGTAGGATTTTCATATGAAGGTCATAGTAGGAGTACAAGCAGGAAGTAAGTAATATGATGGTCAGGGTCAGATATATATAGTAGGAAACATGTGTTCAGGGGGAAAGGACAGGGAGAAGGAGAAATAGGTAAGTGTGTGCTTACAGTGTGGTCTACTGACAGCCCAATGGCTTGCAGGGCTCAGTTAATTACCTGGAACTCTGCCTGGAGTTGCTTGATGTTGTCTGGAATTGACTTGAAAAACACAATGAGCATCCCATCATCCACATAGGAGTAGAGCACAGACTTGTTTGACTGAATTGAGACTTCAATGGTGGGCCTGGTATAGAGTGCTGCGAGAATGGGTGAGAGTAGGAAGCCTTGAGGGATTCCTACTGCACATGTCAGAGGGGCAGTGTCAGCCACATTTACGCAGATTGAGACTTGGCAGCTAGATATAAAGCTTTGAATCTACAACCTAACTTTGCAGGAGAAGCCAGTCATTTGCAGGACCTCTATCAGGCAGCTGTGGTGGACATGATCAAAGAAGCCTTTAATGTCAAATGCAAGTGCTGAGGCAACTAATCCTTTCTTCCACCCCAATTGGATGTTGTGGGTGAGGGTGATGCCTGCATCTGTGGTTGAAGACTTGTCCCTACAACCAAACTTGTTAGTGGGGATTACTATAACTGGTGTTTACCTACATCAAACAGAATCCTTCAGGTGATGACCTTCTCTAGTAGTTTGGAAAGGCATTCAAGCAGAGAGATGGGGCAATAAGAGCAGGGGTGTTAGATTATGGCAATCTAGGCAGTACAGGGAATCAAGGGCACATGACCATGTAGATAGTTTTCATGTGTGTACTATTCTTTTCTTCATGTGTTTGCTAGAGTCCCAGTCAAACACAATACACCTATTTGTTCATTTGGATATCATGTGACTGTCAATAGTTTATATCAGCAAGGGGTTGGACATATTTGCCTGGCTTCAGGACAATAGCAACAGTGGTGGCTCTCCAGGGTTTAGGATGGTGGCCCAGCCAAGGGCACACATTGAGTGTGTTACTCACCTCCTCAATAGAAATGCACACAAAGGGCCCAGGTAGCCTAGCTGGAGGATCATCTGGTTGTTCAATAACAACTTGTGGTGAGATAGCAGGAAAGAACATAGTCATGAGTGTTTCACCAAGTTCTGCTGAGAATGCTGTGACACCATCTTCTGTGAGATCATTGACAAGGACATGAGTGTCCTTCACTCCAGAAGTCCAATGCTAGGATATATAGTCCCCTCTGTTCACCCCCTCATTCTGCATTTTGCATGAAACATTACCCAAATAAATTTCAAATTATCAATCATCTATCCTGGCACCCTGGTGATTCCATCAATGACTGTATCCTTAACAGTTTGTCTATGATGCTGTATTCCAGGCTATCTGTGCTATTTGATGTCTCAGGCAGTGCTCACTTCTGGCTAAACTAGATCTCAAGAATGCCTTTTGCCACATTGCTCTCTGTGTTGCTGATTATCAACTCATCAGTTGCTTTTGGAATGATGCACATGGTCTTGGTATTTGGACTCAAATCAGCTGCATACATATTCAAACTTTTCACAAAAGTGCTCCAATGGATAATACAATGGCATATCCCTGCTGAACTTAAGCACTACCTTGATGACTTCCTCCCTATCTTCACCCCTGATACTCCTCTAAAACTAGCCAATGATGCAGTTACATGGATACAAGGCCTAGGCAACTCACTAGGTCTTACCTTCCATCCTGAGAAAATAGTATGGCCAACAACTCATCTCAAGTTCCTGGGGATTGAGCTTGATACAATCACAATGGAGGCTCACTTGCCAGGTGACAAGCTTGTTTACCTCAATGACCTACTCACCACTTGGTCCACCAAGTCATCCTGCAACTTGCACAAACTCCAAGAATTCACAGGATTCTTACACTTTATATTGCAAGTTATCCCTTACTTCCATGCATTTATACAGCACTTAATCAAGTTCTCTATCACATTCTCCACCCCTCACTTCCAATGCCATATTCCACACTACACTTATAGTGGTATATGGTGGTGGTCAACATACTCATCCCCCTGGAATGGTGTTACTCTTATTGACCTGCCCAAAACTCACTATTATGTATTCACTGATGCTAGTGGTACAAAGGGGCTAAGGGACACTTACAATAAACACTGGTTCAGCACCCAAGTCCCTAGGTATTTCAGGGGCTCCAAGTGTGACATTCAATTCAAAGAGCTATACACTGTACCACAAGCCATTCTTTGCTGGAGACATCTCTGAAAGCACTCACATGTCCATTTCCACATTAATAACCAAGCCATTGTAGCTGCCCTATCTGACCACACCAACTGGTCCCCACATCTTGTCAAGCTGCTATGCTTAATGTTCATGTTTGCTGCTGCCTTACAATTCTTCTTTTCATCTTCTTGGATCTCTTCTGCTGACAACACCATCACTGATGCTGCTTCTCATTTTCAATATGCTCACCTATTCACACTCACCTCTGATCTCAACAAGAAGTCATACTTAGTCAACTCCCAGACTCTTGGTATCAAACACACCCTCAGCACTCAAGAATCATTGCTTTTTACCTCTTCAGCACCAGGTCCACTTACAGCACTGGTCAAAACCATCAACTTCATTCATGAACACTCTGCTCTGGTCAACAGTGATGGCTTCTGCATCTCCACTTCCCAGTGCAGCATCATGAAGGGGATTGCTTACATTGGCTTATGCTCACTCCAACCCAAGACCATTAAATCCTATCTCTTTGCTGTTTGTTCCCTCTATCTTGAGGCTGATGCCCCTTTACTGTTTGCAAAGCCCCTATTGTCCAACACCTCATATGAGGCATCAAACAATATCATGGTGACATGAGTGTAACTCAAAATTACCTATTACATTCCCAATTCTATTCAAACTCACATCCCTCCCTACACTTCCTTTGATGACACTGTCTTTGTAACAGCTACGAAACTTGCCTTTTGTTATAGGTGCATTGGGCCTGGACTTGTTCTGCAGACACTATATATGGAAGGACACACCATGCCTGTATAGCCGAAGCCATGCCCATACACTCTTGCTCCCCTCATTCCCCCTCACAAGCTACAAGGATCCCATGCACACTGTGGATTCACATAGTCCTTAAGTCTACACAAGTGTGGCTCATAACATCTTTGCAGGTTTCCTCTGTTGCAGGGAATTTACCATTGACAAACTAATTCCTTTGATCCTAATATTTGTGTCACCCACTCCTCCATCTACTTCATGCCTTCCATTAATAATCCAGACCACATTATCCTCACCCTCCCCTCATCCAAGACTGATCCCTTTTGAAAAGGGGTCACAATCTACATTGCTTCTGCTCCTAATTCCCCTTCTACTTGTCTAGTTTTAGCTTTAATTCATCTACTCACAATTAATCCTCAACCCTTTAATTCCTCTCTTTTCATCACTTCTGATCATTCTCTGTTAACATGCTTGTGCTTCATTGCTCACTTTTGCCTTGCTCCACTCAATGCTGGCTTCCAACCCAATGGACATTCTGGCCATAGCTTTCAATGAGGCACAGCATCTGCAGCTGTAGGCACTGGATTCCTTGATTACAAAATCCAACAATTAGGTTACTGGCATAGTAATGCCTACCATTTTTACATTGACACTTCCAAAGACTGAATTCTCAACCTTTCTTCATGTCTTCACATGGCCAATCCTCACACTTCTGTTTTCGAGCCTCCGTCTCTTCACTTAGCACCATTCCTAGCTTGAGTTCAGCCCCTTGACAAGGGTTTCTCATTCTCAGGAGTTCGGTTGCATTCCATGTCCGGGTTCCATTCATTCCCGGGCCGCGAGCCAGCCGCCGAACGAGAGCTCACGGCGACAACGAATATACTCTTCGTTATTCCGAACGAGCTGGATGGACCTTTTATTATTCAAGTCCAGCTGGCTTACGAGATAGTTTCAGCGCACGTGACCATCCGCGCGTGTTATCTTGAAGTTGTTCGAAATGGCCATCGTCGCTGTTAGCTCAAAACTCGCTGAACCTCGCTGTCGCTCATGATGGACAAGGAGCCCTCTGGAGCGGCATCAACTAGCTCGACTACGCTAGAAGCACCTACTCCGACGCTCTCCGATATAATGCACTTCTCACCGCCTCCATCTGACCTCAACGAGGACACTGTGGTTCGAATGCGGCAACGCGTGCTGGAGATAGAGGCCGGGTCTCAGGGACTGACTGACAAGGAACGGGAGCTGGCTGACATTGTGCGTCGCATTGTTCCCACAACTTGAACTGGCATGTCATATCACTCAGGTGCTACAACTCACTTCGCCCGTTGCATCGACTTCAACATCGACGGACGGTCCTGTCCATATGGAGCCCACCCAGCTTATAAATCAGGCGGAGACTATCTCTGCGCTTATAGCGCAGCGCGACAAACTCATCGAGGAAGCAGAGTACAGTATGGCGAGGCTGGAGAGTGAGCGAGAAGAGTGGCTTAGGACAGCGGAGGCACTCGTAGCGGCGAATTCCGGACATGGGCGTAGTAAAGGCGTCAGGCGGGACGACAGCGACCTCGAACGGCAATGTGCAGCTTACGAGTCGGACAACAAGAGCCTGCGGGAGAAGGTGTGTCGTGGAGATGCTCATGCACATCGGCACTACAACTTAGATTGTCTAGCTTGCGGCTACACAGCTGCGTCTGACCTCCCTGGAAACAGAGCTAGCGAAGCTGCGACCGCTGCTTCTCATGCAACAGTCGAAGGTCGACGAACGACAATCTTCAATCACAGTGCCAACAACTATTTACGGAACGTCTGCATATCTCACCACAGGCCTCATTCGTTCACGTCTCGCTCCAGACTTGACGTTGGTGCCGAAGGGGAAGGGGAAGGAACGAGAGGTGTTACCATCTGTTCCCGAGGACAGCGACATCCGTTCTGCGCCCACGAAGAAACCACGCTCTAACGCTACCAAACACCCCAAGCAACCGGGTACGTTGTTCTCTGACGCTCGTTCCGAGCACGTATTGCTTGCCGCTCGGCGACTGGGTCGTATACGAACGAATGCGCTATCAGAGATGGCAATGAACAACGAGCGAGATCGGCGGGAGTCGACCTCAACCCTACAAACTCATCGCCTAGATGACACCACTTCCGAGTCGCACGCTGTCTACACTTCCCCAGGAGTCCTCCCGCAGACGCCAAAAGGCAAAGGAAGGCGACAATCCGTGGTCATGGCTTCACCTCATGCGTTGACGCCAGCAGCGTTCTCGGCTTCTATGACACCCACTGGATTGTCTCCGTATGGCCCGTGGTATGGATATGGTTTCTATGCACCTGGTGTATATGGTATCGGTCTCGGCGTCCCCGCAAGTCCTACCAATGCTAGAACCGCCGGCAGAAGTCCAGCTGGCGAGCCAGCAACAACCACGAATCGTTCACACAGTACGGTTGGTAATGAGCCCCCCGCGACGAACGAGCGAGCGAACGAGGAGGGCTCGTCGGTTACGGAGCGAGCAAGTGAAGACGCAGGGGGTCGAAAGGATAACGCAGACGGCTCTGAAACCCCGCTTGCTTCCTTGTTAAGCGCCGCACGGATGATGGATACTGCTCCTGGTGCTGATGGGGCTGCTGGAGATGAAGGCCGTGAAGAAGTTTCCAGCAATACGCGACCGCAGAGAGCTGGTAGGGGGCAGAAGGAGAAGAGTACCAAGCCCACCACATCGAGGAGATGCAGTGACCCTGCTTCGACGAAGGGAACAGACGAGCAGATTCTGAGTCAACCGCCGAAGAAAGAAAAGGTTCAACGCGGGGTGACGACTAGGGCTGGGCGCTCGAGGAAGGTCAACACGAAGAAGAGACAGGCAGTGCAAGTGCAAGGGGAGCGGCCTACGAAGCGAAGGAGAGTCTCCGACCAAGCGCGCAGTACCAGAGGGCACAGTCGTTCGCCTCGACAGAGAGATGCTGAAGGCGAGAACGACAGTCTGCATTCCGCCTCGGTCAGCAACGCCAGCACCAATGGTGCACGGTTGATCGCTTCCCCGCAGAATGTAACTGTGAGAGATGGTGGAGCCGATCCAGGGGACAATGGGAGCAGTACTAGGCCTATAGAACGTGTGCGCAGTGCGCTAGACGTTTTAGCTGACCAAGCTAGTGCAGCGGCATCAGAAGTTATGACACAGAGGAGGTCCTCGACCAGCCGTTCGTCGTCGTCGCGAGCTACTGGGTTGGAAAGTGTCGTCGACGGAGAATCCGTCACTTCGCCTTGCCGTCCGGCTGAAAATTGGGTGCAAAGGGACGGTATAGATGATGACGGTAGGGCTGACAACGAAGGACCGAGCGTTCGGCCGGTGCGAGCACAAAGGGTGCGTGCGTTGACAGCCAAAGAACGAGATAGGCAGGAGAGGGAAGCCATGAAGAAACCCAGGGGGAGGTCCAGGCGAAGTCTCCCCAGTAGCGAAATGACCGAGAGCAATAGCAATAGGGTTGGAAAGGTATCGAGGCGAACACGAACGAGCAACGTCGCGCAGCGAGATCTATCCTCATCGAAAGCAGGATCGGCAGAGTTGACAGCCCCCATACCTGGAGCACGCATGATTTCACCGCCCAACCACGTAGGCCTCCTTTCAGCGACTCCTTGTAATCTTTCAGTGTCTACCGATGTCGAGGTCGATGTCGATGTCGATGTAGCTTCCACTTCGATACGGGGCGAGACAGAATCTGCCACGGAGGGCCAGATAGTCGTTATTAGTCCCACGCAGGCGAGCACTGCTTCCAGCGCTGACGAAATCGTCAGAACTGAGGTCGAAGCAGGCGAGTCCCATGCAGGGCCTTCGATTACCGCCGACGCGTCCATCACGGAAAGTGGTAGCAACGCTTTATCCCAAACGCTTGGTATCGGCGCCGCCCCGGGCGCGGAAACAAATGAGATCGAAACAAGTAGTATAGCTGAGGAAGATGATGTTCCCCTTCATCAAGAAGTTGGAGCCGATGGAACTTCGAGTCCGCTAGTAATTGGTGAATCTGAGTCCCTCCAACCCCCGAAGTCGTCTGTAGGTCCCGTGGATCCCGCGGGTCCACCCACTATTGTAGTTGACATCGAACAACCGCTAGTTCAAGATCTCCCTTTGATAGAGCTTTCAGCCAACGAGCGTCGGCTGGAGTTGGAAAAAACACGCTGACGAAGGGGAAGATGTTGAGGATGAAGATGCTGAAGGAGAACCAGAAGGCGACCAAGACAGCTTCTACGATCCTGTACCTATGCCTGAAACAGGACCTTGATCGATGGAGCCACCAAATCTTAGTAACTCTCCATCGTGACCTCCCCGTCGCTTTGCTTCCTGGACCTTCTTCCCCACTGACGAATTCGACGATGCGCCCCTTACGACCTGTAAATATTAGAATACTATGCTGACGGCAAACTGTGGATCTACTGTATCTATTTTCTTACTTATGTTGTGTTTCTGTACTTACTACCGCTCGCTGTAATGGTTGCCTTGTTGTACTGTTTTGACCAACCTGTGTTACAGCTCGATGACAATGATGTTCGCCGAGGCCCAGGAAGGTATGCTTTTCGATCGACTAATTTCCGCGACGGGATTGATATTGAGCGCCTGAAGGTCCCCTGAACGAACTTCGCATACTTCATATTGTCGAGAAGCGACACGGCACCATGGCATACCCGCCAGCTTCGAGTTGCTGCATGGGCGTCTCCGTCTCAGCACTGGACGTACTTACCTCCGCCTTCCAATGAGCGCTGGATTTCTTCGGCGGCTGGATCTGGCATGCCGCTTTCTTTTGCTACATCCTCACGGGTGATGTTTCGAACTTCGGAGACGCGATGCTGTAAACGGCTCACCGTTATCCAGCCCCGGTCGATCGCGAAGGAGTTCTTCTGCACGCACCTTACGCCGATGTTCTAGGCATTCCTTGCATTTGACCACATCCGTACCGGCATGGAAACCATCACCATACTTCACTTATCAGAATGAAGGATAATCCGACCGGTACGAGCGAACTTTGAAGACGCTCATTAAAAGTGCCGACTTCGTTGCAAGACTTCCATCTTTCGTGGCTGTGCCAAAATGTTCCACTCCATGCCCGATACTCCTCAACATATGCACCAAGACCGACGAGGGTGCACATTCCGCAGCTACCTGTAAGTGGTGTAATGGATAGGACTTTTCTATGACCGTCGCTTGGTTTCGTCAACGGGGCATGTTGGTAGTCGCGTCCGTTTCCGACATTTTCTACTCCGCGTGCAGTCGGTTGCATGGAAACTCGCTCTGAAGCAAACAAACGCTGTAGCACAATGGAACTCGAGTCTATGTCGTCATAGGTAAATGATGTCAAGAAATGAATCCACGAACAGTCTGTGTCAAGCTTCAATCCAATCCTTGTGGATTGCTGCCACGAACACAGCCTAAGATATGATGCGAAGTAGCCACGAAAGGCGAGCCTGGCCGATCCGTCATTCCCCATAAGACGGCTGACCCTTCAGCAGCTCCTCACATCACTTTCCCTCTTTTATACTTACACTCGGGCGGCAACTATGGGTGTTTTCGATGTGACTTCAGCTATGACGATCATCGAGATCGGCGTTATTGTCTCAATCTTCCTCTTTGGTATATCAACGTCGCAGGTATCGTGTCAACCTAATGCTCCGTATGCCAATAACTACTGACAGCATCTTCTAGGCGTACAAGTATTACCTAAGTTTTCCAGATGATCGGCGCCTCCTCAAAGCCCTGGTCAGTCGCCCGTAGTAATCTTAGGCAAAATTTCTCTGATATGTTTGGTAGGCCCTTTGCATTTGGTAAAATTCGCTTATTAGTATCGTCAGGCACCGAGCGCTTCACCCGGAATTTCTCTAGCATCCTAGACCTGGGACATATTGTGGCCATCCTCCGTTATTTTTATGCTTTCACTATCCTCAGGTTCGGTTTGGCTGACACTACAACATGGAGGATGCCATTGGCTCTTGTCATAGCTTCCATTTTTGATGGTTTCATTTGCGCTTTAGTATCAGTAAGCTGGATAGATTCTCGATATAAGGTACTTCATTAACGTCGTGCAGGGATTCTTCATCCACCGTATCCAAAAACTCACAGGGAATTTACTTATGGTCGTTGTTTGCGCATTCCTATCGTTTTTGCGACTGTTCGGGAAGCTCGGAATAGCGATGTTGGGAATTCTGGAAAGCCAAGAAGACTTTCTCGGTAAGAGGAAGTGGCTCGTAATCGTCACTGTGTCTGTTGGTGCTGCCTCGGATTTATTCATCGCCGGTGCTCTGACTCGAAACCTACGTCTAAGGAGGAAAGGCCAGAATGGTGTCCCGGTGGTAGAGAGGTTCGTTCTCGATCCATCGCATACAGGGCCGTATTCTGAAACGGAGGCAGATCTATAAAGATACTTGATAAACTGATCGTGGATACGCTCAGTAAGCACAAACTATTGAATCATTCCCATCTCAATCTAATAGCCCATGGCAGGAGCAGGGCTAGTCAACAGGTAAGTGCTGCACAATCAGTAGCAGCACTTCCCCTTGACATTGATTTTTGAATACGAAGTCTTCTCAGTCTGTCTCTTGTCATTTTTGTGAGTACTTCCCTCCAAGTTCGTGCCGGAACGTGATTAGCCCCCTTTATAGCTCCTAACTATCCCTAGAACTCGTGAGATGATCCGCTCTTAGGCGAAGTTGCAAACTAATTCCCTAGCAGTTGTATGGGTCGCAATATTCCTATGCCAAGCGAGAGGCGAGTTCCTTCCTAGGGGGACACTTTAGTCTGGTCTAGTCCTGACCCTCATTCTTTTCAGGGTTCACTATGTCTTTCTTTGCAACGTTCGTTATAGAGCTTCCTCGGTGTACTTGCTAAAAGCAAATACAGGCTAAACAATAGACAGGGCTTACGCCCACCCCGTAGCTCTAGTGGCACGACACTATCGATTCAATTTGCGCGCACTACTGTTAGTGGGCCCTCAAGCGCTCGGCTGTCCTTGGTGAGTGATCCCCTTCACCTGAACTCATAGTTATTGCTAACTCTGTTCGCCCAGCCAAATGTCTACGAAGACAAACAGGAGAGCAGGAGCCGGGCAATTACCTTTCGAGATGATACTGTATGAGACTCGGAATAGCCACTGCAGTGTCCTAGATACATCACTCTCAGCGTACCACTTAGTCTCTGGCTATCACTTTCTCTTGTACTTAGTATGCATAATTGCGCTGGCGTAAAGTTCTTCGGTCCCTACTCTAAAGGCGTCGGGGGTACCCCTTGGCGCTTGCACATGAGCCTCAGGTGGAAGCGTCGGCCATTTCCAAATCTGACGTACATCAAATACCGGCAAACAAAGTGGACCAGCTTCTACGCTTCTGCGCCCGATCCTCAATCTCTCTCCACCATTATCCTTTAGCGAGGTGCACACCCTCTCCCCCGCATATGTACTACTCCGCTGCATTTAGCATCATACCCGTTGATCTGGTGCCCGTTGCAACTCTGAGCTTACGAGCCCGACATTGTTCGCCACCCATCTTCGAATATATCGCCGTAGTAAGCTCCGCGAATACTAGTATTGGATGCTCAAATGTTCGTTGCTTTTTCTGGAGAGCCCAGTCACACGCTGTGGCATATCCCTCCCCGCTCATGGCACCGTGACGGTAGACCCCAAACTAGACACGGCGTTTGGCATTTCCCACTTATCGTTGATCGAAGGCGCTTACATGCTTTCAACGGTCTTTCCATATGATTTGCACCATTTTTGGGTATTCAAGCCGTTGCCATGACTCCGAATATGCATCAGGTTTTAGCTTCCATTGTTGTGCATGGTATTCCCATTCGAGGCGGTATGGTTGGGGTCAGCGACACGGTGCCGAGTGTCGCTACGACTCGGAGCATGCGAGTACGAACACAATACGTCTTGGGCAACTCTGGTCAGCGCGGTCTCACTATTAATCGGTAAACTTTCCTTGAAGGGTTACTACGGCAGGCCCTTATCGACTCCTCAGTATTTTTCCAACCGTGGTTCTTATTTACGCGCCCGGCGTTGAATCCCCTATGTCAAGTATCGGTCGACTGCAATTTCCGATTTTCGCTACAGAAGTCGTCCGCGCTGTTTTGTAAACAGCCCGGCACTCCTTATCGCACTCATTTTGAGCAAGAGGAAGACTCTGCCAACCTCATTACAACCGCGATGATATAATCTCAGCGGCCCGTGGTCACTCGCGTTTTTCATTGGTCGGCGAGTAGCTAGAAACACAGGTTTTCAACGTTGTTGACCGTAGTCATATCGAAAAAACAAAGATGCAGGAGAACTGCGCATTGATCCTGCGACCGAGAAAACGCTGTAAATACGAGCTAGGTCACACACCACCTTTGTTGGCGGAGCGGTCCTTCCGCCGGCAAGTCCGCCCCTGGTTATACTTATACCAACTTTGAGTGAGTGCCCTCTTTCATATCCCTCGTTCATTATTTCTCAATGCCCACCTTTCTTCTTCAATGCGTCCCCATCGTCGTTGCATTCGCTCTCTTTCTTCAACCCACTTCCGTCGGGGCAGCCAGAGGGCCATGTCCAGATCCATACGTCGACCCAAAGAATGATCAATGTAACCCTTTACGGTATATACCAGGAATTCCCATTGCAGTAATCGCTGCGAGTAAGCTATGTCTTGTACTCTTTACTATCGGGATACTAAGGTCTCCCAGTCCTCCTTATTTCAGTCGGACTGCTCCAGACATGGCTCACGTTTAAACACGGGGCTAAGTTTATGCTCGCAATGGTCATTGGGTGTTTCAGTAAGTGACTAGCTTTCGCAGTTATACGGGTATCTTATTTGTTGACAGCGTTTGGGGTTGGCATCGGCCTACGGGTTGGAGTGCACAATGACCCACACGTGTTGAAATTATATATCATACAATCTATGTTAGTCTTGCTTTCGGTCAGTGAAGCCCACCTTGGTACAATGTGTCGACTGACATCATCCCAGCCTTGCGCATTCATTGCCTCGACGTATGCCCTATTGGGACATCTGGCCACCTACTTGGAGTGTGGCGACCTCCTGCCCCTTGTGCGCCCGCGCCGCATCACCACCGCCTTTGTCACTTCAGATGTCCTCACCTTCCTGATTCAGGCCGGTGGTGGAGGCATGTTGGCCTCAGGTAGTGACCCCGAAAAGATCAACCTGGGCAATAACGTGGGTTGACCCCCATTCCTGGACCGTTGACAGAAATTGACCGCGGCGAAATATAGATGTTCCTCGGCGGTTTGATCCTCCAGCTCATCTCCTTCATAATTTTCTCGGTTATATTCCTGTGGTTCATATATCGGGTGTACACTCGTCGCCCGGACATTTGGAAGATCGACTCCCATAAATCATGGTCAAATGACTGGCGTGCTCTAGTCGCTGCGTTGACGGTTGCTTGTGTCGGTATTATGGTAAATCGACCTTTCATCTAACAAACAGTTGCTTACTGAGAAGTTCAGATTCGTTCCGTCTTCCGAACGGCCGAGAAAGCAGAAGGATTTGGCGGGCCACTGTCTACGTCAGAGACAATGTTCTATGTCCTCGATACACTTCCTCTTTTCGTCACTGTCGCCATCTTCGTTCCATTTTGGCCTGGCCGTTTCATAAGTGACACACCTATCACGAAGCAAGATCTTCCCCATACTTCGGTCCCATTCAAGCGGCTTGGACGCGACAAGCGCCGCGATGAGGAGAACATACCACTTCGATAGAGATGACTGGGGCAAGCCGAGCAGGCCGAAGCAGCGCGATGATCGATGACATTTTAGCAGTGGACTGTATTAGCTTGCTATACATTTCTACCCAGAGCCTCTTTTTCATACTCTACCAATGTGCTTACATCTACTCTCTCTTCTACATGGACCAGGATGGTAGTGTTCTTGGAGTTTCTGCCCCTATCCTTCATGTCCATCGATGACATCATGCTCCTGCCTTGTGTATATATATAAGTGGGCGAATGCCCAATCCTGAAAATTCTCCACGTTTCCCTCTTTATCATGAACGTTCTTCGCGCGCGAGTCACCGCGACTTCTTCGCGTTCTTTGAAGACGCGTCCGCTGCATATTTCTTCGCAATTGAGGCGGCCGCATACGAAGGACACGTACTCGAAGGAAGTTGACACCACCCCGCCTACAGACGACAAGATTCACCGCGTCGACCCTCAAAACGCTGCCGCTCAGAAGCCCCATGAACCTTATAAACCACTAGATTTACCTCCTCAGGCGAAACAGGGCGGGGTGCGCTGTGCGCTTGCATTTACCGCGTTCAGGTCGCTCATGTTAGCAGGTATCGACGGAGCGAGGTGCCTACGACAGTGTCAGTAGCAACAAGCCATATGAAATGAAGGGGAAAGATCAGAGGTACGGCGGTATGAATGAGAAAATGGGGAAAACCAGTCACGCAGGGGAAGGGCCTGAGGGCTCGCAAAAGGGCGGAAGGAAGCCAGAGGGCAAGGACAGTACTTGAGCCCGTGCCCAACAATGAATTTGATGGCTTGGCTGAACCTGACGAAGAGCACGAAAACTATAGCCTGTATGTGCATATATTTCACCGTTTACACGTGGACTAACCATACTCTGCGGACACCTGTAACTTGACCGTGGTGGTAGTTGGGACATATGATCGCGTAGTGCTATGTTCTTGGAAGTATGACAGGGTCACATGCACCGACGCAACAACTCTTCTTGAACACATTTAATTTGGACCTATAAATTGGTACATGATACGCCTGACCAACCCAGACAGATGGTGGGGGTCATTCTGGTAGGTACTCATGAACATGCCCATACCTATCGCAGTGAGCTGAAATCAAGCCAAGCATTTAATTTATTGCAACCTTGGAAGAGTTTCACGACTCACCATGACGTCGCCGTATTTACCGGTTTTGAAAACGAGACCTTTACCTCTAGCCATAATCCAAGCACTTTCGAGCCCTTTGGGCAAGACGTACATCGCCAACTCCGCTCGCCTTCTGGGGGCCTCGACAAATAGAGACAACCCGCTTAAGAATCCAGGTATCCAAAACGATGCTCTGGAGATGAGGAGCTCGACGAGTCGCTGCGTTGGTGGCAAGTTCTTTGGCGAGCTCAGTCGATCATACAAGTAATGTTTATAACAGAACACGGCTGCATCTCCCTGTCAGATGGACTCAAGAGAGACGAGTGAATAGTGGACCTACTTTGATATATGATGACGAATGTACCAAGGAAAGCCGAGCTGCGGGTAGTCCCCCAGCCAGCCTTTAGCAGCATTTTAAGCGGCTGCCTGAAAAATTCCTTTCGTTTAAACAGAATGGTGGGTATGAAGTGAAGTGCGCCGTAAATGGGGAGCATCCACTTGAAAACTTCGAAAAAGCGGTCGAAGGGCACTGACAAACAAGAGTCTATTGCAGGATGCACCGCCGCGCATGGGACGTGACGAGGGCCAAAGGAGGGAGTTGGCGCGGTCGCACGGCCACGTAGCTCAAGGAGTTTCACGAGGTTGGAAGGAGTGATGTCCTTGAATTTGTTCGGCGTTGAGTACGACGATAAGGATCATGTGGACTTACGGGCCGCCAGGAGAGTTTATCGACGTCCGCTATGTCGAAGGTTCCTTCTCGGACGAGGTCTTTATTCATACGAACGCAGTCTGCCGGCACTTTTGAGGCTTGCCCGATCCTGGAAATGTGGTCAAGCCTTGAAGTTGATGAGATCAAAATATCACTCACCAGGAAGAGTATGAACGAGGAAGAGTATCTGGTCTCAAGAGGAATGCGTACATAATTTGCCCGCAGCTATACGTAGTTTGAGTAGGACATATGGCGGAGGAGAAAATCCTTACGCGAAAGAGAATACTAGTACAGCGCCGTGAGGGACGCGTATATTGTGCCTCGAGGCGAATGAGTTGTATGTTCCTTGAAGGCCGCTGGAGAACCCTATGAGATATGCGCGGAATCTCGGTTTCCAACTTGACATACCGAACAAACATCTGTTGAGCAATCACTCCTCTTCTATTTCGCTTCTCCCATACAATAGCCAGCGCGCCAGCGACAGCACCAGCTAATGCTGCATGCCACCTCCTGGTCTTCTTGCGCACGATCATCATTTGAGCGCGTGTACTAAGAGACAGGCGCGCTCGGCGTTCAGCCAAAGGAATCTCAACCGTCAAACGTGATGCCCTACGCCCTGTCTCGAGCATGTCTATGTCGGTTTCTTCATCATCAACCGCGGAGGAACTGTAGCGTCTAGGGTTCACGGCCGGAACGAGGATCGGCAGTGCGTTGATTAGGAATTTGTAGACAGCCGTAAATGTGCCCAGCATGGCCCCGAATCTGAGCGTATCGAACCCGAAGATTGCGTGTCGCAAAAGTGAGAACCAGAGTGATCTTTGCGTACGGGACTCGTTCAGTATTCCTGCCGCTGTAAGTCTGCAAGTGTCGCACACCTTGGCATCCTACGCATACGAATCATGGCGAGTACGACGTTCAACCCCGCTCGAATGCCAAAAGCAAGCGTCGCTGATCCTGAAACCTTCAATTATGAGTAGCCGCCGCTGACCAGCAACGAAGGCATCCTCACTAAGTCCCCCGGTGGCAGCGTGCTCAAGGCATGCTTTCAGGTCGGGCAAGTCTGTCACTGGCTGCCCTCTATCGCGCCACACCATCTTCCGCGCATCCTTCAGTCGCTCCTGGTAGTTCGCCAAAGCAACTAAGTTCTCGAACGACGCGATGGAGCGCTTTGGCGTGAAAGACAGATATGGCGTGCGAGATCCATTGCTGTCGCTGTTCGTGGGTTCGTCCAGGTAGGGCGGTGAAGGCGCCTGCGAGTCCATTTCGGTGGTTCCCCGCGTTTGCGGGACAGTGGGGAAGGGTATTGGTAATTTATGGTTAGAGGCCCAATATATGGGCGGGGTGAGTGACCGGAGCCGCCGAACTCCCCCAAAACTTAGATTATCACATTTCAAGATACCACGTGATGGATCATTTTTTTTAAATTTAATTTAATTTTATGTCTGCATTTATATACCGCGACAAGCATGCTAAAGCTACTAAGACGCGGTGTGGGTTGAGTACAATGAATTGATGCTGCACCCAGTTGATACAGGTTGGGTTGGGCAGGTTCGGGTTGGGCCATATTTGGAGTAGTTTCTGAGATGGGCAAGGACAGTGGGCATGATAATGGTTGGTCAGGTAGTGTTGGACATAGAGGCATAGGGAAGGAAGTTTAAAGTCATTCCAGGACTCAGGTGTGGATACACCCACTTTAAGCTCCTTTACCAAGGGAGCACCGACAGAGGCAGACTCAATTCTGTGATCTGTTCCCACATATTCACTGAGTACCAGGCTTTCAAAATTCCAACATGCTTAAAGGGATCAATCCTCTTGCAGTTAGCATGGTGAGAATCTCAGGAGCATCTGGCTTCTGTTGTGTTGTCCCTTATAATGGTGAGGAGACATTCAAGTGGATAGGTAATTTCTTGATAAATATGTTGCACCATGAGTATGAAGGCAAGGGAATTACTGTTGTGGGTGTAGCAGCTGCTCAAGCTCCTTTGGCTTTGTCACACTAGCTACATGCTTTCAGGAAAGGCAACTACCCTTTCAATGGACCACTTTTTGATGGAATGTCTTCAATGGGTTGGTGGCGCTTGCTGGAGCAGAATCCATCTTCTGCTGTTCTTGCAGTCTGTTTGATTTCCAATCCTTGTTGTTTATTAACTAATCTGCTACTAGCACTGTGCCATCAAGTTCTTTGCAATGTCTCCAAATTCAATGGTGGATGAACACACTGTGTCTATCTTCTTGTGGATTAATGCTCCATGCCAGAGCTGGCAGAAGTCTGACACAATAGTTAAAGTGGCACAATTACAATCTCATTATGTCTGCAAACATGGTGTGAGTGTGCTATCATTAATTACTGAGTGCTTGTGGAAGACGTCCATAGACGTAACACTCAGAGTAGTAACGGGATCAAATGTATGGGATTTGCGTGTAAGTGGGGGTACAAGAAAGAGAGGGAAAAGGTAAGTAAGTATTCTACGACGCGTGTATTTATAAGGGTGCGAATGTCATGTGATCATATATAGGAGAAAGGGGGAAGCAGGGGTAAAGCACTGGTGGTTTACACTCGCCCACACTTTAAGAAAGAAGCATCGGTGACGGGGGAGTGTCCAATGAATCCAACAAACTTAAGAGAGTCGCAACAACGCGCCGTTTGTTAGCACGCCGAGGGCGGTGAAGGTGTCGACCATCCATCCAAGTATCCAGGGCCTCCAAATCCTCGACATCAGCTCTGCACAACCAACGGTCTTCATCGGCACCATATCCCTTATACCTGACCAAAAATTCCGCCCCGCGACGTCCTTTTCTCTCGTCGATGATACGCTCAACGAGCCACTCTTCTTCTCCATCGATTTGGACTGGGTCAGGCTGTTCCAGTTCTCGTGAAGGGAACAGGTCGCTGTCGTTTGCTACGAAAGGACGGAGCAAGCTTGCGTGGAATGTGGGGAACATATTAGGCACGTTAGGCATGTCGAGAGTGTACGAGGAGCGCGAGGGGTTCGCCCGTATGATCTTATAAGGTCCATCGAATCTTGGCATGAATTTAGCGACACGACCTTCACCAGAGTGCATGTACTCGCGACGGCGATTGGAAGTGGAAAGATACACAGAGTCTCCAATTTTGTAAGGGGTCTCCGGGCTACGCGCAGAAAGAGAGTTAATAGATTGCATGATCTTAGAAGCGAGAAGCGAATCCTGGGCGCTGGCAGTGATGTCCTCCAAGCGCGCAATGACGTCTCTAGCCTCCGTCTCGTTTCCATCTTCCGCTGGTAGCAGGGGGGGCAGTACCCGTGGGCTGATACCCAAACGAAGTTGGAAGGGGGTGTAACCTGTAGAAGCATTAACGGTGCTCATTATTGTGAAACGTACTAGTGGCAAGGCCTTAACCCAGCCCTTTTGTTCACGATCGATGTAATAGTGTAGAGCCTGGATAACCGTCTTGTTCGTTCGTTCGCTAGTGCCATCAGTCTGAGGGTGAAACGCGGAAGACAGCTTGACTTTAATCCCTGTCAGATGATGTAAGCTAGACCAAAATTTCGAGACGAAAAGCTTATCGCGGTCAGATATGATCTCCAGAGGTAACCCATTTTTGCAGTACCAATTCTCGAAGAAGAGTACTGTGCAACGTTCGGCGGAAATGTCCTTGTGGCATGGAATCAGACGAATATCGGCGCCAAGGCGGTCGGTGATGGTGAGGAGGTAGTCGTAGCCTTCATCCTCCGGTAGGGGACCCACGAAGTCGAGAGCAACACACGAGAAACGAGAGTCGGGCACGGGGAGGGAGTGTAAGGGTCCAGCTGGTTTCGAAGTCGAGCATTTGTTACGCTGACACGAGACACATCCCGGGATGTAGGCCTCCTCGAGATCCTTCTTCATATTCGGCCAGTAGAACGATCCACACAGCGCGAGGTAGGACTTGTCTCCACCAAAGTGACCTAGGCAGTCATGAGCAGATTGGAACAACAGTTCATGCACTTTTGCGACCCGCGGAACAACAAGGCGTTCCCCAACGTAGAGAAGTCTGCTTCGTTGACTTACGCCCGCAAGCCCGATACCCTTATCCAACAGCTTAACACACCAGGGGTCGGTCGCATATCTGTCTTTGATGAGACGCAGCAGGGCTTCATCCGGGCCCAAGGAAAGAACAGGTGCCACCAAATTGAGGAAGGGGTCTGCAGGTGAACGCGAAATGACTGCCGCACAGGACATTGGAGGAGACGGGGAGACAGAGAATTCCCTAGATAACGCGTCCGCCACTGAGTTATCCTCTCCACGGACGTACTTAATAACGAAGTCGTAGTCAGCTAAGAATTCCGACCAGCGCAGCTGCTTCTTCGACAAGTCTCACTGCTTGTTGAAAAACTCCAGGGTCTTATGGTCAGTGTAAACTTCGAAAGAAGCCCCAAGAAGGTCGGTACGCCATTTATGCAGCGCGCAGACGATCGCGAGCATTTCCTTGTCATGCGTGGGGTAGTTCTTCTCCGCGTCGTTAAGTTGTTTTGACTCGAAGGCCACTGGCCACGCAGACTTCCAGTCAGGCCCGAAACTTAAGACGGCACCTGTGCCCAAGTCGCTCGCGTCCGTAGTCACAAAAATCTTGTTGTCGCCCGGATTATCGTGGTCGATGACAGTGAGACATTCGCGCGAGACCACGAGGGCCTTGATGTCTTCGAAGGCCTTCTGGTGCACAGGCGACCAAGCTACAGGATCCTTCCCATTGACTTTGTTCGTCAGAGGGGTCAGAACGGCGGTCAGAGAAGCGAGGCCAGGTAGGAAGGCAGAGAGGTAGCGGACGAGGCCGAGCAATTGACGCACGTCCGTGGCAGTGCGGGGCGTAGGCCACTGAGCGATCTTGATGGCCTTGTTGGCGTCTGCCTGTATACCGTTGCGGGAGATGTGGTGTCCGAGGAAATCGATCTCAGTGCAGAATAGTGAGGTCTTTTTCAATGAGCAATAAAGACTTGCCTCTCGCAGCGCGTCAAGTACGAGACGAACGTTTTTGATGTGTTCTGCCAGAGTCATACTCCAGATGATAATGTCGTCGAGGTATACATGGCAGATCTTTCCAATGAGGTGCCAAAGGGCAGCGACCATACGGCGTTGGTGAGTAGACGGAGCGTTTCGACATCCCTGCGGCATCACCACCCACTCGTAGAGTCCGAATGGTGTACGTACAGCCGTATACTTGATGTCATCTGGGTGGACCTTGGTCTGGAAGAAAGTGTTTGTCATGTCCAGCTTCCCCCAGAAGCGGCCACGGTCACAATCGGCCAGGATCTCGTCGATCCTGGGCAGCGGGAAGCGGTCAGCGATCGTGTTCTCGTTGAGGGCGCGGTAATCATTGACCCATCTAGGCAATGCTGTCGGGTCTGCCTTGGGCACGAGGAAGGCTGGGCTTGCGTACTCAGAGTCAGAAGGCTGCATCCGACCTGCAGCGAGGTGCTGATCTAGCAGGACCTTGAAAACGTCACGGAGTTTACGAGGGCACGAGTATTCCCGTTTCGAAACGACCTTGTCAGCGTCCTTCAAACGGAACCTGTGGTAGACCTGGTCGGGGAGATGGTGGACGGCGGGGATGTCGTCCAGGAATAAGTCGGCGTATTTTGCTTTCATCTCACCGTCCATCTTCTTCAACTGAGCTTGCAGATCGGCCATGGAGTTGAGGTCCTCGATACGCCCACGCAAAGCAGCGACAATCGAATCCGGGCTATCATCGCGCGCACCTCGTGAAGGGCTCTGCAAGAGACGCGCCTCCAGCTTACGAGCCATCTCCTCACCATTCAAGACGTTCGACACCAACGGCCAGGCACGCCTACGAGCGGCTCGAACATCACTCGCCCGAACATGAGTAGACTTCCACGCGGGATGGGGCTTCGACGAGGGGCACGCGAGGGGGTTGAGGAGGTCATACACATTGTCATCATTAATCGTTGTGATACAGGTATTGCGTCCGTGATCGAGAACAAGGCTATTTGACTGAAGGAATGGGAGACCAAGGATAACGTCCGTAACCAGCGAAGGTGAAACAAAAGCCCGCAAGGGGCGCGAAGAAAAAAGTCCATCTAAAGAGCAAGGCCGAATTTTGACAAACTTGGACAGCGAGTGGTCTTGCGAGGAGCCGGAGAAGGCGGAGGTACACGTGAAAGGGGAGGGCGCAGTAAACGTTCGAAGTTGTAGGCGTTCCGCGACACTTTGTTTAATAAGAACTATTGATGACCCATCGTCAATAAGACATTTCACAGGCACATCATTGTCAAGAGTAGACGGTGAGGAAACATTGCACGCCCAAAAGATGTTAGGACAAACGAATGGTGCGTACTCATCGTCGGAGAAATCAGGCTCATCTGTGTCGACGACGCAGCTAGCGATGTTGGGCAGTACAGCGGCAACGGTAGCCTCATCACCCTTCGCGGGTGACTCGAAGTCGGTAAGAGAAGCCTCCGAGGTGGGTGCATCAGCTTGAGCAGCGAGGAGCACGGCGACAGCAGTCCAGGAGGAGTTGCCACGCGCACTGAAAGAAGAGGGCCGAGGTGGAACGCTGGCGGCGGTTAGAGGTTTGTACGTGGCACCGTCGAGGGCGGGCGCCATGCAGCGGGCACCAATATGGCCGGCCCAAAACTTCCTGCACCTAAAGCACCCACCGTTGTCCTGAAGAAGCTGACGTTCGACGTCGGTCAGCTTGGGCATGGGAGTCGTGGTACGTGACGAAGATGTGGACGCGCCAGGGTTTCCAGATGTCGACGAATTAGTGCCGCGAGAGAATGGGGTACGGGTGGAGGGAGTCTGACGCACGGAAAGCTTCGCGAACTTGCGGGCCACTTCGTCTAGTCGAGCATGTCTTTTCTCGTTCAGTCGTTTCACTTCATCGAGCCAGGCTTGAAACTCAATGATGCGGTTAGTTCCCTCCCGGTTACACTCACGCGATAGTTCCTGTTCCATCCCAGCTTCGATCGTCTCTCTCATGAAGTCGTCGTTCATGAAGGAATCCGTGCCGGCCAGTAAGTTGTTCTTCCCCATGAGATCCAAGGCGAAATCTATGAAGGGTTTAGAAGCCGGCTGTCGGTACCTGAGGATGTCCATCCTCGTGCTGTGCTCCCAATCTGAAGGGAGAAAGAGGGAACACATCTGAAGCTTGTAATCATCCCAATCGAGGGAGCCGAGTACAGGTCCTTTGGCGGCAAGCCACCTGATCGCCCGAACACTGCTCATACCGTAAGCGACCGTCTTCACCATGTCCGGACCAGAGATGTTCTTGTGGCGGAGGAAAATCTCGCATTTCGTGAACCAATCCCACAGTAGGCCAGGGTCAACGTCACCATCGCCCATGGTGGGAGGGCGGTTGGGCGCGGCTTGAGTGATAACGGCCTTGACACCCATGCTGAGGAGGTCGTCAAAGGGAGCTACGAAGGTGCGGAGATTGGCAAGGGTGGAGGTAGTGCCGTTGAGTACACGGCATGGTGGGGAACTCGATATATGCGCACTGGTCGCGTCACAAGGTGCGGTTGCTGTGGGGGTGGTGATGAAGCGGGCACCTACAGGTAACGAGAAGGCACAGGCTCGCTCTAAGGGGGGTGTGGGCGGGTTTAGGGAAAGGCGGGCTCGTTTCGAAACACGAGGAGCTGGTATGGGTGTTGATCTGGTTCTGGTGCGACTGGTGAGGCGGGGTTCTGGGGTTTTTTTACTCCTGGTCGTCCTTGAGGACCGAGTGGGAGCGTCGATGGGAACAGACAGGGTGGGCGGCAGTAGAGAAAGGTGGGGAAAGGTCGGCTGATAAGGGCGGGGAAGGAGTGGGGTTATCAGCGCGCACGCTGTTCAGGGTCGCGAGGGGGCTATATCCAGAAGTAATAAGCGCGTTTGATTGACGTTAAAAAAAAAAGTATGTTTCACAATAATGAGCACCGTTAATGCTTCTACAGGTTACACCCCCTTCCAACTTCGTTTGGGTATCAGCCCACGGGTACTGCCCCCCCTGCTACCAGCGGAAGATGGAAACGAGACGGAGGCTAGAGACGTCATTGCGCGCTTGGAGGACATCACTGCCAGCGCCCAGGATTCGCTTCTCGCTTCTAAGATCATGCAATCTATTAACTCTCTTTCTGCGCGTAGCCCGGAGACCCCTTACAAAATTGGAGACTCTGTGTATCTTTCCACTTCCAATCGCCGTCGCGAGTACATGCACTCTGGTGAAGGTCGTGTCGCTAAATTCATGCCAAGATTCGATGGACCTTATAAGATCATACGGGCGAACCCCTCGCGCTCCTCGTACACTCTCGACATGCCTAACGTGCCTAATATGTTCCCCACATTCCACGCAAGCTTGCTCCGTCCTTTCGTAGCAAACGACAGCGACCTGTTCCCTTCACGAGAACTGGAACAGCCTGACCCAGTCCAAATCGATGGAGAAGAAGAGTGGCTCGTTGAGCGTATCATCGACGAGAGAAAAGGACGTCGCGGGGCGGAATTTTTGGTCAGGTATAAGGGATATGGTGCCGATGAAGACCGTTGGTTGTGCAGAGCTGATGTCGAGGATTTGGAGGCCCTGGATACTTGGATGGATGGTCGACACCTTCACCGCCCTCGGCGTGCTAACAAACGGCGCGTTGTTGCGACTCTCTTAAGTTTGTTGGATTCATTGGACACTCCCCCGTCACCGATGCTTCTTTCTTAAAGTGTGGGCGAGTGTAAACCACCAGTGCTTTACCCCTGCTTCCCCCTTTCTCCTATATATGATCACATGACATTCGCACCCTTATAAATACACGCGTCGTAGAATACTTACTTACCTTTTCCCTCTCTTTCTTGTACCCCCACTTACACGCAAATCCCATACGTTTGATCCCGTTACTACTCTGAGTGTTACGTCTACGGACGTCTTCCACTTTTCCAGTGCTTTACCCCTGCTTCCCCCTTTCTCCTATATACGATCACATGACATTCGCACCCTTATAAATACACGCGTCGTAGAATACTTACTTACCTTTCCCTCTCTTTCTTGTACCCCCACTTACACGCAAATCCCATACATTTGATCCCGTTACTACTCTGAGTGTTACGTCTACGGACGTCTTCCACTTTTTTTTTAACGGGATCAAATGTATGGGATTTGCGTGTAAGTGGGGGTACAAGAAAGAGAGGGAAAAGGTAAGTAAGTATTCTACGACGCGTGTATTTATAAGGGTGCGAATGTCATGTGATCGTATATAGGAGAAAGGGGGAAGCAGGGGTAAAGCACCGGTGGTTTACAGCTTGATAATGAATTCAACGGGTTTAGGATAGAAAACCAACAAACTGGCCAACAATCAAATTTCATGATATGAAGGCTGCTCTATTTGAAGATCCCCAAACACCTTGTGCTCAGGTCCCCTCAGAGCCCAGCAACAACATGGACTCTGCCACTGAGTAAGACTCAGAAGAAGACTCATGTGAGTCTGGTACTGAGTCTGACATGGGTTTGACTGGACACCAATGGCATAGTAGTTTGGTTGTTCAATTAGTTTAGCCCCTGTTTAGTAACATGTGTTTATAATGTGTTAATAACATTGTTAACAACACACTTGATCATCTTCAAGTCACTAACATGTTAGTAACCCAGGGAAAAAGTTGTTGACAGAACACTAGCTGAGATGGTGATTGCTCATGGCTCCAGTGCAGTATGCTCATACCTGCTGCCAAAGGTCATAACTGACATTATCAACACAATCAGACAAGTGCCTTGTGATGATGGCAAATCACAACTCTATCTACTCTGTTGCCATGGCATGATGTTTCTTGAACACTAAACTAATTGAGGGAACTACAAATATTGCTGAAGACCCTACTGGTAAAATCATCAGTGTGTGTCTGTCATTTAGCCCAGGAACAGAGTTTCCTCATTCATGAGTGCACCAAAGATTGTTCTGCTCAGTAGTACAGCCAAACTCATGAATAATTAGTGAACAGCAAAGAGAGGAGGCTCTTGTCCCACTCCTTGCTTCTTTAGACAACAAGACTTCCAAATGGTTGACTAACAAGGTGGGTTCAAGATCATGCTGTTTCAACTCAACAAATATTGACTTAATGATGTTCCCTCCTGCATAGTTTGCCCCTGAATGTGATAGTCTCATAGAAACTTTGCTTGGTCCTGGAGCACTCATAGATTTGTGGCATGTCCAACTTCTATCAATCCACCATGATCATGCCCATGGGGGGATAGCAAAACAGTTTATAGAGGAGGCAATATGACAGGTCAAGTGCAAAGCTGTAAGGGGACACTCCTATTTTCTCCTATTCCCCTGCCCCTCTCCCTTCCTCCTCGTTCCTTTCTCCTTTTCTTCATCCCACGGACTCTTACCTACATCCCCTTCATTCCCTTTTGCCCCCTTTCCTTTCCACTTCCTTTCCGGCCACTCCTTTCGCATCCGAGTCACGTCCGGTGACTCCAGAGTCCTCCTGCACTTCGGACTCGCTTCGGACTCGCTCGGACTAGTATATACACTTCGGGGCTCATCCGGGCTACCCCTATCCTCTTCCCCCACTTCATTACTCTTTGCTCTTACTTCCCCAGGTCGCTGGCACGACTCCTGTACATTCCCCTTCCACTTCATTATCACATGCCCCCTCGTACCTTGTGATATTCGTTCAGACTTGTGGCTGGTGTACTGTACAGTTATCCTTCATTCCTCCCACGCTACTACAGTATATACTTCGCTTCCTAGCATGGAGAATCCCTATCCTGTTCTCTTTGGATTCTCCCTCTGCTAGGTGAGCAGCTCTCTCATGTATTGTAGTTAAGACTTATTCATATCTTTGGATTCTCCCTCTGCTAGGCCTGCACTGTGCAGCCATCTTGAGGTTGCCCTTACAAAAGCCTTCATTTCCCCTTTGCTAGGAGAATTGACGAAAAGCTAGGCTGTATCAATCAATGGCTGTCCAGTTGCCAGAACAGGAGAACCTTGCTCAGGAATTGATGCACCTCTGGTCTTGGTACACACTTCAATTCACCATGACTGGGGCACAGATGGCTGACAATGACTTAAGCTCCTTTTCTGTCTGCATTGGAATTTTCAACCAGGGGGCATAGGTTGCTGAAGGGGGTGAGTGGTGAAATTGAAGGTCAAATGTGGTTGATGATTCATGAGAGCCAACCCAAGTGATTGGAAATGGAACGACTGGTGTGTCCCACCATAATATAACAAAAGCCCCCATACAAGGCATCTTCACTATACCTTATCACTGTAATTAGTAGTACTGTAGTACTGCTTTCAGTGCCCAATTCCGCTCTTGAAATGCAGGCTCTGTCATAGAGACATCAAAAGTAGGGATTTAGTCAGGCATATGCATGAACATAAGCACAAAAGCTTGGGTGAGAAAAAGCAGACTCACTGTGGACGTGAGCTGGGAAACATCTCCTGCAGCCACCTTCTTAGAAGTGGGGCAAGGGTGGTGGACATCTGTGTGTGGCAATCTAGTGTTCAGCCTAATGATTTTTGATGAGATTGTTATCAACCTCATCACATAGAACATACATTGATATAAGACAGTTTGCGAAGACTACAAGAAAGTGGTAAGCCCAATGACATGTAGAGCACTGTTAGCAATTAATGACTTACCCTTTGTGGAAATTGGTATAAGACACATCCAAACCACTGTTTACCAATCAGTATACTATACAGTTTCATATTAGAGCACAACTTACAGGTTTCTTTCATTGTCAAGAACTTGTGAGAAACAAAAGTGTCAGACCCTCATGTATGCTCTAAAGGGTGATGCAACTAACAATAACCACATTACGTTCAAGAGTAGCGAAGTTGGCGTGAATAGATGGCCCGGCTGACCAAGAATTCAAACACATGCGACAAGGACAAGGAAAGGCAGCGAGCTGCCCATGGTGACCTGGGGTGTCCGCATATATGTGTCCAGTCCCACCAGATGTATCATAAAGACGTCCTATAGACAAGCAAATACCAATTAGGCAAATGCACGAGAGTGAGGAAAAGTGGAGCTGAGATGTGGCAAGGGGTTGCCACTGCCTAAAGCACCAGAGTGCAGGTGGACAGCCAGTCGTTTCGTCCGTGGAGGAAGGCCCCAAGGACCATGTATGCGCTGCGAGTGCCAGAAATATTTCTTCGTAGATGGTGTCTAGGTAATATTCACTTAGGCGCCGGGTCACTTACCATTAACGGAAGAAATCACAGTAGCGTCGTGTCCAGAACAGAAAGCGAGTTCGGGTAACGCGCTTTAAAGATAAGTGTGCGGCCTGCGATGTAGAGAGGGAGCAAAGGGCGAGGTGTGAGTCTAGCCGCGTGGTGGTAGGAGAAGAAGAGGTTGACGTTGGCTTACAGGAGGGCAGAGGAGATGATTTAATTTATACAGAGCTTAGGGGTAAAGTTTGTAAACATTCCTATTTAGGGAATTGTTAGAACAACGCCGAGCAGCGGTGGTCATGGAGGCAACTCAGGCCTTTGGCTCGGGCATTGGATCTGATTCCTTTCAGCCAGACCGCTGATTCATGGAGCTATCTCGCCGTCCTTCTTCGCACCGGGCCCACCCGTTCACGAAGCTATTCCGCCGCCCTCTCCCCACCGCCCTCCTAGACTAGGCCATCATTGATCAGATGGACTCGATCAACCGACGATACTGACAAGCCAGACGTCGAGCTAAACTATTACGCCAAGTTGGACATCAATGTGAAAGCTGGAGTTGAAGCTAAGGTTACGTGGACCAGTATCAGCTAACTTGAATCTCTTCACGCACCAGTGGGTTCTGTCTGAAGTGAGTATTTGTCGTCGCACTCTCTCGATCACCACACATTCACGCTCCTCTGTAGAGCTCGGGGTTCTGTAGCACGCAAACCTGCTGCTCGCCCGAAGAAACCAGCGTGTCCAATCGCTCTGCAGCGCTTTTGAAACGAGCGGCCCCTACGAAACCTAGCAGCACTACGAAATCTGCATCCTGCCTCCCCGAAGGCATCCTCGGGAAGGCAAAGTCTTTTTTGCACAGCAGAGTACCGTTGGCGACGAAATAGTGTCTGTTGGGCGGCGGGTGCATTGTCAAATATAGTGTTAGCACTTCTGTGCAGTGGGCTAATCCATCAACTGTATATCTTGCATGTCATTGTTTTAAGACACACTGCAATGCCGCAACAGCCCGCTCATCCACGGAACGTGAATCGTGGCTCTGGTTCTACACAGATCCTGTAATTCTCATTCGCTTACTAACTATTCTCCCCATGCATGAGCCCAGTCTCGAGGATTCATCGGACCGACGCGGAAGGTTTCGTGTATGATTCTCGCTACCTTGCTCCGTCTCGTTCGTGTTTCTCTGCTTGCTGACGATATATATGTAACAGGTACACCCTCCCTTTGGCCTTCTCCCCAGCTACAAATACCGCGGAAGCCGGTGATAACAATTACGCGTACGGCTCATGCGACGAATCGCCTAATACTCAGCGTCTATTTGTCTCCGCGTACTACCATACCGAGCGTGTCTGCCTGATACTGTCAAATCCAGTTACAGTCAGTTCCGAATGTAATACTTAGGGGGAAGACGTACAGCTCACCTTTTGCCCTTATAGCCTCGCCCCGCCTCCGCCACTCCGCGCCATTGCCATAGGCGTCCGAGCGAGCCCGTGGATTCGGATTCGGATTCAGATGGTTCCGCCGTGACGATATAACTGTCGCGAAATCGTTGTACTGGTTGCCGACGACATTGTTGAACGTGCCTCCACCGGTGTTATGCACGGTCATGTTGGCAAAGGGTCCTTGGGCCGGCGAGGAGCCAGACGGGTGGTGCTGATTATGTTCGATGCGCTCGACTGTGGCTCGGATGCCGACCATCGCCACCAGCTGCGATGCACCGTGCGTATGCGTATGAGCAATGCGTCGAAGAAGCGGAGTGTGTAATCTTTGTATAATATTCACCTCGAAGTTTTTCCGCGCCTGCTCCAAATCTTGCTGAAACCCTGCGATGGATCCCAGATCATTATTGGCGCAAAACAGCCTCTGGAGGAACCCACGCCCCGCGTAGTCGCACACAAGGTCGTGGATCGACGAAACGACCCTAATACATGTCATGTCAGCTGGATAAAAGGCAGGACTCGGGGCGAAGATCAAACCTTGATAAGTCATCGACACTCTGCGCGAATGAATCCGATATCTTCGTTCCGGATTTGGCGACTTGCCGCTCGAGTTCATCCCATACGGTTTTGACAGTATGGCCTGCCGCGTACGCTAGATTCCTGAACCCCGCTTTATTCTGTTTGATCTCCTGATACGGTCCGTCCGAAGTTTGTATTCATATCAGCACAATGGTAATAATGATTAATAAGTAGTGAACTCACGATGACTTTGTCCCAAATATCCACAGCCAGCCGTGCGGCGAATACAATCGGCGGGAACGGACACCCCTCCGATACCTTAGATATCGTCTTCAGGGCCGTGTAGATGATATCCGGCAAGATTGACTCTTTTTTGGTGGATTTCGCCTGGAGGACCGGAGAAGCGCGTCTTGTCAATGATTCCGATGCACCACGCCGGCGGGAACCAGAGTTGAGCATTGGAATCGGCAAATAGGTGCGATGGAGGAGCAGGAGTAGGCCCAAGTGGTCCTTGCTCGAGCGTACTTATAGCTTCAAGCTTCGCACCTCTGCCTACTGGCAGCCCGGAGTGCATCTCATCGAGCTTGGGTTCCTGGTCGCAATTAATTGAATGAACTTTGTGCACGCCTGTCAAGTTGTTGTACTTCAAGGAAATTGGTGTATAGATTGAAAACCCCGCAGACTCACAGTCACTACGGTCGATGCGGTGTTTGAACTGAGTACAACACGCAACGAGGAGTCAGGGAGAGGGAGAGCAAAGCTGAAAAGGTATGATTCGGGCGATCATTGTTCCCTAACCCAGCGTCGTGTCCTCGAATACTTGTTCGTTGAGCTTAATTGATCACCGAAGGAGCTTTGCCTTGTTCTTTTTTCCTGTCAGACGCTTTGGCATCGTGGCAATGACTGTTTACAACTTGGAACGGAGACCGAACGCCTATTTATATACTCCCTTGTTGTCTCTCTCGTTTGACATATAGAAGACTGTACTACATAATGCATAAGACTGCATGCCCATCTCAGGATTCTGACCGTTCAACTAGTACAGCGTAACTATTAAATACGGACCCACATGGACCCACAAGAGAATTGAAATGGGAACTCCAAGAACAATTAGTTGCGTCGAGTGAGCGGACTACGGTTGGCCTACCCGTTGGTATACCACTTCACGACTTTGTAGATGAGCGACTTACAATTATGCCGGATTCGAGTATTATACGCCCATTGGTCAGAGAGGAAATACATTCGGCGACCCGAATACATAGATTATCCTAGCGCGCGTGAAAAATAGTGTATATATAAGGGCCTAAAGGCTGGAGCCATATTGCCGTAAGGCGAAGCGTCCAACTGCCACAGATCTTCACAGACCCACTGGAAAGTCAAATGTAAGTAGAGAGTCTTCGGAACGCTAGGCGGCGAAGTCAAATAGCCACCTTTCTCCCGGATCCTCTCCTGCAGCTCACCGACTTGGCTGAGGAGCCCGTTCAGCTCCTTGGTAATCTTCGACAGCTGTCCTAGCGACAGATAGTAGTCCGCGTCGTCCATGATGTTGGCGTCCAGCTTCGCTTTGATCTTCTCGATTTTGACTTCGTGTGTCTCTGAGATAGGATCGATAAGTACATGCATTGTGACGTGTCAGCAGATGGACGCACCTTCGCCTCCATTGAAAGTGGTGTTGGTGTTCCCATGACCGCCTGCGGTCCCTCCCATTTGGGAGGCAGCGTAGAAATCACCGTGGAAGTGCTGGCCGAGGCCTTCGTGCACCACGGGAGAACGAGGAGGGGGAAGGGGTAATGCTCTAACAGACATGGTATTTGTATCGGGAAGAGTGAGTAGGTGTGGCGTAAGAACCAGGGATTTTGTGGTTATGCGGGTACGTTTGCAATTGCGATAGTGGGGAGCAGTGGGAAGTTGAGATATCGGAAGTGTGTTTTATATGCATGTTGCCTTATACGGAGAGAGCACCGATGAGCAGCGCCATTCCTGAAAAGCACAAAAGCACAATAAGAGTACAAAGGAGTTACCATGGGCGCAGAGTTCTTTGATGCTGCGAGCTGCCTGGGGTACTATATCCGTCTGATCATCTGGTAGTTGCGGGATTAACCAGCTGAGAAGTGGGTACATGTTGTGATATGTAGCCCATATCTTAGCGCCTGCGTACTCGTCGACACGAATTCGCCCTCTGGGAAAAGGCTTCAGCTACACCGAAACAATAGCGACGCGTCCGAGTCTGCCACTCACAGTCAAAAGTAGCGGAGGACACCCTAAAACAACCTGGCCCCATTGTGTCCTCTTTTGCCCGCGACACGCCATACAGTTCCCCAGATTGCGGTCGACAAAGCACCGAGTACCCTGGCCGAATTCCAAACCTCTATCTTAAATATGAGAACCAATCCGATCCACGGCAGTTGGAATTGCTCACCTGTTGGCTGTGCCTCACACAGCGACAAACACACTGACCGGCTTCGCCCGCTCGCCATCTTCCATATTTGCAACAAATGGATGCGAGCTTTCAGTATTCGATGCGCGTGTGCGAGTGATGGAAGTGGTCAAGAGTGGTGAAGCACTAAACATAACGTGACCAGAAGCACTTCGGAATCCCACATGGTTCTTCTCTAACAAGCTTGCCCAAACTTTTCGCGTCAGATGTCGAGGACGAGCGAGAATCAGTCCCCCGTCAGCCAGAGCAATCTCGTTGCCGCTCAAGAGCAGGATGCAGGAATATTCACCGCTTTCCGACCTTATGCTCACTCCAAGTTCAGTCATTCTTGCTTCGCGTACAATGCCACCTTAACTTCTGGATAGAGCTCCCATGTACCTCTTAAGCTCGCTGTGTGAGTCGTTTCGTTGTGTCGTACCGGGGAAACCCATCGAATGTTGCACAGTTGGCGTTAGTGCACTGCTGCCACCAGGCCTTTTCCGACCCCAGGCCAACATCCCAAATTTCTTGTTTCGAGCAGGCTTCTCGGCCATATACGCCGGAGCTGGTTATGTCTTGTCTACTGGGGACACGCGCAATGGGTGCGGTATCTCGACGGGTGCGCTTGAAATCACTCCTGTGCCATCCACCTACTAACTGCCCTCAGCGTGGTGTATAGCGTATCTGATGCTGAACGCGCGCAAAACTCTGACGGCACCGAGGCACCCCCTTGGTCTCTTGCTTACAGGTAGTGTCACAGCGTGCACTGCGCTCTACGGAACCGAATACTTTGTGTACCAAGACTAATAATAATACATTTCCTTTCGTTATTTTACAGACCTATAATTTCCCGTCAATACCTGCAATCGGGTTATATAGAACGAAGAGCGTACCGTTCGGTGCAAAGCCCATCCGCCTGTTTCCAATGTCCCAGACACTGTAGTAATGTTTCAAAACTGATCCACCGACCAAATCAAGGCCACTGTCAAAATAAGGTAAGCTTCCTTCAATACGTATCGCTCGCATGCTCACTCAAAGGCGTTGATCAAGGTTTGGCACAATGTCGGATCGTTGGCGAACGGGCCGACGTTCAACTCGGTACTGGGGATGGTCAAGTTGAAGGGTTGGCCATTCTGAGCTGTGAAGGCAATATCGATGACGGCGGGTAGCGTGTTGATGCGATTGCAAGCGATGCCGTATGCGCCAGGCTCAGCAGGGTTGGGTTTGATGTCTGGGGAGATGAGGGCGTAAATGGCCTGTCGGTGGGCATGGTAAGTGTGATTCATCATCATTCAAACATGGTTGACTGACCTCTGTTGTTGCGGTGGAGAAAAGGATGTTGCTGGTGCCGCTGTCGAAAATGACAGTTCGGCGTTGTCTCAGTGTTGTAGTGGTTCTGCCATTGACTGATATCTGTGGAGAGGGGAGTTCCCATGTACGTCCAGAAGTGGTTGGGAGAGATGCGAAGGTTAGAGGGCCTGATGGCACTCGTAAGTTGGATCTTCGATGTCGAATGCTAGAACCTTCAACTCGCCTTGGAACTTGGTACTGTCTATCCCCCCAAAGGTGAGTTCTGCTTCTCCGACGGCATTGGGCGTAAGGAACATGCTGAATAGAGCTGTAATGATGATCAACAATCGAAGATTGCGCACGATGAACCACGTCTTACATGGGAGTCCTTGGTTAACGAGGCCGCCGAAAACGTTTACTGCTGTGGCTCCCATTCCTGACGCGGTTGTCAATGTGGCAAGCATCGGATATTCAGACTAGCACGCACCTAGGATGCCGCTGAACGGATCGATGGCGAATTTGGGAGTTTGGTCTGTGACGAGGGACAAATCCACGGTGCCTGCAGACAGGCCGCCGACAGAAACGACGTCTCGGGCAGTTCTCAGCGTTAGCCGGTAATTCGCCCCGACGACTGGGTCTACACCGACACCGGTGGAGAACGTAATCGAGCTCGTCCTGCCGCCGTCGACAAAGGTTCTGCTCTTTGTGGGATCGAACTTGATCTGATTGTTGCATGCTGCTCCACATAGCGTGCTGGTGAACTCGAGGGTAACGCTTCCTGTATCAAAGACAACCTGTCGATACCTCTCGGTCAGCGGCGTTCATGGACGCGTACCGGATAACTCACGGATACGGGCTGTGGTGGGGTACCGACTAGTTTTCGATCCGCATGAGTTTATACCGTTGGTGACGTTTTGAATGGGCTCACCGGAGATGTTCCCAAACCATCTACACTATACCCATCAATGAGGTTCATTTCGAAGTGGAGGTTAACGCACTGCAAATCTGTGCCAAGGAAGAAATCTGCCAGGGGGATCGTGGTGGGTGCGAGCTGTCTTGACTTCAAAGATCGTCTCTTCGGAGCCATCCGAGAGGTTAACTGGATCGTCTGGGGTGCTGCACGCTTAATTTCCTCCCCAAGCACCGCAGTCGCGAGGGTCAAGAAAAATAAAGCCTTTGACCACATATCGAAAGGAATAGTAGGCTGTCGTGCGAGTAAACTTTCTACGCCCATCACCTGGAGTACTTATACGCCTCGGTCGCATGGTGAGCACGCTGCGTAAGAAACACCGCCTGGCGTATGACTAACTGTATATCCTCAGCTTGCGAGGTGATCATATGGGTAGTAGTGGTTCTCACCGAGCGAGTGCCTTCTTCTCAATGGATACTCGGGCTAATACAAGCATTCGCGTGGACATGCATAGGGAGTGCTGATAGCCTGATACCGTTGCCCGGAGCATTTGCATCTCCATATGCGATTATACTGGCGTGGGACCAGGAAGGCGACGACACGACTATTTATACATCGGGCACCGTTTACCCGTTTCGGGTTCCCATGATCCATGGAATAATGTGCATGGCGCGAACATTATTCTGAGTCTGTCGTGCCATACATCTGATATGAGAAGCCGACTTTCTGTATTCTTAGAGCTGTTGCTTCCGATGGACGCGATTCGCCCATGTGGTCGGCGGTGTGGCGGGCCTCCAGCTAATTATATACTTGCCTGGATTGATATTGATCATGGCGATGCAAGTACTTGATGCGAATAAAGCACTCACCCTGCTCTGAACGATTCTTCTCGCACATTTCCCCTCGGTTCAAGTGTCCTTACTAGGAAGACTACTAACCTTCAACCGTGGAGCTGATATTGGATACGTTATATGTGAGTTTGCACGTCAAATACATATGTCAGACTCCGACTACCATCTATCGTGCCTAGACGTTGAGACTTCAAGACTGGATGGAACATCGCAAGCCGGAGGTTAGATTCAGACGATCCGTGGAAACCCAACGAACTGATGATTTCCTTACCATGGGGACTTTCTCTATGTTGGGGTGCGTCAGGGATACACTCTGTTTACGAAACGGCCGGGGAGCGGATTCCTACGTATAATACTTACTATCCGACGAATGCAGGACATTGGCAGAGGCCGGGATTTACTGCTGCTTCAAACTCAGGGCTGGCTTCCAAACGGGGTATTCAGTGCGTCTGAAACCTCCCAGATGTGAGATTTAATCGCGAAGATGAAAATATAACTACGGAAAGGCTGTGTACTACAGATGCCTACAATGGAATGTCCTCCGTCTCGCCAACATCGTCATCGCCCTCGTCGACCGATCCACTAAGTGATCTCTCCTTCTCGACAGGAGGAGGGGGAGGAACTTCAATACTTGACGGCGTCATCACTGGGGGAGAAGACTTGAGCGATCTATGTGTATCGACAACAGGCGACGATGCTGGAGATGGGAATTTGAAGTCCTTGTTCATTGTGCCAGCTCTACTCTTTCGCTTGCCTGCATCCGGAGACGACGATTGCAGGTCTTCAACTTCCCCTGCTTCCTCTGGCGTCGCTTCGAAGCGTGACGACGATGCCTGGTTGACAATGCTATCGCTGCGAGCAGGCGGCGGCATTGATGCACGTTGGCTCGTCGGCGTGCTCTGTCTGTTCGGGGGAGGACTGCTTGGCGTGCGACTTAACGAAGCCTGCGACATCGACTGCGGGCGTGTGAATGCTGGCGAGTGCGCTGGTGCCCCGGTGTTGGCCCCTAGATAAAACGAAGCAATAGGAACCATTCTGTTCTCACGTTAGCACCAATTCAGCGCGCATAGGCATCATACAACGTACTTCTTCTCGATATGGCATGCCATTATCCAGTGCGGCTGCACGACTGGAATACTGAGCTGGAGTGCGCGCTGGTATTCAACACCTGGCGCATTCGTAGTGTTCCCTGCGGCCTGAGCACCTGACGGCGTAGCAGCGGGAGTAGTACACACAAAGTGCGTGGTATCAATCTGGATTTTGTCGCTCCAGTCCGCCTTCATCTCCTTCAACGCCAGCTTTGCGTTTTCCAGCAAAACAGAGTCCTGGACGTTGCCGAAGCACACGCGTATACCGGAGGTGTCCGTCATAGTATGCGTCCGGACACGTAGTATGTTGGACGAGTGCGTGCCTGCAGTGGTGCGAAGAACGAGACGGAAAGAGTAGTCAGTGTTTATGTCCAATCCGGAGAGCTTTGTTGATGTGTTCGTCGAGGGTGAAGGAATTGCGGCGAGACGCTGCTCATTTCGATATATGTCGAGGGACCGAATCTTCGCTTTGGCGACTTTGATCGGAGGCCATTGTAGTGTCACTGAGGTTTGGGTGACATTTCGGAGCTAATGTCCATGATTTCGATGTTTGTGAGGACTCTAAGGCACACTCACTTGTAATTGTGGTGGTTCTGGCGATTCCTTCCCAAACTCGTTCATAATCTCTTCTTGCAAGTCCCAGAACTCGCGGTCACGTCGCTTCTCTTCGGCGTGGTTTTGGTGCACCGCAATGTTGACAATGGATCCCGTCATGGCGCCCGGAGGTAGCAGGATGGATGGAAATTCAATGAGATGCGCTCGTTCGCCTAATAGAATCTGAGAGACCGTGAGCCATCATCACTGTCTGGCTTGCTCGACTCACAGCCATGCCCGCATCTATGAAGAGCCCGTCAGGAAGAGTGGAAATCCGTACATTATAGACGTACCTAGCTTCCCGACTGTAAAGGTGAAGCTCTCCATTGATTTCTCCATGTTTAACGGGTTCTGGTAAGTCCTGAGTTGGTCCTCAGTCATTGGGGATCGCGTATTATCCCACGATCAATATCTTCTTCGCACGGTCAGTTTCGTTCAATGGCTCTGAGTGTGCTCTGCCTACGCATGCATGGCCTCGTCGACCTCCCAGGACAGTGTCGGGGACGCTGAGAAGGGTCCAGCAAGAGTTCTGACTGCGAGCCCCACTCAATTTACTGACAGCGAAAGCGAACCGGCCGCCAATGACAGCGTCCCGCGAGCAGGAAGTGACCCCGAAGGCACGAACGAGGGAGACAGCTATGATGGTTCAGACGGGGAAGAAGAGGAAGATGACTACGAGGACGACGATGAGGACGACGATGAAGAGCCAGCTCTCAAATACGAAAGAATAGGTGGTTCCGTGCCCGACTTGTTCAGAAAGGATTCTGCCTCCTCCCTGGCCGTCGCGAACAAGCTTATGGTGAGTACGATTTACGCTTTGATCTTTGTCGACTAATTATGTAGGCTCTTGGCACCCATAATGGCATAGTGCATATCCTCGACTTGAGTGGTAATCGAATCAAGTCGTACAAACCACACATGGCATCCGTGGTGGACATTTGCATGGATTCATTGGCTGAGTTCGTGGCTACTGCTTCTATCGACGGTGAATGACACATTGCATGGTGCAGAATCGCGTCGCTCACACCTTATACTAGGACAGGTGGTGATTCATTCACTGTCCTCGAAGGAATCTTACGCGTTCGACATGAAACGGCCGATGCGTACCATTGCTCTTGAGCCCAACTTCTCGAAGAGTAGTTACAGGTCTTTCGTCTGCGGAGGACTAGCCGGCACCCTCGTCTTACATGAAAAGGGGTGGCTAGGACACAAGGAAACTGTTCTGCACTCAGGGGAAGGGCCGATAGGGCAAGTTAGATGGAGAGGAAGGCTGATCGCCTGGGCAAACGACTTGGGTGTCAAGATCTATGACACAATGTCGCAGACGCGTATTACATTCATCGATCGGCCGGCCGACAGCCCGCGCGCGGACCTTTTCAAGTGCACCCTCCATTGGCAGGACGATTCGACACTCATCATCGCCTGGGCAGACTATATCAAAGTCGCTCGCGTCCGCGCTCGCCCTCCTACAAATGAAGCTTCTTCCAAAGCTGGCCTTCCTCCTCTCATCGTCGAAATTACCGCTGCGCTTCAACTGGAATGCATGATATCCGGCATCGCACCACACGAAGTCCTACAGACGGCGCTGGCCGCCTTGCCAGAATTAGAGACAGACAAACTCACCGTGCACCGATCCATGTCTTTAACATCTTTCCTCATCTTGGCTTACACTCCGCCAGACACGTCATTCACGGATGAAATGACAGAGGATCGAGCGCAGCAGGCAAAGAAAGCTGCCGAGCGCCCCGAACTTCAGATCATCTCTCGAACCGGAGAAGAGTTAGCTACGGATGCGCTTACTGTATCTGACTACCACAGGTGGGGTTGCAATGACTACGTCCTGGCGGATGTCCTAGACACTGCAAATCCCACGGCCGATGTTGGAGTAGGCAAAAGCTACGTTGTGATGAGCCCCAAGGACATAGTCTTGGTCAAGCCTCGAGATAGGCGTGATCACGTTGCTTGGTTGGTTGAGCGGAAGAGATACGAAGAAGCACTGGAGGCTGTCGAACGGATCGAGGCTAGCGGTGAAGCGATTACCGGCAAGGTAGAGGACGCGGTTACTACATCATCGATAGGGCAGAGGTACATTGAACATCTGATGCACGAGGGTAAGTGAAGCGGAGTCGTCTCCGGGTGGGAATGTCGGACTTAGCATTACTAGGCGAATTCACGAAAGCCGCGAAGCTGTGTCCAAAGGTTTGCGGGCAGGACGTGCAGCGCTGGGAGAACTGGATACTCCTCTTCGCAGACAAGGAAGAACTCCAGGTACGCGTCACCGATGGTGGACAAAGTGTCATTTACTCAGGACGTTCCTTTAGGCCGTGATCCCGTATGTGCCTACAGACTCCCCCAGATTGAGCCACTTGGTATACGAGATGATGCTAGCGTATTTCATCAAGCACGACAGACAGGTAACCTATCAAAGATATGGATGGCACCGTCAGTGGGCTGACACATTTTGGTAGGCTTTACTTCAAACCGTGAGGGATTGGCCTAAGGACATCTACAACCTCACCGCTGTAATCGTAGCCATTCACTCGGAGCTCGACTCTTCGGCTAGTACCTCCACCTTCAAATCGTCTACACAAGAGACGACGCTACTCATGGAGTGTTTGGCGGAGCTGTAAGTTTCTCGTTATTCACGACGACTTGTAATAACAATGTCAACTATAGATACACGGCAAACCGCCAACCTGGCAAAGCTCTGCCTTTCTACTTGCGCCTGCGACGCCCCAATGTCTTTGACCTCATTCGGGAGCATAATCTCTTTACTGATGTCCGGGACCAAGCTTTGCTACTAGTTGAATTCGACCAAGAGCTCGTCGAACAGCGTAGAAAGAGCGGAGAGATTGTCAACGACAAAGAGAGCCCGGCGATCACGTTGCTCGTAGATCATATCCATTCGATACCTGTGGGTGCTTCTCTTATTCCTGGCTAGGATCAGTGAAACCTAATGCTTCTATAGATTGGTAGAGTGGTTCAGCAGCTCCAAAGCCGTCCCTACTATCTTTTCTTGTATCTCGACGCACTGTTCGAGAAGGACCCTTATCTTACGACCGACTTTGCTGACATTCAGGTGAAACTGTATGCCGAATATGCGACACTTCGGCTTATTGACTTCCTACGTGCGAGTAATTACTACAACCTAGAGAATGTGCGTGATCGTGGTTTCTTCTAACCCACGTCCCCGTTCAAAAAGCTAACATATGGCACACCTTCAAGGCATATAATATCTGCAAAGACCGCGACTTAGTCACGGAGATGGTGTTCCTCTTGGGTCGCATGGGCAATAATAAACAAGCCTTGACGCTCATTATTGAACGGCTAGGCGACGTCAATAGGGTAAACGCGGTTTTACAGTCCAGTCCGCCAGTGTCTAATACTCTGTTTGTCAGGCTATTGACTTTGCGAAGGAACAAGCGGATGATGATCTATGGGAAGACCTCTTGAAATATTCCGAAACGCGGCCCAGTGCGTATACATGTTCCTGTCCTGTGACTAAGACTGACCATGTATAGCTTTCATTCGCGGCCTACTCGAGAACGTCGGCGCGGAAATCGACCCCCATCCGTCTTATACGACGCATTAAGAACGGATTAGAGATTCCTGGTCTCAAAGACGCTTTAATCAAGATCTTGCACGACTTCCATCTGCAGATCTCTTTACTGGAGGGCTGTCAGACAATTTTGAATGGGGACAGCTCGGATTTAGCGGGAAAGCTACACAGATACCAGAATTCAGGGTTCTTCCTTGCCGGTACGTCTCATTCTGCAGTATCCCACTATAAGAGGCTGATGCACTATTCGCAATAGGGAAAACGACATGTCCGATTTGTTCAAGATCACTGCATGGGCCACCACAAGAGCTCTTGCTCCTTTTCCTCTGCCGGCACGCTGTACATGCCTCATGTGTCGAAGGCGGAGACGACTTACCTTCGCACTCCGAATTGGGTATACGTAACCTTTCCTTGAACGGGTCAATAGACCGTATCATCAACAACAAATTGACATTGTGAGTTTTCACACTTACGGTGGCGCACACCCGTATTGACTCTGCACCAGTGCTTCGTCAGTTCGTGCTCAGGTGCGACAGGGATGCCCAGTGTGTCGTTCCAGGAGCGAAGGGAAGAGGGCGTAGGACACGATCTCATCATATCCTCTGTCTTGTTATATTCTGTTCTTTTACACTTGTTTTCGTTTCCCTTCCTTCTCGCGTTGCTGGATTCATATAAGGCCGTTGGACCCTTTTCGTCACACACATCATAGCAGCAAGGATTACAAACTAATTATACACATTACAAGACTCTCCTCCATCTCACTACTCCATCTTCACCGCCACTAACAAATCCAGCCCCCTTCCCGTGCTCGGAAGGTTTCGGTCTCCACGAGAGCGACCATACTTCGCCTGTTTCAGAGATGGTAGACACGGTAGCGCGGGCAGCGATATCCCATACTTTGATTGTCTTGTCGGCCGACCTGACCTCAAATATTCAGCATGGCGGCAGGGGAAGCTCAAGGAGACTTACCCAGATAACGCCAATCGACCGTCAGGGGAGATATCCGAACTGAGGACCCAAGATGAATGGCCAGTGAACGTTGCGGCTGCACCTCCTGCTGCTTTCGTCGGCGCTCGGACGTCGTGCAAGATCAGTCTCTTATCGTCCGACCCGCTTAGTAGATACTAAGCGAGAAAGGGACGGAGAAAGCATGAGAGAATCAATCGGAACATTAGACCATCGAACTCACACCGTTGTCCCAGGACCACGACATTGTTCTAAACGGCCATGGCATGGGATGTATAAGTAGCACCGAGAGAACCTGTCTCGAGGTCGAATATGAATATTTGCCCTGATTCACTTGATAGCGCAACTCGAGAGCCATCAGGGGACTTCATATGTGCTTACAGTTAGTTGCGGGGATTGCACAGAATACGATCCAAACATACATGGGAGCAGCACATGCCAAACTTCGTTCGACCGCTAGTAAGTGTTGAGAGGCGTTCCCCGAAATTGTTGGGCTGTGAGGAATGGATGGTAACATTGCCAGAGCTTCCAGAGGAAGCATAGGTCTCCTCCTTGGGATTCAGCGAAACAGACCAGGCTGTATTTTGGTGTACATCAGTCATTTCCCGAGTGCTTGATGGAAGCTGAACTTACATGGTTCCGCCCCTTCACCTGCACGGACATAGCTCTCGAACTTACCCACAGTTTCGCCATTGGACAGATCCATCATAGCTGTCGTCCCCTCCAGGCTATTGTACAGCGCCCTCCGTCCATCTGGCGACACGGAGAGCGAGATCAAACCTAGTGTATGCGGTGGTGGTTTATTGACATCTGCAGGATGTGGTGTCCCATTATCAGACGACCATTGCCGGATTGAGCCATCCGCAGAGACCGAGACAACGCTTTCAGTGGCAGTCCACTTCACACCCCATACAGCTTCAGTGTGCGCTGTTGAAAAACAACGCAGAGTCAAATCTAAGCCTCAAACACGCGACGTGAACGGCAGGCCTACGCTCTGAGCAGGCATGAACTTCGGTTACTGCTAAACTCTGGTCCAAGAAGGTTAAGTCCTCAATTTTGTGCCTCAAAGCAGTCTCATACCATTTCGGCGTGCAATTCTTCCAAGGATTCGACGCGTTCAGGCGACGCGTTATGATCAAGAGGAGGGTCGGACTTTTCCGAGCGGAGCGTTAACTCAGTCAACATAAAGCAGCAGTCCTGAACTCTAAATTTCCCCACATCAACGAACGCGGACGACGACATCAAATATTTCTGTTGTATTTTCCTGATTAAATTCTAAAAGTAAGGGATTTATCTGCGTGTTCAGGATGCTAAATAACAGATCTTAAGGATGTCTGACGCTGGAGATGACATTCAAGTCGACGCCCCCGCTGAGGTCGAGGTTGCCGCCGAGGCACCAAAGGGAAAATTGTCTGTTGAGGACGCGCTCAAAGTGCGTATTACCTAGATTGCAGGTTATCTGATACCGACAATCGCCTACAGCAAGTCCTGAAGAATGCTCTTGTTCACGATGGCCTTGCTCGTGGTCTCCGTGAGGCTGCAAAGGCCCTGGACAAGCGACAGGCCCATCTTTGCGTCCTTGTCGAAACCTGCACGGAAGCCGAGTATATTAAGCTCATAGAAGCCCTCTGCGCCGAGCACAAGATCAACCTCATCAAGGTCGGTGACGCCAAGCTCCTTGGACAATGGGCTGGTCTCTGCAAGATTGACCGGGAGGGCAATCCTCGCAAAATCGTTGGCTGCAGCTGCGTTGTCGTCAAGGACTACGGAGTTGAGAGCGAGGGTCTCAATGTTCTGCTGGACTACTTCAAGAACCGTTAAAGTGAGTTTCGAGACTGGTTATCCTTTGCGAGATGACATACAGACTCCCTCTACTGAGGCTCGCCCTTTGAGGATAAAAGTCTATCCGGAATCATTTTATTTTGTCTGATTCTTTCTAATTCCGAACGTGTCGAGATGAATGTGCTGACATGCTTTCTTCTGACAGTACTGCATACTTGCGTTACTTTCTCAGTACAAAAATGAAATCTCTTGAAACACTTGAATTTTGTGTCTAGGGTTTGCCCGTGTGCCACACACCATCAAGGTTGTTTCTAGGCTCTCGACTAGCCCTTAATGATACATGTAATGCCCGGTCAACCGCTCGAATGTTCAGAACAAGAGCCTCGTCTAGCACGTTCCCTCTACCCCGCCTCGCCTCGAGTTCGATCAGTTTCGTAGCAGAACCTTCATTTGAGAAACCAATTGTGACTCAATGTTTGTTGGATGAATTCTATCGAGGTCGCTTCTAGACACTGCCGCGCCTTCTATTGTCATGGTATCTAACAGGAAGCACAGCTAAAACCTTTGCTGCCAGATGTGCGTTTCTCTGACGGTGATGTTCATCAAAGATCGTGCCTTACAATTTGTTCTTTGTCTCTAGTGGCCATGTCGTATTTTTGTGTCGCCAGAGACAGACATCCTCATCTTTCTTTCCATCACTTTGCTTGCTTCCACGGACCCACTGCGCTGCGACATTTTGTTTTCCAATCCCTCGCTGTCGTGCTGGTCTCACTGGAATGGCCTCGTCGATCACCGCCAGGCTTTCTTAGCGACCAGATGAGTATCTTTGGAACCGCATCACTAAAAGGGCGACCTGGCGGACCGAATCAGTGATCGCTAGGTGAATCCTCCAGCCTGACCAACGGCGAAACGGTAGCAATACCACCTGTTTGTACAATGATGTAGAATTGACGGAAACGACTGCCATTAGGATGAATGCTAATACGTTGACGGTCTGGCACGCTCGTAACCCTCCGATGTCAGACTCACATTGATTTCTGCTGGATCATATGGCCGGCGCCAGGGTGCTATTTAGCGACTCCTCTTTGATCTTATTCAATCAAACCCTACTTCTTGATGAGAAGAGAACAAAGCTAGCGACACCTTGCATCCATAGATCTGAAAGATGAGTGCGACGATACGCTATTCTAAACATCTTCCTATCTGATAGGAAATACGAAGGAACTCTACCATGGCAGCTGCATGCTTCAGTGATCAAGCTATACGCGCCCGCCGGACATGCTCCTCGCTAGCGAGGCACTATCCGACTCTGATACCTTGGTCCCGCCAGCCGGAAAGCGACTACAACTCGCTCGGAGTGCTACGCTGCGGGGCAGATTCCACCAGCAAGAGCATCCTTGATCATAGTCCTCATGCAAACTTTGGGTTCGATTTTCATTTCCCACCGTCGGCACCCCGCAGTGTAAGTATGCAGTTCGACGGCGTCTTTTCGCAGATTGATCTCTGGCATGTGGCCACATCGTCATCATCTGTATAGCCCCGCTGCCGTGGGGAAGGCTTTGCGGCTTCGTTCGCTGCGATTCAAGTGGCGAAGGACATCATCCCGAGGGATTGATGTAAGAGCGAAGACGTGCGGCACCCACACAACACCGCCGACCGACTTGACAGCCTGGGTAATATATCTCGCATAGATGAGTGGTAGATGATCTATTTTTGCGCTGGTAGACATGGATTCCAGTAAACGACTCCCACCCAGTTATAAGTTCTAGCACCGAGAGCCGCGACGTCGATTACCTTCCCACCCAGAGTATGGCTAATGTAGGGAGAACACTTGGTCTCGTCGAAATTGGCATCTCTGTGTCTCTGTTCCTCTTCGGGGTGTCTACAATTCAAGTTCAGACTTATCGTTCACGCTTTCCCGATGACTCGTTACGATTAAAGACTTTTGTGAGTGCTTTAAGATCTCCCCTGCCAGACCCCTGTTTTACGATGGGGTTACATTCCAGGTGTATTTCGTGTGGTGCGGGGAGCCGTTCGACAAAATATTCTCCTCCGGCCTGATTTGCGAGCACATAGGTTGATGAGCCTGGGGCACATCATTTGCACTCTGCATTACTTCTGGACCACTTCTCTCGCTATCATCCAAACCCACCGACCTGACCTGATGCTTGGGAAGCCACCTGCAAGCGTGCCAGCGCTTTTCTTCCTGACCGGATGCATAGCTACGGCGGTTCAGGTATGTACAACCAACTACGCGTGTGCACAAGACTAACGTGGATGGCTTGCAGGTTTATTTTGTGGAGCGAGTGCGGCGAGTGTCCGAGAAACTGTTCTTCCCCGTCATCTGTTGGTCCGTTTCCCTCGTCCGCTTCGCCCTCGCCGTGATCATGAGCGCTGTTGTTTCTACAACAACTTTTCATGACTTTGAAATCCATTGGGAGTGGCTGGTCACAGCAAACTGGGTTACCAGTGCCTTCATGGATACGATGATAACGGTACTGCTATTCTATACTCTGGCAAGGAAAAGGAGGGTCGCATTTAAAGGGTTAGTAAGGCGGCCTACACCCGTACCAGCCCGCATTCGGACCTGACGCTGAATTAATCAGGACTATCAAGCTAATTGATCGTCTTATTCTGACAACGATCGGTGAGCGCATCGGATATGTCGATGGTTCTACGCTGATGCCTCCCGCAGAGACTGGTTTGATGACGAGGTTTGCTTACCGACACTAGTGCTCTCGTTCAGTTTGTTAAATTTTGTTTCAGTTTGTTGACGCTCACCGCTGGATTATGCGTAAGTTAACCCTATCCATACATACTCAACGTCCTAGGCTAACATCCTGAAACAAAATAGTTTCAGTTCATTGATCGCTCCTGTGCGTACTTAATTCGCTCCCCCAATAATCTGGGTGCTTACGTGGGTCTCATAGTTGCTTGGCTGGGACTTTATCTTTGCGTTGCAAGAGGTAAGGGCGCGGTACATTCAATTTGTTGTCTGTTCTGATTCTTCTTAGTTTTCACTAACTCCCTACTGGCTACGTGGGTCCCTATCTCTCTTGTATGTACAGTTTCGCTGACAACTGCTATCAGACTAAATGCTAGGTTGACTGCGCGTCGATTGGCAGTCAATTTACATTCCGTTGATCTTGCGCGCCAAGAAAATGAACATGTATTGATGTCCAATGGTACTAAGGTAGGACAGCATCTCTCTGCTGTTGTATTCCAAGCTGACTTGCTTTGGTAGGCCCACACAGTGATCCCCATGGAGTTGATGGCAATAGGGACATCCAGCCAAGCTCAACAACCAACTGGTGTGATTTTCTGAAATTTGTTGCCAGAGCTGGTTATGTTCTTGTTATAAAAGACTGAGTGTCTAGGGATATCTGAGATGCAAATGCATGCTGGTAGCCCTGGATCTGTACTTGATAAATTATGTGTATAATTATAAATCAACAATTATAATGTGGTTGCATGATAATTTAATTTGATGGTACCCCTGCCCCTTTGAGCCCCTTTGTCTCAGTGCTTGTTGAGGTTCTTCAACATCATGACAGCATGAAGTGCTCTATTCAAAATTCCCTACACCAATCACACTCCATGACTTATGTCTTATTGAGGCTAGTTGCCATCTACACAACTGTAAGTAATAAGTATCCTCAGGAAGACCAATACTGTAAGGGCAACCTCAAGATGGCCAACAGTGCAAGCCTAGCAGAGGGAGAATCCAAAGATATGCTTAGAGCTACTACAATACATGAGAGACTGCTCACCCAGCAGAGGGAGAATCTAAAGAGAACAAGATAAGGATTCTCCATGCTAGGAGGCAAAGTATATACTGTAGAAGCATGGAAGGAAAGTGGGATAACTGTATAGTACACTAGCCACAAGTCCATAGAATATCACAAGGTATGAGCAGGCACATGTGATAGCAAGGTGGAGGGAATATGCAAGAGTCATGCTGGTGACCTGGGAAAGTGGGAACAGGAAGTAAGGAGGTGGGGGAAGAAGATATAGGTCACCTGGACATGCCCAAAGCATATATGTGTGTCCGAAGCATGTCCGGGCATGCACAAGTGTGGCTGAGTGTGGCCAAGCATATCCAGACCACAGGAAATGCATCAGATGTGTCAGATGAGGCTCAGATGGATGATAAGATGGAAAGGGAGGAAAAGGAAAGTAAATAAGAGTCTGTGGAATGAAAAGAAAAAGAAAGGAATGAAGAGGGAGGGAGAGAGATAGGGGGAAAGGAGAAAATAAGAGTGTCCCCTTACATCTACAGTATATACTTAGCCCTATTGATATCTTTGGATTCTCCCTCTGCTAGGCTTGCACTGTTGACCATCTTGAGGTTGCCCTTACAGTGACCTTATTATTGTCAGTCACCAGTATGAGCTTCAGGGGCATAAATGCATTCAGTATATAACCCCTTGTCAATGGAAAAACTTACAAAAAGTGCAAGGGATGTGTTGAGAATACCAGACTGCATGTTGAGTCAAAGAAGGAAGTATCTAAGAGAAGTTAATGAGTACCTGCTACCCAAGCCCATTCCTATAAGGTGCAGCTGGGGGTAAGCCCTATAATGAAACAGGGGTCAGAAGACTCACTAAGAGTGTAAACAAGTTTACTACATTTCCCCTTTTCCCCTATTTCCCCTGACACTATAATCACATGATGCTCTGTTATCTATATAACATGTGTATTTACTTATAGTACATCTACATCATCCTTCCATACCCCCATCTTCTCTCCCTTTCAATACACCCTCTGATCCTCTCAGTGTGTTTCCTCTCTTGAGTGTTCACACTGCTGGTGTGCTTTCAAAGAGTATCAATGATTAGCTTGTCAAGGAGTTTTAGTATAAGGATGAAGTGCAGCAGAGTTTAAAATTTCTGTCAAAAATGCTTCAAACTTCATATATGATGCAGTGATTGCACAGATGCTTCACATTGGAGGATACAAATAACCTCTGTGAACCAAAGCTTAATTTCTGGCTAAACTGCATGATGAGAACAAGTAGGTTGAGTTATTTATGGAAGGATAGGCCTTACTGACTGACCATTGAGAACCATAACAGTGCTTAACAAGAGCTGCTAGTTGCTTGCTTGAGCTTTGAGTGACTATATGTTAGTTGCCTCTGCACTACGTTCAGACAATCCTTTGGGTGATTGATTGTGCAGGGTAGTATATATGAAGTAGTTGTCATTCCTACAAAGTAAATCAACACCTTGACCAACTAGGTTGTCCACCTAAACCTTATCTTCTTCCATTGTAGGAGATGAAGGGGTGAATGATGAGATATTGAGGAATTTGGCATTCAGCACCTTCTATAAATCTGTCTAACAGCCAGGCTCTATCCTCATCCAAGCTGTACGCCCGGCACACTGCTATTTCAAGGAGCTTTGTCATGTGCGGGCATCTGTGTCTTGAAGCTGCAAAGGCATGAGGGGTAGCCCCTGCCATTCTCCAGGGGCACCATATGTTATACAATCGGTGGGAACATCTGGTGTGTTTCGAATCCACAGCATGAGGATATTAATCATGCATGGCCGGCACAATTATGACAATGGCGATGTGGAGGGCATTTCGTACAACACAACTTCGTGGGACGCATGGGGACCTCACGGTGACTTGAGAACAAAGCGGAGATCTTTCACGACAAGGTTTCGTTTGATCGCTTCACGGTCAACCGGTGCGGCCAGAACGACAACATCTATATCTAGGTAGAGCCTGTGTCAGCGGCTCTGAGGACAGCATAGCTCAGCGATCAATAAACCACGGTTGCAACTCGCGAAACTCTGTGTGCTCCACAAGCCGCCCCTCCCATTAAAATACATCGATAACCCAATGCGTCGAGGGTGTCGACCACCAACTTTGCGACTTGTACAACTTCTGACTTAGTCAGACGAAGTCTTTGAGGAGAGGAAAAGGCGGCAAGGCCTCGATACATTTGATACCCCTTTTCGTTCGCGCAAGCCGTTTGTCTTGCTTTAGCGAATCTGAGTCATCCACGGATAGAAGTCGTCGGTCCGCGTTCGGCATGCTGGAAGCTGTCCATCATCGGACGTCTGGGTTTGTCACACTTCGATACTGCAATCGGACGTCAGGCACCGCCTACTTACCTACATGGCCATCGCCAAGTATCCGAGTTTCTGGACTAGATAGAACGATGGGATATTGGAGGATAGTCTCTATAAATTGAAGCCTATTGCCGTGAGCGATTACAATAACACAGCGGATGTAACTTCATCGCAGCTGAGGCTATTGATGAGAGCGGGGCAATGATAACGGACTCAAGGCGGATGATAGCTGGGGATTTCGTGACTCACTGGTGGTGTTTTTAGCTTCGGCTGCCGGCAGTAGTGCATAGGCCCGAGTTTCGTTACCCGAGTCTCATCTATCATCGATATACCATCCACCACAATAATTGCCACCGTGTGGCGAGAACTTCGAGGTAAAAGAAGCGCTGAAAGGATCAGTCGATGCTCAGCCAAAGTTATCGATTGGAGTATCGTAAGAGCCAGGAATGACACGGGTGCGCATTGGCGTCCTGCTTCGTGTAATTAACGGAACTAATACCGCGATCCTCATATGGACAAGGAATTGAAGGAACGTAAAAGGTCGGCATGCGCGAGGGATGAAGAAGACCGAGATATCCAGGTGAACCCCAATCTTCTTCCATTTGTCGGCGGTCCGCGGATAGTAAATGAGATATTCAGGAATTCGACGTTCAGCAGCCTGAATGAAGCTGGTAGGTATCCAAGCTCTTTCTCCAGCTAAGTTGTATTTGTGGCCTATTCCAATATCGAGTAGCTCCCCGATATCGCGAACGTCTGTGTATTGTTTTTCTCGAAGGTATTGTTTGTCGGCTTGGCGGTGATCCATCCATGCTTGGAGCTTCAGCATCAACAAGGGAATGAATGGCATGAGGGGGAGTCCTTTCCACTCCCCAGAGGTAGTGGCCACGGGATACCCGCGTGGGACGTTAGGAATATTCATTATCCCTGGTACGAGAACGTCGACCTTGCACGATCGGCCCACCGCATAGGGGGATGCAGAGGATGGAGGTATCTCGTACCACAAGACTTGATAGGATGCGTATGGGTTCTTGGAGGCTACGAGAATGAACTTGGGGTCTTTGGCAACAAGCCTTCGTTTGATCTCTTCTTGACCAACATCTGCGGTCAGAACCACAACGTCTATATCCTAGGTGGTTCATGCATCCGTGAGAAGTTCGCATACAAAATGTACGACAAGCCCTACCGTAGCGACCCGCGAAATCCCAAATGCGCCACAGGCCGCTCCTCCCACCAGAACGCATCGGAACCCCAGGGCCCGCAGCGTAAGCACCACAGCCTCCGCAACTTGTAGGATTTCTGATTTGCCGAGTGTAACCGGGATAGGGCGAGCAAAACGACTCCTGTACATCGTGAGGGATCGTGTTGAAAGCAAGTTGGACAAGAATGGTTCGCCTCAAGATCGTGTTAGAAAGGAAACCACTGGAATCCCAGCGACCATGCACAGTTGAGTTTAAGACGAGAAGCCACAATTCGCATGTGGTGCAGGTGGCCACGCGACAGATCAGAACACCTTCCATCGCTGGACATTGGAGGATAACAAATAACCTCCGTGAACTAGAGCTTCCTTACGGCAAGGATACAAAAGGTCAGGCACAAGCTTTCGCCATAGCTGTGAAAGAATCAGATTAGTTCAAGGTTATCGTGATTGAGCGATTCATACTCACTGCTGCCTAGGATCCACACTGCGGCAGATGACTTCTCAAGGGCTCAATGGTCTCTGACACTTTCAGCAATACGGATATTAGCGTTCATCATCAGCTACATTCGCATAAACATGACGCATAGCATAAGTGAGCATACAAGATGATGGTTTTGATTGTATGGACGCGGTCCATATCGCGTCTCCGAAAAATGCAACATCAACAATCACTACATCTCCCTCGCGGTGGAACCCTTCATGCCTTCTTAGCCTTAGCCACGGTCTTCCGTACGACATCTCGGCGGGCCTTCTTGGCAAGCATGATTTGGAAGCGGCCGAAGTCGTTGAGCTGCCGTCTCGACTCGGTTGCCTTGCGCTTCTTCGCCCAGGCCGAGTTCTCCCATGCAGTAACTGTGTTCTCCTGCTCCAATTGTTTTTTAATCACTCCAGACCCGGCGGCGCGGGGCAATTTCTTGAGAGTGAGAGGAGTGAGTGTCAAGTGCTTGTAGGGGAAGGACTGGCGGGGGACGTTGGTGGTTGGGCCATCGATAATTGCCTATGAAATATTCAGAGATCGAAAGATGTCATGACTATGCACGATCAAGTACCCGCTTGTGGTCGATGATTTCAGCAATGACGGCGATTTGGCCAGCTTGTGGGCCAGAGTTGATCAGGACAACTAGACACAGAGAGCCAGGTCATCGATGAGTCGCAGAACGAGCGTTACCTCAAGGGCGTACCTCGTCCGACCTCTACGAAACGCTTGAAGTTTGATGTCTATACCCAAGCCAGTCAGCATCATCCTAGACTGAAGTCGTACATCCACCCCGAGAACGAATCGCGAGCCCTCCAGTCTCCTGGATACGTCCCATTTCGTGTACGACTGACGATTGCACTACTCACCGTCATATTTAACGGGCTTGATGAGTCTTGAGGATCGTTGGGGGTGGCGAGGACGAAGTTTCGGAGGGGCGTGTGAAAATTGATGTTGAATCCGGCCCTAATAAGCGCCGATGGACTCACGTTGAATTTTGAAGTAATCTCGCACCGCGCAGATAGCTTGTGTAGGCGCAGTGATATAGAAACTATACTTTAGTGCTACAAGTCACTATGTTCTAAGATCTCACCAGAGCCTTTCGCTCTTTGAATCATTGTCCAAGATAGTGGTGAAACGGGACGGCGCTCATACTGTGTTGTGTACAAGATAATAACGAAGCTTGAGTAAGCTTTCCAGCAACATCTATCCAAATAATTCCACTAATGCACTTTGATGTTTGATGACTGGAATAGGTCCTATCCGAATATATTTCGATGGGGATAGGATTGAGCACATCACGTGCAATCCGGAAGAATCGTCGTCGCCGCCTTCGTCGACTCGATCTCGCAAAGAATTTGAGGATGCACCTTGTTTACTGCCGACTTCCATCTTAACATGCTGGACGAATGGTCTTCGAATATTTTGCAACATGACCCTATGCGAATGTATCGCGCGAAACGCGATAGTGCTCGCCGGACCGTCTCCTCAAAGTACCACATCCTAGGATTTATCTCTTCTGGAACGTATGGCCGCGTTTACAAGGCTCAGAGCAATGATGACGACGGTAAAATACATGCCATCAAAAGTTCAAGCCTGACAAAGAGGGGGACGTGATAACCTACACCGGGATCAGCCAAAGTGCTATCAGAGAGATTGCGGTATGTATGATTTCTTCACCATTAGTTCGTCGCTGATATCCGACAGCTCAATCGCGAGATAGAGCACGAAAATGTGGTCGCGTTGAAGGAAGTAATATTGGAAGACAAAGCCATCTATATGGTTTTTGATTACGCCGAACATGATTTCCTGGTACGCTTACGACCCAGCCGCATCGATAATTCGTGAGCTCATCAAGTAACTAGCAAGTTATCCATCACCATTCTCAAACTATACGCACTCAGATCCATGTCGCCATGCTAAAGTCGCTCACATATCAGCTTCTGAACGGTCTTGTCTACCTTCATTCTTGTCATATTCTTCATCGCGATTTGAAGCCGGCTAATATTCTCATCACGTCATCTGGAGTCGTCAAGATTGGAGACTTAGGTCTCGCTCGTCTAATTTACCAGCCACTGCAGCCACTTTTCGCTGGAGACAAGGTTGTGGTAACCATCTGGTACCGTGCTCCGGAACTCTTAATGGGGGCAAAGCACTACAACAAAGCCATCGATTGTTGGGCTGTGGGCTGCGTTATGGCCGAACTTGCGCAGTGTCGACCGATCTTCAAAGGCGAGGAAGCAAAGCTGGACTCGAAGAAGAACGTCCCTTTCCAGAGAGACCAGCTACTCAAGATCCTTGATATTCTAGGTACACCAAAAGGTTAGTTTACGAAAGGGAAGTGAATTCACCACGCTGACAACAACTTAGAAAGCGATTGGCCTGGTATTGTAGACATGCCTGAATACCAGAACGTGAAGCGTTTGGATCTGTGAGTGATGGTCGAGTCTATTGGAAGTATGGTGACTGAACCCCCAACACAGCTTCAACGGCCAACTTGCACAATGGTGTCGTGTGCGCCTCCCGGGTCAACAGCTTGGCTACGACCTTCTCAACAAACTCTTTCAATATGACCCAGACAAAAGGCTAACAGCACGCGCCGCATTGAACCATCCGTGGTTCGAAGAAGACCCCAAACCCACATGGAAGTAAGTTGGCTCACACTTTTCCTGGTCAAGACACGTCTCTCAACTGATCGAAGTGCTTTTCAATCTATTCCCGCCCATCAAATTCCTCCACCGCGTCGAATTACGCAGGACGATGCGCCTTCTATGGTACCCCTGGCTTCACAACAACCGCATCAGGGTCATGCTCAAGTCAGCGCCTTTCAGTCGCAGTCTAAGCCAGGTAGCTCGGCAAGTTTTGCGAGCCTTAGCGGAGGCGGCGGTCCATATGGGGGACAAGGGGGCAACGGGAACGGTGCGGGCCGAAAGAAGGCTAGGATGGGATGAGGTATTGGCCCGGTTGGCAAGACACTTGCATGGTGAGGTTCTCTTCTGTTTCTTCCAGAGTAATCGGTTCATCCTGACGGCTATAACCTATGGTTTTTAGTTCAGTAGATAGGATTCCGACGGCACAATCACTTGTTCATTGATACAGCCGGCCTTCCGACCACATTGCCCAAGACCAGACCCTCGTGCTTTCCGGGGATATTTATAGCAGAGATAAGAGGTATAAGGCTTCGACGATGGGAATTGACACTGTTGGACCTCTAATAGGAAGTCTCCGTGGCAAAAACTTGGCACAACGACTTGTGTCATGCTTCTAATGCGATGCTTCGGTGTAGGTATGTCTGCCGTTCATCGGGATTGTCGAATAACCACATGCTTTCAAATACGTCGATACGACTTCTTTAACTTACACCGGCTAGAACGTTGCTAGGATCATTATCGGCAAATGAGCATACTCCGCTTGGCTTCGCAATGCTTTGGCTTTTGTCCTTTCTACATGCTCACAGATTGCTCCTGAAGTAATCAGCAAGCGTCGTGCTGTCCCTTATGGTTCATACATTTCAATCTTCTAATTATATTGGAAAATTACGAGCTGACCAATACCCTGAAGTCTTTAGTGCTTTACTCTACGAACTTTGCGGAGAAATCGTTACATTCAATTATCGGAAGGAATATATCTCCCCCCAGTGAGCCGCATGATACATACCCTCAACATCCGTACCATCGTAATTCGATCATCGGAGCCCTCTAGCTCAAGTCTTCAAGGGGAAATTATATTCATACCTTATGGGCTTCGAAATCCACATCTCCCACTATCATCAAATGCATACACATGATCCGCGCACAACTAACTCACCCGTCTTCTGTCTTGACCTGAGACCTCTGTTCTATCTCTCCGAAGAATCGAACCTCCATGTGTTCACGGAAAGAAAACGGGATTTTTCGCGATTGATAAACCGCTCGGAAAACGTATAAAGGCCCTAGTGAATTGGTAGCAATGGCTTAAGGTCTTCAGTCCACTCAGCTTCTACAGAAAAAGCGCCATGTTTTGTCTGGTCTTTCGTCATTCTCGGCCTCGCAGGCGCTGCTCTTGCTTCGCCATTCAAGCGATCTGGCGGCCTCAGCGTCAAGCTGTCTGCTGCAGCTGTCTCGGTCGAGTCCGTCGACGACCTCAAGCTAGTCGCTGAAGTGACCAACACCGGTAACGAAGATGTCAAAGTACTGAAGTACGGCACAGTCTTGGACGACAAACTCCCAACCCGTGGTTTCACCGTCACTAAAGATGGCTCAACCGTTCCTTTCACGGGCATAAAGGTAGGCCTGCGCGTAGTGCTCTAATCTCACTCCGTATTAATCGTTGCTGTGTAGATTCAATTGTCGCTCACTGACGCCGACGACACTGCCTATACTGTCATCCCCGCAGGCCAAACAGTGACAGTTTAGCCATGCAGGTAAGCTTGCCGACACGCCACAGGGGCCGGACTGACACCTCTCTCTGCAGTCGCCCCTCTGTTCGACTTCGCCTCGGTAGGCACTGGGAAATTCTCTTTTGAGCCTGTCACCACTTTCCAAGTCGCTGGTGCAGCCAAGAGAGTTGCCAACATCGACGACTTGACCAAAGTCGATGCAACTGTCTCCGCTATTGATGTTGAGGTGACCGCTGATGTCGCGAAGCGTGACATCCAGGCCCGCAACAAGCGTGCCGTAGATATCTGCACCACCAGCTCCCGCAAGTCCTTCATTGATGCCAGGTATGTATCTTTCTCTACTTCCTTCCTTCTAAGGCTCATCTGCTTGTAGCTACACCGAGGCCAAGAGTCTTGCGTCCATTTCCTCTTCCTACGTTTCCAGCCGTGGGGCTAGCGACGCACTCTACCGAGCCTACTTTGGTGCTACCGCTACCTCGCGTGTGACTTCAGTCCTCAACGCTGTCGCCAACGAAAACTCTGGTTCCCGCACGTATGTAACATGCTTCTAAATATCATGAGCTTCGATTCGATGTCTTTCCAGCCTCAGCTGCACCGACAGCTTTGGTGCCTGCAGCAGTGGTGTAATCGCATACACCGTGATCTCCACCACTAACGTAATTCCTTCGCCCTGCTCCGTTATCTCCCTACTAACAATCCTTTGTAGATCTACTTCTGCGGCATCTTCTTCAACGAGGTAGCTACTCCCTCCTTGTGCAGTGGTACGTCTGTTGCTTCTCGCAACATCCGAGGTGGAACTACTCTCCACGAAGTATGTGATTATGTGTCAGCTTGTGATCCTAATCTAACTATGAACGTAGATGACCCACGCTGTCGCCGGAACCGACGACATTGGTTACGGTTGTTCATTTGACCAGGGTTTGTCTGATTCGCAGTCTATCGTCAATGCTGATAATTTCAACGTGAGTCCTCAAATCCGCCTGGAAACAGAGTTCATCAGTTGATATCGTCAAAAGTGCTTCACCACTCAAGTCTACGCTAACACTAGGTGCTAAATGGTTTTCCGCCGAACTGTAGATACGACTCAAGAGTGTTTGTTACCTCTATGGAAAACATAGATATCTTACTTCTGACAACAGGATAGACCGTGTACGATAAGCAAGGTCTACTAACTTTCGTTTCGCAGCATTACCTCCCGAAGCGCGTAAGACTTCCCCTAAACAAATGCAACTATATATCACTTACCCCTATCCTACTGGGTTCTCAATATGGATCCGCGGGGCGCGCCGGCGGTACGCTCGCTTCGAAGTGTTAGTTGCTGAATTCAATGCTGTATAAGTGCTGCAAAACCCAGCAAATTTGGTTACTAGCTATAGTATAGCAAAAAGTCTGGACTCCGTGTAAGTCATAAGTTATTCAAAACTACCTCGGAAAATGTTCCATACACAGTTTCAAACCTCACAGGCCTTGAGAAATGCCGGTACAGTCAGAGAATCGGCGGTCATCTTGAGTGGTCTCTTGTTGTACCCGTTTGGAGCAAGGACGAGGCGACTGCCGGTTCGGATGAATCCCTGGAATAGACCCCGGCGTGCGAGGCCATACTCAGGCTTGGACACAATTAACACAGATAGCAGAGATACCTGCTCTACCTAAGGAGCAGGGCATCGTAGGAAAGGAAGAGATATGTATTGGGGGCCAATAGCATACAGTACCGCGGGCGGCGACCTGGTAATACCCAATTTGGCCATGTACCGCAAAACGATGTGTCCACCAAACCAAATTCCCTTGATCAATCCCTTCTTTTTTTTGGCATAAACCGAAAGCCAGAGGCTTCTACCATCCGAACGAACAGATAGCACGAAGGCAAAGAGAGGGAAGTGTCCGAAAAAAGCAGGAAAAAGAGACGGGCGAGCAGCCCAAGGTTTCGCGTTTACTGTTTGCTCGTATTTGTACGGGCATATCAACCCTTTTAGAGCAAGATTACGAGCGTAGCTCGCAATCAAACCACTATGGTCAGGGCAGCGAATCCTCCTCTCACCCCTGCAGAAATATTAAAAGTGACCCGTGCTTCAATAAACGTCTTGAAGGCTCTTCGCTACGACTTCTGCTTGTTTGGAAGCGCAGCTTCTAATTACTATGGCATGAACTCTCGCGTAGCAAAAGACGTCGATATCATCGTGCTTTCTTGGGACGTAAATCAAGAGGAGCTCAAGGAGACATTTGTCCAGCGCAACAAGAACTTCTTTCAGGTCAAATCTACGAATCCACGGGCGACGTATACTGTTCTGTGGTACGAACTTCCGGGCGAGCGAAATTGCAAGGTCGACCTCCTCCGCTTGGGAGATATGCGTTTACCAGACATTCCGCCAGATGTCGCCTACTACATGCCGGGACACCGTGAAATCCCCCTCTTACCGCTACTCCCGCTACTCTTCCTGAAACTCATCGGATGGAGCGCTCGTGTAAAGTCCAAATTGCCACACTGGAGAAAGAAAGTTCCTAATGATGAAGACGATATCTTGCACCTTTTGGACATTGCCACAAGCAGACCTGACATTGGGCGTCTTTCCAGCGTTCCTTGGATTACCGACGCTTTCAGGCGAAGGACTCGAGCGCGCATCGACCGTTTCATTCAGAAATATCCCAGCAGTATCCCAAGCTGGAGGGCGATTGGTTTCAGATTTCCACGCGAACAACTTGAAGAACATTATGAGTCCACAGGTGTAGCTATAGTGATGCCTGAGGAATACGGTAAGTCGAGCCAGTTATATAAGAGTGTATAGATGTTAACGAATGTCACGTGCATTTGCCAGAGCCAGAGCATTATGCAATTTCGGCGTGGCTGTAGCAGCGCCAGGCTAGCGGAGTACCTCGGTCACCTCATGCGAATCGTTCTCTCGAGGATTTACATGTAACAATGATCATGTCCTTTAAATCATTAACCCGGAGATACACGCCGTCTACTCTCTGCCCTAGGATTGAAAACCCTCGTACTAGTGCCCATGGTTTATACGGGCGGGTATAACAGTATGCCGTATATATATGTCCAGTCGGTTGTTGTTCGAAAAAGCCAAAGCAACCGGTTTTAGGAGGACCTGTTCGTGTGCCCATCTTGGTGAGTTGAGGAAGAGCGCAGATAGAGGCTTGGACATTTGTGCATACATTCGAATCTGGAATCCGAGTTTCAGGAGACAGAGACTGATCAAGCTTCGTGTAACAAGCCCTCCTGCAGGGGCTGAGTATCGCTGCTTCATCTTAGCAGAGAAAACAATGAGTGGGAGCAATGTTATGTTCTTTTGCTTTCTTTCACTGAGGCTCACGGTGCGGGAATTTCGAGCGCCCATCGAGCGCCCATACCCAATCCCTGAGTCGTTCTGACCTGTTCGAGCACCAAACCCATGGACGACGACGCAACGACCGTAGGGCAATCCAGAGAAAAGGTGATGCCAACCATGCAAGGCTTGTTTGTAGAATGATTCTGACTGTCCAGCAGAACGCGCCATTCTTAATTCGCGCGTTCATCAAAATCGGCAGCTTCCATAGACTCACATTGTTTGACGGTGGCACGCTCCCAACCACAGACGAGCAACAGATTTTTACGTGGTGAGTCCACAGCGTGTATTGCTGGGCCGTACGGGACTGACAAAGACACAGGAAGGATGCTACTCTGCGCGAAATAGTAACCACCATCCGGAACACTGCACCTACAGTACCAGAGTATCGCCACCCTCTTGCTCGGTTCTCGTTCAGAACAGTTTACGCCGATCCAGGCAGCAAAGGCAGGTTCTCGTCCAAAGATCTCGGCTCCATCTCCTCGCGCGACATCCTAGGAGAAACCGGCACGCTCACCACCGTCGCCCCCCGCCTTCTAGAAGACGAGGACACCGGACCTTCGACAAGAGAAAAGGAGGAACGAACGCTGGACGAGCTCAGATTTGTACCCGGGGATTACCTTATTGTTGCGGTGCTGCTTCCCAAGAGCGCTACTGCACCTTCGGAATTGGCCATCAAGGGCGCTGGCGCGGGTCCTAATAATGGTTGGAAGGGCGTGCCAGGTCGTGGGGCAGATAGTGGATGGGGAGGGCCTACGGCAGCCTCTAGCGCACCAGGACGTGGAGGAGGACATTGGAGGGGAGACTCGAACCCTCCTCCACCGGGGGGTGGACGAGGTAGAGGCAGAGGCGGGGACAGAGGCGGGGACAGAGGCGGGGACTTTGATAGGCGTATACCGCCCCCTCGAAGAGGTGACTCCCCGCCTCCTTCAAGGGGCGGCAGGGGTGGACGTCCGAGAACTCGTTCGCGGTCGCCCCGGCGGAGAAGATACGATTAGGTGATCGCGCATTGCTCTATTTCGGTGTCCTTGTCCCTATATTCGCCGCGTTCCCAAGGCAAAATGTAGTATGTGTGGTTGTTCCTCCTATTCGATTGATCCATGATTTCCAGAATAACAACAACTACTTCTTCGAAGGACATTTCCTTTCGGAAAGTAATGAAAGCCGGCGTTAGCACGACTGACAGTAGGCGCACGGTTTTAGGATCGTGCCGACGCTTGAAGACTAAGAACCTGGTTATGAGAAAAGCTAAAGCTTCCAAGGCATTGGGTGGATGGGTAAGACTGATGGCAGTCCTCCAGGACAATTGAAGACAACACGAATCCACATTCAGTCATGAGCGCTGCTCCGACCCTTGAGCAGAATTGGGGGCACATCCGGGAGGATGGGCCTGGGTGGCGGTCAGACGGCGACAGACTAGGGCGAGAATGCCTCGTTGCCAATCGCATCTCGGAAGACCCCCTCATCCAGGTACTCGTTATTAAAGCTGACGGATCGTGAGCTACCTTTGTTCCAATAACTTGTTTCTGCTTTAACACGCCGACCGAATAGTAACGAACGCATAAATAAGATCTATATACCGTTTCTGCTCGCCCCCGCGTTTGATCCTACGTATAGCTGGAATTTTTCCACCGTTCCACAGCCGGGGCTGGGAGGGAGGTCTCTTCCCCTTGCGCTGGGCTTTGTCCTGGGAGGAAGTTCTTCGATCAGTAAGTCCCACCATCTTAGTACGTTACAGGGCGCCCCACTTACATGTTCAGATGGGATGATATATTCTCGAGCCTCAGCTGAGGGCTACGATGCCATAGTACAGCCGGCCGGGGACAGGGCTGGGCTTGGGACAACCTCCAACCGTATATTCGGAAGGCAAGTGTAGTCTCCCCCATCCATTGTTGCTGTCTGATAGAATTCAAACCAAAACGAACAGTGGGTCGAGCCTGTGGACAACCACCAACCTCCGGGCAATTCAAACTAACGGCCCACGACTTAGACGGGACAACTTCCGTCTCTCTGCCGCTGCTCGCCGAAGCCATGGATCGGCGGGTGACGCAGACAACGGAAGAGAACCCCGAGTTTCGGTATAACTTGGACACGAACTAAGGGGATCAGCTCGGTATCGGTAAGGGCTTCCGTTTCAACTTCCAGCAGAGAGTGTAACAGCTGAACACCGTAACGCGCACAGGCTGGTTGCAGTCCATCGTCACTTCCGAAGGGAGGCGCGATAGCTCGGCGACTTCGTACCTTGGCCCCAGCTTCATCAGTCGACCGAATTTGCATGTCCTGATGAATAGCCAAGCCACACGACTACTGACACAATAGAATTCATCGAACGGGAGAGTGATGTAGTCCTCGTCTTTGCATGCTCGTTCTCACGGATACGCCAGGCATAATGGGCCCAAAGAAGGTTGTAACACCCAAGAAGGAAATCCTGTCGGCTGGTTCCATCGGTACCCCCTCACATCCTGCTTCACTCTGGAATTGGCGATAGAGACGAGCTATCCAATTTGTGGATCTCATCGACACACCACCTCCCCGGGGTCGGTAAGAACCTCACTGAACAACCTGCCGTCAACAATGTCTGGCTCGCCAACTCCACCAGCAACGATCCCGACGTTAGTGGCCTCCCAGCTGGCTTCTTCACTCACATAGGTTTCTTGAGGGTTCCTGAATACGCCAGCATCTTCGAGACAGTGGAAGATCCTGCGCCTGGGCCAAACACAGCTCACATCGAATTCGTCCTCCGTGAGGGGGGTTTTATCCTCTTACAAACTTAAGCTAATCTGACTGGATAGAACAGCGTTGCGGTCGACCCCACGAATAACATCAGATCCCTGTCCATCACCACCAGCGTTCTTACTCCAATATCGCGTGCGTACCCACGCCCTTCTCGGTTCGAAATGCTATTCACGCTTGCGAGCTGAATGCAGGCGGTTCGGTCAGGCCGAACTCGTCAGACCCACTCGACGATCCACTGGTTGATCTCGGACTTCTGGAACACGGATTCGAGTCGTTCACTATGCGCGAAGCTGTACGCGCTGCTCAACGCTTTCTCAACTCCCCTGCTTGGGAGAACTATATTATTGTGCCGTCCGAGCCCCTTGCTTCGGTAGACTTGAAGAACGACAGCCAACTGAACGCGTATGTGCGGCAAAATGCTGCACCCGCACTGCATCCAGTCAGCACGGCCGCCATGTCCCCGTATATTGTCTCTCAGGGTGTTACGAATCCAGATTTGAAAGAAGGGTGTCAAAGGTGTTCGCGTTGTTGATGCATCTGTATTCGTTGAGTGTTTCTTGTTTTCATTTCGGCGTAGAGTGGTGGTTGACTGAAGCGTAGCCGCCGATCCCATCCGGTCATACGCAATCACCTGTGTACATTATTGCAGAAAGGGCGTCCGATTCAATCAAGCTTGCCTAGAACCTAGCAGTGTAAATATGTGTACTAACAGAGATCTTCAATCAAAAGGCAACAGATAAATAAGATACATCCTTCCAATCAAAGAAACTAGCCATGTTCATGGAGGCACGCAAATTCTGGAAGCTAGCAACTAACCCACGTCGGTAGCGTCCGTGACTACAAGACCGGAAGACTCACTGCATGAGAATGCGACGGTGTCTTGCCGGCGGATGCTAGAATCGTGCCGACATCTCGTAATGCTCTGTACAAGTATGTAACACCCGTATAGAGTCCATCTGCCTGACTTTACTTACTGTAACCCCCGGGCTTAGGTATACTCGACTCGCAACATTTGTTTCTGCGCGAAAACTTGAAACCAATCATCCTCCATTTTGCGATACTGTCAGGATATTTCTGAACGAAGCGGCTGATCTGGAGTCGAGCCCGTCGTCTGAAAGCTGTGGTTATCCAAGGCACACTAGAGAGACGTCCAATATCAGGTCTGCTTATAGCGATCTCCAAGAGATTCAAGATATCTTCTTCATCATTCGGAACTTTCTTTCTCCAGTGCCTGAGAATTGACTTTTCACGTTTCCTCCATCCAATCAGTTTTAGGAAGAGTAGTGGGATGAGTGGTAAGAGGGGAATCTTGCGATATCCCGGCGACTGCTCGTAGTAGGCGATGCCTGGCGGCATGCCCGGTATACCCATCACTCCAAAGTGGAGGAGGTCAACCTTGCACATTCGCTCGTCCGGAAGCTCGTACCACAGAACAGTGTACGTCGCTTCCGGCTTCACAGAGTCGACTCGATAGAAATTTCTGTCGCGTTGGACAAATTCTTCCTTGAGCCACTCCTCATCCACATCCCAAGCAAGGACGAGAATATCAACGTCTTGCGCAACGCGAGAGTTCATGCCATAGTAGTTGCAAGCCGCGCTCCCAAACAGGCAGAAGTCATAGCGAAGAGCATTTAGGATGCTCATTGAAGCACGGGTCACTCTCAATACCTCTTCAGAGGTCAAAGGAGGATTAGGTGCCATGGTGGTTTGGGGGTGAGGAGGCCTTGAGGTCGGACCGTGAGATAGAGGTAGTCATATCGCGTATGTTTAGGGGCGGTCTTAGTACGCGCCTCGAGGCTCGAGGATGGCAACCTCCTCCTCGTACCAGTTCATCCCACGCAAACTCATTAAAAGGAAGCCAAATATCAGCCATGACGCACACCCGCCGACCGCGGAGCCCCCCGTTCTACCCATCCTGCTCCCCGTAGCAGGTGCAGCGAAGATTGATAGTCAAACGCAGCAGAAGCTTCCAGATGAACATATCGCGATATGGGTGACCCTCGCCATGTCTCACTACGCAGCATGGTCAGATCCTGATCTCCGCCGCGTGCTTGACTCTGGAGACGAAGAACTGGAGCCACACTGTGAGTGACGCCTGTATCAACTTTACAGCGCCATCTTGACGCGACTGATCACTAGATATTCCCCTCAGGTTTTTGCTGCGCAACTCTCAAGTCCTTGCATCAGCAGACGAGCTAGAGCATATCTCCGAGGCACAGGTGGTAAAAGCACTACGCGCTCATTCGCCTACTGCGTTCGATATTCGTGTGCTCATTTCAGAGCCATCCAAAACGGCGTGGTCAACCGGGTACAATGCCAAAGGAAAAGATCGCGAAGATATGGGGGGATACGAAATACGACGGTTGAACGGTGGCAAGCTGGGCAGTCTGACACGCGAAGATTGGAAGGCAAGGACAGTATACTTCGTATGTTCCATTCACAATTATCCTGGCGTGGCTCGCTCATGAGGTGGCCAGGAAAGGATCCCCCCGAACTACCGCACCATTCCCGCAATAGCCCAATTCATACTCTCCCTCCTCTCCCCGCGAGCCCCCTCGCCCGAGTCCGAGCCCCACGACAGCATGCGCATCCAGTCCATCACGCTTCCTCCACATCACTTCGACAAACAGGGAAGCACGCCTAAATTCAAGGGCTTCGCGTTCGTCGTGTTCTCCGCGCTGGAAGATGCAAACACACTCCTCACGCGATGGCCTTGGGAGCGGCACTCGGACGAAGAGAAGCAGGATTTTCATTTGCATATTGGCACCAGCACTACGGAGGGAGAGAGAGAGGCTCGCCGATTCGGGCTGCGGGCACTGTCCCAGGCGCGATGGAACGAACTAAAGGAAGAATATCTCTCCTACCGAAGTACACTTATCGAACGGGTTTGTGACGACGATGGCGCCGTACCCGACATTCCACCCTCCGTCGCGCCTCCTGCTCCCGCTGTCCCTGCTAGTGTTCCACCTTCTGATTCAGCAGATGCAACACCCACAACGCTCCCCCCGCCTGCACCACCGGAAAACATCCCAGCAACACCTTCATGTCCCCATCCGAGTCTGGATGACCCGTACCCCTACGGATGCCTGGTCTTCGTCCGCAACATCCACCCCACGACAAACAAGACGACGCTCCGTGCGCTGTTTTCGTCTGTGTTCGAAGACAAAGAAGACAAAGACACACGAAAGGCAATCGACTACGTTGACTTCAATAAGGGCATGGATAGTGTAAGTCCATGCGTTTATACACGCGTCCACTGTTACTAATCATGTAATTAATGTGTGTTTTCGATTGAAGTGTTACCTCCGCCTCTCCCACACCAGCCAGCGCCGCCTTTCTCTCCTTGCATTTCTCTACCCATCCTACGGTACAATCACACGGCCTAGATGAAGCAGGATCACAAGGCGATAGCAAGGGTATTGAAGTGGAGGTGGTGCGGGGGAAGCGGGAGGCGGTGTATTGGGAGAAGGTGCCGGAGAAGGTGCGGCGGGGTGCGGTGGCGAAGGCCATCGGGTCGATAAATAATAAGACTGAGAACAAAGATGATAAAGAGGAGGGCAGGCAGCGAAAGCGTAGGAAGCGTGGCTAGCGGTTAGTTAGTGTTATGCTCGATGTTCGATCTGGGTTGTCTGATAGCTTCTGCCTCTACTTCTTACCCACGTCCATTTTTTGGATGATCCCACCACGCACCGAAGGGCCGACGATGCTGATAGTGCTACAGAAGCAAGAAGCAGGTGCATGAGCGCTGTAGATAAGAAAAGGTTCTCACAGCAGAGTCATACCTTGTAAAGCGACAAATCCACTACGGACCCCCACTCAACAACCACCAATGTCTCCGAAGACAGCAGCCATCGCATCGAGTGCACCGGGCGCACCGCCAGCAGCGCGTCGCCTTCGAGATCTCAGGGTGCCCGCGTTTCTTGTGTTCTGTGGGACTCTGGTTTGTCTGCTGACCTATTACACCTTGCATCGTCCGGTCCAAGGCGTCGTGCACGACAATTTCGATTTACTACACACCCAAACCTCGGAGCCCAACTTGAAGCAATGTCCACCTGCGACGCCTCCAATCGCGCATCCGCCCGCCCCGATCAATCTGTGGGCCCCCCTATCAGTGGCCGAAATCGCCCAAGTGCACGCCTTCCTGCGCCGCCCGTCACTCGGCCTCAACTTGACCGTTACCAACGCACAGACGAACGACAACTCCGTATTCCTCATCGAGACGCACCCCCCTCCGAAGGCGCTTGCCCTTGAATACCTCTCTGACCCGGCGACGAAGAGCCCGCCGGAGAGGCATGCGCGCGTGGTCGTGCATCTCGGGGGGCAGAAGCAGCCTGTGATCAAGGACTATCTGGTTGGTCCGTTACCGGTGAGCGAGCGCACGACGTTAGAGGAGCGCAGGGGTATATATCATCGGGAAGATATACCGTACAATGCGAGGGGGTTCAATCTCGGGCCTGAGCTTGCGAGGCTTCTCGGGCAGATCATGCCTCCACTGGCGGAGCCTATGCAGGTGCGGTGTTACTTTCTGCATGCATTGCGGATCACTGTGTGTGTGTGTGTGTGTATTGATTTGATCTCTTCTGCTAGGCATTGCTAGGGGGAGTGGCGAGGGGCCTGCCCAATGATACGTTGGTTGCGGGTGCGAGCGCGCCTTGGGGTATTGATGGCTCTTTCCGCCGTGCGTGGATATCGTGGAAGCGCAACATCCCCGGTTCGTGGATCAACCCGCTGAACCTGTACCTGTACGTCGACATGAGCGGGACCGACAGCTCTCAATACAAAGTGCTCAAGGTACATAGGAGTTCGATCCACCGACAAAAGTCACAATGATCAACGTTGATGTCCTCATTTAGCTCGTGTATGACAAGCAAGTCTTCTCGTCAACCGCAGCGTTCCTGGAAGCCTTCCGCAATGGGACGCTGAAGCCCCTCCCGCCCGTCGACGATCCTTCATCCAACGACACCCATCCCTGGAGCTCTCGATACCGTCCTGACCCGTCTTTCAAACTCGACCTCGACCACCTCCCTGGCCCCCGCTCAGTCCCCTTCGCTGGCCTGCGTTTTCGTGTGGACGAGAGCATTAAGTATGTGAGCTGGATGGGGTGGGGGATGTATCTGGGCTTTGATAGGGATATGGGGCTGAGTCTTTGGGATATACGCTTCCGAAATGAGCGGATTATATACGAGGCATATTACGAGCTTTTGGACTTTAGGAATAACAAACTGACGACCTTCGCTTGTAGCTGGCTCCGCAAGATGCTCTTGCACAATATTGTACGTGGCAAACTGTGAAGGTTGAAAGGCGCGATTAACATCGATTCCTCGTAGCTGGTACTAACCCGTTTCAACAAACTACCGCTTGGTTAGTTCCTTCCCTGCTTGTACCGTACACTCATTAATGACCCGCTGCACGATGTAGGCTTGACCGGTATTTCGGCATGGGACAGACAGTCAGACCTCTCATGCCGTCGTACGACTGCCCACACGACTCGGTATTACTTTCTGCAAACGTCTTCGTACCCAGCGAACACGGCGGAAACACAGTTGTCATTGATAGAGCTATATGTGTCTTCGAGATGGACACAACACGGCCGATTACGAGACACACCGGGTATGGTGATGGGGAGTTTGGTGCGGTGAAAGGGTACGTTCTCGTCGTGCGCACGATATCGACAGTCGGAAAGTAAGCGTCATTTTACTCGTGCGCGTAAGCTTGATGAGGCATGTTGGCTGATACAACTACTTGTGTTTACAAGCTATGATTATCGTGAGTCCGAGTTCAAGTTCCTTTGCTATACGGACACTTTGACGAACGGTGCTTGATGTCGCACATCAGTGGTGAGGATCTAAGTTTCGGCTTTTCTCAAAGTATATCTGACGGATTTCGGTCTAGTGGGACTACACCTTCCATCTAGACGGCACCATAGAGGTCCGAGTTTCTGCGTCTGGGTATCTCCAAGGCGCACACTACGTGCCAGAGGAAGACCCTTATGGCTCCAGGATCTGGCACAATGCTAGTAAGTAGACCAAGTGTCCATCAGTTCTTCACGGCTCTAATTGCTATCCATAATTAAGTGGGTTCATTACACGATCATGTCATCAATTTCAAGGTTTGGCAGTTAATTAATCCCCCAAGAAGACGGATAGACTCATTCCCTCTATATTGCCACTAATACAGGTAGATCTCGACATTCTCGGCACCAAAAACTCTTTACTCCGCACGACGACGTCGCAAGAGGAAGTTACTGCGCCATGGTTCGACGACGATTGGGGTTCCACTGTCGTTCAACAAAAGATCACTAGGGAATATATAGAAAATGAAGACGAAGCTCTGATCAAGTATCCGCCCAATATCCAAGGCAGTTGTGCAATTGTGAACCAAGATGAGAGAAACAAATGGGGAACGGTTAGGGGCTACACAATCCATCCAGGGGTTAACTTCGTTCATAACGTGCGTGGTTTGCCTTTTGATCAACCCTAAATCTCAATCTCGCGTACATACGTTCAGACCGTGGTAGGCTCCCCGCGCCTCAAGGAAAACGCTAATTGGGCCAGGTACAACATGGCCGTCTCTAAAAGCAAAGACAGTGAACCTTCCTCAAGTTGCATCTGGAACTTGCACCTTCCGGGGAAGCCCGTTGTCAATTTTCACAACTTCTTTGACGGAGAAAATATCACTCAGGAAGATCTCGTCGCGTGGGTCAACGTTGGTACTCATCACCTCGTACGTTTCGAGTGGACCCTTCGCCGTGGATCACCACGCTTATCGCTCTTTCTGCGTAGCCCCAAGCAGAGGATGCACCGAACACGCGGACGACTACCGCGACAACGAGGTTCGTGTTATTGTATTCACCTCCCCTCATGTCGGATCTATCATTTTGATAATATTTTATAGTTTCTTCATTGCGCCTTTGAACTACTTTGACTCGGATGTTTCCTTGGATTCTCTCAATGCCGTCCTCTTGACGCCGCCCTCAGCCCCTGGGAAGCCGTATTTGCATGAAAACTATGGCGTTGATCAAGGGACGACGTGCATCCCCGACCCACCTTCTCCATTCACCTATACCGATGTCCATGCCTACGACATGGACGGACGGAAGGTGTTTGGGGCGGATCTGAAGAAGTTACAGACAATGGCCTACGCGCCGCACAGAATTACGGCAGAGCTGTGATTGATGTTAAAAACGAGGTGTGTTCTATATTTTTGTCTAGGCGCCCCGCGTTGATATTAACGGACTGCTTGCTAACCTAGTAAGTAGCTTGTATGTACAATAGTGCCTGGTATATGTCCGTCTAGTGTCACATTCGTGGTTTCGGCTGAGAAGGCATCATCTTTAGATGCTGGCCAGACGCGACCAGTGTGTGGTTATCCTTGTCCCATATCTGCGCGTCAGTTAGCGGGCTCATACAGACTCTTTCTCAACGGCGATGGCTATACCTGACACCTCGCGCACAAAAGTGCACCCTCGCATATCATAGAAGTGCTGATCACTTGCAAATTTGTCCCTCTGCGCCGTTAATCCATCAACATTGGTTAGCGATATCGAAATGCGAAGTACGCACAGCGGGGCGGGCGTGTGGAACGTCGTGTTGATCGACTGTGAGACGCCGCTGAGATTACCCATTTGCCTTTCGTCGGCGTTACTGCGTGCTACTTGATGGCCTGCGCGCCAGGCAGAGAGGGGTAACGCTGAGCATCTGGATGAAGCTCGTATTAAAGTCAACAGGAAGCGCGGAGCTATACCATTGACACGTACACGTCGACCAAGTATACTGAGCAACCCCCGTGAAGATTCCCCTCAAGATTCACCATATCTAACCATTTACGATTACAATTCATTCATTCAAAGGTAGGAAAATCACTGTTGTGGCGCCATGCTCTAAGGGCGCAGTATTCGGACGCTAACCTTCTGTGACTTGCAACTCGCAGACTACCCTGGATTCTGTGGTCATGGGCTCTTCGGGATTTTCGACGAGGGACACCTCGGTAAGCTGGATCCGTCTGCCGATAACACCAGCAAACACTGTTAAGTCGTTATGGTCGGCTATGATGCCTAAAAGCCGGAGGCAGATGTCCTTTGAACGATCTGGCGCGTTTCCGGATATGCAGGCAATCGTAGCCTCCGGAACGACCATGGCCGCAACTCTTTGAGAAACTGATAGAGGTTGAGGCATGGCGAGAAAGAGTAGTGGTTTGGCAGTATAAACGTTTTACTGTATATAAGGCCGGGACGGGATATCGAATAACCGGTAAGTTCTTCGAATTTCAGAGTTTTGGTTTTGGCTGAGACGCAATCATCTTGAGATGAACCCCAGAAGCAATTAACCTATGGTTGGTAACATCCCATATCTACAGACGAAGTGAGTTGGGGAATGTCCACGTGGAGAAACGACCAGGCGCACATGACACCGTGAAGCGAAGATTGCGCCCTCGGTCATGGTTGATGTGCTGATGATCCTCAGCTTGGTTCCTCTAAAATAAGTTCCGTGATTATTAAAAACGGGGACAGATGAGTGCCACACATACACGGGCGCGGGCGCATGAAAGACCGTATTGATTGACTGCGATACGCCGCTGTCGTTCTTGCGGTCAGGCTGCGCTGCGAGCCATGCTGACAGGGGCAGCGTAGAGCACCTAGTTGGCAGAACTCAGGACCAGGTAAGGACCTTGAAGCGCCACCGCATGAAATCCTCACGAGTCCACAAGATAGATCGAACAACCGCCGTGCATATTCCCAGCGATGTTCGCCATGTCTAGTAAGGCCAAGAGGTTACTACTTTTCTCCCGAACAAGCCCCTAGAGAAGCTCACCTTCCGTCACCTCCAGCTCGCACACCACCCTCGCGTCAGTCTTCAGAGGCTCCGCCGAATTTTGAATTATGGATACATCGGTTACGAAGAGGCGATCGACGATGCCGGTACAAAAGCCTATGCCGCCAGCTTTAAAGATTTCCAAAAGTTTCAGAGTTACCTCCTTTGAACGGTCTGGTGCGCTTCCCGGCACGGAGGCGATCGCAGACTGAGGGATTCTCAGAGACGAAATCCAGTCGGTGACGGTCCTTGGACGTGGTTGTGTCATTAATGAAACAAAAGCTAGTCACGAAATGTTCATTGCAGGTGACGGGCGTTACAAACCGGTGCCCTCATTAGCCGGAAATATAAATGTTGGAAATTACTAGGGGCTCGTATACATTCATTCATTCATTATTATTTATAATTTACCTCCTGGCTTGACCTTCCTCCCTGGATTGATCGTTGAATGTGTCGCACTGACACAGAGACCTTCGGCATCCCATATCTATGGACTTTGTCTGGATATCAATAAATAACAGTCGGAGGTTGGCGCGCACCTCGCATCTAGCGGAGCGTATCCGTCCTTGAATAGCTATGGTGTTTGAGATTAGTCTCAGCTTGGCGCCTCTGCGCACCACACAACGAGGCGGATTGTAAGCGCACACGACCAATCGTTTCAATTGTGCTCAACGTACCTTCGGGCCGGTTTGTGCCATATAATGTTCATCGACTGCGAAACCCCTGAACCGTCTATGCCTAGCTCCAGTCCCAGAGCTACAAGTGCGGATGATGTTGCCCTACAGAATCATACTTGCATTCGTTCCGGAATTTGTGATGAAGACGGTGCTCACGGGTCAAATAGGTAAGCAGCGCACGCGCCGTGCATGATCCCGAAGACATTACACATTTCTGTCGTTCTTCTTGTCAACGGTAGTCAATGGGTTAATTATAATTATACAACTTACCCTCAGTAACCTCAATCTCCAAAATGGTTTGTGCCTCTAAAGTGCCTCTCTCGCGTCTTGAAAGATTGATTTCCACCAAATTGAGCCTTTGGCCCACGCCTGAGCCCCATGAATTTCCCGTGTCGACGAAGTATGCTAAGGCGTTTGCAGAAAGCTGCTTGTGTGTATCTGAGATATTGCCTTTAATCTTCTTCACGTCAACGTTTGACGCTGGAGGAAGCGAGTGGATGAAGTGAAGAGGATCAGAGTGAGAGGACATGGGTTCGGGTAAGATACTGACGGAACCATGGCCGTTTGTTTTATAGTCCAATTGCCGTTCATTGAAGAAGCGCTCGGTGATATACAGTACGCCGAGGCATATATCCGTAAGCTGCCAGGATCCAAGATCTGGGGCCTACTTTGGAGACAGGGGAGGGAATAGGGCGAGATCATGTGACCGGTAACACCTATGATCCCGTTCCGGAATCCCATTTCGCTTCGATCGTCGTCCGTGGTATTACAGCTATTTTCAGTGAGCTTGACAGTCGCAGGAAAATATATGCTCAGAAATCGAAAATTCATAACCTAGTGATCTTGAGAGATTTCCCACTCTGTATGCGTGTATATACTATATAAATCATGTTTCTAAATTTAAGAGCTTCTATCAGTAAAACCATCAAACAACTGCTGGATTTGAGGGGCCTCCATGCACTGGTACACTGGTGACTAGATCACCCTTTCCGCTAGCACCAAGAGATTTTCCTGGAGTAGCAAGTGCTATACTAATCTAGTACTATACCTAGACTAATGCTACAATACACCACAACAAAGGAAAGGGCTATTACTATAGATGAGGAATTTTTATTTTTGAGCGTCTGTTTTCTCCAACTGTCAAGCTCACTGAAAATAGCTGTAATTACAAACTGCAAAAATCGTAGACACTTCCCAAGAAATTAGTGAAAGTTCGTCGGCATACCAAATACGGAAATTTTGTGATGGCCGATCTATCCGTGCGGGACTCTCTGAGACGACGCAGTTCTCAACGTCCATACATCTGGCCGACCTCCCACCTATAACCGGCTTTCTACTCGCAATCATCGAACCTTGCAATCGGGCGAACACCTGGCGAACGCACAACGTGTCGACACCGCTGTGGAACACCAAGTCTGCGTGCTGCAAGGCGGCCATCACGAAACTACTATTTGGGGTATGCTGACTGATACATCTTGCATATATCTCTTTTTTTCCGGGGAGTGTCTACGATTTTGCAGTTTGCTGTAATGTCTGCGCGTTATTGACACTTCGTCTCGACCACTCCATCACAAGGTTTCATGAACGATGTCTAACGGAGAGCTAGACATGGACGCCGTTCTAGCACGCTTTCCTATTGATCCGGATAAGGTCAAGCAAGTCTCCGGGAACGCGTCGTATGAAGCAAAGGAGATTGCGTATAAATGGCTCGCCGTGTTCCTATCTGCAGGGGAAGGCTTTTGTGGGAATGTAGCCAGCCGCGTCAGGATTATGGAGGCGTCCATCATCCAAAACCCAGAGGAACCAGACAAACTGGAAAGTCGGGTAGTATGCGAAATAGACGTGGAAGAAGGTTAGCACACCATATTCAATCGTCTTTGCTTCGCCGGTTGGCGACGTCGACCGTCCCCACGCTAACGAGTTTTTGCCGTGGGGCCATTCAATCAACGGAGCAACGACGGCTGATACATTCTGAGTTCATAGATATGCTTAACCCTCTAGGGAATTTACACGGCGGTTGTTCAATATTCCTCATTGACGAGTGGGTCTCCCCATTGCTTCCGGTGTGCCGTTGAAACTGAAAGTCTCTTTGCTGGATACGTGTTAGATGTTCTACGTTACCCCTATCCGTGCTCCTCTACTCGCTAGGGAGGCCAACCAGCGGGGGTGTATCGCAAACTATCAATACAACCTTCCACGCACCCACACCGCTGTATGTGCCGTATTTCATTTCACACGCCTTCCCTGGAATGACGTGTGAGTAGCGGCACGAAAATTAGGCTCGTTAATACATCCATGATTATTGAGGAACCTATGCTATGTACTAGATCTGAGGTGAGTTCCTGATCTTCTGTGATATTTTCTCACAAACATCGCCGTCTGTAGGTTTGGGATGTAGACAATCACCGCCTGATCTCATCTGCCGTTCAGACAAAAATGTTACCGTCCCAACCCAAGCCAAAGCTCTGATCATTATTTATGTATACTCAAAGGTAGACACCTTGTTTCCCAATGGAATACTCCGGCATTCTCCAATCTCTTCGTCATGTCGCTAGAGACTGTAAATGCTCCCTGAGCTTTTCGAGGGCCTTGTATCGGTGCGAAATCGAATTCTTCTGGTCGGTTGGCATTTCAGCGTATCTGAGGATTTCGATCGCCCATTTTAGAAGTAACCATTAGGAAAGGAAGTTAAATACTCACGTCAATCCAGTTCCAAGCGGTTCGAAGCATGAGTCCCACCCAAAATGGCCAGGACCACGGGCAGGTACGATCGTCCCATCAGTACGGCCTTCGAAGAGTATGGGCTCAGTTCCTTTGGCCCGTTGAGCTCGCGTAGAAGAAGAGAAGCCCCGGAAGACGTACCTGGTCCGGCAGAATACGCGAACGTACAAAGAGCCCAGGCTTCTCTCGTCGGGAAGCCATCAAGCATCTTGTTCAGACCGTCATGTCCAAGCGCGGTAAGGAAATGTTTGATGTACGGTCCAGGTAGTCCTTTGAGCGCCACGAAACACAAGGCAGTGTCCTCCGTTATACAAGGGCCTCCAAGCTATCATTACGCGGATTTGTAAACTAACCTCAGTTCGACATAGGTTGAATCATACTAGTTCGGCGGCGCGTCTACATTTCGCGATCGCTACCTCTTGTGTTGTTCCTTGAAGTTCAGGAACTACACGGATAACGGATAGGGATCGGATTCATCCTTCAGTTGCATTAGCCCACATACTGTCTAGTTCCTGAGAGTCGATGTCGATGGGATGGGATCCCTTTGAAAGAATGGCCTTTACTTCCTTGAGTTTGTTGGCATTCCCTGTAACAAACCCTTTTTGTTCTCCATGAATTATTGTGTCCTCGAGAACGCAAAAAGGCGGCAAGACGAACTCAGCTTGGAGGTCATGATTAACGTTCGATTGGGTGGTTTGAAAGCGTGTTAAATAGAAGGATTGCGAGTGAATCAGGCTTCCGATTATCTATGACCGACTCCAGTGACTCGGACTCAGCTTCGAAGGTATACCTCTCGCCCGATTTAGGTATCAATAATCTTGGGGCTCGGCGTCACGTGCATGTCCGGGATATACGCTTTCAAGTAGCCGATGTCAGTACTTTATGCTACTACAATATCTCAGTGCCATTCACCCCTTCATCTCCAACGCTTGTCTACTTGTATAACTAGAGTATGGCCTCCGGTACCAAGGACTTCGACTCCGGCTCTGGAAAGGAGCTTGACGTAAGCCTTGAGGTCTCCAACATCGCAGGGAACGCTTCCTCGGACGTCAAGGCATTTGTAACGAATCCCTTGTGGATAGCGAACTCGGGGACCAGCTTTGCGATAAAAATCGTGAAAAACATCGTGGTCACCGAGGTTTCCATCCTTCCGAAGAACGAGGAGCCGCTGAAGAAGGAGGCGAGGGTGGTGTGCGAGATAGCCGTAACAGAAGGTGAATGATTACCTTGAGACTCGGAGCTACAAGTATACGACGCTGACAGTTAGCCGGTCCGTTTAGATATGCTTAACGGGGGAGGGAAGATACACGGGGGGTGCTCTGCGACTTTGGTGGATATGTGGGTGCTTAATCTCCTAGTGTGTCGCAGCCGCTGACGCGCGGGGATTTTCAGCTGTACTTCGTACGCTCTTATCGCGTACAATATGGCCGTCATCGGGGAGCCGACGCCTTCTGTCTCACAAGCCATTAATATGGTGTACCACTCGCCTGCAAACTTGTAGGCTTCTCATTATGCGAAGCGAATACGAGACGCTAACGCATACGTGCAGAGGAGACAAACTCAAGATTGTCAGCACAACCATGTCGGTCGGCGCACGGGCTATGTCCGCCCGTTGTGAGGTAATCATTTGCCTTACAGTTCAACAACTCAAACTAACACCGCGTAGATATGGAATACTAGTCAACATAAGCTTGTTGCTTCTGGTACCCACATCACCATGCAACCTTCATTGCCAAAGTCAAAGCTATGACTTCAAGTATTGTCATTAGATTGTCCTATGACACTCCTAGATTATCTTATTGCAAGTACATAATACTACTGCCGTTTTTATATATAGCGACACATCGGTTAGAGGTTCTACTCATCCCCCTGGAAAGATTTTGACGTGGTTGGTGGTATGACGGGAACTGTGCTTTGTCATGGGCCATGGCTCACTGGCCGCTTCTAGCTTCGACCTCCAGATAATATCAGGGCGACTGGCGAAGTTTCCAAAGTGCCAACACCGATCCACAGTGAGCGCACCAAGATTTTTGCAGAAGGTTGGGGCGGACCCAGTTTGCTTCGGGTAAATGTAATTGATGGTGGTCCGACCGGCGGTCGAGTTCACCTGGTTCTTGCAATGTACCGAAGATGTCCTGCTGCTTTTGACTATCAATCGTCCGGTATGGATGCTACGAAGAGCGGGACCTGTGGAACGGGAGCCTCCTTCACGGCTGGCGGGTGGGTGCAGCACTGCCATTTAGTCCCCTTGATGAGTTTGCCTGGGATGAATTGATTATTCAGTACAAGGAGGTCGACATCCCCGAGGCGCGCCAAAACGCACGCGACTTACATGACTCCCTCAATCTCACGCCGGTTGCCTCAGCAGTCCTCGAGGCCTCCTCACCCTAAAACCACCATGGCACCTAATCCTCCTTTGACCTCTGCAGAGGTATTGAAAGTGACCCGCGCTTCAGTAAACATCCTAAGAGTTCTTCGCTATGATTTCTGCCTGTTCGGGAGCGCAGCTTCCAACTACTATGGCATGAGCTCTCGCGTTGCCCAAGACGTTGATATTCTCGTTCTTGCTTGGGATGTCGATGCGGAGTGGCTCAAGGGAGAATTTGTCCAACGCAACGGACATTTCTACCAGGTCGACTCTACGAAGCCGGGAGCAGACTACACTGTTCTGTGGTACCAGTTTCCTGGTGGGCGAAGGTGCAAGGTTGACCTCCTCCATTTCGGAGTGATGGGCATACCAGGCATGCCGCCAGACATCGCCTACTTCGTGCAGTCGCCGAGATTCCGCCAGATTCCCCTCTTGCCGCTCATCCCACTAATCTTCCTCAAATTGATTGGATGGAGGAAACGCGCAAGGTCCATCCTTCCGTACTGGAGGAAGAAAGTTCTGAATGACGAAGAAGATCTCTTGAATCTCTTGGAGATCGCTATAAGCAGACCTGATATTGGACGTCTCTCCAGCGTGCCTTGGATAACCACAGCTTTCAGACGACGGGCTCGACTCCAGATCAGCCGCTTCGTTCAGAAATATCCTGACAGTATCGCAAAATGGAGGATAATTGGTTTCAAGTTTTCGCGCCGACGTGTATGTTACGAGTCAATTTTGCCTGAGGTTTATGGTGAGTAGAGTCAGATAGATGGATCATAGGAGTGTTACATACTTAGACAGAGCATTCCGGTATGCCACCGGTGCGATTCTAGAATTCGCTGATGTCTCACGAGACACCTCAGTCGCTTCACCTCCTCATGTGAGTCTTGTGGTCTTGTGGTCTTGAACGCCACTAATGCAGGTTAGTTCCAAGCCCGCAAGATATGCACATCACGACTAGCCTCATTAGTTGGAAGGATATACCTTATTTATCTGTTGCGCTATGATTTAAGACCTCTCCTAGTTTGGAGATTTACACCTTTATGTTCCAGGCAAGCTCGATCATATAAATCGGACGCCCTCTCTGCAATGAAGTACAAGGGTGCTTGCGTGGGTCTGGATGGGATCAGTAGCGATGCTTCAGTCAACTACCACTCGACACGTAAATTCAGAAAAAGAAATACTCAACGAGAGGATCATAAAGATACTTTAAGTTGTGTTACTTGGAATTCTTAAATAAAATATAAAATAAATGAGTGAGTGTCGGAGGCCGGTGCGTAGTCACGTGACCTAGTGTTCAGACTTCTTGAGCTCAATTAATTCTTGCAACGCGACCTCAAGCAGGCCACTATCATGTACGGTTCAATTTAATTCATACGGTGTAAATTACTGGTGAGCGGTTATTATTATGTTTCAAGTGCGATTGACTCACGATTTGCATTAGACCACAAACTTTACAGCTATAATTAATATCATAAACACAAAGGCGTGATGGGCGCTGTTGGCTCAAAAAACAAGGAGCCGAAGCCATATCCATTCCCATTTCCTCACCATCCGAGCCAGTACAATCCCGCAGCCTACCCGCCGTGGGCGCCAGGTCCGTGGCAAGGGCAGTACGATGACAAGTACCTCTCGATGATGGGATTTCCTACCCAGCATCGCAAGAAGAAGAAGGGAAAGAATCAAATGGTGAATCCGGGGATGGGCTGGGCGCAGGGATACGCGCCGTTCCCGTACCCGGCTGTCCAAGGCTACCCAATGCCACCGTACGGTGAGTCGTCAATTGGTTGAGCTAGCAGGCTCTGATCCTGTCCTAGCGGCCCCCGTGATCCCGGGAATGACATACGCACCAATGATGCCAATGCCAATGCCCCAATCCTCTGCTGCTCCTCCTGCGAACGCCCCCGTCATCCCTCAAGGTGCCACAGGATCCGCCCCTCCTCATCAACCAGTGATACCTACCATGCCGACTGCACCTGCTCATAATATGCCTGGAACGGTAAACCAACCGCCGCCGCTGTTTACGCCGGGTGATGGTGCCGCTCTTCAGTCCTTTCCGGGCGCAGAACTCACATCCCCACCTCCCATACGTCGATCGCAAACACCATTCCATCGGCGGGCTTCCCCCGAAGACAGCGACGAAAGCGACGACACACCTCCGCCACCTCAGGCAGATCTACAACGATCGGCGTCGCACTCGCGTCAAGCGAGTCACAGTGATAACATCACCGCGGTTCTTGGTTCACATACTCCAGCACCACCAGGCGCTTTCGGCCCTCCTGGCGGTCATCGTCATACATCGAACATGAACCCCAACCCCAACCCCCTCCCTCCGCCTCCGAAAGACTTGTACGAAACGTCCCCCTACAAAAATCTCCTGAATTTACCACAGACTACGACTCTACTCCAGGCGGCTTATGCAGCTCAACAAGACACTGCTAGAAGTGGGACATCCGCGCCAGCTGCTACAGCGTCGTCGTCGCACCGCCGTGCGCCTGTCATGCCTTCTGGTGCAGATTTGTCTCGCTCGCAAACGGAAGCAAAGAAGAAGGGGAGATTCGGGCTCTTTAGATCATTCACTGGGGGCGGCGGTTCGAAGACCAGACACGATATGCCTCCCCCTTCTAATGCAGCTCCAGCTCCTACGACACACAGACCAAATGCAGGGTTCGTCCCTCTATTTGCCCCAGCCAACGATTCGCACTCCCGAAGAGGAACTGCTGATAGCCATTCAGTCTCTACCGTGGACGCCCCACACGACGCTTCTTCGTCTGCGCATGCGCATGCACCCTCGAATTCGGCTCCGGGCTCCCACATTCCGATGATCGACCAGTCTTTACCTCCCATTCGTTTCACCCAAACTGGCGATCTTGCTGGATTTCTGAATCACTCTCCCCACCGTGTTCTCCACCAGCAGAAGATCTATCCTAGTGCAACACACCTGTTTGAGGCGATGAAGTACCTCGAAGGTGGTCCTGGCCAACAGCCGAGACCTGATCTCGCTGAACGAATTAGAGCGTGTCCGAACGTCGCTGATGTATATCCCTTGAGCGCTGAGTTCCAGTCAAAGGGATGGGTTCGAAGTGACTGGGGATTGGTGTTCAATACCTGTGTAAGCCATTCTATTCCATTGGATTTATCAATCGGACTCTGATGCTGGACAGATGGATGAGGTGCTGTATCTGAAATTCCGGCAACATCCCAATCTACGAAATAATCTCATGCACACTGGGCTCGCCCCAATCATCTATGAGGATCCAAACGATGACTATTGGGGCGACGGTCCACACGGTGAGGGTGCCAACGAACTGGGGTCAGCGCTTGTCAGAGTGCGGGCGAAGCTGAGAGCGGATGGTCTTGGCGTCTAGTTGATGGCGTGCGTCTCTTCTATGGCGCTACGTTGCATATTCCTTCCTATTCTTCCTTTGTTTGCGAAAGGTCACCCCTTTACTTCCATGATTCACGAGTTACACGAGCATTCCGTCTGCGACGATCTATTCATGAAAGCTACTTTCTACTTTCCTTATCGCTTTGATCTGCTTGGCTGCCTGTTCTGCGTTTCCTTGTTTTCCTTCGGTTTCCTTGTGATGGTAGTTGTCAGTCAGCATGTACTTGTATCTTAGAGAGAAGTTAGTACCTGTTGCAGTGTTGGTGTAGGACGGGCGCGCGCCGGACCCAGTTAACACAAGCCCAGGGAATAACACCACAGGTAGGTTTTGTTGTCCCCGGTACACCCAGCTTCAGCCCTTCGGCAAACCGGAGGCATATCCTCGATTCGGTGAGTAGGGAACGGTTTTGTTTTTTCGCCTTTAGCATTAACCTTTCAAGGAAAACCCGTGCGAACGAGGAAGTAAATTGCTTCCGCCCACCCCTAACTTACGGTAGACGCCGTACTTGCCACGCAACACTGCAGTGCATCGTGCACACTCTCTAATAACACGGTAGCCGTCCGCACTTCGCTACGCACGTTCGCTTCGGAGACAATAACAGATTACACTCTGGCCATTCCTTTAATTTGTACCCCAACGTACCTGCTGGCAGTCACTTAAAGGCGGTCATGACCTCTGTGCTCCGATCGCACCCACCGCGGTCTAACAAACGCAGACTGGAGGCAGAATCAACTCCTACAAAGAAGCAGAAGCGTCTGCACACCGAACTAAGGCTCGAGATACCACCGCTCAACTTCCCTTCGATGCATTGCTCGACAGATGACGACCCGCTGTTCACCCCGACGAGCTCAGGCGAAACCGGTTCTCGGGCTAACTCTCTCTTCGGCGAAGAAGCGGCGTTATCAACGGGGAGAACAGATTCTTCGTCCTATGAGGAAATTATTGCGTCCGCATCCCGCACAGCGCCTCCCATTCCTGGATTCTTTTTCAATCCAGCTGTCGGAGTATCTGATGATATAGGCGCTCGCGTACTAGCACAATGCATGGAAACATATTTCCAGAAGCCCGATGTAAACCAAATTATGCTTTTCGGCAGAGCACCTTCGCCAGGAACACCCGAGTCTACACCTGCGAGTACATCCTTCCCCCCAATACTCAACGAATTGTTGGCATCACTCTCAAACGACCTTCGAGAATACCTCCCACCGGCAACCTACGATTTACTATTTCCTGCTTCACCGCGTCGGGCTCGCCAGGCTATCATTAATCTCTACCACCCTGGTGAAGGCATCTCGTCACATGTGGATCTGCTGGGCCGCTTTGGTGATGGCATAATTGGCGTCAGCTTCGGCAGTGGATGTGTGATGCAGTTCGACCGTGTGCACACCGAGGTGGAGTCCCAAGGCGAACCCGGTGTGGACCACACTCGTGCTGACGCCACAACGACGTGTAATGCCCACCCTACGGAGGATAGATACGATCTGTACCTTCCTGAGAGAAGCGTCATAGTGTTGTCTGGTGATTCACGGTACAACTGGACTCATGGCATCGCGCGAAGAGCCGACGATGTCGTAGGAACCGAAACGTTGCACAGAGGCACCCGCATGAGTATCACATTCAGGTGGTTGCTCCCCGGTGCCGAAATAGTTGGGGGTACCAACGGTTCTGACATCTAGATTCTGAGGACCGATTGCAGTTGCCAACGGAAGTGAATTGTACGAGGATAGACATACGAGCTACCCCAGCACGCAGTTACTCCTGAACGCAGTCCGTCATGTAGAATAGGAGCGTGATTGCATAGGAAATGTCTAAATTTGTTGATCTAGGTCGTATGCGCGAAATGCACACTTGTTGATGCCCCAGCGGGTCCTGAGCGACATCGTCGTCGAAGAATGAATAGCGTAACGAAGAAGAGAACAATGAGAGCCAACACGCCCCCTACAACCGCCGCAATCGTTGGTTTTGAGTTTCGAGTGAAAGGCTCTAATGCTTCTGAAATAGTCGAGGGGGTAGCCGCTGGGTTTATGAGAAGGCGGAGGTTTAACGTTGATAATGATGATGTAGGAGACAGAGGAGGGGATTGTGTGGCGAGATGGGAGGTACGAGCGTCGGTGAAGCGCAAGACCGACTGCATGAAGGGGAGCGAAGAAGCCTCCGGGTGATTGAGTACTAGAGCAGTACGGTCATGGATCGATAATGTAGGCGAGGCCAAAACGAGCCTAGGAGATGAGGTTGCGAGCGACATGGTATCTTCAAGATGGCTTCAAGTTTCCCCCCAGATACAACGTATCATTGGCGTTAGGTTCCCGTTATTGGACTGAGTAGCTTCAAAGAGCACCATGGACGTCTACAATCCGTGGCAGGGAGTTAAGCCGTGTCAAAGGTTACTACTCAAAAATCAACTCACCCTCGCTTCGTGGTGACCTATTCCACAAGTTTATACCGACAACGCCACCCGAGTGAGAGTGCTGTTAGGTGATGATACTGTGATCAGCTGGCTTATATAGAGATGCTCTCCTTTGTCTATAATCAGCGAGCATCTGCTAAGCATGGTGGTGGCAATACCACCATATGAAAATCGAGCCCACGACAAGATAACCACATGCCCCCCAGGATATGGTGAAAACAAGTCATAGAAAATGCTGCCCTGCAGCCTTGAAAGTCGAGTAACACCGGGACGAAAATAAAGGAGGCCAGGGTTTGGAACGAGGAAAACCTTTCATAAACGACAGATCAGCCTGGGCCGGGAAGCTGGCAGGCGGCTTGGCGACACAATGGACACGTGGATGCAAGAGTTTTAGTTCTCCTGATTAAGCCCCTTGGCCAGGATACTTCCAGGAAAGAAAGCCCAAATCGACTCCAGTTACACTTGATTCTGTTTGCCGCACGAGGCAGTTCCTGGCTACGAATGTACACCTACCGAGCCACCGTCTCAACATGATTCGGCTCCGCCTTATCGGGTTCCGACGATCCTTCATCCATTTGGATCTCATTCTCCACTCTCTTCTCTTGCTCCTGACGCACGTCTCCTTCGTACACTGTTACAGTATGTGAGAAGTAATCCATATGTGTAATGAAGAAATCTTACAGAAGGCAAGTTCCTCGAGTGTCCTATTTGATGTCTCGGGGAAGAGGAACCAAATGAAAGCAAGCTCGAACCCAAGCCACACGCAGTAGCTAAATACGGAGATTAGCGCCGTATATCGTCAGTGGTAGAAAGGATATACCTAATATAGTACTTCCAACCTTAGGTTGTGTCATTTAGCTGGTTGTTGCACGATTGATATCAAGGCCACATACCTGCATTAGCGATACCGATTGGGTTGACAAACTGGTTGAAGAATCCAGCTGCGCGACTGAACCACTGGAACACAGTGATGCCCTTGGCGCGAACATGATATGGGAATAATTCAACTAAGAAAGCTGTTGGCGCATAATGAGAATACATTCGAGAAACCCATATCAATGGAACTCACTGTATGTCAGCGCGTTATACGCTACGTTGTAAGCCGGGCTGTATAGGAATATAAAACTAGGGAAGGCGTTAACCAAGGGACTGTCAATGACAATGCCTAGACCTACGCGATCACTGCGCGAGAAGATCCTTGGCTTTCTGTCATCTGGTACCGGGCCGAGGCAATTGTCCAGCCGATAAAAATGAGAAGAATTGAGACCGCGCAGGTCTGGACAGCCGGGCTGGTTAAGAAAAAAAGACGAAGTTATCCGAAATGCGAGCGAACGTACCAGATATGCCGTTCTGCGTTTGAATCGGGATACAGTTAACGCGAAGAAAGTGGCATTCAGGAAACCCCAACAGGTGTTGGCAAGGTTGATGAGATTCTTCGTGCGGTTATCGTGAATGCCAACGTTATCCAGAATGCGAGCCAAGAAATATCTAGTGCGAAGTTAGACTATCAATCACGTAGAGAAGCTAAATGTCATCGAACGTACGAAGTCAACCCGTTGCCACTCCACTGCGTAGCCAATCCCAAGAAGGAGCCGATGAGTATACGTTTCCGCATGCCCGAAGTAGTGACAAGCTCCCTCCAGCTCAACTTCGACGACTCCATTTCTATCTCAAGGGTATGTTGAATTTGGGCAAACTCCGCCTTTACGAACTCGGATTTCTCATCCCCTTCGGCATGATATTTGATGAGTACGGCTAGGGCTTCATCGTTCCGCCCCTTTGAGACGAGCCAACGAGGCGATTCGGGGAGGAACCAGATAAACACGATTTGCATCGTGCTGGGGATTACTTGGAGAAGAGAGGGAATGCGCCAGCCCCAATTACTGGCCATGGCAAAGGTTCCGAGCGTGACGCCGGCGGCGACAATGGAACCAACAAAGTAAAAGGCATTGAACAATGAACCCAGGATTGCACGTTCCTTTGGATGTGACAATTCTGCCGCACATGTCACTCGACTGGGACGATTCCTCATGCAGACCTCTTACCTCCAATCAAGGAAGATGCGGCAATGATAGCGAAGGGAATACCGAGCCCTAAGATGAACCTAGCGATCACAAACATAGCGACTATCAAATGCGTCAGTAATACATAAGGATACAACGAAAGGCGACGAACAATTCTGAGAGGCCGTCTGGATGACGGCACCAATGATCATGAGGACACTACCGAAGATGATGGCCCATCGACGGCCCCAATAATCCGCGACGTATGGAACAAGGGGGAGTGCTACAATCGCACCGAGGGAGTACATCGCGGACATAAGCCCCAATAACGTTGATCTCGGGCTATGGTAAACTACGGATGACATTGCAAAGCGTTAGAATATAGCTTCGATAGATTTGGCACTCAGCGTACATGTATCCCAGGAGTCCACCGCTTGTAACCCATTCATCATTGACGAGTCAAATCTTAAGGGCAAGGTTATCAACGATAACGAAGCCGAGGATCTAAAAAAGCTCACCCGCTTGTCATTTCGACCCCAATGCATGTCGGGACTAACACAAAGTAGAGTCGTCGAAGATTTGGCTTTTGGTACCATGGGGCGGTATCCTGTTCAGCAAGCCGGGAGACAAGAGGGTCCGCAGCCGTAACGGTATCCCCGCTGTCGGACTGTTTCTCGTTAGACATAGCACTGCGGGGGATTGAAAACGGGGAGTGACGGTGGGTATCACAATCCTCACCAAGTTGCGGCGTTGCGCGTACTCTTTAAACTAAGAGGACATGCATTGACAGCATGGAGCTCCGTTTATTTCGAGACCACAAGTTTCCAAAGTATCTCCGGCTTATGGGGTCATCTATCTCGTCAAAATCCAGCCTTGGCAAGTGCTGCCACTAGAATTTTGGACCGGTGCCGGTAACCATATTTGTATGTCGAGCGTCGAGGTTCGGTCTTCCTCTTAGTCAAATCTTCCCAATTGACAGAGATCCCCATGGACCCGAGATTTGTGTACCTGATATTTGAGAATAGACGTCAGTTTATAGGTTCGAGTGCAGACCTTCCTACTGTTTTGGCGATATTAGTTTGACAGAATTCGTAAGGCAAGCCGGAAATCTGTGGGACGCCCGGCGAATCGTCGGGAGGTGCAAGTAACAACCAGTGAAGGAAGCACTAACCCTCAGCAGATGGGGAAGACGTTGGGCCCCGTGTGACCGAACAAGCGACGCCAGCATTGCAGGAACTCAGAACAAATGGTACCGCTGCATATTTACAAGTATTCAATCATGCGGCGTTACTGCGTCCCACGTTTGGGCGTTGGGAGGTCGCAAGTTGAATTTATAAGCCCTATCGATCATCAGATGAGTACCACTGAGATCATTAAGGTAAGGCGCCCCGCTCGGAACCTCTGAGCTCAACTGTGTGGTAATATTTCCATCAGCTTACAAAACCAACCACGAAAACAAAGGACTTCGCTGCCTAGTTATCGCTGCCGGCCCCTGTTCGAGTGAGCCCCAGTCCATATCAATTCTCTTGGGAAAATTCCTCGCATCAAAATCTCAACAGTAAGGGCCGAGTAGGTGACAAGTAAGTAATGGTTGACTTGCAACATGTCGCAATGGTCACCGCCTGTGGTCGTGTCACGCACCTGTCACACCCATATCCAAGTCAGGGGCATTCAGATCAAAGTATTACGGTGCGGGAAATCCTATCCAGTGGCATCAAGGTGGCATGTGCGTTGTTGGCAGAGCACAATACTACATACGTGATCCACTAATTGCAAACGATATCTTTCCTGCTGCAAAACAACTTGAAGGGTGAGTTTCACTGACAAAGACACAATTGTTCCAGCTTCTCGCGTCAGGAAGTCTGTTCGGAGGGTCATTAGATCTAATACCAACAGCCAAGTCAATCAAATCAAGATTTTTGTCGCATAAACCACTTAGACTGACTGCGCCAAACCGTCTTAGCTCGTTCATGAAAAGCCCTCAATATGTCTTGGCTAATGTATCAATTTGATATGCTTGTTTACAGTAAGCAGCCCACCGTGATTTCGTGAAGCTGATCTAAGAGATTGATTTAGAAAGAGGAGTGTTACTGGTAAACACATTCCCAAATGTGGCATGGAATATACAGCAACCCTACTTCCTAGAAGAGGGTAACGACCCTGCTTAGCAGACAATGATTTTCGCTGCATGATCAAGCATTTATAGTAGAGCTAGAGCGTCGGAGTGACATGATATGGGCTGGTCCCTACCACATAACTGGGAAGACCCACTTATCAAGCAGTACGCCCACTTACGATGTTATTGCATCTCCTGTTGAATTTCAGGGGTTTAGGGGGCGCTGACCGGAGATATTCACGATCGGACCGATTATAAGTAAAGTGGAATAGGCGCTTATTGAAAGCCACTCCTTTCTTTGAATCCATCCACTACAAGTCGCGACTATGTTGATTAAAGTAAAGGTGAGCCACAAGGAAATTGCGAAGCACTAAATACTCACATATAATCAGACGCTAACAGGCAAAGAAGTCGGCATCCTTTCCATGACAATTTGGAATATCTCTGATTATCGTGCCTCCGTTCATATTAGATTGAACTTGACATCGATCCTGAGGATAAGGTAGGCAATCCTCAACTCATCGATACTACAACGCCGACGAATCAACGAAATTAACAGATCACAAGAATCAAGGAGAAAGTTGAAGAGCAATCGGGTGTCCCGCCACCACAGCAGCGGCTTATTTTTGGAGGGAGGCAAATGTGAGTACAAACGTTTGATTTTACACGTCGTGTGGCAGGCCCGATTAACATGATTCTATAGGCCGGACGATAAGACGGCCAAAGACTTCAATATTGTGGCAGGATCGGTGCTGCATCTCGTCCTCGCTCTGCGAGGTGGACGATAATAGCTTTGATTATCCACCCAGGATGCTATCGATTGCTTTGCTGTGCATCCCGCAGGTTAATTCGTGCATTACAATAGAGTTTCTTAATTCACACTGATCCTACTCGATTGCTGAACAACGACACCCGCTCAGTGTCACTGTGGACATAGCAACGAGCAGAAGCTAGTTCTCCCCTTTCCCCCTTTCCCCCTGTCGCTCACTCCCCTGAACTAGGATGAGTACATGCGCACACTGATGAATAATTTCAGGTGACGGTGAAATCAATTATGAAGATACAACTGTGAACCAGAGGGAATTCATGACAGAGAATAAACAAACAATCAAGGAACGATTAAAAAGGAAGGAATCGGATAGCGCGAGTATGTCCGAGAAAAAAGTGGGTTGCAATGAATGAAAACCTGTAAATTTGATAAATAGTGTGGAATGATACACGCGGACAACGATCTTTAGTACCGCGAAAGACCACCCACGAGGACTAATGTAGGACTGTAGTCTAGAAGACGATCGAGGGGAGGGTGATGTGAAGAAGTGTGAGCCATGTCATAACCCTGACCAAGTCAGACCAACGGGTGCCATGAACCCACCAGCTTGGACGGAACTCTTGCCAATGCTTTGCGCAATGGCTATGCGTTTTGTCCTCCCAAGCCTTCAACGCGCGTAGAAGTTGGACGATCTTCTCTCGTTTGCCCTGTCGAATGTCATTGATACTCACACTGCCTATCTTAACATCGTTGTCGAGCAAGAAGTCAAACAGCTTGAATAGACCGTCAAGTTTATCGTCGTCGGAGTGACGAGGGAATGCTGAGTCTGGGACGGGAGGTGACGAAGGGCTGCCTTTGATAGATTCCGCCAGACGAAGGAGGGCTAAGCCATTGCACAGCGGACCCAAAGGGTCGACAATCTGCAGGGACGATGGCAAGTGTCCATTTGCCCAATCAATCAGCTTATCGTCCACAGCAGGGACCTGGCGTGAGCAACATTGTCAATTCGGATAAAAGTGTGAATCTTAAGGGAGACATACGGTAGACGTCTGTGATGTTTGCGTACTCAGACGCCTTGCTTCTCGAGCCGGTCTTGGCGGTACGGGGGACTTCGGTGCGGTGGGTGTGTCAAGGCCTGACCCGTTGACATCATCCTCGGAAAAGAAAGAGCTAAGTCTTGCACGCTCTCCTTTGGGAGCAGCCAACCCCATCAATACCTCAGCATCCCTACTGGATAGCTGGTGGGGATTTTCGCGACGCAGTGCCTTCTGAGTAGCATCACGAGCAGTCGGCGAGGGCGGTCTAGGGGCGGGGTTCATAGCTTGGGCGACTGTGAGGGGGATGGTAGGAATGTTACACGATGATACCACAGGTTCTAGATGAACGTCAGCAAGGGTAGTTTCTGCGGGGCAGTTGTAAGCTTACTGGTATAATCTCTGGCTATCGTAGCTTTCATCATGGCCTTCATCCAACCGCGGATAACGGTCTTCTCCTCAGAACTGAAATAATGTGTCTTGTCGTTTTCATGGTCAATCCGGAAACCATAACGGCCAGGATCGACGTTCTCATCGACAGTGACCTTGTATCCGACGATGTTGATATATCCCTTAATTTTGGTTTCCTGGCGTGCGATCAGATATCTGACTGTTTCATACTTCTTGCGAAATAACTCACTGTCCGGCTATTACTTCGTAAGCAGTATAGGTGCGGCCCTTTCAAAATGAAGTATCTAGTCTTCCATGTCTTGTAACGATCGGATTTCTTTCTCATCCAACCGTTATGGTCTGGATCGCCTATCTGTTCTAAGATACTTTGCCCTTGCTTGAGAGACCCGCCGCTTCTGCCGGTCGGGACGGGCGTGGAGGCTGATGCCCCGGTATCAAACTTGGGCGAGCTTGCCGACACAGTCCGCTTACGAAGAAGGGACGGATGGCCATCTTTCTCCTTCAGGTCTCGCGAGGAGAGACTATCATAAAGTCGTGGACTTGTCTTTGGTGAGGTACCCATCCCTTGGCTAGTCGCCGGTCGCTTGCCACCGTATAGCCTGGAAAAGCTAAGCGATGATGATGTCTTCTCAACTGGTTCTTCCTGGGTGGTACTGTGGTTGGGTATAACATGAGCAAACTTAGTTGCAGATGGCATACTCGCGAAAAGTACCTCGGTGGCGGTTTCCTGCTCTTCCCCAACGTGTTTGCGAATGAACCACCAAATATGCTCAACCTCTCCGCAGGCTTCGTGTCAACGCTGTTTTGTTCCTTCTGTGCCTGCTGCCAACAGTTGCAGGTGCATCTCGCTCTTTGTCTGACGCCGAATCCTTCAATGTAGGAGAAGTGCCAGGTAGCAAAGGAGACGATGAGCTGTCTTTTGATGTGCGGTCGGGTTTGCCATCCCTCTCTTTGTGAGACGACGAAGAGTTGCGGGCCGAGCCGCCGAAAAAGCGTCGGCGCACGCTACTTGCTGGTGCAGCTTCGCTCTGAACTCAAGTATAAGGAGGCATATCAAAGTGATTATCGCTTACAAACGTACCTCACTGAATGCTTTTTCTTCCTCCGCCGGGGACGGCTCATCCTTGTGAACGTTGTTGAGCGTACTCTCGCTTGGTGATAGGTTGAGTTGCGCAGGTCGTGCTTTCTGGTGCGGCCATTAGCGCAGAGTTTCATCTAACATTGTGACCGTACGCACCTTTGCTACACCCGTGCTGTCTAGCTCGTTCAAACCTAGTCCATTGGCGACGCCTTTAGTGACTCCCTCTCCGGAGTGTCCGGCACTGCTGCCGCCACCACCACCTTGACTTGATCCGTCTGCGGCGGTGGTCGTCTCAGTAGCAAACGCTTGGCTGTTTGACACACTACCATTGACAACCGCCCCATATCCGACGGGACTATTAAGTGATTGATGCGCCGAGCTGTTATATGTGTATCCGCCAAACGAGTGGCTTTGGCTGACATTCCTCGAGTGGACGCCGTTGCTGGGGACCGAGTATTGGGGAGTGGGGTAATGTTGCATATGTGCTTGCTGGACTTGGCTGAGATTCTGCATGCTCAATGGTGAGTGCATCTGAGGTGAGTGGGTCATGGGCGGCGACACGGGGGGAGACTGAGCATGCATAGGCGACGCTGGTAAAGAGTCCTGTCGTAGAGATGACGGGTGGTCCGAATACACGATCGAAGGGGGACGGCGAAGATCGGTGATAGCATTTGCAATACGCATGCGCTTGCCAAAGGCCATGATCCCAATCTCGCTCTTCAGCAAATTGACATCGAGTTCAAGTAAGACGTCGCCAGTGATTTCTTGTTCTACGCCATACCCAGGATATAAGGAATAATTCCCAAATGAAATAAACCACATAACACACCAGTGAACTTGTCGCAGACATCTTGGTCGAATCCTTTACTCCTCAACCATTCTACAACTTCTTCCACGCTCCAATCACTAGGATGGGTCTTTTCTTTCTCTGGCTCCCTCTTTTCGACGCCGTTCCCATTCGTCGAAGCGGCTGGGTTAATCGGTGCCGGCGAAGCCAAAGTGAGACCTCCAGGCGCAGAAGATGCAATGCTACTACGCTTTGAGTGCCCAAACCCAGCGAATCCACCGACTGATGATAACGTGGGCGACGGCAGCGCAGTCATCGACTCGCGATAAGAGATTCCGGGCGAGCTAGTTCTCCTCTCTGTAAATATAGACCTCATGTTGTTCGTCACTGGGCTTGCTGGGCCTTCGGAGTGTGAGGGAGCGAAAGTATTCGACTGCTGCTGAGACGGAGAAATGGCACGAGGTGGAGGTGTGGACTGTGAACGTGCTATCTGGAACGTAGGTGAGATGGGCGAAGGCAAAGATAACGTGGCTACCGTGCTAACGATCGGTTCTGCGTCGCGCAATTCCGCAGGCGGATGTATGTCGTCAGCGGGAGGTTCCGTTGTAACCATAGGAGTTGGAAAAGATGCTTGGGTCACAGTTGGGAGATCCTCATCGCCGCCCTTGGTCGGGAGGTCGATGCTATCAGAATCCGAAGCCTTGGCGGTGGAACCCGTTGTTGTTGAGAGCCCGGTCTGGCTGTCGCCGCCTGCTAGAGTAGATGAACGTGTATCTCCTTCCGACTTGATGCTTCTCTTCGTTGTCCTTACGCCGAACTCGTCTGCAGGTCCATTCTCTTCTTCTGATTCTTCAGGTATGGCGTGGCCACGAATGAAGGACATAGTGTGGTCGCCACCTTCATCCTCACTTTCGTCGCTCATCTCCACGTCAATCGGCGGTGCGATAATTCGCCCTTTACCCTTGCCAATTGACCCACCAATAGACTCTAACTTTTCTGCCTCTTCAACTGCTTTCCTCGCCTTTTCAGCTAGCTTCTGCCTCGCGCCTTTATGCCATCCTTCCCCTCCATCCGACTCGTCTGTTTCGCCGTCGTACCGAAGGCTATTGTTGTCGCCGTCGCCAGTACTAGCAAAGCTGAAACTCCTTTCACCATCACCAAGCTCTCCTTCTTTCCGCCTTCGTCCGAGTTGCTCGATCGCCTCTTGTACATCAGTCATTGTCGCGTTCATCACCCCGCTGTCAGCGGAACCAGAGGAGCCCATCACGGCGCTCAGCGGGACGTGAGCTCGACCAACATCGCCGCTGGTTACCGAATCTGTTTCGGACTCTTCAGTAAGTGTGTGAAGTGAGTGCTGCGAGGCGGTCGCAGTCGGCGGGGGCTCAGTGTCGGCATCGGCCCCGGCCTCATCGTCGGATGTCGAGGCAGGGATAAGTTCAGACCCCGTCGTCGGGGGCGCAGGTGTTGTATAAGCCTCCGGGAAGAGACCAACTTTCCCTGCTAGATTCCGGCCCTGTGAAATGCGTAGTACGTGAGTATCAAGAAATTGGGAGTACGGCGGAGGTAAGCAGCCCGGCCAGCGCTAATGTTGCGAAGAATGATGGGCTTACCTGCCACCATCCATCACCATACTGATCATCCTTCTCTACAATCTCAATTCTTTCCCCAGCTCGAAATGGAACCTCGTCCTCATGCTCTGGTTGGAAATCGTGCAGCGCATAGACGTACTCGGGCATTGTGAGTGTCCTGGCCTCCTCTTGAAACGGCAAGGGTCGTGGCTCGCCGCTTCGGACGTTTGGAATGGTGGCCTCGAATTTAGCTTCGAACTTGGTAGGTAGTAGATGCTGGTAGTAAGTGAATGATCGAAATTCCTTGGATCAGCACCTCACGTGTATTCTCACGGCGTCGATGAACCCCACTCAGGGGCTGGACTGAGATGCCCTTGCTAGTGGCCGTCAGCACGCGTGCTCACAGTTGCGAGGGTACGTTGCTTTGAACTCGAAAACATCAATATTCATACGCTGATCAAGTATTCCAATGCGAATAGCATGATTGCACTATTCATGGATGCTATATCCCAAGGATCCGAGAACGCTGATAATGCAGCATTTTGTTAGGTGCTAACCGAAGTGGTATCTGGTTGTTGTCTGCTTTGTTTTTCCTGAATCATTCTATAATATAAGCAATGAGGCCGTAGGGATACTTCTGGGGAAGCATACGGGAAAGTGTTTATTCGTAGCTTGAGTGTCGGTAGTTCCTAGCTATGAGTTTGCTAAGTCGCGACGGCGTTGCTTTGCAGCAGTGATACAAGCGAGAAGCGGATCCTCGTGTTCAACCACACCCGAGCCTAGCTGTGTCGTTTGTAGAATCTGGTCGTTCTCATCCAGCACGACGGTAAGCGTGGCATCCAGCAGAGGTTCCTCAAATGATGTGGGATCCGTGATGAGTAGCGAGCTATTTGACGTATGTTTTCAGTAAAATGCAAAGCAGACGACGGTCAACCCACCCGTCAAATATTCCAAAAGACATGGATGATGGATTCCGTTGAATTTTCAAGGGTATTTGCGTTTTCCGCGAGCAGGTGGTACGACCAGAGATATCGTCAAACGTAGCCTGCGGTAGCGTTGCTGGCAAGGAAATCGCGTCAAAATATATTCCAGACGTTGACCGGGGAACTCACTGTTCTTCAAAGCCGCGACCATCGCCATCAAGGTCGCGTCGAACGCGTTTCCATCGTAATTGATACAAACAGCATCAACATAAAGCACCCAAACAGCACTTCCGGGGTGAATGCAAAGGCTCTTTAAGTCTAACATGCCTGAACTAGCTATTCCGCATAAGAAAAGAGATTCCCCATCAGCGTCCCTGAACGTACTTACGATAGTAACACGTCGTTCAACCGATCCGATAGCACTTGGGCTTCCTCTCCTGGCGGGCCGGGCTTAAATTTTGGAGAACATATTGCTGGAAGATCTAGGTTCGGCACTTTGTCGCGTAGATGAGCCCAAGAGCTATAGATTCGTTATGAGAGCTGCACATACCCAAATAGCCATCTTCCGGCTTGTCGAGCTCTGGCTCAGCGATCTCAGCTTTCACCCCACATACCACCGTGGTATTCCCCAGCCTCACCAGCGCCGAGCCATTTGCAGTGGATATAGAACCTAACCGATGATTTAGATGAGTCCATAAATATCGTGCAGACGTACCGACGTTGACTGAGACGTCGCGCCATTCATGGAATTCACGTCCATCCGGTCTCACTTTCTCCGCAACAAACCGTTCGAAGTAGACGCGAGGATGGAGCCGTTGAAATACAGCAGCCTTAAGGTCGTCCGCGGTTGAAGCCATTTAGGAAAGTGGCTTGCAGGCGAGTGACCATATCTAGAAATTGACCGATCGGAATCGCGTGATCCCTCCTATCATTTCCTATTCACCAACAAGAACTCTGACATGATGCATTGCAATTTCTCTACAAACACCACTGGTATTTTATCTCTCGATGTTTTCTAATGGGTCAAAACTGACAGCTTAGCCAAGCCGTCTGAGAAATTCCACCAAGCTGCAAATAAAGTCTATGGTCAATGCTGACTCGGACCCTCGGCAAGTATATTCCATGAATTCCAGTCTTTGGGAGCAGCGGAAATAACAAAGCGCATCTACGACAGTGGATAAAGGGTTGGAATATAGCAGAATGATCCGAAACTACGAACACAACAAGATGCTGCAGGCTCCTACGCTATCTTGCTGAAGATGAACGCCGCAATCGGACCCGGTTTGACTGACTCAAGCTTCCACCCTGCCAGCCTGCCCAACTCTCCGTACTCCCCAGCCGTGCGCCCCCGACTATCAAGCAAGGATAACAGTAATGAGTTGCGTTAAACCCCGGCAGAGCCGCAGAGCATATGGTACGAACCCGCATATCGGCTATGGTGATGAAATGTCCCGCAGCCACGCCAAGGTTTGCGAGCAGAGGGTACGGAGCACCTGTGATACCACTTCCCTCGTCGTGGCATGCATGAAGAGCCATCATCTCGAAGAGAATGAGCTTGGAGGTAGGGTTCGCGGCTGCGGGTATATGTCCGAGGAGGTTCAAAGAAGCTGTGGACTATTTAAAGGAGTGCAAGTCAGATCCCAGTCGCTGGGCTTATTAGGCGCAAGAAACATACCTTCCAATATGACCGTCCCGTCATTGATGGCCTCGGGCCATTCATTTGCCCAGTGCTGAGGGGTACGGTTAGCAATGAAGACGTCTGTGATACTATGTACTTACCCGCCTCGCCTCTTTCACGGCACCCTCCAGATCGTGCATGATATATCTATGCTGCAGAGCAGCCCGTGCAATTTCCATCGTGACCACGCCGAGACTCGCCCCACATCAACAATTGTAATTCAGGCAGGAAGAGCATTCCAGCCAAATACTGCTATTTGTTAAACACTTTTTCACAACGACAGGACTCTTGGGTCCATCTGAAGCAAACCCTCCTTGTCCCCACAGACTGGCGGGCGCCTTCATAGCAGTGGCAGACCAGTGTGCCCGCCATTTCTGGCCTGGTTGCTCATACCAGTCAGGCATATTCGCGTACTGCTGAATTGTCATGCTGAAGGGCGAGGCGTATCCCTTGGGATCTTTCATGAACTCTATAAAGCTTTGACTTCCCATAAACCCTTCGTCCGTGCTGTGAATGTCAACTGAGCTCAAGTGGATGCAACCGGGCTGCGCTATGGACGCACGCATGACCAGCGAGGGCAGAGCCAGGCGCATTGTTGTACTTCGTCATTAAACTGTTAAAGTCCAAGGTTCAGCGTTGGCAGTCCTGGGAGTTGGTTCAATTACTTACTCTGTTTCGATATCTTTGAAGGGCTTGCTCTTTACCAGAATGGACGATAGGCGATTGTTCGTAAAAAAACGTTCGGACCGACTTCGCGAAATATATGTCGAGTGGCAAGATAGCGCAGACACCGTGCTGACACAATTAGGTTAGCGAGCCTTCCAGCCGGTTCAATTCAGCTGCAAGGCGTTCATACCGACGCAAGCACCATCGACTCCAATTTGTTTGCCGATTTCTAGGGCATCAAGTCCCTGCATCGTACACGTTTCTCCTTAGACCCAACGTAGTAGAGCCCATCATTTACATACCTTAGGACCTGCCTCCTTGAAGCGGTCTGCTACGTTGTGGTCGTTCAGAAAGCGGAGCGTGACCATGTTATATATGCCAGTTGCTTGCTTCAACAGGACTTCCAGCGGAGATCGTACGGACGTCGCGAGCTGTGTCGTAGCCGCTATGATCAGCCGAGTTGCCTCTTGAACGGCTTTGACATTGGCTTCAGCGAACGGAGTCGCCTCGAAAGGCTCGTCGAGTGAAGGAAACTTGCGGCCATCTTTGGTGTACGCGTTGTTCAATATCTTCACGTTGGAGGAGATGATTTCGACGAGAGCATACAAGTAGTCAGTCATGCAGGGCAGCTACGAGATGAGTTCAGAGCGAGGACTGACGGTCTTTATATCTGTGTTTTTCTTAGCGGGTACCAACGCGTTTGACCAATGGAGCCCACGTCGAGCTGGACTTGCAATATAAGCACTTACCCAACGAATTTCTCGTGTTCAGCTCGAATGATTTGCTTTTTTGATCAGTAAGCTTTTCTATGAACAACCCTCAAATGAATAACAGTGACTCAGTGGTCATTATTCATGGGATCATCAACGTCGCTTCCTGCTTGTTTGTGACATTAATGAGATCCGATTGGATGAATGGACGACGAGCGTCGATTAGAAGCATGCTTGAGCACTGAAACCGACTCGGAGTGTTATAAGTATGCATACGTCTGTGATGTCAATGTCATAAGGTCAGCCAATTGACACATCATCGAGGAGTCCGCCATAAGTACTTACTATTTCACAATCTTCAATCGCCTGGAAAGTTGCATAGACGAGCCGTGAGCCATGATGCACGACTCGGATGCCTCAGGCTGACCTGTTTCGCCTTCGTCTGTTTGTGACCGAGCTAAGCCCTGGTCAGCCTTCTGAATAAGTAACAAATGCTTGTACTCACCTACTATGCATCGCAGGTGCTTGGAACGACGACTACATTCAAGAGACTTGAAAGCATGAGTCTTATATAGTGTCAGCCCGGCCTTTATCCTTTTGCCGCCGACGGAACTCCACGACCTCCACGTAAATCGACCCTCTTGGACCAGTGCCTTGGGGGACAAAGTCGGGCAAGGATGAAATATAGAACATATATAATACTATTGAAGGGATGCTACCAGTAAGTGACTTGATGTACAATAACGGTTAATCGAGGTAGTAGGATACTTAGACTGATGAGAAATCTAATTGGAATTCTGTGCGCGGTTGCGGAGCTGGTGATAGTTGTTGATCATGCCCATCATATCGCCGAGGCCGCGTTCTTCCGGAAGCCATTCACCGTTGTTGACGCAGAGGATCCGCATGCGTTCATGATAGTTGAGGTCGGGGAGAAGCTTGGGCGTAATAAGGAAGTACTGCGCGCTGTCCTCTTTGCAGGTCACGTCGACCATGGAGTTGTGGACGTTCCGTTCGGCTCGTTGATCCATACCCTAAAATCCGATGGTGAGCAAGTTCCGTTCCCGGTAGTTAGCGTTCGCGTCTGACCTGGTTAATCTCGTCTACCAAGGAAAATGGGGCTCGAGCCTCTTCGGTCAAGCTCATGAGATAGAGGATGGTTGTGAGTGATCGTTCCTGGAACATATATTCGAATCTGCGTATGTCTCGTAAGCATGGAAAGACCACTTACGCCACCGGATTGACGCTGCCCAGTAAGAAGCTGCAGCTTTTCGGTACTGCGGAATTTCACGAGGATGTCGATAGCCCATTTCTCATAGTCTTCGTGCTCACTGATACGAATTTCGCCCGCACATCCAATGCCTTAAGAGCAACCTAGGTAAAACGATTGCAGTCACGAGTTTGTTACTCACGATCAAACGCAGCGGAAAACTTCTTGCCAATGCTCTGAACCAGATCCTCGAGGGCAGGTTGCCAGTTGTCCTGAAAGAAATCAGCCTAATTCCGCTCTCAGTTCCTCGAAACACACACACCCTGGCATTCTTGATATTGCGCTCAATTCTGTCGACCTTCTTCTGCTTCTCCTTGAGTGTCCTAGTCATGTTCTCGATCTACCTCCAAGGATGAGAATCAACACAGCTCAAGGAGTTGAATTGCTCACTTCCTGCTTGCGCCTTTCATACTGCTCGATGACACCGGGGTTAGTATTCAGGTTCAGTTCGAGTCTATTGCGCTGCTCCTCAAGGTCTGCCTCCAGTTGCTCTGCGGAGCGCTGCTCGATATGATCGTCAGGAGGGGGCGTCCTGCCCGCGTCGTTGGCTTCCTTGACTTCCTGGTCCCACTCCATACGGATTCTCCCTATCTCGTTGAATTCCTCGTATATCTCTGGATTCGCCGCATCGGCAGCCTCCACAATGGCTTTGCTTTCTGCTAATATCTCTTGCGTCGTTGCTTTGAGGCGCTTATACTCCTCGTTCACTGTAGTGCAAGTGAGCACGAAAAGTGCAGGCAAGGGGCAAGAGACTACCTTCATGCCATGCAGCTAACGCAATTTCGTACCTCTCATCCTTGCGCTTGCAGAGTTCCGCAAGGGCCGCTTTATTGGCACCAATCTGTAGGTACTCAAGCCCAGCTTTCGTAGCTTCTTTCTGTTCGGCAACGACAGCCTTGGAGAGTTCCTATATCGGAGTCGGCCATCAATAGATGGGATTGTTTGTTGCACATCAAGACGTACAACGTAGTCCCGCGCAAGCTTGGTTCGTTCTCGAGCAAGTCGATTAATTTCTTTCTTAATTTGAGCTCGCTTCTGATCTGCTGGGGGAACCTTTTGCAAGTCTTGAAGAGCTCTGGTGATTCGTTCTGTATTGTGATGATACAATGAGGGAGAACTCCAAGATGCTATCAACGTTCTTACCGAGCTTCGACTTCAGAGCTCCAACGCGAGTTTGTTCATCTTGAATAACCTTTCGACGAGCTTGAACCTCGATCTATGCGGCTTGAGTACCAAACCGTTGTATCAAGTTCGAGCTCACCATGCGTTTCTTGAAGCCCTCATCTTCGGCATCCATAGCACGCTTCTCATCGTCAAGCTCTTTCTGCCTCGCCAATGCCATATCAAGCTCTGTCTGATACTCCCTCATTTCGGATTCGATGCGTGACTTAACTTCTTGATCGACTATGAAAAAATAAGTTAGTGTCTGTGGAACTGAAAGATGCTTGAAATGATACATACCGGATGCATTCACAAGGTTGCGTGCCGGTCTGACATCTCTGGTCATATTCTGGACGGCGCGCTTGCCATATCTTGATCTGCTGACTTGGTGTACTACGCTTCCGACAATGAAGGAGGCGCCATTTCCACCTCTTCCATTGGGGCCAATCCTAGTCACGGCTTGCATCGCCCTTTGCACGTCAACTTGCCTCGATATTCCAATGGCCTGGGTGCATCATTAGCGTCAGCGTGGCGAGAGGGAGGAGAGGGACAAACATAGCGATGAAGCCCAACTGAATCCTTCAGCCACCACTCCATCCCTTTCGGGTATTCGATGAACTGGAGGGCATAACCATCGAAGCCAATCTCCTTCAGCTGCAGATAGCCAAGGCAACATCAACCATTAGTATTTTGGGGGTCCGTTTTGAAGGTTGCTTCTTACCTCGGTTGCCGACATCGGTGGTTCAGAGACGGATTCCTCATTGTAAGGCCTGAACCAGGTATTGATCCTAACCTTACGGTTTTGGCCAAGGGCGTGCTCCGTATGCATGTATTTGTTGAATAAATCGTAGTCGCGCTGAGTCTGCATGACAAACGTCTACACACACATATGTCAGGGGTGTTCAAATCTTCCCTGCGACGCCCACCTTCATGGTATTCTGATTGAAGAACGACTCAACGGCGTCAGCATACCGCTTGTCGGGGATGCTGACGGACAGGATAGGAGGCTCGAATATTTCCTTCTCGAATTTGTTCTGATTTGCACGAAGCCATCGAACTGCATCTGCGTGGTCACGGTCCCAGCGCTCGAACTGCTGGAGCTTCCGCGTGCTGGCATCATCTAGCTGCTTCAAACTAAGCCTTATGAGCGCCAAACGATAGATGATCATGTAGTTGGGACGAACCGGGAGTTACAACCCTCAATACGACCTTGCTGCGTGACTTTCGCATTGACAATTTCCCTGTAGCTGGCTTGCCAGGCGGCATGTCGTTTCTGCAAAGGGATACGTTCCGCGGAAATTTGATCCTAATCTATGTGTTAGCGGTACAATCAAAAGGGCTGGGAAAAGTACTTACTGCATCGCGTTTCACATCGCCAATATCCTCCACTTGTACTTTCACAGCCAATTCAGCTTCGTACCCAGCAATGTCGGATTCATATCTCTTCATCTTCTTTTGGCGCTCCTTTTCTTGCTCCTTCAAGCGATGCAGCTTGTCTTCTTCTTCGCCCATTGTGGTCTCGAGTTTGCCATTACCATCCCACTTTTCCGTCATTTTCTTGAATTTTTGCTGAGTCGACCTTTTCAATTCCTCCCTGCGTTTCTCGTGGTCTTTGTGTTGAGTTGTCAATTTCCTGGTGAGAATTTAGTAACCAGATCGCATGCAAGCCTAGAAGGATAACTCACTGCAAGAGATCATGGGCGGGAGCGTTCTTTTCCTTGAGCTTGATGACTTTTGCGTGGAGGGTGCGAGACTGTTCTTTAACTTCGAGGCATTTCACCCGATGCTCCCTGTAGCGCTGGACTGGCAAAAGGATTTCCAATAAGGCAATCTTTCAGAAACGCGATTAGCTTAGCGGTGCAATAGGTAGATTTTAACGGGCACGTACATCGTGTTCGATTTGCTTGCGCTCGTTATATCTCTGCACCTCCCGTTCAAGGCCTTCATTACGTTCTTGCATGATCTTCAACTGATCACGCTCGCTTCCCATGAGCTGAGAAGACGGTAGTCAATACATTGACGCGTAGAAGCCACGAGCAGACGCACCTCTTGCAATTGCTTAAGTTCTTTACCTGCGGATATGAGTGTATCGTGCCAAGCGGTGAGATTCTCGTCCCCGGCGGCGCGTTGGGTCTCCCGCAAAAGCTGCTGGGGAGTCATTTGTGCGAACTCGGAAACTCTGTCTTGAGGCAAGAAGGAACTACATGCGCTAAATAAGAAACGGGTGCATGATATGCAGGAGGTATCGCACCATAGATTTCCCACTTGGACATTGAGTTCTGCCATCTTCGCATTGATATCCTTGCCGCTGGCTGATTTACCGTTCAACAAGAACTGAGATGACTTTGATGTAGATTTCAACATTCGACGGATGATGACATTGGGCTTCCCCAAGGACCCCTTCAACTCGATCTCAATATGTCCTTCTGAATGTCCATGTTTCACAAACAGGTTGAGATCAGAAGCACGACCAAGAACCTAAGATAATCATTCAGCATTCAATACTCATTTGTTAGGGGTAGGTGTCTATGCCTTACGCTCGGAGGGAAATTAAGTCCTAGACATATCGCACAAGCAATACTGCTTTTTCCTGTACCGTTTGGACCCAGGATCATGTTCAGGTACGCTCCAGGGAAGAATTCCACCCAATCGTACGTGACGAAGTTCTCTAGTTGGATTCGTACAATTGATCCAGGAATGAAACTATTGGCATCCATAAGGGAACATGCCCGACGATTTGCTTGAGACTTACCCGTCAACATCCCTGGGCTGTGTCTTTACACGGATTCTTTCCGGCGGAGGGCTCTGGCTATCAGAGGGCACGGAGTCGCCATTCTCGTTCACGCGTGAACGTTTTGTACCTCTAGCTGACCCTTCCCCTTGTTCATCTGCATCATCCACCGGGTTCTCCTCATCTTCTTCGCCTTCCGCGTCTTGATCTGCAGTATCGTCTCCAGCTTCAGGAACCTCCATTTCTGCGCGCGATCGACGCGTTCGCTCTTCCTTAATGCGGACACCAGCTGGAGCACGCTCTGGCATTGCAGACATGACTCTCCCAGTCATCGAGGATGATTTCTGAGGAATCGAGTATGTGGTAGATGTTAATGAGTGAGACGCGACTGGCCTTGCAAGTTCAGCGCGTCAGATTTGTTTTCGACTGTTTGGTCTCAATCCTACCACCCTCACCGTGAGGGTGGTAGGATTGAGACCAAAGGGGCCCCAGCGACGCAGCCATTCCTCGGGGTTGGGCTATTCAATTCGGATTCAACCAAGAAATGAATACGTTAAATCAGTAAAACCATACGCCCAACTCGAGGCGTTGAGTGTAACACCGTCCCGCCGTTCGCCCCTGTAGTGCCATTTGTGGCCAGGTTTCTCATACCACTCGAATAAATTTGCGCGGTCTTGGATTGACATGCTGAGTGGAGAGACATATCTCTTCGAGTCTTTCATACACTCTATGATGCTTCGGCTACCAATATAAAACCCCCATCTGTGCTGTGGGGAAATGATTTACATAACTAGAAACGAAGGCAATTAGAGTGTTCGGTGCATTTACATGTGGCTTATGAGGGCAGAGAGGGGGTTTCCTAAAATACGCGGAGAAACAGGCCAGAAACCACTGTATTATCCTGTCTGAGCACCCGGGAATAGTGATGCGAACCTCATGCAATGCCGATCATGATCAGTCACGCCTTCGCTGATCAACTTTATCACGATGATTCCAGTTTCTTTCCTTCATGGACATTTCTTCGGTCGAAAAAGCACTACTCGCAGGTTCTTGCCTATCTGAGGGCTCCACTTCACTGCCAGGTCCTCTGCTGAAATTGGCCTGCGATGTCGGTGATGCAAGATTTCGAGACGCTCTGCTTTCCCCCTTAGCTCGGGATTTGTTACAACTACGCACCGTGAACGCAAACGACCCCTCTGTTTCATGGTTCAAATTTGTAGAAAGAGTTGACGACGGCATCGATGAAACGGGAGAGTTGGTACGCCTCCTCGTGGCCATAGCACTTCTGCATGCCTTTATCCAGGTCAACTGGACTGGTCCTGATCTAGACGTCAAACCTCTAGAAATAATCCAGGGAGAAGCAGTCGGTCTAACCGACGAAATACTTAACATCAAGGCGACTTCCGAGCTCGCGTATGGTGGCGAGCCTGCTTACCATCTTACGAAGCATCCGTTCCTTTTGCGCCTCGCTCAGCTACTTTTGGAATCACCCTATCATCACTGTAAATCAATACCTTGGTGGAGGCTACGGGCCACGACGGTCCATCAACATGTTTTAGATGAAACGGTCGCTCCGCCTCCTAGCGTGCTTGCTTCGATAGAGACCCAGACGGAGTCGATTGCCTCCGATCCTGAGCTGACGGGAAGGCTTCACCTAGAGGCCGGCCTGTTGGAACACATGCTCTCTCAGGACAGGGCCGCATCGGACTATTTCCTGCGGGCCATCAGAGCGACAGGTCTGCGGTATGAGCTTACTGGAGCTCTAGGCAAGAGGACGAAGTTTCAGCAAAACGACCTTAGTCAACTCGTGCTGCTCGCTGAAAGTCAACTTTCGGTGGCAAATACTTCCGAAACGAGCGCCACGGAGATCAGCGGACCTCTGCCAGAAACTCTTGCGCTTAACGACGACACACTACTGGAACAGACCCAATTCACGACATCAGATCCTAACGCTGAGAAAGGTCGGCTTGGCCATCTCGATCCATCGTCTCAACCACCTCTGCATCCCCTCGACCAATGTATCTTGTTGTCACTTTGCTTGAATGTCCAAAACACCTCCCCTGCTCATGGTCTGACCGCCGAACAAATGACACCATATGTAGCGCGAGTTATCTCCCATCCACGCAATTGGTCCGTACACACCATGGCGTTGCTCCTTCGGTCGAGGCTCGAATCGTCGCGCACGAGGACGGTCGAACGAGCAACACTCCAGCTACAGGCATTAATTGATCAGATGCCAACCGCAGACTCTTCCGTTCCAGAGCGTCTGCGCTATTTCCACGACATACCCCTCCCGAGCAAGTGGGAACTCGAACGCGAGCTTGCTTTGCAGTTCCTGAAGCTAGGAGTCGTCAAATCCGCCCTCGAGATATTTGAGCGACTAGAGATGTGGGAAGAAGTGGTAAAGTGCTGGGGCTCCTTGGATAAACCCGAAAAGGCGAAGGCCATCGTCAGGGATCTGCTCGAGGGAAAGAAGGATGAAGCCGAGAATGTCATTGTTCACGGGAAGGATTTGTCCAAGGATCGAAGGGTGTACCTGGATGCAGCGCGGGAGGCGAAGCTGTGGTGTCTGCTTGGGGATCTCGAGCCGGAGAGTGCAGTCGAACACTACAGTCGTGCATGGGAAGTTTCCAACCAGACCTCTGGACGAGCCATGCGGTCACTTGGAGGGTACTACTTCGCCCGGGTGGAATATGACAAGGCCATAGATTGTCTGAAGCGAGCGGTGACAATCAACCCACTCTTCTCCCGATCTTGGTTCATCCTCGGTTGCGCATGTGTTCGAGTGGAAAGATGGGAGGACGCCAAGGACGCTTTTAGTCGCTGCGTGGCAATCGACGATGAAGATGGCGAAAGTTGGAACAATCTCGCATCTGTATATCTTCGGATGGGAACTCCCAAACCACGGGTTACTGATACCAGGGAAGATCAAGCTGCGGTGTGTGTTTCATCCTTTGCGGCGTCACATTTCCGTGGTTCTGATAGTCCGCGAAGCAGGGGACAGGGACTGACGAGATGGCGCTAACATATGATGGGGAGAGCAGTCAATCCATCCCATTCGCCAACAAAATGCTGGCGTTTCGCGCGCTAAAGCAGGGCCTCAAATACAGCTACAACAACTGGCGTATGTGGTCGAATTATATGATCGTTGCGATGGACGTTGGGGAGCTCTCTGAAGCATGTCATGCTTTGGGTCGCATTGTCGAGGAGACCAGCGACAAGATTGGCGATAAAGCTGTGGACGAAGACGTGCTTGAGAGGTTGGTGGATGCTGTCACGCGAGCCCCGGCGAGTCTTGGGGACAACGAGAAAGGAGATGCCTCCACGCATAACCCCAACGAAGGACATGGTTTACTTCGTAACGTTACCATCTTGCTGGAGAAGACGATATTGCCTCGTGTCTCATCTCCCCGTATATTTCGGGCATATGCTCGGCTACTGACATGGCAGTCACGGTGGGAGGATGCCTTGAAGACGTCCCTAGATGCATACAGAGTTGGAACGGCAGGGACCATGGGAAGGGGGTGAAACGGATCCAGCGAAGTGGCGTGAGGCGGTGGTGGAGGTGGAAGAAATCGTCGATGTCTTGAGAAATTTCGGACCTCGGGTGTCGGGGAATTGGCGGTTGCAAGCGCATAGCATTGTGAGGACGTTTGCTGGCCGGACGAAAGAAGGCTTTGAAGATGAACCAGAGTGGGCTAGGCTAGAAGAACTTCGAGAAGAGCTTAAGAACGAGTGAATGTGCCGTCCATCGCCTCAAGGCCCCACTGCCCGGCATCCGGGAATTACGATGGGTGTGGAACTGTTGCGAATCGGCGTGTAGAACACATTAATGGCCTCCTTCCACCATCAGCTACTCAATAGTTGGGATGCTATAATCATATACATTCTGATATTACAGGTCGCATCATAATTTGTGGCCAGCCGAGAAAGCTGTTGTTGCGAGGGGATGATGAGGTGATTGATAGATTCTGACAACAGAAAGCGAAGTGAACTATAGCTGATGAACAGAGGCCGAGGGGACAGAAATTCTGGCGCGAAGTTACCAATTAAGGGCGAGTGACACGCGGTTCAGAGTGAGGGTTGTGAGGATTTCAGTGACGAAGGGAAGGCCAACACTTCTAATGGTCAAGCGGGCGTGAAATTCATCTTCTGGCTGACTCAGTTCCCACACAGCGATGGTGGAACGCCCGTCGCTGCACTACATCCACCAGTTAGGATTGTCGACACAATGTGAGCGACCGTCACTTGCCTCTATTCGCTGGGGACTTATTTTCCACTTGTACTCTTTGCTGCCGTTCTGGGATTTGAAGTATCGAGAGCTGAGAATGACGGCGTTGGTGTCGACCAAAAATGGGAAGAAATGGAGGGAACATACTTGCTTGAATCCCGCTTCCGCTTGATGGAGTTGGCCATTGGTTGTAGGGGTGAGTTGCCGTAGGCAAGGTGCCCTTGTGACTGGCCAGGTCCAAAATACAGAAAGGACCTATCGGGTCCCATTATAGTAGGATGTTGCTGCGACCAAGCAGCCTCTCGCCGCAGCATGACAACGATATTTGGATTATGAGGGACCTAAAAAAAGCTGATCCACGGTACGCCATCAGTCAACTGGACACATACCTCTTGTCTGCCGACAGGTCAGCGAAGGACGGTAGTTAGATGTAACGGACGTACACGGTAAATGCATGCCGGCTTTCCAAGTCTTCGTATCTGCAATTACATGGATCCTCGCCAAACTGCAATAGTACATACGGTCCCGACATTGGTGAGATTTCAGGTTGATCAAGGAGGAAGAGGGAGAAGAGAAGAAGCTCTGGGCGCCCTACCTTGATATGTATTTCTGAACAGTCCACCGCTCCATCCTTATTTTCCTCTTTTGAAACAAGGAATGCCGAAATGGGCACTCAAAAGGACCCTGGTTGCCCTGATCGCGAGATCCACGTGGACAGATGCCACGAGGGCTCTACACATGGATGCAACGTGGCAACGGCCTTCGATCTCAGTCGGAGGATTTCGACTCTCGAGACAAATATGTGCGAAGACCAATCAAACGTCTCTCACTGGAAAGGAATGTTTACAGCATTGAGTAATGCTGTTGCAAACGAGCCACTCACACGACTGAAATGGTGCAGAGTCGTGTCTAGAATGTTTGAAATTTGTGGAGCCGGACTACCGATATAACACTAGCACGGCACGCAGCGAAGTCTAGTCTTGGGGATGACATCACATTGCTGTGGTATTAGTAGGTAGTATGGTAGTAGCGCTCCATTTTCAAGCGCTCCATTGCTCAGCGGAAATATCACATCACGCAGGATTGTTGGATCACGTACGTGCCATTAATTGAGCACTAACCTGCACTAACTGGATTGGGGGAATTGAGAGGGAATCTCAGCGGAAATTGATATCGAATGGTTTCAGCGTTGGTGATTATGAAACGGCTATTCTCATTCCGGTGTCATTGAATCGCGAAGAATGACAATGTATTGGGCATGTTGCATCAGGGCTACATTCAAGCGAGAGCATTAACTTCAAGCGGCCGCCGGAAGATCAACTGACCGAAGGCTTACCATATATATGTGCGTTTTTCCTCTAATCATACACTAGATATTGGCGTATTAGCACGTATTCCCTGACAATTTACCACTCCTTACCGTGAACAATCCCTATCGACATGTTTTAATGGTGGATCAACGCGCTGCATGAAGAGGATAGCTCACCATAGAAAAGTGTCCAAACCAGGACGAAGGTAAACATATTATCTTGACCGGGATTCACGAGTTCCGTAAGTCCGCCCGGGATGTATTTGGCTGGCTTCCCTCGACAGTTGATGAAGTATATGCATGACGAGGTGAATAGCGTCGAAATCATGAAAAGTGCAAAGCCGAGCCAATTCTGAAGTCCGAGGATGCCAGCGACGGCCCCGGAAAAGCAGGACGAGTAGAATTTGACGACACTCAGCGCTGAATTGTGTTGGACATTGGGCTGGTAGTACGATGGAGCGTCGGGGGTCGACATCGAAGTCGAAGTGGAAGGACGGGCGACAGTGACGGAGGACGCAACGCGCGCTTACCTGTCGCTTTCCCACAGTCAGTAGATTTCTGACAATGAATGTGTCAGATATTCCCACAGTCAACGATGTGCACTAACAACTTCTGAAATCCTGATAATCTGTCTTTTCCTAAAGGTATCCAATATGAGCTCGACGCCCGTTGGAACAGATTCTGATGGCGTTGACGTCTCTTCCAGCCGCTTTCTCTCTAAATATCCCAGACAGCACATGCAAGAAGGGAGCCAGATCAAAGTCGGTGTCTTAGGAGCCACGGGGACGGTGGGCCAGCGATTTCTTACTCTGTTATCATCGCACCCATGGTTCACCATTGATGCCATTGGGGCGTCGTCGCGGTCGGCGAATCAAAAGTATTACAAGGTTGTAAAGTGGAAGCAGACCACCCCCATTCCTGCGGGGGTGAGGGACATGATCGTCAAGGAGTGCCTTCCGGCCAACTTTTCCGATTGTGACATTGTCTTCTCCGGCTTGGATGCGGACGTGGCGGGGGACATCGGTGGGTCTCAGGACTTCATTTCTGAACCAGGATACGCTAACGCGTCTTCTCCAAAGAGGCCGACTTCCGTTCCGCCGAGATGGCAGTATTTTCGAACGCTAAAAATTACCGACGGGATCCTCATGTCCCTCTCATCGTACCTCTCGTAAACCCCTCCCATCTTGCCATCATCCCTCAACAAAGATCACTCCATGCCCCACCCCTCAGCAAAGGCTTCATCGTCACTAACGCAAATTGTTCTACCACTGGTTATGTGGTGCCGCTTGCAGCTCTGGAAAAGGCTTTCGGGCCCATCGAAGCGTGTATGGTCACTACAATGCAAGCTATCTCCGGTGCTGGATACCCCGGACTGCCTTCGATGGACATCATAGACAATGTGGTACCGTATATCAGCGGTGAAGAGGAGAAGATGGAATGGGAGACACTCAAGATTCTTGGGGGCATCACGGATTCCGATGGCGGTCTGAAAGCTTTTGACATGCACGCTCGCCACCCGTTGCGCGTCTCTGCTTCGTGCAATCGCGTGCCAGTAATCGATGGCCACACCGAGTGTGTATCCATACGGTTCGCCAAACGACCGCCACCAAGCCCCCAGCAGGTCCGTGAAGCCTTGGTTGCCTTCACGCCGGACGCTCAAGCCCTCGGGTGCCCGTCGGCACCTCGCCACGCCATCGTTGTTCACGAGGAGCCTGATCGGCCGCAGCCGCGGCTGGACAGGTATTACCAAGACGGCTCTGGCGTTCATGTTGGGCGCGTGCGGCAATGCCAGGTATTGGACATCAAGTTTGTGCTGTTGGCCAATAATGTATCCATCGGGGCAGCGACGAGTAGTGTCATCAATGCGGAGCTGGCCGTCATAAAGGGTGTTATCAATCCGACAGCGGGAAGCACATAATGGAACACCCCGTATCTGTATTTCTAATGTTTGTATAGAACTTTCTAGTTATGTATTGACTTTATTCACGGATGCAAGTCGGTCGAACAGTCTTAAATATTCATGTGAGTTCCTTTGGGTGTGCGTTTAGTTTATCCGCGCGCTACACATCATGAGCTCAATCATCTATCTGTCTCATTCAGATGACTCATTGACATCATTAGAAAATATGGATCCGCGGGTGGTACGCTCGCTTCGAAGTGCTAGTAGCTGAATTAAATGTGATATAAGTGTAAAACCCAGCAAATTTAGTTACTTGCTGTGCTAGCAAAAGGTCGGCACTCCGTGTAACTCAAACCGACCTCGGAAAATGTTTCGTGGACAGTTCACAGGCCTTGAGCAGCCGGTACACGTATAGTCAGACATCGGCGGTCTTCTCGAGTGCCCTCTTGTTGTATACGTAGTTTGGAGCAAGGATGAGACAACTTCCAGGTTGAATGAGTCCCAGTAGATCCGGGGCGTGCGAGGCCATGCTTGGACAGAATCCACGCAGACAGCAGAGATACCTGCGCTACCCAAGGGGCGGGGCACTGTGGGAGGGGGGCACATACTAGCATACAGTACCGCAAGCGGCAAGCGGCGACCTGGTAATACATAGGTAATACGCTAGAGTACGTACCGCAAAACAACGCGTCCACCAAACTAAATTCCATCAATCGACTCCGGCTTTTTTTGCATCAATCAGGAGCTAGAGCCGACTACAGTCGGAACGAGCGAGAAATACGAAATAAAAAGGAAGGACACACAAGAAAAGCCTTAAAAAGACAAAAGTGGGCGATTACTGTTGGTTCGTATTTGCACGGGCATGGCAACCCTTTTAGAGCAAGATTGCGAGCGTAGCTTGCAATTGGAGAACTAGAACTGAATCAAAAGAAGTTTGATAGTGTTGATTGCAACAGGCGAAAGGCTGATGTGGTGATCTATGTGCCCCAATAGACGCACCAGCTGTGTTCTAAACCATGTTTTTTTAGAAGCGATACCGGGATTGGCCTCCGACGCGGTAAGCGACGCTTGTGAATAGATTGTTATCTCACAAACAGCCAAAGCTAAGCAGAAAAATTAGAGGTTGCTGAGAAAAGAAGCCAACGCCAGCGCTGCTCCCCTTCATGAGCGGTCAAACGTCAGAAATACGACCAGGGAACCCTATATATAAGACAAGGTCAGTTCGCGAGTGATACTAAACTGGCCAGCATGACCGACTATCTTACCGCACTCGTGCAGATTATCGCCTCCAATGTGAAGACTCTGCAGAGCGCGTATGCAAAGAACGGGAGCAGCTACCCTTCGTTAGACGAGCCACTAGATCCGACTCAAGCAGCGGAAATAGCTGCCAACAACGATGTCCAAGAAAATACTCGGTTGATCGTCGCGGCTGCAACCCAACTTATAGCATCTGTTCGGTCTCCGTTCGATGTCTTGGGTGAGCAAGCGACTGGCATGTACAACACAGTCACACTCTCGTTCGTGAACGATCACAATGTAGCCGACTTGCTGAAAGAGGCCGGTCCCCAGGTACACATAATGAATTCAACTGTGTTCTTAAGGTCTAATGAGTCCTGACCTATGTAGGGGCTCGATGCCAAAGAAATCGGTAGGAAGATTGGCGTTGATGGTGTTTACGTCGGTATGACGGGCTAGCCTACGGTCATATTCTATGGACGCAAACTAATGTTTCTCCAGCTCAGTGCCTCCGATATTTGGCCACTCGGCACATATTCCGCGAAGTTAAGCCCAATGTCTTTGCAAACAACAGACTGTCGTTCGCTCTCGTCAAGAGCAAACCCTTCAAAGAGATCGAATCTGAGTGAGCCTTTAGCCACTCTTCCAAGTGTGTTGACTCAGTGTCAGCAGTATGATAACGAAATATGACGACGCGCCTGTCTCTGCCTTCGTCGGCCACGTGTACGTACATGCACCATCCAGGTCGTTACATTCACCTAGAGCGTCGTTGGTGTTCATAGCACGGACGAAGGACTCATTGGCAGTCAGAGCCTCATCGAATTCATGAGACATCCGAAGGGCTATTCTTCGCCACTCAGCATGGCCCTTCAAGAACATACAAGCATGTTTGAATGGTATGCACAACCGGCGCAGACATGGCGAGCGCGTCGGTTTGCCACAGCCATGAAGGCGCCGGCTAAACTACGGGGACGGGGGGCGTATGCTTCGGGTAAAAAAGAAATTAAGTTGGAGTGGGCGAGTATCTGACATCATAGACATACAGCACTAGACTGGAATGCCCTTCCAAGCGGAAGTACGATTGTTGATGTGGGGGCTAGTACTGGTATAGTCACTATGGAAATAGCACGCTCTGCACCGCAGCACAAGTATGTCTTACATGACTTGGAAGGGGGCATTGCGGCAGCACAACGGGTTAGTACATAATCTTCCATGTGTTGTTGTAAGTACTGACGTTGTCCATCAGCACTGGGCGAAGGAATGGCCAGAAGCCATTGACAACGGAATTGTGACGCTAGAAGGTATGTCCTGCGTTTGCATGGTACGCAAAGTTGATATCCTTTTGAGATTAGTCCATAGTTTCTTTGACCCCATGCCCGTTCAGGCGGATGTCTATTTCATGCGAGCCATCATCCACGATTGGCCAGAAGCAGAATGTCGTAAAATTCTGGGGCATTTGAACGCAGCGGCAAAGTCTACCTCGAAACTCGTCCTCTTCGAGATGATGGCTCTTCATGCATGCCCGGATGAGCTTGTTGGCAGCAACATTGTACCATATCCTCTACTTGCAAACCTTGGAATTGCCGGGGCAGGTTTTGTCACAATGATTGACATGCATGTTAGTGCTATGCCGTCTCAGATTCACGCAGATGCTAAAGGATATTTCTCAGATGATATCGCTACTCAATGGCCGAGAACGGACTGCGGGGGAGTACGAAGAATTGGGTAGGCAGACTGGTTGGAAACTTGAGACAGTGAAACCAGGTCTTGTGCCGGCCTTCATCTTCAGCAAGGCAATGGAATAGGTGAAAGTTTTGCACCATGTTATCTGATTACGATTATAGTTTCCGATTTCAACTTTATGATCTTCTCTGCACTTGACGTGAGAAGTTTGAAGTCCCTGGATAATGGGTGCTGGACATCACATGGGCTCAACTCAAGATTCCATTGCCAGTTACAATGGTCGAGGCATCGGGGACAACGCTGTGTGACCAAAGCTTCAGCCCTGGGCCGTCTTCGGTTAAGAAGCTTGCGATGCCATCTTACGGTTACACACGGATATTGCGTATGGTGGGAGCCCTTCTGTGTCGTGTAGGTGCGAAGTAGTATCTGCCGTGTGAATGCGAGGACTGGGAATGATGTGTTCCCACCAAAAGACGAAGTAGGAAGGAACGCGATCCGAACGCCACGTGACGAACGGAACGGAGGACGGAAACGCAACCAAGCGGCGCCGCGTGCGACCGCTTGGACTCGACAACGCAACGCTTGTTTTTTGTTGTAAGATACAAACATATACTTGTAGTACATTTAAGTAAGCATGCAGAAGTGCAAGTAAGTAAGATAATACCTAACAAACAACGTGGCCGCAGGTGATAACGGACCGAAACAAGAAGTAAATGAAACAATAATCTAGGTACAATATACCGTGTATCCGAGTTCGAACACGATGCAATCCCCACAGCCGGTCGTGTTCAGAAGGATTGATCCTCTGGCGCGGCGCGACTCCGGCCGCCAGATGTTGCAGGGCAGTTCCACTGGATCCAGTCAAGCCGACATGAAGCGTGACTCTGGACACCTATGGAACGCGCGAACGGCTCGCTCAACACACTACTAAGTGATGCATCCCATGAGTAATGCCCACTTACTAATCTTCATCCTCTCTTATAGCCATGTGCGCAAGCTGACTGATGTTCTAAGTGAAACGTTGTTGGATAACTGCTGAGCACTCGCCGCTGACATTTTCTCCTGCAGGAGTCCAGCTTCCCCATGAAGGCCGACAGTCAGATGATATAGGCCCCGCGCGCGGGGCGCGAAGCTATATAAAGTCTGATGATCTACGTTCGTTGGCCATCTCATGAACATGGCAGATTACTTGAATGCACTTGCAGAAATCATCTCTTCCAACGTAAAGATCTTAGGCGATGCGTACGCTCAAGATGGCCGCAAGTTTCCTTCACTCGACGAACCGTTCGCGCCAACCAAGTCAGCAGAAGCTGCTGCTGTCCAAGAGGCTACTAGATTAATTGTCGCCGCCGCCGCTCAGCTCACAGCATCTGTCCGTTCCCCTCTCGAAGTCCTAATGGACCAAGCGACTGGGACGTATTCTACGGTCATACTCTCCTTCGCGAACGACCACAATGTCGCTGATCTATTGAAGGAAGCTGGGCCCGATGTATGTCCCTATCGAACTTGATTGTTTCGGATCTGACGAGAACGCAGGGTCTTGATGCTAAAGAAATTGGCAAACAGATTGGCGTTAATGGTGCCTACGTCGGTATGTTTGCTCAATGACGATACCAAACTCTAGTTAACATAATATCAGCTCGATGCCTACGCTATCTAGCCACGCGACACATATTTCGGGAAGTTAAACCCAACGTCTTTGCAAATAACAGGCTGTCGTCTGCTTTAATTAAGAACAAGCCCTTCAAAGATATTGAAGCAGAGTGAGCATTATGCCCAAGTTTTCCTTGTACACACGAACTGAGCTTCAACAGTTCAATGACTAAATACGATGATGCTCCCCTCTCTGCCCTAATAAGCCATACGTAAGTGCACCGAACCCTGTAATTGCCTTCGTTTCTAGTTAAATTACCTCCCCACAGCACAGATGAAGGTTTTATTGGCAGCCGAAGTATCATAGAGTTTATGAAAGACTCGAAAGGATATGTCTCTCCATTCAGCATGTCAAATCAAGACCGCGCAAATATATTCGAGTGGTATGAGAAACCCGGCAACAAATGGCGAGCGCACCGATTTGCGACCGCTATGAAGGCGCCAGCCAAATTGTGGGGTCAAGGAGCCTATGCTTCAGGTGGGCGGAGGAACTACACCCAGAACTGAATAAGTGCCTGACACCATATAATCTCAGTATTGGATTGGAATTCTCTTCCCACAGGCAGTACGATAGTTGATGTAGGCGGGAGCACTGGCGAGGTCACTATGGAACTTGCACGCGCTGCCCCGCAGCATAAATATGTACTGCAAGATCTAGAAGGCGCCATTGCTGAGGCGAAGCGAGTGAGTCTACGTTGTCGTCATCCTCTTTGTAGATTTCAACTTTGCTTGCTAGCGCTGGGCTAGTGAATGGCCGGAAGCAATCAATGACGGGACGGTCACATTGGAAGGTTCGTCTCATACTCCTGCCACGCATGAGGCTCGTTGATTGACACCGCCGCTTTTTCACTAGTCCACAGCTTCTTTGAACCCATGCCTGTCAAAGCAGATGTCTACTTCCTTCGGGCCATCATCCATGACTGGCCGGAAGCAGATTGTCGTAAAATCTTGGGGCATATACACGCAGCGGCCAAGTCTACCTCAAAACTGATCCTCCTTGAATTGGTGGCAGTTCACGCGTGCCCGGATGAGTTGACTGGCGGCCGTACCATCCCATACCCTCTATTAGCAAACCTTGGACTTGCCGTTGGAGGTTTCATCACTGTAGTTGACATGCAGGTTGGTGTTGTACTATGTTTCCAGTTTGAGGGATGCTAAGACGAGCGATTGTTTAGATGCTAGCGATAGTTGATGGTCGAGAACGCACCGCTGGGGATTTCGAAGAATTGGGCAGGATGACTGGCTGGAAGTTGGAAACAGTCAAACCGGGCCCCATGGGAGCTTTCATCTTCAGTAAGGTAGAAGTGTAGGTGAAGTGCTGGCTGGAATGCGCAGTAGGCTTGTTTTAGTTTTTAGCTTGTAAAGGTATCAGTGACTTGTTAGATTATGGCAATCTAGGCGGTACAGGGAGTACGTGACCACGTAGATAGTTTTCGTACGTGTACTATTCTTTTCTTCATGCGTTTGCTGGAGTATCAGTCAAACGCAATACAAACTACCTGTTCATTCGAATACCGCGCGACCGTCAACAGCTTATTTCAACATGACTCGGAATCAGTTAAATTCAGGATGGAGATTACAAAGGAATATATTCGAAAGGACTCCTATTGACTCCTGGATCCGCGGGACGGTCGATCATATTCCCACGTCAATTAATTGCTCTTCTGCTTGTTTCTACTAGCTCTTCAGCATGGCAGCGCCTCGCCTCAACACTGTCTATGATTATACAAGTCTTCGTCTTCAGAAATCCGGCGGAAGACTTGTTCGGGTGAAGCAAAGTACCTCCAATCTCGATCTTCCCACTTCCAGGTCTACTATTCAAGATAGTCGAGGAAACTGGATTGCGAGGGATGCCGCCGGATTCCAAAGCGTGTACAAGTCGAAGCGTACCAACCAGGAGGACGAGAATAGTGAAGAGGCCGAAGTTATAGATCCGAACCTTGAACCAGAAGCCGAGGAAGCGGATGAAGACGACGGTACCGACAACGGCCAGTCTCGGAAAAGGAACCGCAAGGCTAGAGCAAAGGATGGAGGCGTGGCCAGGAAGCGTCGTGAGATAGTGCAGGATCTTGACTTTCTTGAAGTATCGCAGGATACCGTCGACTCTCCGTCGACTCTTCCATTACCAAGTTCTGTATGTTTTCCATCGCGTCATATATAATATTACATCTTATTTGAGTTTCAGGATCTCTTGAAATGCATTCACCATTTTGCCAGTAACTACTACAATGAAAGAGGACAGCTGTTGAACTCTACCAGAGACTATCGCAGGAATCGCAAAGCCCGACAGCTAGCGAAATTACATTGTAAAACTCACGATAAGACCAGGGGAGAGGTTCAAAGGCTCGAAGAGAAAGGTGACGTAGAAGAGGTAGACGATGAAGACGATGAAGAGGAGGAGGAGGACCCATCTCCACCCCGAAAACGGTTCAGGTACAGCAGAGAAAAGTACATGTTCAGGGATATGTATAAGATCATGGATGGATCATCATTGATGGCCATAGGTTTATCTCCTCTTCAGCCGTGCCAACCAATTTGTTGGCTAATACCATATGCTAGGCATGTTGCTTCAAGAACACGTCGCACAACTCCTCACGCCGAAAATACCGGAGGGATGGGAAGAAGCCATGATGCTTGCTGGCATGGAAATGGCACAATCAGATTCCAGCGATCTTGTGGACCAAAACGAGGCTCCGCCGTCTACAGGCGCATCGCAGTTTGGTGCCGGAAGCACTGAAGACGAGGAGTCGGAACCAGAAAATCAGATTGACGAAACCGAGGGCGAAGATGAAGGGATGGATCTACTTAATTAACGATTGTATTATTGCTGTATTACACGTTGACCGTTGACAGTATTGATCCCCTCGAATGGATGAGCGAGGAGCCAAAAGCAACGGATCGTCGAAGGGGCATTTTATAAGAGTCATGAAATTTAGCTATTACACGAGTAATGTAGTCCAACCGTAAGAAAGCATAACGAAAACACCCTGTGCTAAAAACCAGGGCTCAAGAAGAAAGTCTAGACGAAATGAGGAGCGTTGAGGATGATCCCCATAACGCACCCGGAAGCAACACCGACAACTGGGACAGTCAACACCCATCCGAGAACGATCCACCCAAGGTGCTTCCAGTTGAACGACTTGAGGTCACCATTGCAGAGCGCAACACCGAGGGTACCACCAGTTATACACATAGTGGTGGAGACGGGGATGGAGTACTGGGAGGCGAGGAGGACTGTGATGGCAGAGCCCAACTCCATACTGTATCCACGAGACGGAGAGTGGAGAGTCAGGCGGTTACCCAGGGTTGCCATAATCTTGTACCCATATGTAGCAAGACCGAGGACAAGGAAGAGGGCGCCGGCGACGAGGATCCATACGGGTGTGGTACTGTTCTTACCAGCTGGGGTACCGGTGCTCCATATTTCGAAGATGGCAGAGAAGGGTCCAACAGCATTTGCAACTGGAATTCCTTGAGCAACCAAGAGGGTGGTATATGAAAAAAAGGTTGGCTCACGATCATTAGAACCGTGGGCGAAACTGGCGGTGCAAGCAGTCATTACTTGGATGAACGAGTAAAGGTGCTCTGTTTTGTTGTCGTATTGGACAGCACGTCTGTGCATGTCGCCCAAATTGTCTTTGTCCTGGAGGGCGTTGACATCAACTGGGGGGAGGATTAGACAACGCCATGCAGATCAATTAGATATACTCACCCATCATACCGTATGTAAGGGTCTTCCACAAGTACGCTCCCGATTTATACCTCAGAATTGTCCAGAGGTTCTTGGGGAGGTACCATTCACCAACGATAGGATGAGCGTCGACAGCGGCCAAAGCGGCAAGTTGTGGTGCGGCAGGGGCGGCAGGGGCTGGCCTATGCTTGGAATCCTGGGATCCCGTTTCGGAGACCTTCTCTTCATCTGCTGAAAGCACGGGGTAAATGCTAACGCTATTGCAAGTCCTGCAAGGAGTAATTACCACGGAACTGCTGGCTGCTGTCAGTCTGGGGGATTTCTTCCTTGACATGGCGATAATCTGGAACGGCAGAGATAATTCCATCGGCGGCATCGGCGGGTGGCTGCCGATACCAGAGCAATGGGCCGAGGAAGAAATGGTAGAAGCGTAAGGCTGTGAGCGAGATGTTAGTTTATGTTTGCTAATTGTCATAGAATGGACCTACTGTAGTCATTCCGCACGGTCTTGCAATACACATACGGCAGCCAGAATAACAGCGACAAAATCATGACAACGGAGGATGTGCCGATAATGATGGCGGCCATCTGGTTAGGCGGCTTTTGGTCCAAGTGAAGGGTGGGTGAGCCCTTGTAGACTGAGAAATACGATCGGTCAAAAAGAGTGTGGTGAGTCAGTTAGTGATGCTCACCAATGACCATGGTCAGGACAGCGCTGACGCCGAAGAAGAAGATCGGAGCGGCAATGAAGCCAGCTCGAAGGGGATTTTTGCGGAGGAGGACGCCGTACTTAGTGAGCATGTATACAACAGCAGCGAAGCCGGCAGCGATACCGGGAGCCTTGATGAATGATGAGCAATGAATGGAACACCGTCGAGAGCCTTTACTTACTATAAGGAAGCCGGCGAAGATTGTGGCGAGACCCTTACCATCATTCCATCCCCAGTTGACGGAATCCGCGCCGCCGACGGCGACACCAACACCAGCAAGGGCAGAGACAACTAGAAATAAACCACTGAGGGCAATTACGAAACAACATGGCTTGCGGACGTACTTGAATAAGTGGTTGAGACAGGCCAAGAATTTCTTGTCGCGACCATCAACCAGGTAGCGGAGCAGCAAAGGGCCACGGTAAAACCGAGCAGTTGAACCCCAGCATTGTTCTGGAAAGCAGCCAACGACTGAAGAAGTAGCATTAAGCCTCGATCGTATAATAATCCGAGAGTGTGCTCGGTGACGTACGATAATGCCGTTTTTGATCGTGCCAGAGACGCGTGCACCGACAAGTACACCTCCAAGGAACTCCATCACAGCAGCAGCCAAGCATGCTTGCAGGAGGGTCAGAGAGCGCGACCCAACAGATGTAGCGAAGGACTGCCAAGAACATGTCAAAGGGCGACCCCTATTTTACCAGTAACTGGACGTACATTAGCCACATCGTTAGCACCTACATACTTATCAGTTGCGAATCTCGAAGAGAAAAATCGATATCTCTCACCGATGTTGTAGGCATCAAGCGCTGCGGCGAGGACACCAAAAGCGAAGAGGTAATCCCACTGGTGAAGAGCTGGCATACTGGAACAGGCGGGCTACAGGATACTTTGCACGAAATTGTCTCTATATCTACATCCTCGACGAACGTGCGTCTACCGCAAACGGATACCTGAAATCACTCAGATCATATGGTTTCCGGCGCACTTGGCAGGGACTGTTCCTCTTGGGGATTTGGGCTCGTTCTTGGCAGTCTCCGAGCCTCCAGACTTGGCACAGATATCGCGATCGAGTACCGCTACGAAAAATTGCTCAAGTCCAAGTCATTCCTACAGCAACCATAGATACTCACTCAGTTCCAATAACGGTGGTCCAACGGCAGAGATGGTATTGCGACGGAGGAGGAAAGGCACCCGAGGTTACTGATTCTCCCAAGATAACTTCAACTTGACACAACGGAACTTTCAATTGATTTCCGCTGTAACTTTGAGTTCAATTGAGAACATACACACTCACCACAGTGACTCCAGAGCCAGCTTCAAGAGATCCCCTTTGCGACAACGGTGGGTCCAGTTCCCACCGTGGTCAAAGTTGATTCGGGTATCTTGTAACTGTCCCGACCAGCCCGGTACTACTGCATCACCCAATCCAAGAGGATTCGCCTTTAATGGGGAAATCACAGACTTCCATAGCCCACACGCTCGCGCTGCCACTACTGATTCCAGCTGTAGTGGGCGGCCAGGCGGCCATACGACTCTTGAAATTCGAGAGGCAACATAAACCCTGTACCTTGAACGTGTGTAGAGATCCCTATGAAATACGGGTGGCACCCCGAGTATGACAGTTCAAACCTGAAAATGATGTGTGTTTCTGGGCCACTGCACGCGCCGTGGTTGCCTGGCCTACTTTTTTTGGAGTCGCCATTCAGGGGCTTTCTCAGGAAGATGTCGTTTTTGTTTTTGTTCTTTTGATGTTCATCCTCTGGACTTCATGTCGAAGCCGTGGCATATACGTCTCTGTGTTTTCTCAGTGATAATCATATCGGCCTATGTAGCTTCGGATTTTAGTGACTCTTGTCCCATTTTCCTTCAGGGGCTCAAGTGACGGATATATCGGATCGTCTACCAAACGTTCGTGTCCTGAGCCGTATGCAGGTATTCGTCGTCCGAAACCGAAAACCAATGCCTCCTCTTGCCTGAATGGCCAAACGTTACTCCGCCTACGATGAAAAATTCACAAACCTTCCATAGGGGATGAAATATCAATCGATGAAATTTTACCGGAGGCCTTATCCACATGTTCCGACGTGTTGATGTTTCCGGGAACAGTGGTGGCACCACCGCAATAGAGCCTGAAAAATACAATATCCTATATACAATAATGATCAAGGAGTCGATACAATATGGCCACGGCAAAGCTGGGAAGTGGCAAGGAAACGGGTAGTCGAGGGTACAATCATGAGGTGGTAGCCTGACTATCTAATCTGTACTGATATCGCAACGCAAACTGTGTGCTATCCTTTGTGGCTATTAGATCTTCTACCGCAATGAGAGTTTGGTACAAAGCTTGCGGAAAGCTGTATAGAATCACTTACCAGCGCTGCCGCTGCGAGCTCCTCTGACGCTGAGCTTGAAAGATTGTACAACATCGTCCGTGGATCTAAGATTATTCCGAGCGTTCAACCTAGATGAATAACCGGTTCAGCAACCTTCTGCCACCACAGATAAATCGAAGGGCATACGAGGCGAAAAATGAATTTGCATAAACTACAAGGATGTATCAGTTTATGAAACGGGCTTCTGGTAGGCCACCACGTACTTCGCGCTGTGCAAATGTATACACCCATGTAGATCACTTGGAACGATAATGTTAATAACCCCTGTGGAGACCCCTATAGGGCGGAAAGGGTCACTCACGGTTGTAGGGCATCGTCATCGACTGCAGAAGACGTGAGTATGGTCAGGATGGAGTTAGTGGAAAACTGTAGCGTACCAAGACCGTGGTTGTGATGGCCATGACACTAGATGAATACCGGCGGCGTACAACTGACATATCAGCTAATTTCACCTGGTAAGTAACCCAGTTGCTACGAAGATATCGTGTTTCAGAGACATTGTCGGTCTTCCAGGCCGTTGGGTGCTTACACATAGTGATCATGATTATCTTGTCCACCAGCCTCGTCGACCTTGGAGGGAACGGATATCATTAGGGCCGATGTCCTGCTGCTGGTTGGTGAATTTGTGAATTTACATACCGTTGGAATAGGGATTGCCGTTGCTGGAGAAGATTGAAGCAGAGCAGGGAAGCCATGGATACATCAATGACGGCGGACAAAATCCAACACGTCATGGACGCCCATCTCCAGCTAGCGGTGAACTCGAGCAGGCCCCGCGTGAAGAGGACGGCGGAGACGAGGACGGCGCCGGCGAAGGTGACGAAGATGAGGAACCAGAACGCCAGCGCGGGCCAGAGCAGGCCGGTGAATCTGCGTACTCGCTCAGCGAACCATGCCTAAGCCGGGGGATGGTCATGATCAGAATAGAGTAAGGAAATGATCGATGTGCCAAAAAAACTGACCTCGACGAGGCAGGCGGTGCATGCTGAGATGAGGTTGGATATATTAATCTGCGTTGGTGGATTGACGAACATCAACAGAGGCGCGTTCCGGTATTTGGTGATCGTCGCTTCGTAGAGGAGGTTTGCTACGCAAATCATGCCCCCGAATTCCAGTACCCTGGATTAATTTAAGATGAATACGGATTTTAGTTGAACGGTAGAGTGACTACCATATCACGCCGGCCTACGAGGAGCAGATGTAAACCACATTATGACAGACACACGATCAGACAACATACCAAGATTTTCAGGGGTTTGGGGTCGCCTGGGTAAGTCCTGAAGTAGATGAAGGCCTGTAGCGTGACGATGCCAAACAGCACGCTCGACACGAGGATGCCTATCTCAATGGCGGCGATGCTTGACAGGATGGAGAAGTCGATCAACGCTGACATGATGACAGTATGCCAGTGAGCGATGCAACCGTTTGACGGTCTGACGCTGCCGGGTGCCTGCTTTTGGTGAACCTCCGGCGAGTAGAGTTTAGTGTGAAGTGCGTTGCGGTCGTGTGGAGAGTGGGGGTGAGTAGCAGCGAGAGCATATGCGGCTCTGTATACGATGGTTTTGTGTCGTCCATGCGGTTGTGCTCTACTCTTGACGGCTGATGCCGGATGTGTTTATGGCGACATGTCCCATTGGGCTGGAGTCAAGGCGATAAGGGTAGACATGATCCTGCAGGGCGGGCAAGATCTCTGCGATCAGCAAAGGGCGGTTCTGCTGTGGCTACAGTCCTGCTCACTGAGAACGGCTGCTAGATGTTGCGCTGAAAACGACACCAAATGCGCCGCCAGCACTCTAGAAACTCGCCTACGAAATAGACCATTTAGCTCTGGGCAATACAGTGGAAGATGTACCTTCATGTGCTCCTGTCTGCAAGTCTCCATGTCCACAATGGTTGTCTTGTGGTGCAATCGTATGTTCTCGCGGTGTATCACCTGAAACTGATTGCGTGCTACTGTTCCTAGGCTTATGGAATTCATTACGCTAAATCGTCTCCTGAAGTGAGCTCCTCTTGCGCATAACGTCACCTCTCTATAGTAGTCCATTCCTACTTGGAGCCCGGTTGCCCTGAACACGGCGCTTGGTGCCAATCAACTGAGATGATTTACGGACTCACTTGTGCAGCACTATGCAGCTATCTCTCGTATGTCCGCCTTCTCACATTCCGTCTATGAAGGGCAGAGCGAGAAGACAATCAGGTGCCTATCAAAGCCAAAGGGAAAGATTAGGGGGGATGCTTCCGCTCTGTCGTGGATTCAACACGGAGTTTGCCCCTTTCTCCCTGAAGGACTTTAGGATTGCAGACCTATTCGTCCAGATTATGCCCAAATCATAGAGGCGGTTTGGCTGGTCACAGGCCACCACTAGGAGGCTGAGCTGCAATGGCGAGACAGATAACTGTATATGCACGTTTGTGGATGGCCAAGTAAGTTCTGGAACTCTACGATAGCCATGAAACCTACTGACATGCAGTCGCATCGATGCGCGCAGAGGCTAACCATTTTGGTCGCGCTCATCACCAAAGTTATTGATCGGCACCAATGGTCGGAGCTTGAGGGCACCTCCTCGTACCTTTCCTTCGAGTACTACGCCAACCTTCTCACTTTGAAACGCGAAGTTGTAATGTGATCCTGTACCAGTCAGTACCCCTAGGATCCCCCTCCCCTGAAAAGAGCGCGGGAATGCCACTATTTGTGGCGCAGATCACCGCAACAGAAATCCTACTGCCTCTGGCTAACTTCCATCACGACGCTATGGTGGGTTCGACACGGTTTCGCGCCATTTCAAACTAATATAGCGCTTCAAACAATAGGTTGTTTGCCAGTTCTTTCTGAGAGGAACGTGTAAATTCGGTGACCAATGTCGGAACGAGCATCGTGCTCAGCAACCTTCAGGATTTGGAAGTGAGTTGTTTGCTATCGTGCAGTTTCTTACGCGACGCTGATACACTGTTAGACCAGACATGGACAGCATCGAAGGCTGCAGAATCGAGCTACCTTTTCAAGTGATTGCCTTGGTTCCTACCCTTAGGCTTGCACTCAGCTGAATCGCCAGTTCTCAGTGAAACATCAATGTTGAATGACTTGACGTCCATGAAGGATAAACCATTGTGGCCGCTATCATCGTTTGGCGCGGCGAAGTACGAACCTAATCTCATCACGAACCAAGAAGAATCACCAGAAGAGCTGCGAGTTCGTGCAGTGACGGCGTTGAAGGCAGGCAATTCTGGTGAATATGTGAGTAATCCTACTGGTTGAATTTGCTTCAGACTTGCTGATATTTGGAAGATCAAATACGAGACGGAGAGAATAGCAGCTGCAGAACAGGTGTTTGCCGTACGCCATATCTCAATTTCTTCCAGTACCGTATCCCTAACGTCATATCTTAGAACGCTCGTAGGAATATTCAGGCGGCCTACAACCAAGCCGTAGAACTCAGCAAAACTGCCAATGGTGCCGTTCTCGCTGGTCCCGCACCTGATACTACGACTACGACTACGACGTCAGCATTCGGTCAACCTTCAGCGTTTGGTGGTGCCACGACATCTGCTTTCGGCGGGTCTGCGTTCGGCAAACCTGCGTTCGGACAATCAGCATTCGGTCAGAGCGCGTTCGGGAGTCAACCCGCTGCTCCGTCAGCGTTTGGTCAACCGTCGGCGTTTGGTCAACCTTCCCAGCCGACATCGGCCTTTGGCCAACCTTCTCAACCCCAAGCCACATCTGTATTTGGACAAACCTCGACCCCTCAGACCACATCATCAGTATTTGGGCAACCAGCGCCAACACAACCTGCGTCAGCGTTTGGACAGCCAGCAGTGCCGGCCACATCTGTATTTGGGCAACCTGCGCAAACGCAGTCGACACCAGCTTTCGGTCGACCGTCACAACCTCCAACGACATCGGCCTTTGGCCAACCGACGTTCGGTCAATCCTCTCAACCCTCCACGAGCTCGGTCTTCGGACAACCTTCACAACCAGCTGCAACATCTGCCTTTGGGCAGTCTTCTCTGATTAAGCCCGCTACTGGTGCGTTTGGCGCGTTCGCCAATAATAACACAACGAGTGCTTTTGGCGGCGGCGGGTTTTCCGCGTTTTCGGGCAAGCCCTCTGCATTTGGTGCTGGGGCGAGTGGGAGTACCCCGAGCAGCCCCGCTGGGTCAGTCTTTGGACAATCAGCTTTCTCGTCAGTAACTCCAGCACAAGGACAAAGTACGTCTGCGTTCGGAATCCCTGGAAGTGGGGCCGCCGCACCGTCAGCGTTTAGTGCTTTCGCTCAAACGGACCAACAGCAGCCACAGTCGCAAATGGCGCCAGGAGGGGGAGGGGGAGGAGCATTCAGTGCGTTTGCTCAACCGACGTCCGCTTTCGGAAACTCGGGCAGTGCGTTTGGAGTGCCACCTAATCATACGTCTGCCTTTGGTCAACCATCTGCGTTTGGAGCAACTTCGAATACACCTTCCGCCTTTGGTAACACGGGTGCGAATGCAAATGCACCGACTACGCCGGCGAAGCCCGTACTTCCTGGACCGCCTGACTTCGAACACTTGCAGTCGCCATATAAACCTGGAGCGAACCCCTATGATTCGCGTCTACCACCCAATTACATAGAGATGATTCCTAAGGCCGCCTTGGAGGCGTTCAAGGCGAAGAAGTTTGAATGGGGGAAAGTTCCAGAATGGATACCACCGATAGAATTGAGATGATTAGCTGTATTTTAGTATACTTCATCTGATATACTCCTGCATCGTTAGCGATACTAAAATAAAATAATGTATCCTCCAAAATCCATTTGGTGGTGTCAGCGCGTCAAACAGGGTGTATATCGGTCGCGGTGGCATGTAATCGAAGTACTAGTGACTCTCGGTGTTGTTTGATGGTACCTTCCCGAGCAATGGTGTTTTAGGATCCCAATCTGACGGTAGTGTTCCGTCGTCCCAACTCCGTAGGATATTCCCTCCCAATATGCCCATTCTGTACGAGGGGAACACATATAACCGCTCCAGTCGTCTATCCCGTAGTTTGTTTTTCGGCAACATGCCAGAGACGGCGTGGCGAATAATCTGCATTGAATGCATGTTAACGGGGCCAATCGCGGAAGGGGGCATGCTACACACCTCGTCCGGGTTTTTCACCATCATGTCTTTGTATGGCGTCTCCTTGAGCCCACCGGGGAACATTGAGTGTTTGCGGAAGAGAAGTTGCTGGTCTTTCCGTCCCGTCACTTTGATGTTCCTTGAGTCCGTCACGACAACGTAGTCCCCGCAGTCCACTGCGAGATGGGTAATCGTTAGAGAAGTCTCTCAGCTTAGTTTGAGTAGTAGCGCACCACTGGGGTCATATATGGGCTTGTGCTTGCCCATGAGGACAAGTGCGATGCGCTCCGCCAATTTTCCTAGAATCCGGTCGGACGCGTCAACATGGTGCCACACGCGAGCGTACGCGAGGGCTGTCTGTTACAGGTTGTGAGATTGCAGTTATGCATTGTTTCTTCAACGTACATTTCCAATGGCCTGTGACATGGAGAAAGGGAAGGTGGCGGGCCGGCGTGAAGGTCGGGTAGAACTTGCTTGAGCGCTTATGTAACGAGCGCTGTTTACATAGCCGCCTGTCCTCCTCGTCCGCTTCTCCGTTCTTGCTTTCTGGCTGTAAATCAGATACATAATTGCCCAATCGTTCGCCATGGCCAAGACAGAAGAAGGGCAACCAGCAACCCCAGCGGCGGCTCAGCCAGTACAGGCAGCTCAGCCTGCCCAGCAAGCTTCAACTCCACAGCCAACCCAGCCAGCTCTGCAATACTCTCCCGCACAATGGCCCCCTACGTCGCGTACGGACTTCACTTGAAGTCTCTTTGTATCCATAAATTCAAATCATGACCGATAGACATCCCCATCGATCCTGCACTTCAAGCTCAGTCGTCTCATGCAGCGTAAAAGCCCCGTTCGTCTAACAAAGACGGTCTTTGTGTTGAAGTGCTATTTAGGACGACACCGTATGCCCATTATCAGAACTACTACACTCAAGCGTCCTACTACCAGCAATACGCTGCGCAGACCGCAACTCAGGCGACCGCAGCACCGACACAGGCCGCCCAAGCACCTCGTACGACAGCACAGCAGCAGCCTGCGAGCAACGCGATGGAAACAGATGTTGCCACGCTGAATGACGCCTTGGGGAGTGCTGGTGTAGATTTGAGGGTAAGTCGTTTAGTGATTTAAACGCGGAACGTAGTTTTATGCCTTTCGCGCTCAGGCCGAAGAGGAGACGCTGCAGCGGCAGAATGACCACCACCATTCTTATCGTCCATACGAAGATCGTACCCGCAAACAGCCCCCAATTCCTTCTTTCAACAACCAATTCCTTAGTCAAACGATGCGAACATTTGCCTCCCCACACAAAGTGACTAAATTACCTGAAGACTCAGTCAATTACCTTGCATTAGCTCTTCGAACACGGTTACAGGACTTGGTTACAGCAATGATCGCGGCGTCCCATCACAGGAACGATACGCAATTTGACAGGCCTGCGTCGTTGTACGAAGATGGTACACCGATGTGGAGTTTGCTTGTGCGGAGCGACGTAGCGAAACAACTTGCTGCTTTGGAGAAAGTAGAAAGGGAGGAAGAATTGAAGGTACGACGAGAACGGAAAGAAAGAACGGATATGGCTGCTGCCCAAGCGGCACAACTTGCAGCGCAGACAGCAGGAGGAGCCAATGCGATGGCCGTTGACTCCTTTGACGATGATGGGGGAGGTCAAAAGAAGAAGAAAAAGAAAGAAGGACCTGGCGTTACGGCGAGGAATATGTCTGAAGATGTAAGGAAGAAGATGTCGAATGCTGTAGCCAGTCAAGCTGCTGGGCTGGGCGGTAAATACGCCTGGATGACGGCTGCCAATGCTGCGACCCCAGCGAAGCCCAAACCAACACCCGCTGCAACGGGTGCAGCATCCCCTGCTACGACTACCACACCAGTCACAGGTTCCTCTGCCGCTAGCTCGTGGGCTCGACCGTACGTGTCAGCCAAGAAGGCACCTTCGTCGCCTTCCGTGCCTACTAATGAGGAGGATGTCCGGACGACCATTACGATGCGTGATGCGCTATTCGTAATTGAGAAGGAACGAGGTCACGGAGGCGGGAGGGGTGCTGCGAGGTTGTGCATATGATGCTTTGTTTCTTTGTTTTTACGGTCCCGTACTTTCTCTGCGATGATGATGAATTCTATCAGGTAGCCTGATTATGAACAACTATATAGGATCTATACTGTACTTATGATACAACTACATACTTACGAGAGATCGTTAAAGAACGAACGTGGTATATGACATGACTGACAGCAATAATGATGGTGCATGGGTAACAACAGAGTCCGAGGAGTATATGAAATGGACCGAGTTTAGACAGCTGTAGCGATGGTATCTGGTACTGGGTTGGCGACTGTGGTGCCCTCTCCCTGTTTGAGATCTTCGAGAGGATACGCTCCTCGATCGTCACGGGAAGCCAGCCCTTGGTATAGAATCACATGGATGAGCGTCGCGTAGCAATTCAAGAAGTAGAAGGAAACGGACCTGACGCCGAGGATGCGATACCGGTGGTGTTGCTGGTAGCGAATTTAAAGGTGTGAACGTTCGTATGGACGTTCGTTTCATTATGTCGTAGACTGTTCCTGGCATTGAGGCTGAGAGCACAAAGGTCAGCTAGATATGAACTGGACATGGAGAAAGAACGAACGAGGCGTAGAAAGAGTTGGCATAAACTAAGGGGCCTGTCAGCATGCAGACCGAGCCGAGATGGTTCCCACTTACCCCGCGCGATGCAGATGTAGAGGCCGAGATAAATGACTATAATGCCAGAATTATTATCATGTGCGCTGACAGCTGAGACCCGAACGTACGTTTGTATGGCATTACCAGGAACTGTTGAGTTGTGTCAGAGATACACAAAAGCACGGGGGCAGTTCGACACTTACACATATGGCGGTGACAATGTCTAGAACACTAGGCATGATTCAGATCGAGTTATCCCCCAAAGGATATGTTGTTTCTCATACCTTGTCACCATTCCAGTACCTACGATTGACAGGAAGTCTCCGTGAGCGCGTGAAGAACAGAAGGCAGGGTGAGAACGTACTTATTGTCATCAATATAATCTTATCAATCAACCGGTGTGATCTATATGGAAGACCATCATAAACGAAGCGGATGTGCCAAAGGAAGTGGGGAACATACAGTTGAAGCGCTGATTGCCTGTGGCGCAGAAGACTCCATGACAGACAGCAAGCGATCGCAGAGTCTATCACCGCTGATAGGATCCAACTGGCCGTTGATACCCAGCCCCAGTTATCCGTGAAGTTCTCCAGACCACCAGTGAATGATACAACGCAAACGACGATAGTACCGATCATTGTAATGAAGATGAGGAACCACAGGAAGATGGCTAACCAGAGCCACTTGGTAAACCGTCGGACTCGGTCAGCGAAATAAGCCTATTGATGAGATGGTATAATTTATTATTGTCCGATTCAATTTACAAGAATTTGACGTACCTGGACTATGCAACCAGAACATCCGGATAATAGAATAGCGATGTCGATATCGGCTGGGGGATTTTCGAACATATCCTGCGGTCGTTCTCTGTACGTCGTAATGGTGCCGGTGTACAGAAGGTGGGCAATGCATATCATGTGGCCCAGTTCTATCACCCTACAATACAAAATGGTTAAGTACATCACCTGTATGGAAGGTCCAAAGTGTCGCGTACCATAACACGATTGCCTATGCATGGTCCTTCAGTTTCTATCCTGAGGAACAACGACAAGGTAATAACTCACCAGGATCTTCAGACGCTTCCTATCATGCGCGTAATTGGAGAAGTACATGAAAGCTTGAAGCGTCACAATGCCAAAGAGAAAGCTCGACAAAATAATGCCGATCTCCATGGCCGCGACACTGGGCATTACTTCGAAAGGCATAATGAATGGGTGCTTCAGGTAGTGATAGTGCGAGCTGAGTCGTCCATAAAGAACTGGCGGGGAGATATACCTCCACGCAAAGGCAGTGTAGGGATATCAGAGAACTCTATCAGCCAGAAGGCGTTTGGAGCCGCTACGGAATGGAAGTGACAGTGGTGAGAGAGAGGGACGGGGGCAAATTTACGGCGACAGGAAGATTGGACTCAAGAAGGATCCGTCCACAGCCGTCTACACGGAATGATGCCTTATGTACGTTTTCAAGGACATATTCGCCGAACCCGATAAGCTACACCCGTTCAACAGGGTTCTTAGGCTTGCCCAGGGCTCCACCAGCTGTCACCTAGTTAGTGCCGATCATATACCAGAGTTCGCCATTTGTTCGATTTACTGTGCCCAAGTCGCCAGGCTCATTCAATAGTGGCTTGAAGTCTGAAAATGCTTACCAAGTATAATATTCCATTGATGGTAGTCAGGAAAGCAAATAGACCATCCCGCACACGGCGCCGGGAGTCATCAGCATTCTTCAGCAAAGCTATTTTACCTCAACTTGCAAACTGAGGATCACCGCATCAGAATTGAGAACACAGCGCTAGTTGATCATGATGATGGATGGAAGCTAGGTGCCCTTCTGTGGCCGCAAATCGATCACCAGAAACTTGGCCCTTCCGCTCGGCTTTTGCAAAGCGTTCAGCGTCAGGAACAATGTGCAGGGTCAAAGGTACGATCTGTGCCACATGGCATGGCCAGTAAGCGTTGACTACCCTTCGTTCCATTTGGGCGAAATTGGCTTGATGTATTCAAAGGGGAGCGGGCTGAGGTGACGAAGAACCAGAAGTCGAGCGACATCCACCAGACAGATGAAGTTTGAGACAAAGGGTTATGTGTAACAAGCATCAAAATGCGTCGCTTATCCGACCCTGTCCGGAAACCGCCTATTTCATGATCTAGCTGCAAGCAGTAGCTATGATGCGCTAGCAGTATATACATTCCTTGTAATGCCACCGTTGATAAGTGGTCGAAGCAGCAGCATGGCGGGGACATAGATACTGCTAGCCAAATCGTCTTGGTGATGTTAATAAATTTCGAAATGATAGTGCGGGCGGCATAACATATTAAGCTATCCACGCAGGGAGATCCTGGATAAAAATACTCGACTGTCCGTCATTGAAGGCGCGAATGTAGAGCAAGAAGCTGCCGGTGGGCTCATGAACAAGGGATCAGCGTTGTTGGCGTAGCTTCATCGTCACTCGAAATAGCTCCTTCGTGACATTTTCCTAACGGCTGTGTTGTGGTTCCATTACCATCTATGCCGTCAGCACATCAACACCGTTGGGCGTTATAAGGACCATGTGCTCAGCTTGCGCACTGCGGGCGCAATTCTAGAAAGGATAAAGCATACGCTAAGTGGGTGGTCGGAAAACCCGCGAAGAGTGACGTACCTCCGTGGAAGCAGTCCAGCCGTCCGGAAATATCCATGCTGTTGGTTTGGATCCTTGTATCAAGGCAGGCTGTCAAGATATCAGGTTGATGTTCAGCAATATTAGGCTTAGGGTAAAGCAACGTACCTCGATAGTGAAACAATGACCTGGGACCATTACTCCCGGCTCATCATTTACTGGAATGTACGTTTTAGACCGAAGTCTCTGAAACTTGAACGGTCATACCATCATGGATGATCCACGGCGGGTGGTGGAATACAGAACCAATGCCGTGGCCGGTAAACTGCGGAGAGATGGATACGTCGAATCCTTTGATGGACTCACGAATGGCTTGCCCTATATCTCGGAAGCGCTTCCCTGGCCCACAAGCAGCGATGCCATGATGTAGAGCTTTATCGGTCAAGTCTACCAATTCCCTGCCTTTGGCATCCTATATATGATTTTATTAGTCACTACATTCGGAGAGGGGCACGATATATTGCCTACCACTTCGCCGACGAGGAACGTTTGAGAGGTATCGCCGTGGAAACCATCCAGATAGACTGTTATATCTATATTTATTATATCACCATCTTCAAGTGGGCGGCTGCTCATTCGTAAACTTTCATGAGTACAACTGCGTAGAAGTGGGTGAACCACGAACTCGTCTGGAATACCATGGGTTATGATATTATTAATGCTTGTACAGCATGATCGAGGAAACCCGCGATACAATAGTGGAGATGGATACGCTGATTTGGCTATTATGAATTCATGGATAGCAGCATCAATCGAGTTGGTCATAGCGCCGACCTTCGATGAAAAAACAAAGTCTCATTCCTCAACATCTATGTCCGTACAACGCGTCCACTCTCACCTTGACCAGTGTGCCCGCGTAATTGCGCACCGCTTTGGCTAAAGCACCTGACTTCCTTACACGCTGTTCTTCACTTCCCCCCAGTGGTATACAAGCATTGGGCGGGTAGGCATATGGGTCGCCTGGCAACTTTGTGCTCGATGCGTAGGGTGGTCGCGGTATGGCCTCAGGGACCGGCCGAGGTGTCATGTGAGATACACCAAACACGAAAGGTTCCTCTGGCAAAATAACGCTGTAATCCCCGAAATCAAAATCGGAGGCTTCGAGCGCTGGAGATTTCTGAGAGTATCTCCTGCACCCGATGGCACTGAAAGCACTGTGGTCCGCCTTGTCAATCCATCGGAAGCGTAGAGGCGTGAGTCGTCGCGCGAAGGTGGCCATTCTATGTCCGTGTGGCGCAGACGATCTGTTGTTCAATTTCGGCAATCAGCCACGTGCGAATAAAGGAGCTTTCAGGAGGCGGCTTCTGGCGCTAGCTATCCCGGACCCCCCTCATGATGGACGCAAAGACAGTTTACAGTAACAAGGGGACACTGGATATATAAATTCTATGTATCCTTAAAGCCTTCATCATCAGCCCTCATACTGTCTGCCCACGCTAATGCATCTCGGCGCCCCTTATGAACATCAACGAAGAACCAAATGACAATCGAGGCGCAGGCACATAGAGCAAAAAGAAACGGAAATCCCATCCAGTTGCTCCCACTACGGTCTATAATAGCTTGGATGACGTTGGGACCAATCATAGATGAGGCGCGGTTGGATAATCCAAAGAGGCCAAAGAACTATGGTTTTGATATTGAGATACAAGTACGGTCCAATCGAGCGCAAGAGTGCTTACCATGTTGTCAAATCCGGGAGGAGTGAGCTCTGCCATCATGGTTTGGGAGAAAGCGTAGTAGGGTGCCTGGAAGACTCCAAATACAACGTTATACGCCCTGTCGTTATGATGAGTGAGTGAATTGTTCATGGGTCGGGAAAACGTACCAAAACTCCCAAACATTGTGGAATCTGAAATCAAATCGGTAAACCATTTCGATCGAACCATTGATACCCGTCTTACCCGATCCTCGTAGTCCATATTCCCAACATTCCCCATAGTGGAATGAGCATGGTCACGACGTTAGTCACAACAAACTACGGTGCTCATCAGAACACTCGGAACAAGCAGTTGGGGGGTACACGCTCACCATTTTCTTCGTACTAATCTTCCAATACCTCTGGATATACCAGAAGCCAAGTGTACTCATCGTGGACGTGATCGCCTGAGCGAGACCCAGATATGTATTTTCAAGGAAACTGAACGAGAATTTATCGTTCTGGCATATCGACACCAATGTCCCCGTGGTGTTGAGTCCCTGCGTACACCAGTGATGTCAATTTGTGGTTCACATGCGGGCAGATGATTCGGGCTCACATCGGCTAACAGGAAGAACGCAAACAAGTAAACGAACGTGAATGGTAGCCGCTTGTATTCTTGGAGGGCTCTCCCGATCTAGTCAGAAATTCGTTATTTCAGGGTGGGTCACGAGTAGGTAATTTGATCATGGTCATACTTGTTTCCACCCAATGGTGAGATAATGCTCTCCCCGCAGGACGGGTGGTCCCGTCCGAGGTTGCTGGAAAATGACTAGAAATCGTAAATTATCAGCACGGACCGTCTCAGACAGGCGCCACACTTACACCACCATATACCGACTAGCACCCAGTAGCCATTCGTTCTAAGAACTCGTGAGCCGAAGAAATGCAGCAGTGAGGATCAACGCTACGCACAATACAAGGGTGTAGTTATTGACAAGGGGGTTGTCCTTGAGGGGAAGCAGCACCGATAAATTGAGGCATAGAGTGACGATGTAGCCGATATTACTATGCGTCTGAGACCTTGCATGGTAGGACCAGAAAATAACGAACACTGCAAAGAACACTAACCGTGCTAATATTGCTGATACGATTCTTCTCCATGCTTTCTTCAACTTCATAAGTTTCACGATCGATCTCGCCTGCATCACATTTTTCTCTGAGAATACGTGCATGGGGTGTATTGCGAGCGAGCCGAGGGAACGCGGCTGCATAGAATACCAATGTCGCGCCGTACGTTATAAAACCTATCATGTATAAAGCCATAGCAACAGGCCATCTGCTGGGAGCTTGCCACAGGTTGTGACGCCTTACGAAGATCGGGATTGGAGAGAGACCTACTAGTCAGGCTCATACTAGCGAACTGGGCGGCCCAGCAGATGCAGGTGATGACCAGAAGCAACCACCGTCCAAAGGTACCGTAGTCAGCAGCGGACCCGATGGTCGTGAAAATGAGAGTCATGACCTAGAAAAACAGATGAGATATTGGCAGTCGTTGCTCAGGGAAGGGGGATAGACTCACGGCGAATGAGACGCCATTGGCAACTAGGACGACGCTGGAAACGGCCTTGGTGCCGCCAGCCCAAGGGAGTACACACTGGCCTGAAGCTCCTTCAGCGTCACATGCAAAACCAGGTCCTCTGACTGGATCAAAGCCTGCTGCGAAGGCTAACGACTGAAAAAGCGTCATGGAGAATCCATTTGGGCCGACTCCCTACAAAACAGCATATCATGGTCAAGCCAAAGCTCAACCCTATAAGTGAATAAAAGGGTCATACATTGTCGCCATTGTAATATACTGATTTCGCGCGTTAGCTACTGGCACTAGTTCATATATTAAAGGTGCAGCCAACGTACAATAATAGCTCCAAAGTTCCCTCCTGGTCACTACAGGCTCATTCTTGCTGATCGACGAGACAAAGGCTATCCCTTTGCGTCGTCTAATGCCCGGGTTTGCTACCACCGCTATTTCTTCAAGACTTCCTTTCCCTTCGAAAGAAGACGCGACGTCAACTTGATCGGCAGATGTCTTGTCTTCTTGTGTCTTCGGCTGGCGGACCACATCTACTGTAGAAACCTCGGGGGGCATATTGCTAGACATATCTCGAGAATGGCGACGACCAAGTTCAGAGATAAGGAGCTGATATCAACATTTTCGAGAGCCTGACAGTAAGTATTGCAGTGGCTACGGGCTTCTTTACTTCTTCGTGTGATCATTTCGCATCGTGGCTGGTAGGTTGGGGATAGATAAAGGATCATGGGGCTCCTTGAGCACACGCAAGTCTAGATGAGCAAAAATAGGATGTCTAGGAACTCGGAGCCATGGTCCCAGGACGGTCTTGTTGGCCTTCGCCCTGCATCTTGATACGTTGTAAGGGTCTTCGAATCGTGGTCGCCGCGAGTAAATATCGATGCTATATACTTGCGGTAGGTACGAACGGGAAGGGTGACCGTCAAAGTGGTGAAGACCGTTGATGAGTTCAACTTAAGCCGAGAGGGCCCTCAGACCACGGAGGCAATGTTCAGTAAGATACAGGGTAACAAAACAATAACTAAACAGGTGCTACGATACGTTCACGTAGGAAATTGGATAGGATACCTATCATGTCTATGCGCCCTTTCCCCAAGACAGTATCACTTTTTGCAATCATGGGTTGGGTTTTTGTGAGGAGCGACTGCAAATCAGCAGCCATCTCACCCGTCATCCCTCTCCGTAACCGACCAGCCAAGCTAGCAGACGGCCTGGGAGGCCGGCGCTCGTCCATCATCTGCTCCTCCCCATCAGTATCTCCGGCACCACCATCAAACTCTGGTTTGCATAGCCACATCGCCAATTGTGTGATAGCATATGTCAGAATCCCCTCCAGATTGTATCGCGCCGTTTCGACTCCCTGGCGAACGTTCAATGAGTCTGATCCGGATGGTTTCCACGTCAAGCTTTCCCCAGCAGGTCGACCCGTGAGCTCTCGAAGGATATCAAGCGTAGAGTTTCCCAATTCGAGAAGAGTGCCTAACGATGCAGGTTCGCCGAGAACGATCTTTGAGTGCTAGAGTACCACAGCAATGTTCAGTATTAAAGCTTAGAGTATCCGAGTGAGACGCACCGGAACAAGCCACGCCTCTTGGACTGGCCAATCTTCTTGGTCTTGCAGCAACACTGTGTCAGCTCGGCTGATACTAATCAATGTGGAGAGAAGGTTGCTGGATAGACGGAAGAAGCGATGTATGAGTTGGGCGATGAGTGGCCGTTTCAAAGGATCCGATATAGCCGACTCCTTATCTAGCTGGATGCGCTCCTCAGACGTAGTTGGCTCGATGAGGCTGGCGAGGTGGTTCGGATGCGTCACGGCGTAGTTCAGTTGCTGGAGAAGAAGAAGGGCGCGCTCAGTGAAGGTTCGCAGCACCTTCTCAACAGCTGGGTGGATATTGGAAGGCGAAGGAGCGTTGGAGGCCAGAGTGGAGAAGACGTGGACTGTTTGTTCCATCTCTTCCAATAACGCAAAACTCAGCGAATCACCGATCGTCCAGGACAACGTTCTCGATATTTGACCATCGTATAGTTGAAGGAGGCCGCTCGCCTCCGCGTCGAAGTAGTGACTCTGGCGCCCAAGAGCTGTCAGAATACCTGCCACAATGGAAAGCATCGTGCAATAGATGCGATGGGCCGGGCTACGTTCGCCAGGTACTTCGGGGATGGCGGTGTCAATCAGCCCAGAACTTGCAGCCGCACCAATGGGATTATTGCTGTACGCCGCCAAAATGCCCCCGCTGGCTAGGCGTTGTGCAGCGGATGGTATGCTTGCTAATGCCATGTGGAAAGTGAGGATATGTGGTGTATAGAGCGGGTTCTTTCGAGATAACAACAGCGGCAAATCGGCAAGGCCTACAAGATCAATACGGGTGAAAAGATTGAGACTAGCTTGTAGAACGTCCCGTTCCTGAAAGCGAGCCAGCCATGATGTGGACGAAGCGTTGATGTCCTGTCGCGTGCATTGTTCAAAGACGGCCACTAGCAGCTCCATGTCACGGTCTAATTCAATGTCGTCCCTTGAACTAGCCGAGTCAAATACAATACTCAAGGCATCGACCACCATTGTTAATGTCGATTCGATCATCGCAGATATATCCAAGCGCTGTTCTGCCGTTGTCGCTTTGGGCCGTGGTAGAATACTTCTGGCTTGTCGAGCGCAGAAATAAACGAGTTGTAGAAGCGACTGGTGGAAAGGTACAGTCAAGGAACCCATGAACGATCTCGATGGCGATTGTGCCTCATTGAGCGATATACCGTGGACGTTGCGAATGACATCTATGAACGCCTTGACTTCGTTTGGTTTCTCCGAAGACGAAAACCAAACGAGCTCGAGCATGCTGAGGAGTAGCGATAATCTGGTACCGTGTATGGTGGCCATCATGTCACCAGACCGTTGCTCTTGAGAGATGCCGTAGGAAACATTCGCGGCAATGCTTAACATTGTCGGTCTGATAGAGACATCTCCTCTTAGGTACGGGCTGGCTCGACGAAGGAGGGACTGCCAAGCCTCTGCGAGGAATGATTGAGAGTGGCTTAGGGATAAATTCAGGTTGATGGAACAAAGCTGCCTTTGGGCCAGATCTGTGTTCTCCATGTAGTCTTCATTTGTGGGCAACGAGGCGAAAGCGTGCAATCGAGTCTGAAGAAGGGACAATGAGAAGGTGAAATCATCCCCAAACGTCCGGGCTTGGATTGGTTCAGGACGCTCGAGCAGCTCGATGGAGGTCCCAGGGAACTGGGCATCCAGCAGCTCCGTGAGGTGGTCGTGCAAGCTGGGCTCGTAGGAATTCGAAGCCGCTTCAGAGAGCAAGTCTGTCATCTGATCTTCCTGCTTTAGGTGACCCTCTAATTGCGTGTAGCTAGTAGGTTTGGACGGGACAGCGTCGCGAGGGTGCGACTGGAAGTGAATGTTAAGGTCGAGGGTGAGAATGTGAATCGCATAAGCCTTTGCCATGGTGCGATACGCATGAGAGGCTACGGCATCGTCCAAATTGGAGGGATTGGTGCCTTCTACAGAGATAAAGCACTCCACCTGGTAGTCGGGTGCTGGCGTTGACTCTTCGCAAGCAAGGGCTACAACCTGCTCCCAAAAAGCTTTATTCTCCCGAATATCCTCGATGATCGCCTTGTGCTCCAGTCCATGCTGCCAGACGGCGTATAGGAAGCGCACGACAGACGAAAGAAGCTGGGGATTCATCTCCCACATCGCCTTCCAATTGACAAGCACATCCCGCGCGACCTCTAGTGCGCTCGTCGTTTTCGAATTCTCCGCGCTATCCTCCACGAGCTTCGCCTTGCCTTTCCCCTTGAGCTCCGGCGGTGCGCGGAATCGGCCTGTGGCAAAGAGACTCGCAAGCGCGGGCTCTTTGTCTACGGCAAGGGCAATGAAGCTCCAGACGGCGTTGCGCAGATTCAAATCGTCGTATGGATGTTGAATGATTCTCACAAGTGACGCGACTGTTGCTTCGGGATTCGACAGGTGACCAATAATCGTAGGTGGTGATGGTTGAGATACGGATAGCGTAGTGCATAGGTGGTATAGAACCCACATAGCCTCCCGCGGGACTTCCTCGCCAAGATCTCGATGCCTCACATACGATGCAAGAACATCGATCGGATCCAGCTTGAAACGACTTCCCTCCATAGGAATCGCTATCCCGCTGATACGAGAACACAGAGCTTGTTCCAGCAGACAAGAGGAGGTAGCCATGGACGACTTTTGCTTGCACAATAGGATCTGACTCATGAGATGCAAGTGCGACGCTAACAAAAAGATTAGGCGTCTGGCTTCGCTGATACGCCTCGTGTCGTAAAGCTTGGAGACGATCTGCCCGCCAGAGCATACAGCAGAGACGAGGGGGTTGATTGCTGCTGTCGTGGCCTTGAGCAACAAGACATCGACGATTGCTTGGCTGAGAGTAGGGAACGGGCGCTTCTCGAGCGAAGGAGGGGCATTCGTGAGGATGTTGCTATATAGCGAACTGATTCGCCGGCCGATTTCGAATCTATCTCCCAGTTGGGCATACTTCCAACCCAGATGCTCGACCCAAACTTCGGTGTGCACAAAATCGTACCGCGCGCAAAAGGACTTCCTCCTTCACTTGCATTAGCCGAGGGTTATCTGGAACGATGGAGGTAGCTGCTTCCGAGAACAGTTGCTGCACCAAGTGCAAGAGCGCCAGTGTCATCGTATAATGCCCCGTCACTCGCTCAGCGGCCAATGCAACCGAAGCGAATCCGTGGTTGCGCTCAGAGCCAAACATAGCTGTTGTGGAACGGATATACAACCAAACGCGCTTGGAATGTGCGGGGAGGACGAGGAGAGCGGACAAGACACTCATGGCGGATGTAATGAGACGTGCGTGTGAGGCGTCGCGGGCAGCAGTGTGTGTACGAGAGAGGGCCTCTTCAAGGATCATTGTCGTTAGCTGCACAACGTTGGGCGGTGCGGTCTCGTCCAAGTCGGCGGAAACAACACCGTTTTCGCTTTCCATTGCTTGCACCAACTGCTCTGCCTGTACCGGGTTGTCTTGTATCAGGCTACGTATGAGGTCGAAGCAATCCGTGATGAGTTCATCGTCGCCCGCTGGAGGAATTTCCACACCGATGTCCTCCAATAGTAGTGTTGTAACTTGGTTGGAGCTTTTCTTCGCACAGGACACGTTGTGATATCCTCCGCCAAACCCAGTATATTTCCGGCGACGATTGACATAATCCGTCAGTACCTCCAACACCAATTTCCAGCCCGAATGTTCGTGTTGCCAACTAACGACTATGAAGTCCCCGTTGTCACCACTGAGGAGTCGTCCAGGGGTTCGGGCGGGTAAGATCGACCCTCCTGGGAGGTGTATGGGATGTAAATTGAGGTACGTCAGGCCGCCGGTACTAGAGGAGCTGTATCGCTCTTGTTGTCTTTCGTATTGCGCGTGGGCACCCGTGCAAGCGCCGAGTGGAATCACCTGGGAAAATGTCGGCAGCTTGTCCATGTAGTAAAAGACATGTCTATCGCATGTATCCCGATCCGTGGTGAGCCCCATCCCTTCATTGGAGTGATCCGCCGTAGACAGCTCGTCGGTGTCCAGGAAACCAGACCCAGTCATGGATCGCAGCAGCCTGATCAATGGTTTGAGTTGTATGGGAAATCTTGAGCGCGCTACGTCGAAGATCGCGCGTCGTGCGATTCCGCGAGGCCAGTCTGCTTGCCAGAACTGCATGCAGATGCCGGAGATGGACTCACTCTCGCTCCGACCAAACAACGCTATCCAGACCTGAACCAATCCATCGAAATCGGGAATGAGTTCCACCGGAACAAGCTCAACAAGAGCCATGAGCAACCCTGTTGGATGTGTTGAGTTTCTTCGTTAGCGTAGAGGACCACACACACCTTTTAAGACTGACCGGAAGGCTAGCCCATTTGGATCCGTCACGGTTGACCCAGTCTTGTAGGAGATGGCCGTCACGAAGAGGGGGGAGTAAGTGAGCAACGAGTGGATGAGACCGAACAATCCTACGCCCGGGTCTAAGCACGTTTGTACCATCAGCTGGTCTATAGGTTCCCTGTCCTTAGAATAGGAGCGGCCGGGCTGGCCATCCAGCGACTCGAAGAAGCTGTGGAAGTTTGGCGGCATCTCCTTCAACCCTGAGGCAGCCGCCCGTAGTCGCGAGAGGACGAATGCCCAGCCCAAGTAGGCGCACGCGTAATGACTGTGGGCATTCGATATTACTAGCTCGTGGATTCGCTTCAACGACTCTGAGTCGGCGATATAAAGGTCTTTGTTGGCAGGTTCGTTTGAGATCTGCACGGCCTCTGGCTCCGATAGTGTCTCTAGTTCCAGTACCTCCACGGTAATCAGCATCCATAGGGCTGCGCAGTCTTGCTGCAGCTGTAATCCCTCTTCATCAAGTAGCAGCGTCGAGTTCTGTTGGACGGCACCTAGGTTGGTCGAATACGCCGCCTCATAAATCTCCACCACCAACGGTCCACTACATGCGACATACCCCCACATCGTCGCGAAAAGTACCTCTAGCAAGATGAGCTGCTCCTTGAGATTCTGTTTCGCCCATTTAGACGCCGTCCGCGGATCGTCACTGCTCGCCCCCTCCTTCGATTTGCGCACGTATTCTGCGATCAACGAGCTGACAAATTGGCGGGGATCCGGGATGATTTTCTGCAGGATTTCGTTCTCGTCCCCTCGGAGCAGAGGAATGAGGACTCGGAGGATGTGCAGCCGCTGCTCAAAGTAGAACGGTGTGATTGCTTCCAGCAGCTCTTCGGTCATGGTCGCGTCGCCAAGGCCCTCATTGAATAAAAATGATCTGAAGAGAATCAGGGCTTGTATTTCGTCGATTTGGAATCTTGAACTGATGGCGAAGACAAAGTCTTTGTCCGCATCCTCCACGCGAACCACAACTTTGTCTGGAAGTTCAACCGAGCCGCTTTCGATTTTCTTGCGAGATGCACTGGACGGCTTGCCAAACGGTTCTGATATTGACTTTAGCTGCGATATTCGTGGAGTTAGGAAGTCGTTAATTTGATCTGGAGAGGTTCCTTCATTGCGGCCACAGAGAATGGTGTGAAGTTGCTGATAGGACCTGCAACGGGATTAGCGAGAATCATGAAACCGCAGCGTAGCGTACACATCTATCAGGTCCGAGCGTTTCGAAGATTCAGCGGCCATCGTCGTTGAACTTCGATTCCACACGGCGGGAGGAAGACTGAGGAGACGAACACTGGACGCGCTCCCGAAGCCCCTGAAGCGCGATCACATGGGATAGGAGATTTGGGCTCGTAGGGATCGGCGTCCCTCGCATCTATTCATATGCTGCTTTCTCGCTGTTTTCTCTATTACACTTCGCTTGAACGGATTCGCTGGGCGCTCTGGTAACATGGTTTCCGATTCATGTTCATATCAAGGGCTTTTCATAAGGTTTTGGGGGAGGGCCATTCATTTTGCTGGACGGCTGAATGACTATTATGTGCCGCTTCGACGCAAGTCGGGTACTCTGTAGTATGTCTACTCTCCATTATACTCCCAGCTCTGAGATCTGAGCGTTCAATCATTCATGCATCATGACTGAGTCCTGTATGCATAAAGTGTGTCAGTGTAGTCCGAATGTTCTTGCTGCCACAGGACTCAGCAGTGCCGCCGTTTCTCATTCTTTAAACCCCTCGTAGGAGTGATCGGTCAGTTATTACTGGGCGTATCAAGGGTTTACATACCTGAGTCGTACCGTTACAGCGAGCAATCTTGGGTTCAAGGCCCGCGCAAACAAGAACAAACAAGTTTCTCGCTCTGTGGAGGCCACGAATTGGAACCTCTTTTCCGAAATTCTGAATCATGGAAGTATGCATTTCGCTTGCCGTAGTGGTTCGCGCCAAGAAGGCGGCACTTTTGATGGAAATTTGATGTTTTACGACCATAATTTGGTGAAATACACCCCTTTCTCACTTCGTCTCGGGCACTTGATATGGATCCACGGGCCGCGCCGGCGGTAGCTCGCTTCGAAGTGCTAGGGCAGGGATTCAAATATTCAGTGTACTAGTAGATGTGTAGCTAATATTTGCGCAGCATCTATGAGCTCTAGCACGCATATGAGTTCTCATCCAGTAAGTACTCAAGTACTCAATACTGTAGGCTACCGTAGGCAGAGAGAATTAGGCGCGCCCCACGTTTAGCAAGCCTCGTTGATGGAATTTGAACAATCCAAGGTGTATATAGAGAAAAGTAGTTGAGAGGAATATGAATGGTATTGCACGATCCATTATCAATACCCTTCTATACTTTGTTCAAGCTAAATTTGTTGACAGGTAACAACAGCGGTTGAGGGTCGTTGAGGACCGGGAGACTAGCTGATGTGCCACACCGTTCGCCTCAGGCCTCAGTACTCAGTGCTCAGATAGTCGGACACGATAGAACATTCATACAAAAGTATGCATTATCGATCACGCCTTGCAACTAACTTTATGCTTTTTCCAGGCAGCCTTTTGGCAAGCAGCGCTACAATAGTTGACCTTCTTGCATCGTGCGCAACGAAGCAACTTCGGCTTTCCGGGTCCTCCACAGGCTGCACATTGCGCCTCGTCGCCTGTATTCATCTCTCCTCCCAAGGGCGTCCCCAGTTCCTCCAAGAAACCCACCGCAAACAGCGGACTGATGGCGGCGCGCGTCACGTACGGCGCGACGCTCTTCCACTTGTGGCGCGTAGCAAACGTCCCAACGTCCTGCCCGACCCCGCACGAGCAGATAGGCACTTCCGCCGCCTCCGTCGACAGAGGAATTTTGCCTATCTGGGTGTACTCGCAATCTGGCCTGTGGTTCCATTTGCGACATCGTTCAGTGAAAGCTGGAAGGAGACGCTTCCATGCGATCATCTCATCGCGGTGCGTGACAACGCTGACTGTGCCTGGAGACAATGCATTCAGATCGTCGAAAATCTTGGACATCACTGCTCTTGTGAGCGGGAGGATGTAGGCATCGACGACAACAGTACTGGGACGCAAGATCGACACGGAGGTCCTCGACAAAGACAAGGGTGTAGATGCCGATGTCTGGGGGCATGTCGAGAGCAAACACCTTTGATTTGACTTGCTGAACGCCCGCCGCGATCAGCAGTATCGACGCAATCGAGTCTTTGACGTTGCAAATGGTATCTCGCTGTTCCTGGGGGATGGTATCCCTCATCGTTCGCTCGCGCTGGGAAAATGCGCCGGCCATATGCACGCGTAGAAGACCGAGTCGCTCGGGGTCTTCGGTGTCCAGAATGGGGAGAGTGTCCAGGTCCAAGTAATGGATGTATCGCAAGAGGGGAGGTGCGTCCTTCATGAGTACAGGAGAAGGGTCAAAGAATCTGTGCAAGCGACGCTCGTCGTGGACAACAGGCACATGCACCTCAACGTAACTCGACTTGCGGGCAATCCTGAGCTTGACAGACCTGACATCGACAGGAACATCGAAGTTGATGATATGCTCGATGCCCTGGACAATCACGGCAACCGTAGAATTACTCCGTTGTGCGGACTCGACCTCGGTACCGCTAGCGAGTGCCTGTTTCGCCTGGGGATCCACGATGTCCACCTTAGATTTGAGCAGCGCGATCCTCTCGCAACCGAAGTCCAGCTCGACATCGTTCCCATTCGACGCCGCATCGTGCACGAAACTCTTCACGGGTGCCGGCAATTTCGAGAACAGAGTGCGTTCGGAATCGAATATCCCAGGGCGTTCGCGTACGATGTGTACATGCTGCGTGTCCGTCAACTTCGTATCAAAGAGCGCGAGATGCATGCCGAGCCGCGGCATCAGCTTCCGCACCAAGAACGGCGAAGGGTGGATAGAAAGCCCGACCTCGGTGTTGGCGGGATCCTGGCGCAGAATCCATGCTGGCATCCAGACAGAAACGATCATGGGGGAGGCGCCGTGCAGTCCAGCAGGGTCTTCGTCAATCTCCACCATCCCGACTCCAGGCTCGCCCTTGTTCTCCACAACGCGGCATGTCCCAAAGCAGAGCTGTATGGAGGAGAACATATTGTGGGCGTACGGCAGGCGCACATCTGCGTGGAGGACAGGAGTGCCGACTTCCATGGGGTCGAGATCCGTTAGAATCCGAAGGCGTTGTCGAGGGACGACAATCACAACGCATACCATCCCGGGGATGTCCTTCCATCGCTGGAACCGGCCTCCACCATCTTTGGTCGGCACGGCGGTTTGGTTAAGCTCGAGTGCACGAGCGGTATAGAGGCCCGTTAAATGAAGCCACCCATATAGATCCTGGAATGAGTTTTGATCCTATAATCAAGCTCGTGTCGTCCTCGATGAGGCCCGTCAGCACAGACAACATGAAGTCCCACTCTGTCGACACGCGATCTCGTATCGACCGCAGGAGAATAGCAAAGCTGCGTCGAGTGTAGTGTTTGAGTGCCAATCCGGCGAACTTCTGTGCGGACAGATTCGATTGGATCCCTCGAAGCTGCGATACATTTTCCGATGAAAACATCTTCAAGTAGACGCCGTGCAGGAACCCAGCGAGCTGAGAGGCGTTGAAGACCGGCTTCGTCGCAGTGCCATCTTGAACAGAGGTGAATCTCCAAATGAATGTTTCTCGAGATTGGTGCGTAGCCGACGACGCGCTGCTGAAGAGGAGCTCGTTGACCTTTGATACCGACGAGAACCCAGAGGAGTAGGCTGTTGGTGCCACACCGAGGAGAAGCGACATGACCGCAACGTCGCCGCAGAGATGATGTTCTAGAGCTCTCTGCGAACTCTCGCCGGCAGGGAGAAGAGTGTCGGTGATGAGTACTGACGATGGAGCCTCCTCGAGGAGGGGTATCGCGGCTGGTAGAAGATTGAGAAGGCCTGTGTGATCGGCCAAGTTGGATGATTCAAGGACATTGAATCGTGTTGGTGCTGGTCCAGCGTCATCGTAATCATCCGGATTCAGTGCCATAGTCTGGCTCGTCAAAGAATGTATGAATGGGGCAGTCCGACGATCGATACCCTCGTTCTTGGCTTGGAGTGCGTAGCAGAAGGCTAGAGCATCACCTACAAAGTACCGAACGGTGACTCTGGGGGTTGCGACCGCGCGCTTGAATGAAGCACACCACTCCCGGAGTTCATCCAGCGCGCACGTATCTAGGTCGCTCACTTTCAGATCGTCTTTGAGAACGCTCTTTCCCCCTTCTATCGGCGCCAACACGGGGAGCGAGGTGGAAATCGAGGATGGGGTCTGAGCCGTAGTGAACGAGAAAGCGCTCGCCACCTACGGATGTGAATCCGAACGTCGGGTTCACATATGTGGCCTTTTCGGAAGATGTGCTGATCGATGTAACGCCGGTGTCCCAGTAGTTCCTGAAATGCTTGTTTCCCACCAGCATCATGTCTACGAACCAAGGCCCCGACGTCCGGATGGATGTGTCGACCTCGTCGTACTGTCTTTCTTGCTTCATCTCTTTCGCAAAACGAGCGCGTGCGGACAGCTGCTCACTCGCGGGCCGTGTACCCATCTCCACATACTTGGTCCAGCAGCGGTTGAGCTCAGAACACGTGTGAACAGAACATAACTTGATGAAGCTGGCGCAAGGAGAAGATGACCAAGTGGCGAGGTCACGAGAGGCTTCGGCCAGCTTTTGGGACTGAGAAACGACGAGGTCGAGAGTATTCTTGTCCAGATACAAATGGTAAAAGAGAGCCCATATTTGTGGCAAAGAATTCTCCAAGCTGAGATCCAGCTCGGCGATCAGAGTCAACAACAGAACATTCCGTGCTGAGATATCTGTTAGCGAACTGTGATACTGTGAAAATCAAATCAAAGCGCGTACCTATGACTGCAGGCTCTATGTCGCAGCAGGTCACGTCGAGCCGACGATCACCTTTCCATCTACTAATGAGAGAATGATTTAGAAGCAACGACGTTTTCTTACCGGGATCCCCTCTGGTATAAACGGAATGCAGGATGTTCCTTGGATCACCACATCCTAGAATCAATACGCGGCCATCATCTTCTGGCGGAATGGAATCTAGGAGATCCACAGCAGGCGTGTTGCCCGTGGCATAGAAGTATGCCTTCGTTGGAAGGTAAGTAGGGTGCGAGGACATGGTAAGCAAGTTGAAGAGGAGGCTACCACCGTTATAAGTCGTGGCGGAAGACAAAGGAGCCTTTATGTAAAAAGTATATGTTGGTGATCGCACAAGCGAACTCTAATTTTCGATACCTCAGCAAAAGCCATCGTATCCACATTCCTGGAGTTTTCCTGGTCGCCGCGACTGGTGAAATGTTTTTGAAACTGGACTGAAGTCTGATAGTCAATAGTTACCTTTTGGGTGTGTTTGGGACTTTGGCCTCGGAAGACGGTTAACTCAGATAATTTGCGTCCAGTTCTCTGATAGCTGACATTCTGTGCGAAACTTTTCCCTATAGGCGCGGTGTACTCTTTTCTTTCACCTTATGCTGCTGACCCGCGCCTCAGGATCTTCCGCCTTGCAGCCTCATGAACGCGCACTGAGAGGCACGTTTCCCTCCCGGGTAGTTCCTGTGGCAGTAACAATGACCGCATTCGAATCTTCGAAGCGTCGCTCTGATTTGGTAGTACGTTCATTGTGCGCCTGCTTCGTGATTCTTGTTGAGCCCCGTTTAAGGTCGTATCAGCGACTTCACACCAGTCCCCGTGGGCCGTGGATGAAAGTACGTCTCCAGATCAAGGTGACGACTCCCTTACACCAATATCCCAGCGCAAGTCGATATCAGACTCATTTGGCAAGCATCTAGCAAGAAAATCGAAAGTGGCTTAGTCGAACTCCCAGACAAAGTCGTGGTTCGCGTGGAGGATGAGACAGCGACCTTGCCTTTCGTTTTGGACATGCACCAAGACATTGGCATTTACGCCCTTATTTTTGTCGAGGACCTCCGTGTCGATCTTGCATCTAGGCAGTACCGGCCTGGAAATAGGATAAAATCAATTGCAAGCCTTTATCGATAATGCCTTTCAAATTTTTGTACGTACCCAGACGTAATCTGTATAAATTGCGCTGTTTCCAGCTGTTGTGCTCGACCGTTGCAACATTGACTCTGAGCGACGCGAGCCGACCTGGAGCCGACCATCCGACGCGTCGACTCGCGTCGAGTGATATTGGCCACGTGATGGCATCTCGATCCTTTCACATTTCACTTTCCTTCCACTGAAATGGTACAATGCAATGCATCGATTGCTTCGATAACATTTCTTCCAGAGAACAATCATGACCGCTCACGCGCTGCACTTCCCCCCCTTTCCGCCCGTACCCCCAGGGGCAGTGATCACTCCGTTCGCGCAATTTCGCGAATGCGGGATCCAGATCGAGTTTGGTGCTGGGGATGGAGATATCGAGCTTGACGGAAGGGGGATTCCCACCATAGAGCTTCGCACAAAGCATGATACAGATGAAAGCAAGAGCGAAGCTCGTAAGCGAAAGAAAAGTCGGCAGCGACAGAAAGATCGAGAGGAGGAGGAACAAAGGGCTCGTCAACGAGAAAAGAACAACAACAGCGGCCCTAAGACCCCTGCGACGTTGGGGAAGCCTCTGATAAAAGAATGGTGGCAAGACTGGGAAGAAGGCGAGAATCTACGACGTTCTACGGTTGCTCTGTATGACGTATACTTACTCGTTGGGCACGATATGCTGACTCGTCCCGAGTTCATCTACACCATTAGATCGTATTTCCGAAGTTGTGCACAATTTCTGGAAGCATAGGAGGTGGCCCCCGCATTCTCTTGGAGTCTTTCATTCTTGGGATAAGGTGGACTTCTCCGATCTGTCTTCAGATGGTTGCCAAAGCGCTGACTTGCTTGTAGTTCAGGTATTACATTGGGATACTTGACAATACAGATCAGCAAGTACCTGGTCTCAAATCGAAGCACAAGTCCGGTGAAGCAGACGAAGACGAAGACGTTATATCCGATGAGGAGGGATTTGATGAAGGCCCTACCATTGACAATGTGCACGGCACCGAGCGCGCTCGTCCTGAGCGTTCTGATGCCGATGTTCTTAAACCGCCTCTGAATAAAGGTCCATCTGCTGAGGAGAAACTCGCTGCCTTCTTGGCGGACCCCGTTAGATCCACCAAAGTCTTTCTTTCTTCTTATATGAGAGTCCGAGGGATCATGTGGTGAGCTACTCCCGTTGTCCCCTGAGATGTCACATTGACGTAGACAGGGCCGAGCGCAATTTGGTGTACGTGCCCCGGCTGCTCATGTTTTTCTTCGAGTACGTCTTGAGATCGGCAGTATTTGACACAAGCCGCAACCCTTTCCAAGCCGACGGTTACCCTCAATCAGAAATCGACGAGATTCACCAAGATATGAAACGTATCCAGGAAGGAATGATCGCTTCACTCGAGGTCGCAAAGCAAGCGCTTGCTGAGCTCCCATTAACCGCGGTGTTGGCTCAATCAACGGATCCATGGGCCTTGAGTGACGCAGCCAAGGATCACTGGGGCATGAAGGCCAACGGTTATCAGCAAGTGGTCTACGTGCCCCCAGTTGTGAACCCGGACACTAGCACGGACGAACCAGCTGCACATCCTGAAACGGAAGACGGCGTGGTGGAAGTGGAGAGGCGTGTGGTGGAGGTAACAGGAATTGTGCAAGAGGACGATCACGGAGGCAGGAAGAAGAAGGGGAAGTATGTCGGTGCGGAGCCAACATCTAAGCGGGCCAAAACTCGATGAGAGTGTTAAAGAAGACGACATCGAAGTAAGAGTGAAGCAGATTGCTTCGAAGACAGAGCTGGGTAGTATGCACATCGACGCCGTCATCAATCCTCCCTGGATGAAGCCGATCGAAGGCGACATCGAAGTGGTTGAGGAAGTGATACCCATTGTGGATGCTGTAAACGATATTCCTGAGGGGTGGGGCAACTGGGGGCGATACGAACGAAGGAGACTGGGGGTCCTCGACGGGCGTCTGGGGCCAGGATGGCAACGGTCAGACCACCAGCGCGGAAGATTGGGAGCAGACTACATCCGCAGCTGATTGGCTGGCTACGTCTGCGCCAAAGCTGACGGATGTCCTCGGTGGTCCCACGACCTTACCCGAAACCCATGCACCGGGCGTTGTAGAATCGTCAATGCGCCGTGTCAAAGCGGTGTTGAGGCCAGGAGAGGGAGTAGCCGAGAAGTACCTGGGAGGCGAGGAGAAGTTCGACTCAAAGGACCCCGAGGAGATGGAGGCAGAGCTGGGCCGCAGATTTTTGCGTGTCGTTCTGGAGCCGTGGTTGTACACCGACGTAAAGCAGGATGTAGGAGACTCATCTCGCGGACGCGTCGAACGGCGCATTCCCGCTCCGCATGTCCAACGAATCCCTGGATTGGGATTGCCAATGTCCGGTGGGCACAGGATCACGAAGGTCCACAACATGCTTGGGGACGACATCACGATCCTCGTCGAGGCGAAAGGTTCTAAAGGGGCGGAGACGATCGAGTTGTTCGAGAAGGCTGTTGGCATGGGTTTGGGAGGGTCCTTCATTGAGCTCGCTAGGATGGAGGACTTCGAAGACGACAAAGATGAGGATTCTGACATCGAGATGGAGGACTGGGATGAAAGGGTTGAAACCGGAGAAGGAAACGATTGGAGGCGTTACTGGTACATGGAGGAGTTGACGAGGGTTTACCCAAGTTACTGGTCGCCATTGGGTTTGAAGGCAAAGGGGGATGAGAAATGAACACAAGTCGAGCGGCGATCTGTCCGGCTATCTTCGTCACGATCCGTTCTTTCTTGACAATTGTCCTCGCCCTTACATACACAATCGCCACATTAAAGAAAACAAATGTACAACACTTACTGATCTCAGACAAATTTGGAAATGATTTAACGCTTTCGGTGGCTGAAGTAAAGTACATTCGTTACACGGAAACCCCGGGTTCTATCTCGCCCAAAAGCATTGTTCCATCCTTGCTGCCAGTCAGGACTACAAAGCAACATTTAGAATAAGAAGAGAGATGATGAACGGAAACAACGCAACTGATTGGCTCCTTTGGATGGAAGTCTACAGCGGTAACGGTACCCTTGTGCCCCGGAAGCTAGGGAAACAAATGAGAATTGTGCGGTGAAAAGACGGCGAAATTGCCCACTTTGTACAAGATTTTGCCGCTCTCGACCTCCCATATGGTGACCATTCGATCAGCTCCGCCAACTGCTACTCGTTGCCCACTATCATCTTTACTCCATGCCGCTTTGAGCAGCGTATTCTCGAATCCGGCAGGGGCCCCCGTGAGAACTCGGTGAATTCGCGAAGGAGATGGAGAGAATGGTCGAACATCATGGACAATTGTTTGCGAAGACAATGAAGGAGATAGCAAGTAGAAGCCGTTAGGGGAAACGGACAGAGAAGTCGGGGTATCCGTGTGACCCATGAGACTATACACTTCCTGTCCCTTTCGTATATCATAGACATGGATTTCGTTGTCAAGCGCTCCGATGTAGACATTTGCGCCGTCTGCACTCCAAGCCACAGCCGTTACTGGACACCCGATCTCGAATGATGATATGGGGAGCTTTGTGACACCATCATCATCAGATTCCCATATTTTTACGGTGCCGTCGTCAGAGCCAGTAGCGAGTAGTTCAGTACCCGAACCCGATGCCATGGTTCGGTCAAGCGCATTGATAATCTCCCTGTGGGCGCGGACCTTGCGAGTTCTCTGACCCGTGTTGACGTCAATCGAGCAGAGAGTGTGGTCGGCCGAAACGGTGTAGATAGTAGGCGAGAACAAGGACCACTGAAGGTCGAGAATGGGGGCCTTCGTCAGGCTGGAAATCAAACCGTAGTTCGTATTTGGGGGGGTAAGTCTTCCATAAGGCTTCCAATACGACCAAGTAGTCAGTTCTAACGGATTCGCCCCAGCTGTAAGGCCACTCACAGACACTCCGGTCCGCCGAACAAGCAGCAATATTTTGGCCCGTGGGGTCGAATCTACAACTCAAGATTTCGCCCTGAATCCAGAATCAGACGGCGCAATACAAGGTCGGATATCAGACGTACTGAGTGCGCGCCAGCAAGACTTATTATGGGTGCCTCAAGACTACTCGTCCGCTTCACCGTCCGTACGAGCCCTTTTTGACGTTCATCATTAGATGAGGAAATAGCAAGTTGATTTGTGGGGGGAGTCGAGGACCTTGCCCTTTTAATGAGTACGCCGTCTGAGGGCGGCGACCGTTCTCGTTTCGACATGAGGCGACGACGGTGGTTCAGATTTCAGAGTACACTTTGACGTTGAACAGCGCGTCGCGTCGGGCGCTTTCAAAATTGGCGCCCGCAGTCAGGGGCTCCACAACGACCCTCTGCAGCGTGGCGTGCAGGCTGCATGTTGTCCCGAACCACAACCTTCTGCTGAACTGCTGTCCCAGGGAATGTCATAAAAGGCTTTGTACGTTATCACCACATCACATATTCAATCGCCATGGTATTCGGTCTTTTCTCTCGCAAACCAACCCAAATTCTTGAACCACCTGTCGAAGAGCAGCAGCTTCGTACACCTTCTCCTTCGACCATTCAAAGGGATGCTTCTCCGCTCCCCCTAGTTGAAGAGTCTAGCCCAGTACTAGACCAAAGCGAGCTGTACAATCTCATTCGTTCGGTACCCGCGAAAACGTTGTACGATTACTCTCTATCGAGATTACGACCCTCGTCGCCTGCTCCAACTGCAGATGGATCTCTTCCCCCACAGACCCTGGCTGGTTTTGACGGCGTTCTTCTTGTCTCTTACGCCACCGCCCACTCTTCATTGCGTCCGCTGTCATAAATTCTATATGGATGTCGAGAACGACGACCGGGCGTGTCGTGTTTCCCATGATGACGATTCGGCTGAAGTAGATCGACTCGAGACGCTGTGGGAGTGCTGCGGCAAGACAGTTGAAGGAGGTGGGGATATGGGACCTCCAGATGGATGGTGCTATGAAGGGATGCACACGGTGGGTCCGACACACCCTGGGGCATAACAATGTCTTACTGCATTTCTTCTAGACGGATATCAAGCGTGCACGATTTCGCGCAGACTCTACCCTTTACGACGATAAGCTCGTGTCATGTTCTGTTCTTCGCTGTCATGAACCTCCAAATTCGTCTCCTCGATCAACACGATCTACCAAGAGCCGCAGAGCACGAGCTACTTCTCCTTCGAAGCTATCTCGTACTCCGATGGCGTCGGCAAGCCCGGTAAGAAGTAATGTCACTGGGAAGCGACGACGCTCCCTCGAAGATGACGAAACTGCTGGTCTAGCGGCGATAATATCAAACGGTCTCAAGGGCAAGGACAGAGCTTCGCGGCCTGATGAAACCGACGAAGACGATCGTGGGCGAGCGCGCGCTCCTGTAAAGAAACGCCCCCGGAAGAGCATACCATCACCTTCACGCACGTCGGAGACCCTTGTCGCTGAATGCAGCACCTCGCGGCCCAGATTGCCGCGTCAAAGTACGGAAATACTGGCTACTGCACTCCAGAATGAAGCGTTGCGGGACGATGCTTCTGGTATGGGGCCTGCAGGCCGCACGCGTTCTCGGTCACGCTCTCGAGTCCGTCCGAAGTCTACTTCTTCCTTCGCCACTTTTGCCGCGGCCATGATCAGTAACAGGGCAAAGGCCTCAACACCCACACCCTCTTCGTCGAAAATACACACCTCCATCTCTCCCACACCAACGAAGCCCCCCTCTAAAGCCCCCTCGAAGCCTCCGTCCAAGATAGCATCGATGAAACCAGCTCCAAGGACCACAGCACATCGGAGAGGAAGCAGTATGTTCTCTGCTACATCTGAGCAAACCGACGTATCAACCGGGGCGCGCACACCTGTGTCTACTGCGTCTACCCCCAGTACTCCTAGGCAATCAACAGGGAGGCTCCCTCATCGTGGTGGCTCGAGAATGTCTGTCGTAGTGGAGATCCCGGTCTCGCGCTATTCCTCTCGTTCACCTGCTGTCCCTCCGCCATCGAAAGCATCCAAGTCCGGAGCAAAGCCTAGGAATTGTACGTCCGATAGCATTGGTAACCCCCTGAAAGGTCACGTTGGCAACAAGGGCAACCCACTTTTGAGCCAGCATATGTCGCAGGTTGTGGCAAGCAGCGTTGATGGAGAAGATATGCTGTATAGTACCTGAGGACCAGATGCCGTTTTGTTACCAGGTGAATATACCTGACACCCTCCTTTGTGCCTACACCACACCCACACTCATTATTACTTCTTATATTTCACTGATTTTATCTGTACCTATGTACCCGCGAAGCAAGATAGCAAACCTATTTATCTCATGCATCAGCACCCGTTACCTGGATGCAATGTGCCAAACGCGTAGCTCGAGGTATGTACCCCAGATGGAACGAGATTGGAATCGTGCGAAACTATGAGCCTGGTTTTGATCGCACTCCATCTAGAACGACCTACTTCTCTGTTCAAACTGCCCACGCCATGCGGCTTCCAGTTCTCCCGGACAGGTCCTGACTCCTGGAAGTAGATTTGGTGGAGTTTCCGATGGCACGTTAGCCAGAGATCAGTATACCGTAACAAGCCTGAGTGCTCCCCAGATCCCCCCCTAGTATAACTCATTGTTAACCACGGTTGAGTGCTTGCTATTTTTTTCCTAGGGCGATGAACTGACATAGATCTTATGGTTGACCTCCGATCCTCCCCTGCGAATTTTCGCACCGTTTGGGCCGTTCCCCGCTTGTTCGTGCCCCTGGTCTACATACAAGGTGATGCCCGTTAACCGAGCTGACCGACAGAAAAACAAAGGCGATCCTGATCCCTACACAACGCATCGATGTCGATGCGAGCATACTATTCAACTCCGAACTGGACACGAGGCCGACATGGAATTGGGGTTATCTGCTCTCTGTGGCAGTAACCATCTATTGAACATCCTCGTCACCTTCGCTGTTATCTTGTATTCATCCTAGGTCCTCTTTGACGTCAATACGCCGCCGCTGGACTATATCGCCTGTCGTGTGAAGGCCCTTGTGAACAAAGTTCCGTTCCAGGATGTTGTGACCGATCTATCATCCCAGAAGCCGGTCAGAGGCTTTGCAGTTCAAATTCATGAGCGACTCCTGAGGAGCTATCATAGAGGGTTAGGCCTTCAAGATCTTTTCTTCCTCACGCAGAGGGTATATAAAACTATGTCGTCGCATACTAAGGTATCCGTACCGGACGCGCCTCTGGATAACAACCGATGTTTATTTCCTTTGTTACGACCGTACGATGCTTCATTGCTGGCTTATACTAGCGGCGCAAGCCTTCCTGTTTTCCTCTACCTCCGGGTCCAAAAGGATATCCCATTATCGGGAACCTGTTTGATGCCCCTACACAACATCATTGGGTCAGGTACTTGGAATGGTCGAAGAAATAAAGTAAGTCCTGCGTAGTCATAATAACCAAGCTAGCATGACTTACGCACCTTGTAGATTCGGAAGTCATTCACTTTCGTGTTTTTGGAACCTCGGTCATTGTGCTTAATCTCTCAAAGCCGCACAGGATCTTGTTTTTGCACATTCTTCGCTCTACTCAGATCGGTTGTATTCAGCACTAATTCCAATGATTATCCCACTCACATTTTGTCTCGTACTCAGCCAACTAGCACCATGCTCCACGACCTGTAAGGACGAGCAACGACCCTCACTTACACGCAATTGACGACACATTTCTGGCCTAGGTTGGGGCTTTTTTGTTCAGCTTCATGTCCTACGGCGACGCCTGGCGCATTCGCTGTCGGGCCTTCTGGCAAGAATTCAATGCCTACCGTAGGCTGAATCATCGACCTAAACAACTAGACACCTCTCGTGCTCTCTTGCGGCGACTTCTGAAGGAACCCGAAGAGTTTCTGCATCGTTTTAGGTAGTACGTCAGTCCCATTTATCATTGTAACAAAACCTAACCGTTGCTGTGATTAGCACACTTGCTGCAGGCGTAATCTCCGTTGTCTATGGATTCGACGTCAAGCCTGAGAACGATCAAAACATCGCCCGTGCAGAAAGGGCTTTCGAACAACTCAATGAATCCGCAATCTCCGGGAATTTCCCTGTCGATATCTTGCCGGTTCTTAGATATTTCCCAAGCTGGATGTCCAGTGCTGGTTGCAAGTCATACACAAAGAAGGCCCGACCAGAGACGCTGGACATGTTTAATGCCCCTTACGACGAAGCTTGTAGCCGTATCGTGAGCCTAAACTTACTCGGCCATAGAGATTGACGTCCAATAACATAATCAGCAAGCAGGACAGATTGATCTTGCGGAATGAGGAATACTACCCAGACCCAGACAGTTTCAAGCTGGGGCGATTCCTCAAGGACGGTAAAGTTGATCCCAAACACAAAGATCTTACAGTCAATTTTGGTAACGGGCGGAGGTATGTTTCGTTTTCGCTCCTATGATTCACCATCAACATTAAGGACGCATTGCACAGGACCTGCCCCGGTCGTTTCTTCGCCATGGACTCTCTTTGAATTTGTTAACGTCGATGCATGCTGTCTTTATCATACGGGGTACACCCTCTAAGCCACAAAGTAGCGACTTCACAAGCTTATTTAACTACTCGCAGGCATATTAAGCCATTTAGATTCCTCGATACTGTCGGAGTGGTGACTTTGACATCTCGTGGATTAAAAGACTATCTTGCTAACCTCATCGTACCGTATACGAACTTGCTCAACGGTCGCTTCTGTCAAAATCCCGCTCAAGGACACATACCAAATAGACGTGTGGAAATTTTGGCCATGTGCCCTGAAGCGTTTCCCTTGCATTGGCCAAGATCGTTATTGAAGTTAATGTGACGCACGAGAGTGGGACTATCTTGACAAATCGAACAGGGAAGCAGACACCGTCAGTATTTGCGTGTTCTATAGGGAAATTTTCTGGTAAAGTATCATTCTTGAGGCTACCTTCCAGAACCTTAGTCAAGTGGTCCTCCGTCATGCCCACATAAAGCTGGAATTCCTTCATGTTGCAAGGATGCGCTATTAAAGAGTGGCTTGGCATTGAGAAGCAGACGGTGACCAGTTAGCTTAAACGGGTACCTTTGTGAAACTACGGAGTTTATGAGCGGCGGAACAACGATGCGGATACTTTAGACGTACCTTTCCAAACGTTATACTCTCTGAAGCAACGGTAAGAAGAGGTTCCTGACCACAGACCACAGAAGCCGCAACTCACTGACAATGCTCAGAGCATCCAAGCGCAATAGGATCCACTGAGACAAATCGCTCTGACTTGCACAACTGACGCTGCTCCATCGGCTCGTTTGATCTGTGGGCCTGTCTGTCATGATATTATGGGCCTCATAATTGCCGCTGTGCTCTGAGCAGGCTGCTACTGAGTACGTGAGAGGAACCGCCGGAGGACTGGGTGGGTTGGCGATTGAACTCGACATAGTTCGTACTGAGTTTGGGTTAGAGCGGGTTCAAGTTGCAGTGCTTTGACTCTTAAAGTGAGCAGAACAGTCAGTGCGCGCTGTCGTCGTCGTGGTATGCCGACAGAGTACTTGCCAAGTTAAGCGCCTCACAACAACCTGGCAAACTTATTCCCACGGGACAATGAGTTCAGTAACCATCATGGAGGTAACGCCACGAAGTAGATTTTGCTGTCAGTACCAAGTCCTGAGGCTTGAGGGCAAAACAACCTTCCAGAATACGTCTTTAGTTTTCCAACCGTTGCAATTGATATCAAGTCTTTATATGGGTTTAATTTTTATCTGGGGCGTAGGTAATGGTTAGTCATACAACATATGTGCTTGTAAAAGAAAACAATAATGATACGATGAAGGTAGGGTTCATGATGCGTAAAATGCGAACGAAAGCGATGCAGAGGAACATGATAGCAATGAGATGAAAAGACGCCTACGCCTATTTCAGTGGTGTCTGGCGAGTAGACATAGACAGCGCCTCCAATAGAAGCTCCCAAACACCATCCATCACTCCCCAAACACCGGCGTCAAAAATGCCAAGAGCGCGGACGTTTTGCCAAAGTGACATAACTTTGTGAATGGATTGGAGGAGGGCATGCGCCGTGTACGTCTGAGCGAGGTGTCGCGCGGCCTCAAGGACAGCCTGAGCATGCTCCTCCGGAGAAGTCGGTGCTTCGGGATGTAGGGATGGTGGGAGGACGCAGCCGACAGGGAGAAGAGCTGTTTGAAGACTCTGCTGGCGCTTCGTGTATAGGTACATCTGCAGAAGGGGGAAGCTCTCGGGCGCTGGGAGGCCGAGGGGCTTGACAGGAAGTGTTGTTTTGAAAGAAGAATGGATAGTCTCTGTAGGCTCAAGGACCGGGATTCGCGCGCAATTCGCTGCGAGTATGAGACTGTGAACGGGGTGGACAGTGACCTGCGTAGGAGGCGCGGGCTTCTCGCCCTCTTTGGTGGGAGGTTGACGGTAAATGGCAAGGAGGTGGCTTGGGAGAATGGCGCCAGCAGGGGCATTAACCGAGACCTCCAACTCCTTAGGCCACGTTGGCGTTGTAATAGCAGAAGTCTTCACGGCAAGGAGACCGGATACAAAGCTATCATTGAGCGGCGAATGAGGCAAGGGAAGGAGTAAATTCAACGGAGGAAACTCACGAAGAGGAAAATTCTGGCAAACTATCTCGCAAATACTCCACATTGGAGTGTGCACCAAATTGAGCGAGCGCCGACAGTGGAATTTCTTGGAAGGGCTGGCGAGGGAGTACTCGCGGAAGAGTGACTGGGAAAGTGGTAGGAGATGCTGTAGAAGTCTTTGGCTCCGGCGTTGCGACTGGCACGGGGATGCTGTAGCGTGCAACACGACGAACTTTGACTTTCGCGGCATGAGTGAGCTTCTGAGCCTGGAGATACTGCGTTCGTGCAAAGGCAGACGCGCTGACTCTGCGGCAGTGAACATTGGAGCGAAGAGTGGGTGTTCCGCGCTTGGTGAACGCCCTGAGGGTGGGTGGAAGGTTCTCAGAGTTGGAGACGTTCCTGTTCATGTGGCGATCAAGGAGAACCATGGTGATTGAGAGTTGGTTGGTGGGGAAGGGAGAGACAGCTGGCGGTGACAAGAAAAGTGAGGAATCGGGACAGAACCATGTCGGCCTTATATAACCCGTTGCATGTTGGAAGTAATTGGATTGGTGTGACATACGTTGTCGTGACCGATTGGTGTGACACAGGGACCAGACAGTGCATAGTTGCTATATAAAGCAGTTGTTAGTGACAATGAGTTGATCGATTGATCGGACAAGGCAATTGCAATGGACCCACAAGGACCCACAAGTTCTTAAAGAAGTAATTTCTAGCTAGTCGACTACAATCCACATCAACGTGAGCACTTTGTCCGTTTCAATCAATTTCGAGCCACAAAAAACCTTCAGCCCGCATCCGCATACCAACCATCAGAGTAATTGTTTAACCATGCGACGGTCGTACAAGGCAGGGAACAGATATTTATTGTTGATGTGCATAACTTCAAGGCGCGTAGGGCCAGTGTGCGCACGAAGGGTTGAGGCAGGTCAGAGCCTGCCGGATTTGGCACTCTCTTATACTCTGTGGGCCTTCTGAATCAGAAGACGCCGTAAGTTCCGAGTCAAAGGTTGAAGGCATCCCATAGTAGATGGGGTGATTGTCCTTGCTGAGTGCGTATAGGTGGCTATGCCATAGAGTATAGTTTAGCACGTGGTACGGCCGCGGTCTACAGGGCGCTTGAGAGGACAACTTCCGCTAAGAGAAAGAGGGCGTAAAAAGTCTGACCAAACTTGCTCGATATGTTGCGTTATGAACACATGCGAACACTCTGTCCCGCACCTCGATTCAAGTTTTAGCCGTTCAGCATAGATGTGATAAGATTTCGAGCAAACGGAGATAAGTGACAAAGTTGAGCGAACATTCCCACGCAGCAAGCTGGCACACACGGCCTCGCAGACAAGTCTCTGGCTAGTGGCGAATGAATCAAACCTTCCAGGATGAAAACGCTGGTATCATTGCAGAGCGTATCAACGCGCGCAGACTCCGCCGCGAGGATCAGCACCCACATCGGTGGTCACTAGTATCAAGGTACGTCGTGAAGACCTTCAGTGGCTTAAAGCTAAAAGGCTTGCTTTTCGACACTATGAGCCTACTATTCGCCAGCGCCAGAAAAAGTTTTCGAGTTTAACAAATAGGACTGGTCTCGATCGTGGACGATACCTGCGCATCTCCGGCCGAGTAGGGTTCGCAGATCTCGTCGAAATAAGCGAGCATACCACCTCATCGCAAGGTGCCCCCGGGACTTGGTATTGTAAGGCGTTGGCCCTTCTCATCGGATACCAAAATCTTATATCCACGGTGCTCCATCTCGCAGGACTCTAGCGATCCTTGCAATTAGCTTTTGATTCACTATTTCTATCCAAAATGGTATGATTCATGCATAGACAAGTAGGCGCCATCGGGGGTATCCGATATACGTCCCGGTCCTTTCGTAGCGAATTACCATTCGTGGCGTCGTCCAACGCCCCAACACATGTTTCTTGCGGCCTTGTGTGAGTCTTAAGTGACCGGCACTTCAGATGTATTGCATTGATTGATATAGGGTCCAATTTTGATTTAGAAAAAATACTCCTACTTCATCCTCTAGAACTCGCTGCGACGATCGGTGTAGTTCGGTTGCGGCGACGCTTACTGCCTTGCACCATAGCGCATATCACTGTGTATCAATATGATGAGAAGGACCTCGGATATGATCCCCAGCGACGAATTCCTCCGGGGCCCAAATTCACTACCAACTTCCCTTTCCTCGCCTCGTTCTCGAAAGGCCAATGGTTCTTTCTTGGACGAAACCGCGTCTCGCAACTTCTCTCGGTGATGAATGACGCACTCGCCGAGCAGAAACTAGTTTTACCCAAAGAACTCACATCCACCCCACGAAATCCTGATGGTGCCTTTTCTAAACGAGCGGCCTCAAATGGCTGGTTCCGAGGGACAACGCCCGATGAACAAGTGTTTACCGGAGTGCCTTGGCTTGATTAACGCCAATGTTTCTACCTCGCTCCCCCTCCTTCGCCGTGCTTGAGCCTCTGGTCAAAACGGACGTATATCCAGGTCATATGTGATCTAGTAACGACTTGGCCAAAGTGCGGATATGATTCAATATTGAACGTTGATAGTCAACAGGCTTCTCTTTCGTGATATTCCAGAGATGAAACTCGTTTGATTGATCATGATGTACATGGGTACGTAGACTACATCTGCGCAACTCGGCAATCCTTTTAACCAGACCAAACAGGGCCACCTGGGAAAGTGTAGCTCTGGAGGTTGTTGTAGATGTTGACCTACGTAAATTGTCTGAGTATTTGGCCCGTAACGAAGCGGTCGGGACACTTACGCTAATGCCAGGGTCTGATGGGGAGTAGGCACCAGGGAGAGCAATCTTTGGTGGGCTGGCGCTTCCTCCACTGGCAATCTTAACTTGGGCGCAGCCGATGTAGAACTGGGCGCCGGGGTAGGACTGTGCGACGTGAAGGGCAATCATCTCCGCGCGAAGGAGATATTCTCCGGCTGGGAGGGAAGATGGTATAACAACGCTGTGCTTGCCTGCAATCCTCAAATCAATACAGAACGAGCAAATTAGATAGACGAAACTAACCGTTGTTGGCGTTTACGACGTCGCTAGCCCACTGTTGGGTAGATGGGTTCAAGAGGCCGGATTGGTACAGCTTCGTCCAAACGACACCCTGGCCGTCAAAGCTGGCGGCAGTCGAAGGTGCTTTGGCAATGTAGACGAGAACGGGGGCCTTGTGCCCACCGGAGATGGCGTCTTCACCAGTACGCTGAGCATGTTGGTGCCATTCAAACCTACAAACCCGTTGACTGAATGTTATTCTATGGTTGTCACCATACATACGTGATGTTGGCACCAGCGGGGATGGAAACGGTGGAGACGCCTGCACCGGAAAGTCCGTTGACGTTGCAGGTCAAGTCCTTGGAGGTGACGTCAGTGACAGGGTTGTTGTTGGGGGGAATACGGAGGCCGGTGTTTAAGCCCTGATCAACCTAGGATAAGCAGCTCTGTGAGCAAAGGTCCATTCGTTGATAGCGATGATTTTTACCCCATTGACCCAGATGTACTGGAGGGTGACTATAGACAATCAGCTAGAGTCTCTCACATATAGTATACTCAACAACTTACAGTGAGCGTTGGCGACCGCCGCCAGTGAGGCCAAGAGGGCAAGAGTGAACTTCATTGCTTTTAGTTAATTGTCGAGGCACGGTCAGGGGCCCTTATATATACCGGGTGGGTAAAGGTATGTCGCGCTATATTTGCAAAATCAGTTGAACTGTGTAATCCACCTGATACGCGAGCGGTAGGGCCATGAACAATTGACTGAACAGTGAGGTCACGATGGTAACGCCATACCGAGGTTGAGGCGGATCACCACTTTGGAGGGTTTTCATCGGAATGACCTTGGCATACACAAAGTTAGCGAAATAAAACACATGGTCAATACCATTAATTAGCGTTATCAGCCGTAACCTCGGATGCCCATCTGCGGGGTTCAAGAAAATTGCATCATTCGAACCACGAAAGAGCCGCGGGTTCATGAGAGAATTATTCCTAGTCAAATGTCTCTTTAAACGAGTTCGGAAGAGGGATGCCCGTGTCTCCTACCTCCGCAGGTTGCCTTCACTTCGGAGGAACGACATCAAATTTACCTCCCGGTTGAAGGTTGAACGGTAAAGCTGGTTCGGACTCCGATCATTACCCACTGCGTGATCGTGTCACACAATCGTCGCACCAGTCACTTTCGTCTTCCCTCCTCTCGGTGAAACCATTGTTCGGCCGGAGTTCAAGAAGGCGTTACTGGTCGCATTAACAGGCGCAATACATGTCAGTCCTACTCGAGACTTCGCTAGGAGACCTCGTTATCGATCTTGAAGTTGACGCATGCCCAAAAACTTGCGAGAACTTTCTCAAGCTATGCAAGATCTATTACTATAACCTCAATGCTTTCTTCAATGGTGCGTGGTTCTTGTGCTCCATGATCCTAGTCGAAATTGAATTGCTTTACTGATGCAGAGCTGCAGTGTCTAAGGACTTTCTGGCGCAAGCAGGGGATCCAACGGCGACCGGAACAGGTGGAGAATCTGTATGGTCGGTGATAGCCACAGACAAATCGGTTCCACGGTACTTTGCGCCAGAGCTGCTGCCAAAGCTGAAGCACACTCACAAAGGCACCGTCTCGATGGCTATAGCGCCTGCACTCGAAGGGCAGGCGGCCGGATGCGGGAGTCAGTTCTTCATAACACTGGGCGACAATATTGACTACCTAGATGGCAAGCACGCTGTGTTCGGCCATGTGGTCGAAGGGCTCGATACACTGGACAAATTGAACGAGGTGTACGTTGATCAGGAGGGGCGACCGTTAAAAGACGTTAGGATCCGACACGTGGTGATACTAGGTGCGTTCAAATACCATACGGCGCACAGCAACGCCACATAATGGATGTTGTTATACAGATGATCCATTCCCCGACCCTCCCGGCTTTGTCAAGCCATCATCTTCACCCATTCGCCCTCCGGATAACTCGACCCGAATCGCAGAAGATGAGGACCCTCTTGCCACGCTGCCCGAAGAGGATGAGGAACGCATACGTCGGGAGAAGGCTGCAGCTGCGTCAGCACTCACGCTCGAGATGGTTGGCGATCTCCCCTTTGCGAATGTACGGCCCCCAGAGAACGTCCTCTTCGTATGCAAACTGAACCCGGTCACGCGGGACGAAGATCTTGACCTTATCTTCTCGCGATTTGGGACAATAATGAGTTGCCAGGTTATTCGGGACAAGAAAACTGGCGATTCTCTACAATACGCTTTCATCGAGTTCGATAAACGGGACGAAGCCGAAGCGGCGTACTTCAAAATGCAAAACGTGTTGGTCGACGACCGGCGGATCTGGGTTGATTTGTGCGCATCCGTTTCATCATTTTTTTCATCATCTATCGTATTGATCGCGCCGTAGTTCCCAATCTGTGGCAAAAACTAACACCTCTTGGTCAAATGACATCAAGAGGGGTCCCCGCCGGAACGGAGGCTTTGCCGGTCGAGAAGACCTCGAACAGACAAGAAGATACAGAGCTGATGGCACTGGCGATGATAGCCATGACAAATACGGCATGGTCTTTGACGTTCCCAGTAGTAGCAGTGGATATCGCCGAAAACGCAGCAGAAGCCGAGAGAAGGACGGCCTTCGAGACGATCGTAGAAGGAGGTCAAGGTCGCCCAAAGCAAGCAGCCGTGGTGGACGCCGGAGCAGGAGTAGAAGCAGAGATCGTCATTCTGGGCGGGCACGGCGCTATTGACCATCAGTTCCACGGTGTTTGTTCTTGATTGTGTCAAAGTGAGTGTAACTTAAGGTTAGATCATACTTCATTGCATCCATATATTATACCAGTCCGCTGTGTTACTGTGATTTCCTCACTCCTCATTTGGGCGCCTACCCTAGCACTCTGAACCGCCATGTCGTCCATCTCTACGACCTCCCCCAACGCTGATATCATCCTTCTTCCTACTGGCGACGGCGCCGTAGAGATACACGCCCACCGTTGTATCCTTTCGGCGGCCTCGCCTTTCTTCAAAACAATGTTCTCACTTCCTCAGAAGGATGATGGTGGAATACAGGTCATACCGCTTCCTGAATCGCCCTCCGTTGTCGATACCTTGCTTCAACTCATCTACCCCGTCCCCGACCCCTTGATTTCGTCTTTAGGCGAGCTTGTTGACATACTCGCCGCGGCCACGAAATACGACTGCGTCGCTCCCATTGCTTCCTTGCGAAGAACGCTCATATCGCCTACCTTCCTTCGCGAGGAGCCCACCCGCGTCTACGCGATTGCATGCCGCTTTGACCTCCAGGAAGAAGCGAGGATAGCGTCCCAATACACGCTGGATGTCAACGTGCTTGACTGTCCACTTTCCGAGGATCTGAGGCACATCTCAGCTTATTCCTACCACCAATTACTTGACCTCCATCGGCGACGAGGGCGTGCCGCACTAGATCTACTTAAAGCCGGCGACGAGATAAAGTGCATGCAGTGCAATGGGAACTCCTTCAGCGTGTATAGTTCCCCGAAGTGGTGGTCAGAGTTTGAGAAGCGGGCGAAGGAGGAACTTAGGGCACGGCCCACATCTAACATAATCTTCACCATGGAATTTCTCAGCGAAGTTGCCAATGCTGGGGGATGTGTGCGTTGCCCGGGAAGTGTTCTGAACTCGCATAGGTACCTGACCAAATTGAAAGAGAGCATTGATGCATTACCTGCCACTATATGAACTTACATGTAAATATGTGACCTTTCATGTGGATATTTAGTGTACGGCATGAATTGCCCTGATATTGTAGCACTTCTTTCTACCCGTCTTGTGGTTCCTTCGATTACTTCCATCCGGAATAACGATCTTATCAGATATACGGATTAGAGCCGCCCGGCGAAGAGTTGTGCACGATATTGTAAGTTGTGCACATGCTTGGCTACTGGGAGCCTTCACAAAGATAACTTGAATTGTAACCACCATGACTGCACCCCAGCTCGCATCCTTCAAGGTCCCTTCTATTGAAAATGAGCCTATGGTAAGCAGAAATACACCTTGGGGGGCCTTTCATTGCACTGATACGGTGACTGGTAGAAAACCTATGCCCCAGGATCGGTGGAACGCAGAGCCCTGGAGCAGGCGATAGCTCAAATGGAACAGGAGCTTCCGTTCGAGGTCCCCTGCATCGTCAACGGAAAACCAGTACGTTCCCATTATCCAAAGGTCGAGCTCCTATTCACTACTGGGATCGGGAAATAGGTGAAAACTGGCAATCTTGCTAAACAACCTATCCCATCGGACCACGCTAGGCATCTTTGTTCCTACCACGAAGCAGATGAAGCGACAGTGGCGAGCGCGATTGAGGGGGCTCTAGAAGCTAAAGCTCGATGGGAAAGCATGCCATGGAGCGATCGTGCTGCGATCTTCCTCAAGGCTGCTGATCTTGTCAGCGGGAAGTATAGGTACAAGCTTATGGCGGCGACAATCCTCGGGCAAGGAAAGAACGCATGGCAGGCCGAAATCGATGCTGCCGCAGAGGTGATGGTGGTCCACGGATTCAGGGGCTCAATAGTTAACCACAAATTCCACAGTTGACCGATTTCTTGCGCTTCGGCGTAAAGTTTGTCGAGGAGCTTTACTCGCAGCAGCCCAGCAAGAACTCAGCCGGAGCATGGAAGTGAGTAAAAATGAGTGTCTCTGCCAACGCCACTGACAACTTGACTCAGCCGCGTCGAGTATCGAGCCCTTGAGGGGTTCGTGCTTGCCGTTTCTCCATTCAACTTTACTGCTATCGGAGGGAATCTTTCTGGAGGTAAAATTTTTCCCCGGTCACGTAGCGGGTGGTCATTTTACTAACTTTACCCCAGCCCCCGCATTGGTCGGAAACACAATCGTGTGGAAGCCTTCTCCCGCGGCGACGTATTCAAACTATATAATCCACCAGATATTCACGGAAGCCGGCCTTCCCGCTGGCGTCATCCAGTTCGTTCCCGGCCCGCCCGCCGAGGTGGTAGCGCAAGCCATCTCTCATCCGAGCTTCGCGGCACTCCACTTCACCGGCAGCACCTTCGTATTCAAGAAGCTCTGGAAGGACATCGCCTCTAACCTGGATATCTACAAGGGATACCCAAGGATTGTGGGCGAGACCGGTGGTAAAAACTTTCACGTTATCCACCAGTCGGCGGAAATTGGGAACGCTGTTCTGCAAACTATCCGCGGTGCTTATGAGTACCAAGGTCAGTGATTCGCGCTTGGACTATTATTCCTTACCTGTCGAACGTACTCATTCTGTGTGTAGGTCAGAAGTGCTCTGCCCTATCCCGTGTATATGTCTCTTCGTCTGTATGGAATGGCGGTTTCAAGGACCTCCTATTGTCGCAGGTGGCTAAGATCAAGGTCGGCGCGCCGCAGAGCTTCGATAACTTCATGGGGCCGGTCATGTTCGTTGTTTTATGCCAAATGTATTCTCCTATGTATGCTCACTCCAGATGCGTAGTGGTCAGCCTGCTTATAATAAGATCATGGGATACATCCAAAAGGCCAAAGAAGCTGGTGGCGAGATTTTGGCTGGCGGTGCCGGTGCGTCACGCTGAGCATCGTTGACAGCGATGTATTGACCTTGTTACCAGGCGACGATTCCAAGGGGTACTTCATTCAACCTACTGTCATCGAGACCAAAGATCCAAAGATGATCACTATGGTGGAAGAAATCTTCGGACCAGTGATAACTGTGCGAAATCCTCATTCCGTGGTTCTCCGTATCGACTGACGTTAATTCGTTTCAGGTATACGTATTTGAAGACAAAGATTTCGAATCAACCCTCGACTTGATCGACTCTACAACTGACTATGCTTTGACTGGTGCAATGTATGCATCTGTTTTGCCTCTTTCAAATAGGCGCTTACCCCTATGCCCCCTTTAAGCTTTGCTTCCGACCGCCATGCACTCCTCACCGCGACAAATAGACTTCGAAACGCAGCAGGAAACGTGTATTATAATGAGAAGTGCACGGGAGCTGTTGTCGGGCAACAGCCATTCGGCGGAGCCAGGGCAAGTGGTACGAATGACAAGGCGGGCAGTATCAGCATCTTCTACCGCTTCGTCAGCGCGCGCAGCATCAAGGAGAACTTTGTCGGATTGGAGGATTTCCAGTATCCGTCCAACTTGATATAGAACCTCACGATGTATGCCAAAAACAAAGTATAGCCTCCCCCTTTTGTGCATTATCGTTGAAATTATGAAAGATAGCGTATTATTGCATCAGTCCGCCTTGTCCATACATCATCGGGGGTTGTCTATGGATTCGGGTCTCGTGCGAGGAGGCGCTGGTACAGTAAGCAAATCAGTAAGCATTTGTATCAAATCCGCTCTGCTCTGCCAACAACTACTATCACATGCACCGCAATGAAAACTGGTATAGAAGTGAAAATCGATTTTTAGAAGATGCAGCACTAACATTAGTAGCATTCTGAACTATACAAAGGTTGATAAGCTATATCTAGAGTGTCTCTATAAATTACAGTGGGTGCAGATGAAGTTGTAAATATTCTACGATTTTTGTATTGCCCGAATTTTGTCTTCTTGCACATTAGGCTGTGTATAGCTCCTGTTATAAGGGTGGTATCAGTCTGAAACTTTTTTCACGCATACAAGTAGTATGAAGCTTTATGTTACGGAAGTGCTGGACTTGTACGCTGCCTGCAGCCCACGCTATAAAATGCGCAAAGAACGACGTGACGAAGGTCTTTACTCGATTCAGGGGCTTTCAATCTCCGAAAGTCGATTCGAGCTTCCGGAGGTAATAAGGATCAATCATCGGGGTTCCGCCGGCCGTGACAAACCCGTGACCACGACTTTCTATACTTTCGATACTCGTGTCACCGGCATCGCTACAGTACTTCAAGCTCACGTTCAAATAACAAGGAAAAAAATACGGAGCTCGAGCCAAGATACTCTAGCACCTGTCTGCGGAAGCCGAAGAGATTTCGTGCGGTGAGCATTGCGCTACAAGGGTGTTTTTGCAAAACTTTTCACTTCTATTGATGTCATAGTAGAGTATCGCTGGAATGTGTCATCCTACGCTTACAAAGTGTTTGTATATGTGGGATTGTCAGCAATCTCCCATATGTGCGGAAGGATGTTATAAAAGATACGACAGGCGTACTCAGATCGTTCAGTATCCTCAGACACACTATGTCCTTCTTGAAGCTCTTTCAACCAACTAAAGTTGGTCGTATGACCCTCCAACACCGTCTAGTTCTCGCTCCCCTCACACGCAACCGTATCGACAAAGAAGGCGTCCCCATTCTCCCGATCGTCGCTGACTATTACGCCCAACGTGCGAGCACTTCAGGCACATTCCTAATCACAGAAGGCACTATGATCGCACGTGAGGCTAGCGGAGCCGACAACTTCCCTGGCATCTGGTCAGACGAGCAGATCGCGAGCTGGAAGAAGGTCAGTTTCATCGATCATAATTAATGCCTAGATGAGGCTGCAGTTGTATGCTGATGATAAGAACTCGTAGATCACCGAGTCCGTCCACGCACGTGGCTCATACATTTACCTCCAGCTTGGGGCTTTTGGTCGTTCCGCGATGCCCGACGTCCTGAGCTCAAAGGGTATAGAATATGTGGCGCCGTCAGCAGTCCCCCTTAGCTATCAGCCAACACCTCCTCGAGCACTCACCACCGAAGAAGTCAAAGAATACGTCCAGCTCTTCGCCAAGGCCGCATCGAACGCGGTGCATCTCGCTGGATTCGATGGCGTAGAAATCCACGGAGCCAACGGCTACTTCGTCGACCAATTCGTACAAGACGTATCCAACCATCGGACCGATGAGTACGGCGGCAGCGTAGAGAACCGCGCGAGATTTGCCCTCGAGGTCCTAGAGGCTGTGGCGAAAGAGGTGGGGGCAGATAGAACGGCGATTCGGCTGAGTCCTTGGAATACATTTCAGGATATGCGGATGGTCGACCCCAAGCCGACCTTCGCGCATCTAGTGTTGCAGATCAAGGAGCGGTTGCCTGACCTTGCGTATCTCCACGTTACAGAGCCGAGGGTAGCTAGTGAGCAACGGGAGGCGGAGGACGTTCCGGAAGAAGAGGAGAATGATTTCCTGAGGAAGATTTGGGCGCCGCGCCCGTTTATTAGTGCTGGAGGGTATACGAGGGATCTAGCGATCGAGGCAGCAGAGAGGGGCGACATTGTCGCTGTAGGGCGCCACTTCATCGCCAACCCAGATTTACCGGTGCGGTGGAAGGAAGACCTGCCCTTGAACCGGTACGACCGATCGACGTTTTATGTTCCCGGGGATGCATCTGGGAAGGGCTATTTGGACTACCCCTTCGCGGACGGCACGACTTCGATACCACCAGCCGTCACCGAGAAATATCTTGCTCATCCCATCGACAACAATCGCGGTATTCCTATTGAGTCGCAGGCGTAAAGTATACATTTTGTGGCTGTAACTTCGTGGCTTGTTGTTTGTTTCCCTTCTCGTATACGTATACCTTCATGTATAGATTTGACGCTTGCACAAAATTGCATTCTATCCTTTCATGGCTTTCATCTTTTCCTTCGTCGCAGAAGTGCCGGTCACTGCCACTGCGCGAGTAGGAGGATTAGTCCGAGAAACCCAGTTTTAATGTATCAACACTGGTGTTCTTGATTTTGGGATTCCCGTTGGCTGCGTCTCTGAATCGCCAACATGATGGGACACACACCACTTTGCCATATCGTTGTAATGCAAGCAATGCATTACCACAGTTGACACAACGTCGCGATGGGCAGATGCAGTTCGGCGAAGAACGTACCGGTACCTCCTTATGGACGGTACACGCAGATTCAAAATGTAGGGATGCTACATATAACAATTAACATTCGCTACTCCATGACTCAGCGGACTACTCACCTACGACAAACTTCGCTAACCATAACGTATTGTCAATACTCAGCACTCAGTATTTGTCTAGTATACGGCTAGTTTCATCTCAACGGGACCCATCCACTGTCAACTACCAAATCGGACCCGATCCCATGGTAAACGGTAGAACTATCAGCGCTGGTAATGATACATGTAGCAAAGAGGAAATGACGGCCTGGCGACCAATCTCTATTTTCAACCAGACATCTTCTCTTGAATCAGAGATATCGTCGCTCAGTGCGCTGGGGCAGAAAGGTGGTCGTAGAGCGGACCCATTGCAGGCTATTATGATGTTACATGAGTTGAGTTTGATAGGAAATGGGTGTAAAACACGAACGGGTGTGTTGCGCTCCCTGAATGACTAAAGTGAGCAAGATATGGTTTGTATGAAGTAAACGTTGGACTAACCATTTGGTACCTCCGGGATATAGGGGAGCTAAGCGACGGCGACGGCGTCAAGACAGTCTGGTATCGTGACCATGAAAGATAACTCACAAATGACTGGGTCAGGGTGCTTCTTTCTGGCCAGGTCAGCCTCAGCCTTCTCTAGTATAACAGCAAGGGCCCTCGGGTCATGGACGTCTCTACCATAAGAGATGGAAATTACGGCGCACAACGATAATGAACTCGGACTCGGGCCATCCAGGAGTAGGGTAACTCACCTGTTCCGCTCGAACTCAGCCCGTATCATCATGGCCTCCGCCCTCCATAGATCCCTTCGAACTGTCCAGTCCAGCGAATTCTTGAGAGTTCGCTTGTAGAGGGACATTACATACGACCTGTGCGCTGCAGTGAACGTCGACATCGTTGAATGTGGAACTTCTGAAGCAATTTCCGAAATAACCCTGAACCTTTTCAACGATTGATTATGTAAGCATTTGCCATTCTTGCGCCTGTTTTGGACCGCCGCCGCTGGGCCAGGCGGCCATCCGAATGGCTTCCAGAATGATAGCGCACGACCGCGTCGGGCACTCGAAATGCCGGGCTGATTGCCTGAAAACGATGCAGATCCTAAATTTTTTGGAGTCCTTAGGCCGCACGAGTCAGCATTAACACCCGTAGTTAGCGACCCGTTTAAAACTTTGAATTTCTGATCATGAAGCGCTTAGCCTCATCAGTACTGTCACTTTGCATTCACAAAATAGAAGAGGCTCCAAGTCACGACAGGTCTTTGTGGATAACGTCTCGCTTAAATTTGCGTGCAGCGACCCACTCTGAGATGCTAAAAGGTTCACAGAACAAAGGTTGGCTTTCTGCCAAGTTTCCGCGCGCGCGTAAACCGTAAACTGAGGTGTATTTCTAATTTTCTATGCTTTTGCTTCTTCAGGGCCAGCTTGGGCCAACCGTCTGAGACTGATCTCTTGTGCGGCGCATACTAGTGATTGTGGGAATATAGCTTCCCACAGTCTATCGGCTATATGTGACTCAAATCACGCTTTCCTGAACGCGTGCCGCGTCGTACCAACGGCGTAGTAGCCTCACTCTATGCACAGAAATGGGTACGTTCGTCGCACAGGCTCACAGATATCATAATAACCCAGAGCGCAGAATCATCAATTGCCAAAACAACTCGTCGACAAGATATATGAGAAGCGCAAGGCTGCAGCTCTCGACCTCGAGAAGTTGGTGCACTCGCATTCTTCGCCATAGCTGCACGCACTAAACCGACGCCTCAGGCAGGTACGCGAGAGCTACCAGCAGGGAGAGCACCGCCGCATCAGCCAGATTGTCGACCAGCTTGTCGAGATGTTCAACAACACCACCAATCCGCTGCATGTGCGCAACGGAGGCCTCATCGGCCTCGCTGGGACCGCAATCGCCCTGGGGGTAGACGTCGCCCCGTACATGGAGAAGTTTGTGGGACCGTTGCTCGACTGCTTCGTGGACACGGAGAACAGGATTCGCTACTTCTCCGCGGAATGCTTGTACAACATAGCCAAGGTGTCCAAGGGCGAGATATTGGTGTACTTTAATGACGTTTTCGATGCATTAAGTAAGGTGCGCGAGGAATACTATGTATTGAACAAACAGCCTTTACGCACCATATCTAGCTATCTGCGGACTCCGAGCTGTCTGTGAAGAACGGCGCAGAGCTGCTGGATCGCCTGCTGAAGGACATTGTAGCAGAGTCTGCATCGGTGTATATCCCCCAATATGCAGAGACCGTGAAAGTTCGGGAGGAGAGGAATGGCGTACTCGTTCCCTACCCCTACGGTAGCACCGATGGAGACATGAACAAACGGGCGTTCTCTCTGGCGCATTTCATTCCGTTACTGAGAGAGCGCATCTACGTCGTCAGTCCGTTCACGCGAAGCTACCTCGTCTCGTGGATCACCGTGCTGGAGTCGGTGCCAGAGCTCGAGATGCTCACGTTCCTTCCAGAGTTCCTAGATGGCCTTCTGTGAGCAATTTATCGTGAACGCCTGGTTGGACCTGACGTTTCACAGAGGGTACCTCTCCGACCCGACTGAAGACGTCCGCGTGGCTACGGAGTCGCTCTTGGGCGAATTCCTTCACGAAATACGCCGCATCACCGAAGCACGGAAGAAGTACAGGCCCACCGACCCCGTAGCGCCAAGACATACTGCGAACGAGGATCTCCCCGACCTCACCATGGATGGGGCCGAAACCACCGCGTTCCTGTCTGAACAAGGGAGCCATAGCAGTTTTGAAGATGAATCCGCACTCAAAGACGACGAAGCTTCGGACCACGTCTATAGGGATACCGGAGGTATGCCAGCACTTATCATTCTATGACGGTGCTTTGATACCCTGCAAGTTTGGTTTCCTGGACAAGGAGTCGCTATCCACTACGAGAACATTATCGAAATCCTCCTCAACCAGTTCAGCGACGACCGTAAGCTCTCTCGTCTCCACTCGGTCTCTCCTTCACCTCAAACCAACAGATGACGAAATACAACAGTCAACCGCGTTACAATGGTTCGCCGAGTTCCTGGGATTCGCGCCCGAAGTAATAGTACCCTTCACTCCGCGCCTCATCCCCGTGATCTTGCCGAACCTCGCGCACCACGTTAACATGATCCAGTCGGTGGCCATCCGGACCAACAAGCTGCTCCTCAACGTCATCCAAACGCTCCCTCCGCCCCCAGAGACGCTTCCCCGGCCCCCGGCCCTCGAAAAACAGTCCTCCTCACGTATCCCTCCCGTGCCGGGTTCCCCTACGCCGACTACTGCGACGAACTCGCGCCAGACGACGCTGAGCAGCAGCCGCGAGCTGTCTTCGCCCGACTCCTCCCAGGATCCCGTCATTCAGGCGCCGGCGAGCATCTATTCGCAGAGAACTCGCGCCAGTGTCGTTGATCTCACCGCTAGGGCAGCTGCTGTTCCTGCCGAAGTTCCCGCTGTAAACCCGCCCAGTCGCTCCAGTTCCCCCATCCCACTTGCCGGCCAAGGCCGGTATTTCCCCAACCAGGGGCCAGCGCTGCAGAATGTCGAAAGCGAGGGAGAGCAGCTCAATTACCAGGAGACGGTCAATGAACTGACACTTCACTTTATGAGTGAATTCGAGGATACGAGAGTCGCTGCGTTGAAATGGCTGATTATGCTGCACCAGAAGGCACCCAAGAAGGTAAATCCTCGTTCCGCTTTTCGTGTGTTCTGGGTTTTGATCGTTTTCGAAGATTCTAGGTATGAATGACGGCACTTTCCCTGCTCTCTTAAAAACGCTATCAGACAACTCGGAAGAGGTAGCGTTTATGTCACTTTTGATCCGGTTGAACACATTTCTAATATTAGAAAAGGTGATCAAACATGACCTGCAACTATTGGCGCAGATATCTTCGAGCTCGGAAGAAACATATTTCAAGGCGTTTATGAACAATCTCTTGGAGCTGTTCAGCACCGATAGGCGGTTGTTGGAGACGCGGGGCAGCCTCATCATTCGCCAACTGTGCCTGAACCTCAACACGGAACGAATATACCGCACCTTTGCTGAAATTCTGGAAAAGGAAGACGTGCGATTGATATTGCATTCCTACGAAAACTCGCCGCTGATGTTAGTTTTTCCTTAGGACTTGGAGTTCGCTAGTGTTATTGTGCAGAAGCTCAACATCATATTGATAACGTCGCCCGAGCTTGCTGACTTCCGGAAGCGGCTGAAGAGTCTGGAGACGAGGGTGAGTTGTGCACTTCAGCGTTGCTTCGTATCTAGCTGAAAGATGGACGTGATAGCAAGATGGGCAAGCCCTGTTCACTACTTTGTACAAATCTTGGTGCCACAACGCCGTTGCACTATTCTCGTTATGCCTCCTGGCGCAAGCCTACGAACATGCATCCAGCTTGTTATACATCATGGCGGAATTGGAGATCACCGTCCAAATGCTTGTTCAAGTTGACAAGCTAGTGCAGCTCATCGAGTCACCGGTCTTCACATGCAAGCACGTTTCCAGTTCTATCAATTACGCTGCTAACATTAAAGTTCATTAAGACCTTCGTTTGCAACTTCTGGAGCCTGAGAGACATCCTCATTTATTCAAGTGCCTATATGGCCTTCTGATGCTTCTACCTCAAAGCTCCGCCTTTATATCACTACGAAATCGTCTCAACGCTGTGAACTCGGCCGGATTTCTACACATCGCCCCCAAATCGTCCGTGCCTCCTCATCTCCAATACGATCCATCGAGTTGATGTGCCTTACTTAGATCCATGGGCGGATTATCTACTAGATCGAAAATAGGTCGGGATGAAATCAAGTGGCAGGAGCTTCTCACACATTTCAGATCAGTACAAGCGAAACACGAGAAAGCGAGGAGGCAAGCCCTGGGCGCCGACGTTCCCTCGTTCTCTAACCTCGCCGATATCGAACGGCCCGACGCACCAAGTCATCCGCCGCCCCCATCAGGTCGGATGTCCGTGTCGAGCAATCGCCCACAGATTCGCCGCAAGGTCACTGGTGGAGAGATTATCAATACGAGTGCCAATACTGCGACTGGGCGAGCGGGCGCGCTTTCGCCGCTGAACCCTCGTGCGAGAGTACCTGCGCTGGTCGCGACATCGATGAATGCGCAGCAAACTCCTACACCGGCAGGCGCGCTGAGTAAGGGGAGACGATCGGTGGACTTGGGCAGGAAGTAGCGACGACTTGGCGACGCTTTGTGACGTTTTACACATCCGTGGACACCCCAGTGGTCACGATTATGACGATATTGTACATGGAAAAGACATTATAAAGAACACACGGACTTTAATCCCTAAGTAATGTCGAAGCTATAGATTAGCTGATGGGACCATGATATTCTCTTTGATTCTGTTGATTTCGTCGTCGGAGAGGTTGACGTATTTCTTTAGGTATTCCTCTACGCCACCATAGTTCTTGTCCAACAGCTCGAGGAACGATGTCATCGTCTCATGTCTGTGATTTGAGTATGTGCCAAGTGCACTTGATAATGGGCTTCCAGACATACCTGCAAGTAAACATGTTCAATGCTGCCTCGTTGTTAGAGGCAAACAGGGGCTCCTTGGCGAGTCTCGCCATGATCATCGGGCGGGCAGGCTCACGACCGACTCTGGTCAGCGCGTAGTCTTTCGCGATGGCTTCCTTGTCCACGCCAGCCAGCTATGTCGCAATGGCATGAGCAAATGACGCCAAAGCATTGGCCAATAGATCTAACCTTCAACAGGATGGCAGCCAGAAGGCCCGTTCTATCTTTTCCTGCCGTGCAGTGGAAAAGGCAGCCCTCCGTTGGTCTGTCGTGAATATGTCTAAGCACAGCGCCGAAGGCTTCCCCTCCGTGATCTAAGATCTGCGAGTATAACTCCATGAAGGCCTGCCATGACAAGTTATTAGTGGCGCTATTCAAATCGAACACAGTTGGACTAGCCTCTGTTTTACCACTCGCGTAGAGTTTGTACCTCCTAAATTTAGTTTGCATCAATTACATTGAAGCTTCAAGGGAGGGAAGTGATTGGAGAGTGGCGCTGTTGAATAAGGCCTTGCACTTACTTGGCCATCATTTCCGGGCTGTAGTCTTCCTTCTGGAAGACGGGTGCGCGTATAATATCAATGCCCTCGATTTCCGGCACCGGGGTATCGTATTTCTCGATTTCGGTATCTGAGCGCAAGTCAAAGACTTTTGTGACGCCGAGTTCTCGCAATCGATCAATCCCTGTCAGAAAGCACGTCGCCGTAAATATGCTAGAGGATTGGGTGGGTGAAGACCATTCGGATTTCACCTTCTGGGGTTATTCCAGATATTTCCGCAGACCTGAGCATCAGATTAGGCTTGGTTAGTTTGCCCGGATGAGTGTTTGACAGGTATGCGCCCAGATCGCGGACATTGATGACCCCGGGGATTGTGATGAATGGGGGATTCGAGAGCACAGAGGCAACATATGAAGGATCCAAGGCCTCCAGGTCGTCCATGGTGAATGCCGTGTCGATACAAGCTTTAGGAAGTGGTTCCTCCGGACCCGGTCTCTTCAGGCGCGGCAGGACACGTGCTAGACATTCCTTAATTAGTACACACGTGATGTGTTCAGGGCAGGTAGTTTCGTGTCTAATATCCGGCGCGTGTAGTTCTCTGTGCTTTTTGTTCTCTAGTCAATTGCTCGCAACCAGTCATGGATTTCGCTGGACTCTCTTCATCGCCGCCAGCCCTACGCTCGTCACTACCACCTAGCAGCGCCCCTTTCCCGTCACATCCTACGAATGGCTCATCTCCAGGCCGACCAGTGCAAGATGCATTGGCTTTAGGTGACGACGAAGCTGAAGAAGAAACCCAAGATACCGCGGGGGGACGAAGGCGGCGTCGGCCGAAGGGCAATGCTGCAGATGTGCCGATCGTAAAGGATGCAGTTGGGGAGAGCGTGGCAGACAGCTTTGAGACCTTTCTGAAAACGTACGCCATATCCTTGTTCTATGAACAAACCTTGTTTTACATTAGGCTTGCAGATTTACTGAAGATGTCAATCTGGCAGCTACTCCGGCATCCGATGGCGACATCCCTGATGTTGCTGACGGAGAGCTCGTATATATTGAGCAAATACATACGATGCGCGAATATGAACTGACTACACTCTACGTCGACTTCGGACACGTATTACAACGCGACGACGTGCTCGCTGATGCGATACAGAAGCAATACTACCGGTTCTTGCCGTATTTGCGACGCGCACTACTCAATCTAGTCACTGAATACGAGCCAGAATACCTCAAGATCAAACCCCACTGCAGCCACCACCGATTCAGCCAATTTGCAGTCTCGAGAGTTCCATATAGCCTTTTACCATCTCCCCCTGGTATCTGGTATTCGTGATCTTCGCACAGACAAGATCGGGACGTTGATGAGCATCAGCGGGACTGTTACTCGGACTAGTGAAGTGCGACCAGAGCTACTGTTCGGCAGCTTCATCTGCGAGGTGTGCAGCGGCCTCATCAACGACATTGAACAGCAATTCAAATACACCGAGGTGCGCTACCGCATCCCGCCTATATCATCTACTGAACCTCTGTAGCCTTCGTTATGTCCCAATCCAACGTGCGGTAACCGAGTCGCGTGGCAACTGCAAATCGACACGTCCAAATTTACGGACTGGCAGAAAGTGCGCATCCAGGAGAACCCATCTGAAATCCCCACTGGCTCCATGCCACGGTCGCTTGATGTTATCCTACGAGGAGAGCTTGTCGAAAGAGCGAAGGCTGGGGATAAATGCGTTTTCACTGGAACGTTCATTGTGGTTCCAGACGTCAGCCAGCTTGGTATACCTGGTGGGAACAAGGCAGAGCTGCAGCGAGAAGCAAACCGTGGCGGTGCAGGGGGAGCAGCTGGTGCAGCTGGGACTGGTGGCGTTACTGGTTTGAAAAGTCTTGGTGTCAGAGACCTTCAGTACAAAACAGCATTCCTTGCGTGCATGGTTCATGATGCTGATGGACGGGTACGTTCTGCGTAGGCATCTAGTCCTTTTCACGTCATTCCCCTTCAACAGGCTGGAACGAACATCCGTGGCGAGGAGGATGCTATCGAGGACAATGGACAAGCGTTCATACAATCGTTGACCGAGCCGGAATTCGAAGAGCTCAAGAGTATGATCGACTCCGACCACATCTACTCGCGTTTGGTGGAGAGCATCGCGCCTACTGTTTACGGACACGAGATCGTCAAGAAGGGCCTTCTACTGCAACTCATGGGCGGTGTGCATAAACAAACGCCAGAAGGGATGCATCTTCGAGGCGATATCAACATCTGTATAGTTGGTGACCCTTCCACTTCCAAGTCCCAATTCCTCAAGTAAGTTTCCCGAGTGTCTCGTCTGACGGTACTTGGTACTCATTGGGGTTGGTAGGTATGTCTGTTCTTTCCTTCCTCGAGCGGTCTACACGTCCGGGAAAGCCTCTTCGGCAGCTGGTCTAACAGCGGCTGTCGTGAAGGACGAGGAGACGGGCGACTTCACGATCGAAGCGGGAGCTCTCATGCTTGCCGACAATGGGATCTGCGCCATAGATGAATTTGACAAGATGGACATATCAGATCAAGTCGCCATTCACGAAGCCATGGAACAACAGACTATCTCGATCGCCAAGGCAGGTATCCACGCGACCCTCAACGCCCGCACGTCTATCCTCGCAGCAGCAAATCCTATCGGTGGGCGGTACGACCGCAAGAAGACGCTACGTTCGAATTTGCAAATGAGCGCGCCGATTATGAGTCGTTTCGACCTTTTCTTCGTCGTCTTGGATGAGTGCGACGAGAAGACGGACCTGAACATTGCCAGACATATCGTGAATGTGCACCGATTCCAAGATGACGCGATCCACCCTGAGTTTAGTACAGAGGCGCTTCAGCGGTATATCCGCTATGCTCGCACGTTCAGCCCCAAAGTAAGTCCAAGAGTACTTCGTGATAGGGCCGACGCTCATTAGAGAATATCAGCTCACGCCAGAAGCCGCAGATATACTGGTTGAGAAGTATCGTATTCTCCGACAAGACGATGCCACGGGTGCTGGACGGAATTCCTATCGCATCACCGTCCGTCAACTGGAAAGTATGATCCGTCTCAGCGAAGCGATTGCACGAGCGAATTGTACTTCAGTAGTAAGCATTTTTATCCCTATCACCTATGTGCAGTATCTCTAACTTAAATGACGACAGATCACCCCTGCGTTCGTCCGGGAAGCCTACACCCTCCTCCGCCAGTCCATTATCCACGTTGAGCAAGATGACATCGACTTTGACGAGGAAGAACTTGAAGGGGAACGAGGGGATGCTAGACCGAAGGTGACGGCTCCCGCAGATGAGTTCGACGCGGAAAACGACGTGGAGATGTCCGCGGCAGAAATCGAGGCCATGCATGAGATAGAAAACTCTCTCGGCGGAGACCCCGCCCCAGCTCAGCCAACATCTGACGGCGCGGCTGCGATGTCGTCAGGTGCAGGTGCTTCGGCAGATACACCTGCGCCAGCTCCTCCCAAACCCAGAATGATCATCACCTACGATCAGTATATAACGCTGCAAAGTCTCATAGTCATGCATCTTTCCAAGGTCGAACAAGAGACGGGCAATGGGCTAGACAGAGACGAACTCATTGATTGGTACCTCGAGTCAAAAGAAGCCGAAATTGACGATGTCGCGGAGCTGGACCGTGAAAGAGAATTAATCACTAAAATGTTGAGGAAACTAGTAAAGGTTGGTTCTTCAGGGAGCCGCCGCGGCCTGGGTCTAACCTTTGACAATAGGACAACTACCTCATCGAAGTACGCGGCGACGTGCAAGAGTCACTCCCGTCCATCGACGAGCCGAGTGCGGATTCGTCTGCTCCCGTCGACGGCGAGAATGTCCGTACCTATTATATGGTCCACCCCGCCGTCGATACAGACGGCTTCTCGACGTCTGGCATATAGTGCCAAATCTGCGTTATTTATTCGCTACTCGCTGTGTTTTCAGACATCTGCCGATGGTTATTGCTTGTACTTCCACGGCAGTGTAATTTGTATAAAGAAGGTATGCTTCGCCAAATCGTGGCGGAATGGGGATCAGTATTTTCCTTCCAACTACTCAAGTTGAACCCTCCATTTTTCCACTTTCTCCACCGAAGCAGCTTGCTCCGCCGCTTCGGCCCTTTCTTCAGCCTCTTTAAATGTGTGCAACATCTTTTCTGCGCCTACATTAATGTACGGCAAGAACATTATCATATCGTAAGCATCAAGCTCATCTCTATGCTCCCGCTTTGCTCCCCGTTCATCTCGGGCAAGGTTGTATGATTTCGTGTTTGCATCATCTTGGGCGCGTTTCTCAATCGATGCCACATATTCAGCATGCCTTGCATTACCAACGCCTTGCGGATACAGTTGGTCTTTGAAACCATTTACTGAGAACTGCTCCCGCAGATGTGGAGTGCCGAAGTGTACGAGAACAGCGCTAGCATAAACGAGGTCGAAAAGGATTTGAGGAGGCCACTGAGTCAGATCATCGCAGATACAAACGGACGTGCCCGACCGAACATGAGGGCCGCCAAGACTGTACGGATCGTCGATGAATGCGTGTGCTACGCATTGTAGGTCGCTCTGGCCTTTGTCTGACGTCTCCATGGCAAAGTTCGGGGTCTGGTATAATAAAAGTGAGTGCGAGGGGTTGCGAGAATAGCAAGGATACGGACCACGAGGAAGGCCACATTTTTACCTAAGCCACGATGGATGCTATTATGCAGTAATAACCCGTTTCGTAGGTCATCAACGTTGGCAATGTGCTCTGCTTCAGATCTAGCGCGGCGCTGAGTGATAACTTGGATGTACTATAGGGAGACATTAGCATGCATCAAGCGTGCTCTACGATGAGAGTTCGCACCTTGTCCCCTTTAGCGTGTGCGGAAAGGTGAGCAGCATCACAGTACGATCCCGGGACTTGTGACACGACACAGAGGTTTCCATCCCGTCTCACTACATCCTCTCGGAACCCAGCACGTCGTGCGGTGAGTACACTAGAAGTGATGCGCTCGTGGAGAAAGCCAGGGTCGATTGGAAACATTCGCTGCTTCTCCTTGTCGTCGAGATGATAATATAGAGCGAGGACATCGAGAGGGATGCTTGGAGCTAAATAATCAACCGGTGTGTATGATTGGGTGCTGGTCACAGCGAGATCTCCCTGGGCGCCAACAACGGCACCAATGGCATAGCAGAGCCAGGCGTAGGGGCGAGAGGAGAAATGGCGGACTTTCTCGGCAGATATTTGTATACAAGGAAACCATGTCCAGTTTGAAGGATCCAGATTGGCCGCTTTAGGGTGGATCTCATTGGGAAACGGGGCGTAGACAACAATTTCGGACATGGTCGACTACATTGCCCAGTAATGAACTAGAAAATAGTGGATAATCAGCACTCAGTTACTGACCGTGGGATCATATACTATCCCACGGTCACAGCTGGCTCGTTTAGGAAATGCGACAATCATATGCCACACTGAAGCCCGATCGCGCCTCCTCAGGGTGTTCACCACTCCGCCTCATCGTTCCCAACGATGAACTACATTCGCGGTGCCATCAGCACCATTAGCGCACCGTACCAGTACTACAAGGAACTCCCGCCAATCAACCCCTCAACTTTGACTGGCGCCATCGACGTCATCGTCGTGCAGCGAGCGGGCAAGGGTGGCGAGACTGAACTTGCATGCTCACCGTTTCATGTGAGGTTCGGGAAATGGCAGGTATTACGGCCGTCCGAGAAAACTGTGAGTTCCGGCCTATACTAATGGGATGATCTAACCGTGGCTCAGGTTACGGTGACGGTTAATGGCAAGCCAATACCATTTAATATGAAAATTGGGGAGGCAGGAGAGGCCTTTTTCGTATTCGAAACGGACGATGATGTGCCGGCCGACTTAATAACAAGCCCGATTCTACAGCCGACTCGACCAGAGGACGATCCGGATGTACCAGACGTATCAACAGATCGTTTCGGCGCAAAACCTGACTCGGATGATGAGGAGCAGGAGGAACGGAAGCAGGAGGAACGGAAGCAGGAGGAACAGGCGAAAGCAGAGATTCAAGAGCCAGACTTTCTAGACCTGAATGACTCTGGCCAGTCACGTCCCGAAGGTAATACGGCTGCTCAAAGTCTTCCCTCGCCACCTCCATCCCCTCCGTTAAACCCTACGCAGGTCTACGATGACCCGGACGCCAAAGTGGACGCCATGCTAAAGACACTGCAGAAGGACTTACATCTCCACGATGTTGAGTACAGACATAGTGAGTGGGACCAAGCTGGAGTAACGGACTAAACGTAAATTCTAAACGTAATTCGCCGTGGTAGGTGTTGCTCTCGATGCAGAGGGTTATCATACGCATGAACGACATCATAATAGAGAAGCATCTGAGCAGACCATCACAGATCACGACTCCGACCTCCTCATTCCGCACTCTCAGTCCCAATTCATAACTTCGAGTTCCAAGGCTATTCCCTTCCCCCGCGCCACTTCCGAACCTCCTCCAGACTTCGAAGAAGACGTTACTCCCCCTCCAGCGAGTACGTCGTCGAAACCGAACCAATTGTCCATCCCTCCACCCCTACAAGCATACTCCTGGGAGTGGGGTGCATTTCCGCAGCCGTCGCCAATGAAGGCCACATTTACTAAGAGTGGCCGACTAGAAGCCCACGTTAAAGGGAAGCGAAAGGCGACAACTGCCGACTCCATGTTGAAGGTAGAAGATAGACCGAATAGAGAATCTGGTGATCATCACAGAAGTCGAAGCGTACCTCCCGTGATCGATGGCGTTGCAACGTTGCGCGGAGAAGAGGATAGCTCAGATGATGAAGATCTCAGAGACCATCAAGCCGCAGCTGGCTACGGTGCTGGCGGCCGCCTCGCACCCAGCAAATCTGACCCAAAAAGATTCGCGGTGATCGTTGAAGGTCGGAAGATGCGATTCGATTTGAGCATCGTCTCGGATGCTGGGGTGTTCCGTACACCAGATGAACTAGAAGCTGCTAGGACCTTTGAAGAAGGACGGATTGAATACTCCAGATTTTTGGAGGATGGGCAGCTGGTGGACGATCCTAAGCTGGTCATTCGCTGGGCAGGGGATCAGTGAGTCTGCTATTGCCGCCGGTTAATGTATGATGGTCTAAATATGTCGTAAAGTTATATCACCCAGGATGATGGTTCACCATTGAAGGATGCTCTGTCACTCTGGCGGCAAGCGGCTTTACAAGAGTCAGCGAGCCGCTTCCCCCCACGGCCCATATCGCCAGTCTCAGACGAAGAAGAAGACGAAGAAGATTCCCCACCAGGTTTCTTAGAGCAAACGCCTCTTACCATATCTCCAGAGCGAAAACATCATGATCGAGCGAAGTCGGAGCCACCAGAAACAGGCTTAAACCCTCCAGTAAGCCGAAAGCCTACATCCTCTTCTTGGGTACGGTGGTGGAGTCTGAGTAGGACGGTAACAAATGTTCCGGCACCGACTGGTCCTCACAGTGGCAGACTTAAAATACGAGAATCTTCTTCGGCGCCGCCAGAGCCTGTAAGCACATTGAATAATTTTGACGACTGGCAATTGATCTGGTTTCATTACATGACTGCTAGGAAGTACAACCTTCGTCAATTTCAGTCGAGAAGTCATCCGGGAAGATCCTTCCTGCAGAGTCAGCTCCGGCTCTTCCCTCGACGCCTGTTCAAGAGCCACCGACCGATCCGTTCTTAAAGACTCTGACACCCAAGAATCTAGCTTTGGCGGATAGTGCCATTACGAGCAGTCAGTCCGTGAACAAGAGACGAAAGTTCGTGAAGACGCTACGGTTGACGTCCGATCAGCTCGTGAGTTTTCTAGTGCTCGCAAAGGACTCCAAACCTGATCATTGTTCAGAAATCTTTAGAGCTGAAGCCTGGGCCGAACTCGATCACGTTTTCTTTGTCTTCTACGGGCGTTGTTGCGTGCACCGCGAGGATATTCGTCTGGGGTTATACAGATCTAATTGTCGTATCTGACATTGATGGTACGATAACCAAGTGAGTCATTTCGAGAAGCCCTGTTTTCTTCTGAGCGGTTCCTAATTCTAATTCCCTCTTCAGGTCGGATGGGCTTGGTCACGTCTTTGCTATGATCGGGCGCGATTGGACTCACCTAGGCGTGGCCAAACTGTATACCGATATATGTCGAAACGGATACAAGATCATGTACCTTACGTCTCGCGCAATAGGTCAAGCCGATGCCACTAGAGGGTATCTCAAGGGTATCAAGCAGAACGACTACCAGTTACCGGAAGGTCCTGTCATTATGAGCCCTGACCGCTTGATGGCTTCACTGCATCGGTATGTCTCTTCTCCGACCCGCCCGGAACTAATATCGACCTCTTCCTGTTAGTGAGGTCATCATGCGAAAGCCCGAGGTATTCAAGATGGCCTGTCTCCGTGACATTCGCCAACTATTTGGTGACAACGCCAAGAATTCTTTCTATGCAGGCTTTGGGAACAGAATAACCGACGCGCTGTCATACCGAAGCGTCAACGTTCCAAGCTCAAGGATATTCACGATCGACTCATCAGGAGAAGTGAAATTGGAACTTCTTGAACTTGCTGGATACAAATCATCGTGAGTGACATCTTCTCTAATGTGGACATATATGAGGAAGATCTTGCTTTAGATACATTCACATGACCGATCTAGTGGACCAGATGTTCCCACCCATCCACCGAAAGTGGGCGGCAGAGTATACGGATTTCAACTATTGGAAGGCCCCGATACAAGAGTTCTCTTTGCCCGATTTGTCACCGCCGTCGCCGGCCTTGAGCGCACGTTCGGATACCTCAAACCAAAGTACACTCGCACGCATTCGTAACTTCAGTCTTGTTGGCTCTCGACAACCCACCCTCTTACCAATGCGGGAGAATGCAGGAGGCGAGGAGGAAGGGAACCTGTCGCTGCGAAGCTCCAGACTCATACAAATGTCTTCATTCGAGAGGCTGAGCAACACACTGTCGAACTTCACGCAGACATCTTCGGGTGGGGATAAACGACGCAGCATGAGTCCTATGTCACACTCGTCCTCCTCGAATACATATGCTGAGTCGGACGATGAGTACGACGAAGACGCGGAAGATCCAGCACATAGAAGGAGGAGGGATAGGAGGCGCAGCATGACCAGTATGCCCGGATCCTTGGATGACGAGCAATTCGGGTTTGATGAGGAGGAGGACGAAGAAGACGAGGGTGAGGGGTCAGAAGAGTACGACAGCGAGGGTATGACGCAAGAGGATCAAGAAGCCGCCGCAGAGCGGGCTCTTGATGAAGATGTAATGAAAGTCGCTGAGATGGACGACATTCCGTATCTGTAGTTTCAATGCTGGGATACTTACAAGTCGAGTCACGCTATAATCACTATTCGCATATGTAGAACGCAGAGCACAGATCTATTCTAATCACACAGCCAACTCATCTAATTATTAGCGATAGCAGTAGTTGAGGAACCCCGAAGCAAGAGACGGGTATTAACCAAACAGTTTTTTAAGAACACATGTCGCTTGATACACTAATAATGCAGGGTGCAAACAATAATAGTAGATTCCAATTCAGTTTTTACCAGGAAAATGTCCGCGTCTATGATGCAATAAGTCCGAAGCAGAAGTCCGTGCAATAGACAGTATCATAACCGTTGAGAGCGTCCAAGTTCTATATCTAGTAATTTTGGTGGATCAGGCATAGGATGATCAAAGTCAAAAGATTGTCTTGAATTATCCAAGAAATGACGAGAATCTGCAAGAGTCTAGTCAAATATTTAGCTACGAATCCGCTGCAAGGCTTAGGTGGACAACCGTACCGTGGTGAATCCAGAACGCGTACCCTGATCCATAACATTCTTAGCATGCAGGATCGTGGCGTTCAAAGCAGGGCGCAGGCACTTACAATCTGCACCGACGGCTGCGAGTCTTTGGGAGGACCTTTGAAGAGGACGTTATTCGGGTTGTTCAGTACCTGGCCGAAATCGACACGAGCATTGAGCGACGCAACCAGCGTATTAGAGTATAGTTTGCTGAGCATGAAGTCAGCAATGAAGTTGCTTTGACAACGCGATGTTAGCGAGATAATCAAAAGGGACAATAGTAGCACGCACAACCCCGAACCCTGGATGGAAGGGGTCAGCAATGCGGCCTCTTCTGTAAAAGTCTCTAAGACCCACGTACCCTCAGTGTTAAGGCGAGGACGACATCAGCAATGGCAAACACCGCCGTAACGAAGCCCGTCTGAATTGTAACTACAGGAATTCTCAGTACATCAACCATTAATTGTTTGGGATCGGCGTACAGATCATGATCTTGTTAATAATATTATCAGTCACTTGCATTCCGGTCCGCTTGCGGCGCTGTCGTTGATTATCAGCATGCATAGCCCCACATAGACAATGAAGCATACCAGAGTCATGACCAATGCAGTCGATATAATAACATCAGCAAGCGCCGAACTACCCAACCAAGTCCCAGTGGCGGGGTAAAAGGTCTCGAAACGCGAAAAGTCGGGGTTGAGGGTAACGAGCACGGACATAGCAATACCACCACCTTCATGTGGTTCAGGAAGGAATGAAGAGACGAGAATATATGAAAACACACCAAGAGACGCCAGTGCGAGCAGTGAGATGAGGAAGGCGACGACTCTCGAAGAAGTAAGGACACTGATTCGCCACGCCAGGAACAGCTGCACTGGTGTAGATATGAGCACCTTCCTTAAATAAATCAACTGGATTTACGACGTTTGGATTCAAGAGCCTTACCGTTGTGATAGCGTCTGCCAGGGATCAAAGATATCAGCTGCAGTTTAGTCGTGTAACAACGGACATCGAGGGTTGCATACCAGCAGGAAGCACTAGTCATAAGATTAGCAAGCGGACAAAGATGGAATTGTCGGTCCTACTCGTCGGGGCTTAGGCGGGCCGGGAGGCTTCGGGGCTCCTTAAGAAAGACGAAGTTATCCAGAGTTTGCAAAGAACAGTTGAGTGGCTCACCCATAGGCATGACAAAGACTTCATACATCATGTGGATTACGCATGCGGTTCCAAACGTTTCCAGAACGAGAAGGTAGATAACCTTCGTTGAGCAATGAAATCAGTCTACGAAACACGCGTAGAACCATTAAAAAATCTGACTTACAAGGTAATGAATCGAGGGCTTGTCGGAGCTAAAGCATAATTAGAAAGCCTCAGGCCGGCGGACAGCTAGCGCACCTTTTGTAGACTTGGAAGTAATTAAATATCTAGCGAGGTCATATAGATGAGCTGAATCAGGAGGAAAGTAAGAATCCCAACCTGGACTACAAGAACCTGCGTTAATTTCACGCTCATTAGCCAACGCTGGAAGAAAAGCAAGAGAAAACTGACCCCATAAAGTATAGTATTAAAGAAGACACCCAACAACATAGGCCCAAAGCTGGTCAATGTGTTCAAGGGGTGCATTGGGGGTTAAGGGAATGGAATTCCATAAGAATCCTCTAAGATGTTAGGAAAGTCACTCACAAAAGTTCAGGGTTTGGAGTCATTATGGCCTTCGAGGCATAAAGTGGGGTATCTCCAACCCTGGTCGACTAGGTATTTATCGCAGCTCTCTACCGCAACGGATATATGGGCGTGAGAATTGTTCACTGCCCCTGAATGAAACAATGCTGCCTGATCGCCTCGAAACGAAGAATACGCACTCCATAGGCTCCCGTAATGTGAATCAATGATGTAGGAGCATGTCAATTGAAAGCAAGAATCTGTCGTTGCGTTTCAGTACAAGCCAATCGATCAGAACCAGAGTGGCGGAGGATAAGGCCAGCGGGTGCATCTTTCGAGTCGCAGCGTAGGAGCAGAATTGATGGAAACATTGACATTCGCCACTTGGCTTCGCCAGAGACGTAAAATGACAAATTTGATTGATCCTTTCAGCAGAAGTCAAGCATCCATCAGTGAGGGTTCTTGGTTTCGGGATCGGGCCCTTCGTCGCATCGTATGGTTGCGATGTGCTGTGGGTAGAGTGGAGTTAGATTGTCATGTGGCAAACCTCACGAGACGCAAAGGACAACATTTACCTCTGCGGTCTGCCCTCAGCACGACAGGTAAGGTAGATTCCGATTAAAATTTCAGATACGCTAGATAGCCATGATAGTACTACAAAGTGATTCGATGATCAGCGGTAACGTGGACTCGGAGATCTCGCCTCACTGCGACTCACAGGAAGCCCTCGCTAGCCCGGACACTCATTCTTTGGCATCTGTGGTCTGCAGACAGGGAATGGAGACGATTTATCCGGTAATTCCCCCAGTGAGCGACCGTCTGAGAGCCATGTGGTCCAAAGGGCTGAACAACCATTCAGTGACTTCTCACATCAAAAATTGCCGACATAAATCTCAGCAGTTTACCTCAAAGTCAAAATGGATTTACCTACGCAGAACGGTCGCCATCAGCGCCCGCGTACATAGGCTAGCAGAGCCGAAGACAAATCTAAACGGCTGTCACGGCTGCGTGGAGGTCCTGCTTGGGGCTGCGCTATCCAACGCTGGTGATATATTGCATCCCCGAAAGTGCGTGCGCGGCCTACGCTTCTTGAGAACGAGCTAAATGGGACTTGAAGCTTGAAGCTTGGACTTGATATGAGGCTCGATCAGTGACCGCCACGACGTTCCTTCTCCAAACACAGACAAATACTCACCCCGTCCCCCCCCTATTTATGTTGGTTCGTCGGAGACTCTGCACATCAAATGCCTCGGATATGAATATCAATACCCCTCTTTGTGAGGATGCAAGAGGAATTGTTGGAGGTGCGTCGATCTTGGACAAACTACGCTAGGCCTCTTCATCATACTTGCTTGGTTTCTACTAGTGACCTATTCACTCGCGCGGTACAGCATTCTACCCGCGCTCCTTTCTCCAAGGATCGGACGCGCACTGAGCGCTGAGCGCTGAACGACGAGCGGTCGTTTCCGTCTCACGCAGTACGACAGTATCATGCATCCCATTCTCGAATGACGCATGGACACGGGAATATGGGATGTCGCATGGGAGATTTGGAATGGACATAGAAGAACGCTCCGAGTACCGGTAGGCTGGCACATATATATATATATATATATGTACCATCGAGGGAGACGATCGTATATTCACCCCAGGGCGTTCGAACTCCCATCTTGACCCGCGCCGCGTCTTTATACCGACCACCAGCTGACGAAGTATCCACCGCGAAATGTCGAGTGAGCTGTGATACATCAGTATCGATTTCATGCACTCACAGACAACAAAACGTCAATTTATCATTAGCTGGTACCTACGTTGCTTTACCCGTTGACGAGTCTCCCCCGCCTTCCGTCACCACCTTCCTCTCCGCCTTTGGCTCCCTTGCTATCGAAAAGGCCAACGCTGGAGTTGCATTCCGCATCTCCCCGTCAAAGTGGGGGATCCTCACCCAAGGTATCGAAGCCAGTGTCATTACGGAGACGTTCGTAGCTACTTCAGAGAAGTTTGAAGGGGGGCCTATCTACACGAATGCACAAGGATCACCGAAGTTAGAGGCAACGGACTTCTTAGCATCTAAACTAACCCCGACGAAGCAAGGCGAGAATAACCTAGTCTATGGGTTGGAAGTGCGTTTTAGGGCAAAGGAGGGGAGGGAGGAGGATGTGAGGCAGTTCTTGAAAGTGAGAGCTCTGAATTCTCACGTCACCTGAGGTAATGGTTGCTCACACGCGTGTGTATAGGGAGCGGTTCCATTGGTCGAAGCGGAGCCTGGCACACTGTTGTGGTACGCTATTGAGTTCCCAGATTCCCCGCGGGAGTTTGGGATTATCGATGCGTTTCCGTCTGAGGCAGGGAGAAAGGCACATTTAGACGGCAAAGTCGCCGCCGCATTATTTGGGCCTGGGAAGGAGCTCTTGGAGGGGGATCCAAGTGTGCAGATGTTTGATGTTCTGGAGGGGAAGATGTGAGCGTCTCTCGCGCTACCACGGATTTCCAGGAAAGAGAACGCTCTACATAAGCGGTGCTACCTATTACCCACTGACACCAGTCCATTTGGATATCAACGATAAGAATTGTTTGTAACACATCCATGAACACGCAAGTTCGACGTTCAGACCCTTTATAGTTTCCAATCAGGTGCGCAATCAGCAGAGTGCGCCCTCAACTTAGATCACGACATGGTGTTCCCAGTCGGCACCGGTAATTACATGCTTCTTTTTCGACGGGCGTAGCGTTATCAACACCCAATTGCAGGTAGGCGAAGTCGGTGAATGCAGTATTGTATGGTTATTGTAAAAATACTAAAGGCGGATCCTAGATTGTAAGCAATGGACGTTGATGAAAGTAAAGATACACGGGTACGATTAGTCCCCATCATGGGCGACCACCATCAAGGAATATCTTGCTGAGCGGACGGTCGCGGTCGCGATTCGGACGTTCCCTCCGCCTCCCTGTTCTCATGGTGCTGAGAGCATTATCGAAATCTCCCCTGCCAATAGAACGCTGATTGGGCCTAGCGGTGGGTTGCAGGTAACTAGAAGGGGCTACGTTTTCTTTGGTAGTCTTTGGGAGAAAATCAGCTTAGGTATAAGGGAACACACGCCCAGGCTGACCTTCTCAGGCGCCGTTTCCGCCGGCTCGTGGATTTCCGGTGGAGGTGGAGGCGGCAATATCGTAGCGTTGGAAGATATCAAATCAGTAGCACATTTCTTTTGAAGGGTTAGCATATCTCAAAATCAGGCAGGGTGGGATCTACCTGAAGGGAGGAGTAGAATGTCGCAATCATTCCAAAGAAGTCTTCAGACTTAGGGGCGTCAGGAGAATCGGGACTTTCTCCATAATACAAGAGCAAGGACTTGATTTGCTGGTCCACTGAATCTCCCATTAGTTTCAGTTTGTCTATCTTCGGGGTGACCTCCTTGACGAAAGGCTGAAACATAAACAATGAGGCAATCTAGCGGCATAAAGCCAAATAGTAGACCGACCTCCATTATGTATACGAAGCGGTCCCCTTCGGGGGCAACCCTAAGAGCTTTGATTTGAGCTACTTCGCCCTTGACTTGCGCCAGGCCAGAGACCAAAGAATTTACTGTTTGCATGAGGGTCTGCATGGATGCTGGCAGCGAGAGTCAACAACAGGGAAAGGAGTCAACAACCGAACTCACTTCGAGTGGCAGCCTCGAGTGGCCGTAGGTCTTCTTCAGTCGGTACCAAGGTGGGGTCCGTTCTCAACAGGACACGCGCAAGGTAATGCAGCATGGTAGGACAACTACTGCCTCCTCGCGCTGTCTTGGTCTCTTGTAACTGCAGGCGACGTCGTCAATCTTGTGCAGAATGGAAACGAAAACAGAGACAAACCTTTGTCAGCGCTTCAAGGTGGAAGCCGCGAGCGTTGCCTCGAAAGGATGAGCCATTCAAAGCATTCCCTACTGAAAGTACAGCCTGCGATGCGTCAACAACTGTTTATCTACGCGCAGAGTAAAGAATGTGCACCTGCAATATCTTCTTAAACTTCAAGGAAGATCGAAGGTCGCCAGCGACCACCCGAAGCGCCTGTAGCTCATAGCACACTTCATTAAGATCCAAGTCTAATTTATGGCGGTACAGCATGCAATCCAATCGCTCTGTGAGGCGAGGGATAGTCATGATCTAAAGCGAATGGTAAGATGGTCGTTGTGGTTTCGGCCAGCACATACCTGACTAAAGTACTGATCAGCTTTTGCCAGCTTAGAAACGTCGTCGAAGTCCCTAATGCGATTCATCTTGCCATGAAAGTGTCAACGCAAAAGGAGAGCATGCAAGCGCATGGGATCTCACTTCGTCATGAGTGGGCAACTGCTTGCTGATCGCCTTCAATTCGTCGACGTCAAGTTTACTATCATCTAGATCCAAAATCGCCTTGCGAATATCCTTGTGCCCGACCTTGATTCGAGCCAACATGATAGCTTCACAATTTGATAAATACAGAGAGAAAATTTTTGCGAAACATCAACGCACCAACGTTATTGGCTCGTGTGATGTCAAGGAGCGTTGTGACATTCTTCTTAGTTGTTGGGCTCTTCACAAGGGAGGATGCGGTTGGTGTATTATCCAAGGTGAATGTTTCCTCTAGATCGTCGATTCTGAACGCGGTATCAAGTGACGCTTCATTCCAGAAGGATGAGGCGACAGCAGGGTTCGCAAGTTTGTTCCAAAAGAAGGGCTTCAGCTTCTTCAATGGACGAGAGGGCCGAGCGGCCACTCTAATAGCGACCCCTGGGGGAGGGGGAGGGGGTGGGGGTGGTGGGCCGCCAGGTGCCGGCGGAGGAGGGGGAGGAGGGGGAGGAGAGATGCCGCTCATATCCAGTGTTGGCGGGGGTGGTGGTGGCGGCGGCGGGAATGCGGTGGATGGGGTGGGTGAGAAGGATGACGGAAGGGGAGGTGGTGGCGGCGGCGGTGGAGGGGGCGGCGATGTTGAAAGTGGTAGAGAAGCAATTGATTCTAGTAGAGAAGTTGATGGTGGTGGTGGTGGTGGCGGTGGTGGCGAGGATATCTGGGTGGGTTGGCTCTTCGATGTATCGGTGGACTCGGTTGACGATGTAAATGCTGGGGGAAGGGTCGCCATCCGCTTGGGCTTAGGGGCAGGTGGGGGCGGGGGCGGGGGCGGGGACCTAATCTTGAACTCTTTCTCTGTCTTCGGCCTAACTTCTAACTTTGCCTTCAGTTCGATTATCTCTTTGCGCAGAGCAGCAATCTCTTCGTCTCGTTGTGTCAGTCGTTCTATGGTGCGGTTGGCAATAAGTTCAGCATCCATTTCGGCTTCTTTTGCAGCTTCCCTCATTTCATCCCGAGACATGAACCTAGTGTAAACGGACTCCAAAGCGCGTTTGAGATAGGTTATTTCTTTATCCCTGATGTCCACCGCAGTTTCGACTTCCCCAAGCTGGATAAAACGGTCAATAAAGGTGATGAGGGGCACTAAAAAGGCATACATACTTTGATCTTCAGTTTAGCGATCTCGTCCATCAAGGCATTCCACTTCGCTCGATCACGCTCTCTCTTAGCCTTCTCATCCTGCAGGTGGCGTGAGTTTGTACGAAGAATCAGTCCATTGTACATACAGCATCTCGTCCTTCAGAAGGATTTTCCGCTTTCGACCTATCTAAGTCTGCTTGGAGTTTCAGCACCTGCTTCTCCTTCTGCACTAGACGTTGGACTAGTCCATGGAAGTTCTACAACGCGGCCGAGTTGAGCTATGTCCATATGTGTCAAAATCATTCACATACCTCGGGGCCTCCCTTTCCTCCCTTGGAGTGAGGCACTGCAATATTCAAAGGAAGGGATTTGAGTGTTTGAAGCTCAGCGACTTGTTGGTTGAGTTCGTCGCGCAGCTTCGTTCTCTTGTAATGTGCACCATCAAAAGAAGAAATCCCGCCATGTGATATGAGCTGCGTACCTCTTCGCTGAGTTCCTCCACTTGAGACCTTAGCGCTTCAAGTTCCTCTTCGACTACGTTGATGGATATTGAATCCGAGGGGGTTTGACTTCGAGTTCTTGTCCAGTAATGTGCTGGACCGAGTCAGCAAATTTCTTCATGAAGACATACCAGCCTTTGTCGCTATAAACGTATAAAAACTTGAGATTTACGAGAGAATCATCAAACTTACAAATCATCAAGCAAAGCCGCCTGTTGAACGAAATTGTCTAGGATGGAAAATAAGTCTGCCTTCAGCTGCCTAAGCATTCGCTGGATCAGCAACAAGATCAGGTCTGACACAACGAATAACATACATTGCGGTGTCTTTGGAGAGGATTTGGCTGAAGTAGCTGAGTATCCCCAACATCATGGGGTACAACTCTCCGTGTTGCTTAGCTAAACGAACGAGATCCTCAACGTCAGAGTCTGAGAGTGATCGTCCATGGCGGCTGTCGCTGTGAGACTCTACGAGTGCCTTGGCTCGTTGGCGCATATCCTCTTCATCCTCGAACTTCTCTTCTGTGTACACATCTAATTGCGTCTTGAGGGAATCGGGAGGATTTATGTATCTCAGGGTCTACACGGCTATCAGAGGATTCCCGAAGGCGTTGGGATCCTTACGCTTACCACAATGATCTCGTTGAGTCCTCGTCGACTTAGTTCCTCTCGTAAAAGCACACGGTCCTCTAGCGATTCTGGGCATGTCGTCAGAGCATTCAGCAACGCCAACGTCGCAGTCCTGGCTTCCCAGATCCCTTCTTCCTCGTTGCCAAATCCAATAATTTCCTCCCCGTCACTGTCGTTATGGATGTCTGGTAGCCGCAGCGATTCAATAAGGGTATCAAATCGAAATTGTTCGTCAAATGCGACGCGATAGTCGGACAAAGCCGCCAGGACTGCGCGGTGGCCATCGACGAGCGAGACGACACATATGGCAGCAAGAAGCTCGCAGGCGAGAGTTCGAATTTTCAGAGATGGGATGTTTAGTGAGTAGGTTATGTGGGTGATCATTGTGGGCGAAGCCAGAACTTCATTAAACCCAAGCTTAGGACACATGGTGAGAAAACACGACTCTTTGAAGACGATGAAGTCTAGCTCACCTCGGTGTTTAGCAATGCTCTGAAACATTTAATAACCTCCGCTAAAACTGTGTTTTCCGCCTCATTCAGGAGTCGCCTCTTTCCGCCCTTGCCAACGAGTGTTGTTAACAACCCTCCCAAAGCTATCAATCCTTTCTCTGCAGTGATGAACTCTTCAATCCAAGCTACCTTGGCCGTAGACAAGTGCACTCTCAACGAAATCAGATGACTTGCCAACTTCTTGTCCATTGCTTTTGGTGATTGCAACCTTTCTACATATGACTTCGCGGTCTTCGAGCCATCACCAGAGGTCGTGGTGCTGGATGATGTCCACCATGAACCCCACAGACTGCCTGTCGTTTGTGGCTGCAATAGCTGCGCTTCCGCTGCTCTTTCTATCTGAGCCTTGCGACTGGATTTGAGGTCTAACGCCACGTCGAACTCGCCGCTCGTACGCTGAGGGGACTCGGCAGTTACGACAGGAGGTGCGCTAGCACCCCAGCCCGCTATTGAGAGACGTCGCATGAGGCCAGTGTCGCCCGTCAACTGGGGGACAAGTCGCGGAAGCAGCGCGCTAGCACTAGATGGGCCATACGAAGCTGCATAAGAGGGTGAAGTGGGAGATACAGGAGGTTGTTTGGGAATGGAGGCGCGTAGAGCACTGTTCTGCTTCAACAAGTATCGTTTGCGGCTGGGAGGCAAGGAATGCATTGCAGCACGCTTCTCGCCTTTGAGGTTGAGATCGTCCTGTGTGTTATGGAAGCGTCAAGGACGACGTATAACTCTCGAAGAGAGAGAAGAAAGTACCAGCATCTGTTCGAAATCACCAGAGTCAACGTCAGATTCTTCACTCTCACTGGTGTCGCTGACTTGAGCTCTGGCGTCTTTAGTCGTCCGCTTATCCAGAGGCTTTGGCTCGCTCACAATCGTGCGTCTTTTCTCGGTTGGAGTTGGAGAAGAGGTGGGTGAAGTGGGCGCAAGCCAACCGTCGAAAATATGGGACAGACGATTCTGCGAGAATGTCCCTTGGTGACTCGCTGTGGATGGCGATTGCGTGGTAGCATTATCGGAGACTTTTGCCGTGCCATCTCCTTCCTCCATCTCCTCTTCATCAGACTCCTGTAAGGCTGCCAATCGGCGCAACGTCGACTCCGACGGTTCAACGGAAGCAGAAGAGACGGCGCGTGATTTGGAACGGCGATACCACTCGTCAGGGACACAGAAGCGAAATATACGAGAAGCTTGTGAGGAGAAAGGATTTGGGCAAAAGGCAGAGCGTGTTATGGTAAACATGGAAGCAGATGGAGGGAGACGCGAGCCGCCTGCGTATGGATTAGCAGGATGCGAGTCAAGACACGTATAGGAATAATTACGATCTTGCTGCCCATCGATCCACGCCTCCTCCAGCACATACTCTAGCGCGCCGCCTCCAGGCACAGGCAGACTCTTTGTGAGCCCAAGTTCCTCAATCACTAGGTCGATGACCCGTTTCACTGTCATGTTTGGATGAAGATATATCTTATATTCGTAGCCATCATGAATTTCTGGCACTCGAAGGAATGAGACCGTGAGTGCCAGCTCTGGATTCAGCGAGACGAGGCGTAACACGGGGTTGTGAAGGTGGGAGGTCATCGGAAATGAAGAGAAATGTCGTTTCGAAGGTGAATCCGGCAACGCTGTCTGGAGCAATGGTGCGACAAGAGCACCGGGCTCAATAGTACCTGGAATAATCAGTTTACGCGGGCTCAAGGGGCGGTCTACTAATGCTCACCATCACCTAACTCCTCAAGGTCATCTTCTTCCCAAGGCCGTCCGCTACGTTCGACGCGAACTCGTTGCAGGGCCCAACTAATCTCCTCAAGACCACCTGATGCTTCTTCTTTCACTTCACTCTTTGACACCAGCACATCAACCACATCCTTTGCTGTGCTTGTTGCGGCGACAGTGGCAAAATGAACCGTTCCAGAGGTCAATACGGTAGGAACGAGGAGAGTGTCATCTGGCATGACTTGGTTTCAACTTCGTGATGCGCCGCCACGCCTACAAGTAGTATCGAGTTGGCTTAGCTGGCGTCGATGAGTGAATAGAACAATATCGCGGTCGCTAACAGTACAGAAGGAGATCGGCACGGAGCAGTGGAATTCAGCAGTGCATGAAGGGAGATAGTTCACGTGATCTAATGCTTAAATTCGTGATTAAATTTCTGAATCTCCTCCTTCTAGTGCCTTGACATCCTAACCATGGATCCTCATTCGACACTGTCTCAATTCAACCAAAGAACGCCTAAGGTTGGTCCACTATCGTCGAAGTTACGCTACGCGGAAACTCCGACTAAGCTACTGGCCGAAAAACGACCCAATAGTGGCGTCCAGAAACCTGTTACCATGCATTCTCCATTTCCCTTGGTCCGACGGGCCGATTGCTACGAATTCGAGGGTCAAGCAAGACGAAAAGTATCGGAAAGACATGTATCTGGTTTTCGTCAACAATGCGCTGCAACAGAAGGCAGGGGTGCGCATATCATCTCGTGCGATCACATTGTTCCCTGGACTGACTACGAGCGAAGGGATTGAACGAGCCTTTCAATGAGCTCGTGGATCAGTTCAATCCCAAACGAGCGCCCTCTGAACGGGCGCACCTCCAATCATGGTTGTCGGCGCTGTCGCACGTTGTCTCCAGACTCGATCGTTCACATTCCGTGTTGGTAGAGGCCATCGTAAACATGCCATGGACGACCTTCAATTCTGCCACAGTTAAATCATATACTGTCTTCATCGGCATGTTGGTCAGCGCGAGGCCAGAATACCTATCATTGGTGCTAGCGAAAATCGCTCAGGGATTCACGCATCGTAGGTTCTCTACTACGTCCCGCGGAGGCAGATAGTGAACATGTCCGCAGAGTCGGCGATCCAAACCCTCGACCTCGGCGAGGCAGAGAGCTCCGCTGAACCCCTCACACGACGCACCGTCTACGATCGGCTTCACTATCTCCTCCGCCATCTTCATTCGTTAATTCCGACGCTGTCCTCGACACTCCAGCCATTGCTTGTCCGCAACTTCCCCCACAAACGCCAGAATCTAGTCACGCAGACTACATACATCCGAAATCTCCTCCATGTCGCTTCATATTGCCCCGAAATCGGCGACAAAGTCATGGCCACGATCATTGACCGAGCCATTCAGATCGATGTAAGTACCTGTCTGCTGCAGCGGAAATAGTTCAAGTCTCACTGTGTTGTAGGTTGAGATACAAGTCGAGCTAGAGGAACTGGAAGACGCCGACATCCCGCAAGACCCAGACATCTTTGAAATAGATCCCTTTGATACGGCCGTCACCCAGGATCAACCAGACTCCGACGAAGATGACGACAGTGATGATGATGATGATGAAGCGTTAAGCGACATATCATCAGACGGAGGTGACATGGACGACTCGCTACAGATAGTTGAAATTCCAACAGATGCTCGACATATCCATGCCATGGTAAAAAAGCTGGATGCAATACTAACGCTTCTGTTCAAACATTTCGAAGAAACTGTGTCGCCGCCTCCCCAACTGGACTCATCTCTCTCGGCTTTGCCGCCCCTTCCGTCGTCGCCATCCTTAGATGCTCCTTCATCCCCAATATTAGACTCTCTCGAGCCGCTTCAGACCTTCAATCCATCTGCGCCTGTTGTCCAAGATATTCCATCAGAGTCAAATAGAACCCGGCAGCGCACCCAATTCCACACTCTTCTCTCCATCTTCGACCGCACAATAATCAAAACCTTCAAGTCCCGATACACCCAGTTTCTGCTCTTTTGGTATTCCTCACTAGACCCTGAATACACCGATCTATTCCAAGGTCTTCTTGTCTCGAAAGCGCTGCTGGAAGAAGACCTTCCTGCCGTTACACGCTCCGCAGCTGCAAGCTACATAGGGAGTTACATCAGCCGTGCTAAATTCATCGACCGGGATGGCGCGCGGCGGGTGGTCAATGTCCTGTGTGATTATGTAAAGAGTCACCTAGATAGGCACGACATGCTCGAGCAGGCTAACGCTGAGATGCCTAGCATGGCGCATCACAGCGTCTTCTACGCTGTCGTCCAAGCAATATTCTTGATTTTCTGCTTTAGATGGAGGGATTTCTTAGCGGATGTGGGAGAAGAGGATGATCTACTCGGTGAGGCGAAACCTACAAAGAAATGGATATCGACCCTCGATGTTGTGCAACGAGTGGTCACTTCAACACTTAATCCACTAAAGGTGCGCCTAGCCCGTTATCGCCGGCTGCTTCGACCTCCCGTTAATAATTCGTACTCGGTGCTCCGTTAGATCTGCTCTGCGAACGTCGTGATGCAATTCGCTCGGGTCGCACAAGCAACAGGCTTCGTCTACTGCTATTCGATCATGGAATCAAACAAGCGCTCGGAATACAGCACCAGCGTGAACAACACCAGCACACCTGCTACCAGTCGCACCCCCGTGAACCCGCTTATCCTAGATAGATCAGTCAATACCGAGTTGAATACCTTCTTCCCCTTTGACCCGTATCGGCTCCCGCGGTCGAGCCCTTTTATCGAGAGCGTGTATCGGGAGTGGTCGTCTGTCGCTATAGAGGGTGATGATGATGATGATGATGACGATGACGACGACGACGATGAAGATGTCGAAGGCGAAGATGGGAGGGGCTACGATTCTCCAGCGGCCGACTTGGACGATAGAGCGGGAGGACAATCAGTTGCTGACAGCGACGCTGGTGGGCTAGGCGAGAGTTTTAATGCCATGAGCATCAGTCCTGCCCAACCAAGGGTCAAGACGAGATAGTCTACAGTCTTATATTGACTCATACATCTTGGTTTTTCATGTTGTCGTGGCATTTAATCCCGTTTCACATCTGCATAGGATGATAATTTCTTTATAAAGGCTGATCAAACGGTCAGATTGACCCAGTAGGTGTATCTCTTTCTCTGGAAAAGGTTGGACTGTCCATGAACTCTGATTTTCGATTCCACATGATGCCCCATCGCACGTAGGAATTCGTACACATGAACGCACTGGCAACGTCAGTTGCTGAGTGTCAAAGTATTGAGCAAACCGCAACAAAGCAAGGTATGGAGTGCCATAGGTGCTCCTATTAATATCATGAACGGTCAGGTCTGTGCCTTACATGTTTTAACTTTCCCTGACCGTAGTCAGCGGCGAGATACAGGGATGGGCCCGATGACCATGGCAATACTGGGCTGGTTTTAGGAGCCTGGTTGAGCTCTCGCGCGGACCACAAGGACCCGTGGATTCATCGCCCCGACCATGTCTGAAATTGTTGTCTACGCCTCGTTCCCCAACGAGATCCACTCTAAAGCGGTCAACCTGGATCCTTCAAACTGGACGTGGTCTCCTTGTATCCAGATATCTGCTGATCGTGTCCTTCATTTCTCCTCTCGTCCGTACGCCTGGCTCCGCTACGCCATCGGAGCCATCGTTGGCGCACATGGTCATCTTGCCATTACCAACACCCAATCATACACCCCGGTTGATTATTTAGCTCCAAGCATCCCTCTCGATGTCCTCGCTCTGTATTATCATCTCGACGACAAGGAGAAGCTGCGAATGTTTCCAATCGACCCTGGCTTTCTCCACGAGCGCATCACTTCTAGTGTGCTCACCGCACGACGTGCTGGGTTCCGAGAGGATGTATTAAGACGGGATGGAAACCTCTGTGTCGTGTCACAAGTCCCGGGATCGTACTGTGATGCCGCTCACCTTTCCGCACACGCTAAAGGGGACAAGGTGCGAACTCTCATCGTAGAGCACGCTCGATGCATGCAAATGTCTCCCTATAGTACATCCAAGTCAACACTCAGCGCCGCGCTCGATCTGAAGCAGAGCACATTGCTAACGTTGATGACCTACGGAATGGGTTATTACTGCATCCTTTCATACATCGTGGCTTAGGTAAAAATGTGGCCTTCCTCGTGGTCCGTATCCTTGCTATTCTCGCAACCCCTCGCACTCACTTTTTTTATACCAGACCCCGAACTTTGCCATGCAGACGTCAGACAAAGGCCAGAGCGACCTACAATGCGTAGCACACGCATTCATCGACGATTCGTACAGTCTTGGCGGCCCTCATGTTCGGTCGGGCACGTCCGTTCGTATCTGCGATGATCTGACTCAGTGGCCTCCCCAAATCCTTTTCGACCTCGTTTATGCTAGCGCTGTTCTCGTACACTTCGGCACTCCACGTCTGCGGGAGCAGTTCTCAGCAAATGGTTTTAAAGACCAATTGTACCCGCAAGGCGTTAGTAACTCAACGCAAGCTGAATATATGGCTTCGATTGAGAAAGGCGCACAAGATGATGCAAACACGAAATCACACAACCTTGGCCGAGATGAACGGGGAGCAAAGCGGGAGCATAGAGATGAGCTTGATACTTACGATATGATAATGTTCTTGCCGTACATTAATGTAGGCGCAGAAAAGATGATGCACACATTTAAAGAGGCTGAGGAAAGGGCTGAAGCGGCTGAACGAGCTGCTTCGGTGAAGAAAGTGGAGCAATGGAGGGGTCACCTCGAATAGTTGTATGTATTAGTTTTGATGTCTATTGCGATGTATTCAATGGAGAGACTCGATCACACTTGACAACACTTTCCAGCAGTAACTTGAATAAGCCACTGGCCTGATAAAGTAGTCAGTATGCTGAAATGTGAAATTAAGACGATATTTACATTCACCGACTGAGCAACCAAGCAGTTTCTGCCTTTGGGTCCCCAGGTCAGGTCGCACTGTTTATAATGCCAAATGTCAACGACCGTTTTCTCCAACAGTATGCTCGCCAATGAGTTCAACGTCCACGCGGAATCGTGTACATTTGAAAAGTTCGGGTTGGGAGATGTATAAGATTGTAACGGCGTCGTGAAGTGGTGGACCGTCGTTGAAGCCGAATGTGGCTTTGTAAGCGTCGGCGAAGAATGTGAGGAGCGTAGATAGTGTGTGTCTAAGATTGGAAACAGCTTTGGGAGGAGTTTCTGGGTCCCCGTTGTATGATGGGTCCAGAAGGGAGGCTCGAATTGTCTTAGTGACGATTGCGGTGTGAGTAACGTTGAGTGGTATCATGGTTTTTTTCACCGGTGTGTCGAGAACAATCTGGGCGGCATGTGCTGTGGCAAAATATGATGAGCGCGAGATTATTGAGAAACAAGGGGCTAGTCATACGATCACACAAAATATTCCATTCGGCGACTGGAGATCGATTTCCCATTCCAACGCCCCCACCCATGAAAACGAACTCTTCAATAGCATCAACGAGGTCTGGGTATATTGATACGAAGAGTGCCACATTTGTCATCGGACCACTAGATACCATGCAGACTTTGTGTCCCGCACCACCTTGCCAGGTTGCCTTGATATGGTGCACCATGCCCTCCAGCGCCCTAGTGGGTTTCCCGTTGTCATCATTGACGAACCAATTACGAAGCGCGGGATCGCTCGTATCGGGGAGTCCTTCGACACCGCCCAGTCCGTCTTCACCATGGATCTCAGCATCATAGCGGGGAGGCAGAAGTAGGGGTTTGGATGCGCCGGGATACACTCGCAGTTCTGACGGCGCTCCAAAGGCATAAAGGCACCTGGCAGCGTTGATAGCTGTGCTCTGGCTGTCAGTGTTGCCGTGGGTCTGGAGGGTTAGACTTGTTATCGATGTGATTACAAAAGTTTATTTGAAGTACCGTAGATATTCCTAAGAGAGTGATGTTGGGACAGTGTAATGCCAACATGATAGCTGTAGCATCGTCGTGCCCCTTTCATGAAGTGAGTTGCCTGAACAGTCTCCTACATCGGAATCAAATGGCACCAACGGGATCGCAATCCAGCCAAATGAACCGTTTTCTGTTGGCTATCCATGGAGATTCACCTTCGGGTACTAGATAGTGTAGAGAGTTCAAGGGCTGGTCAGCAGTCGAATCCGAAACAATGCACGGACAAGGCTGACTGATTCCGGGAGAAACAACGCGGTCTCGAAAGGGGGGCTAGTTTCCGTTCGGCGCTTTATTTTAGTGCCCACGCGCTCATGTGATGTGACTTGATAGTTTGCGCGTTGTTTACCCGTGTGGGTCCCGAATTTATTTATTTGGTCCAAGTTCAACTTGGATCAATTTGGTTTCCTTCCTTCGAGTCCGGTTGTGTTCAAGTTCTTCCCATCGCAGCTCTCAACGCACTCAAGCGGCGCTCTTGCCGACGAAGGCTCTACGCCCTTACGCTCTCTCCTACGCAATTAACGTTCCCTCAAGAGTAATAGAATCTAAAGTCCTCAACATCTCGACGAATCTCAAAGAAATATGATTCCCCTTATTCCAACGCTCGTACTGGCTTTCGTCTCATTTGCTTGCTCAGCATTTGTTATTCTTCGCATTGTAATTCCCATTTTACCTCCTCATCCTTTGAGCAAACGGGTCGCTCCAGTAAGTCTACCTCCCGCCCACTGAGAAATATCAACCACTAACGGTGTTCACCGTCTCAGGCCGAGTTTGGCCTTCCTAACTTTCGCTCTCTTTCAGCCGCCGACAAGAGCCACATTTGGCTCGCATCCTTCGATATTTTGGCCATCGGAATCTTTGTATGGCAAGCCGTCAATGAACACATCGGAGGACCAACTAGCATGGGTGTTGCTGAAGATCCGCTCTCCGCGGTTAGGCTGTGGTTTGCCTTGACCGTCAGACAAACATGCCTACTGGTCGTAGCAGGCCTTACTCTCCTTCACGTTCGCATGGGGCGTTCGGTATCCTTTGGCGCCAAGCATTGGATTCTATGGTCTCCCACCGTCCTCCTGGTCCTTACGTCCACCACTCTTGCGGGTGTACTTGCGGGAGCTGGGATGGACACCCTCTTTCTTGGTCTCTTAGCCTACTCGTCCTCGCTCGCAGTCTTAAGCACGATTTCCTTCGCGTGCTTGACTGTCACCCTCGTCATGATCAAGCGCAACTTGCTTGCAATTCAGGATGTTCATGACCCGTGGCCGCCTGCTCGCGAGGGAGAAGAGAAGCCACGCCCTTCGTTCGCCACGGAGGAGGTTGACGCACTTCGTGATGGCGCTTCTTGGATTACCTCTAACGCAAGCACAAGCTCGCGACATAATTCTATCTCGGCTTGGTCCTTTTCCACCCACCACACCGCTGCTACATCTTCTCAGCATGGACACGCTCGTCACCCAGGAACTGCGTCGCACACTTCGATTCCCCCAAAGTCCTCGTATTGGTTCGGTTCATCAACCGTCGCTCTTAATGTGCCCCCTGTCCCGCCTTTGCCTTCCCCTTACGGCCCCCTTTCCCCCACTGCAGAAGCTCTTGGTGACCCAGACCCATTCCGTCGCATCCCCACACCGCTCCCCGAGCATCCTCGTCAACGCTTCGGCTCACAAACATCTTGGTTGACTTCGGTAGATGGTTCCCAGCCTACCTTGTCCGCTTGGTCCTTCCCAGCTTCCTCAGTGCACGAGGGTACAATTCGCATGAATGCAAGCAACGCCAGTATCGCCGATATACATGCCGAGCTACTGCCTTCGACCGCCGTTTCTCGACCTAACACCCCCGCCCTCTCAAACGCTCAAGTCCTTGGAGGGTATGGTTATGCCCCTGGCACGTACGAGGCAGAGAAAGGGTTGGCTGCGCTTGCCACTTCATCAAGTACTTCCCTCGATGTTTCCATATATAAAGCCGCCGGATGGCTGCTTATGATCTGGGTCCCTTTGGTATGCTGGAAAAAACTTATCAAGGTTCGAACGCTGATCAGTATCCTTCTAGGCTCTTTCTTTCCCTTACCTAGGCCTCCTCACTGGGAGAACCGAACCTTCGGCAGTAGTCAATATTCTTTTGGTCCTGTCTGTGACATTATCCTCGCCTTTGCTTGCGCTGAACATTGTGCTGCGCTCACCGATCCCAATTCCCCACGGTCTCTTCGACTCTCACTCCGATCTTCCTGCGAACGTTGTCCGTGGCCCTTCCCCCGCTGGCACCTCAACGACGTATATGAACAAGTTCTCCCATGAGTACAAGCGGAGCACGAGTGCCAGCGTCACCGTTGTGGAAGGTCGCCGGAGTGGTGATGTGTGGCTTTCTAAGGGCGATGCTATCGACGGAAAGAACCGAGTTGGACGCGCACTGGAGATGCTCGCACCTCGACCGAAACTATCGGTATTGCCGCTTGAAGAGAAAGAAGATGACGACCTTACCCCCCCTCTTCCTATTCAGATGGATGATTCCTCTCACCACGATTTCAGCCGCAACAGCACACCTCAGTCCCACATGACGGCGGAGATGGGCCGACTAAGGAAGGAAGCATCGAACCTCTCAGACAAACTAGAAGTTGCTTTCACCAGTCGCATCATGGTCGCGGAGAGGCACTACTCAGCTATGGCCAAGACTGTTGTTGTAGACGCATCCCCCGATAAGCAAGGATCCGCTCCCCAGGAGGCAGGGATGACAACTGCAGTGAAGCGTGCCTCCATGCGTCATTCTGCTCACTTGCGTTCTCGCTCGGTATCTTCCATTCAACCCGCTGACGACGACAGCTACCCAGGCACCCCCACCGGCTCTGTATTCGGTACAAGTCCCAGCCCGCCACCATCGTTCCCTCTGCCACCTACTCCGCCTAATGTCCGTGCTGCCCGCCTTGCCAAGTTGAAGCACAAGAAGTCTTTCTCATCCGGAGAGAAATTCTCTTCTAGCCCCGAAGGTTTCTACTTCGGAGCTGTTGATGATATCAACCAGATCGACGCCCTCACTGCTGGTGTTCTCCCTGTATTGGTTCCCGGTCTTAAGGTCGGCAGTGGCATGAAAATCAAGAAGGGTGACTATTCTCCCCCGACAACATGGAGTAGGGCTGCTCGTGGTCCCTCCGGTCCTGGTGCTTTGAAAGCCAGGAAGGCGAATGTGAAGCCTGAGGAATTTGGTGCTTTGCCAGGTCAAGCCCACTCCACTCCAGCTAGGCGCAAGCCCAAGGCCGCGGATGCCTCGGCAAGGAAGAAGCACCATTTCAGTCTCCCCAGCCTTGGTCTAGGTAAAGACGGTGTCCACTCCCTTGCCAGCGAAATAAAGAATGCTTTGGAAACCCATGTCAATCAATACGTCTCCACGCCCAGCAACGTTGATATTAGCACAAGACGCATTACTGTATACGGTGGTGAAAGCTTGGAGCACCTCGAAGTCCGACAGCGCTCCGAAAGTGGTGCCAAACGCGATGCTCTCTCCCGCGCTTTGTCTACTCGCTCTCTCGGCCTCCGCGCTGATGTTCCCCACAGCGTCGACAATTCCCTTCGCCTTTCCAACGCGTCAATCGGTCTTCCGCCCTCCGCCGCCTCAACCGCCACGCTCTTCGAATTAGAGGCTGAGATTGGCATGGCATTGGAGTCTCCACCTCAAGCTGAGAGCACTCCTCACAATACCATCGCTCCAAGGACCACCGCACGATCAAGACCTCCCCCACTTCCCCTCACCCATTCCAACATGTATAACGTTGACACGAATGAACGCCGCTCCTCCCGCCGATCAAGCATTGTATATATCAAATCTGACGAGAATCAGAACGAACATAACACGCCGCCCCAGACTTACGCCAATAACGATCTTGAAGCCATTACCGATTCGACTGGTTCGACAAGAAGCGCGTTCGCGCAGTGGTCCTCACGAGCTGTGAGACCGCTTATACCCAAGGCTAGCAAGTTGCATCGCAAGATGACTTCTATCGTCTCCGAAAACAACGGTGCAGGCTCGTCAAGTACGAAAGGACAAACCAGCTCTCCGCGAGGGCTGCGTCCGCTCTCGCTTTTGCAGGACCGGGATACCAACGCACAAGTCAATAGCACTGTTGCCGATGGATACGCCACACAAGGATCTACCCGTCCACTCACACTGGGGGGGAAGAAACAAAAGTCACGCATGGCTTTGACAGTCGTAGATGAGAACGGAGAGAATGTCCCACCGACGACCAGGGACGCTGGAAAGAAGTTGAAGCCGCTAAAACTTGCTCGATCTGAGACGGCAAAGATGCGAGGTGTTCTTCGCAAGCACGAAGTCCTTCCGGACGTGGTTGTACGACCGCCATCCAATGCTGATCAGCTTATTGGCTACGCATACAGTTCGTAACAATTTTGATCCTACCGATACCCACTTGTTTTTCATGATGCTTTCCATTGTTTTTGTTTTTGCTTCGCTTTCGTTCGCTTGATGCTCTTCCAAATGCTAGACGCTCTCCTTGCTTTCATTGTCGACCCTTGCTATCATCGCTTTCGAAATTTTGCTTGTTCTGTTCCCCATATGTTGTTTTCCTGACCTTTCCTACGTACATTTACTGCCCCTCAGAAATTCAATAGCTATCATCAGCATGTAGCATCATCTGCCCATTGCCTCGCATGACACTTCTATGCTCTGTTCTATATACAAGTATGCCCATCTCCTCGTTATCATCATTATATTATATCCCCTGCATCTGAATTCATTTGACCTCAGCCTGACTGACTAGTATCTGAGGATGAACACCCGTCAACGATGTTTGTATGACCGAAACCAGAGGCCTCCTTTCTACTTCCTAGCTTCTCATGTCTATCCTAATATTGTCGAAGAAAACTATCAATTACCTGCTTACACCTTAATTCCTTCCTATGCTTTCCAGGACCATTGGCCACGAGCACGAGCATGAAGCCATCGCACATATGTCACACAAAGCCCAGCCGCCGCCAATAAGACCCCCGAGTAAATAATAAGATCGTTATACCTCTTCCTCAGCAAGTCTCCATCAAGCTGCGATGTAAGATCGGCAGCATTTGCTCCTCGCTTGTGGCTTCCCAAGATAACCCCAGCGATCGGAGCTCCTCCAATGGAACCAAGACCCCTGATGAAGTAGATGAAGCCATTGACACTAGCATAGTCCTGTACGTCATATATTTCCGTGATCGTGGTCGGGAGAAGGGCATTGTATCCCCCTGCATATATTCCATAGAGGACGGTGAAGGCGACGAATTGAGCTCTGGGAGCATTATACCACACGGCTAAGACCGACAGAGAGGAGAGCATGACCTGTAAGAAGCGAGTCAGTGATTGCTTTCATATGTATGGGGCTAGCTACGAGTGTGTTTTGCCGACCGATGCGGTCCGCTAGGATGCCCATGGATATCCGAGAATCGTGTACGCCCACGAGTCCCAAGGCCAGGGCGATATGGTACAGGTATGCCCGCCACAAAATTCCATATTCCTAGCACCCGGAGCGCGCAGCGTATACCATATCTATCGAGGAGGAATTTGAAGCACTGGAGCAATGACCAGGCCGCCAACACCGCTTCCCGCTGCGATGACACCCACTGCAAATCCGCGGTGGCGATCAAAGTACACCGGTGCAATAGATATGATTGGAAAGTAGTACATCGACGAACCAACGCCGTATAAAACGGCCTGCGCCAAACCTGACATTGTCGATGCGAGCCATGAGAGGATTGACAAAGATACTTCCGCTCCATGTCAAACCGCTGCCAATCGTTCCGACGAGGGCGACGAGAGTATCCTGACCACGAGCATCAACTACATTCGTCTCCTCTGATGTATAAAATTCCTGACAGAAAAAACATGAGTATAAGGCAGACCCACCCTTGAGGGCGATCGAGTGTTTGTGAGTAAATACCTGGAATATACCGTAAACTGAGTGGATTCCGTTGACATGGAATGCCATGAAAAAAGCCAGACAGCAACAACAGAATCTGGCATTGTTTCGTAGGTCGCTCCGCTGCTTGTACAACAGCGCTCTCTTGATATTCACCGTGGTTCAATGAAACTCCGTCAACTTCGTCCGAAACAAAAGTGCTCAGGCGTTGCCAAAGTCAGGAGTGAGGGGCCCCAGGCAGGGGCTCGCCGACATGCGACACAGCCACACATTCCGCTCTCCTCATCTCGAATGTCGACCAGCAAAGATGAAGATGAAGTACCGCCTCCTCAACGGCCGCCCTCGCCCCCTCCACACATGGCCTTTGCTGCTCGTGGTCTAATTGTATGAACGCGGCCTGAACTAGTACGAAATGATGCCGACAAATACTCGCATTCTAGCCTCCAAACTTTGCATCGTTCAAACCAAGGGATTACAGGATGCAGCAATCGCACCCTGTAACACACGTCACCTGGAGCTGTGATGGAAAGAAATTTGCCGCCGTCGGCTTGGACAAATCAACCAGAGTGTGGAATCCCGAGAAGAGTGTATGTTTGCGATCAAACATGAATATTGTTGCTGAAGGGCTTTACAGATGGAGCTCAGAGCTGCGACGCTGTACTCGGGTGCCCACTCTGACGACGTGGACTACATCTCTTGGAACCCAGCTCATCCTGAGCTGTTCTGCACTTCCAGTCAAAAAGACAGACGGATCGTATTCTGGGATGCGCGACGTACGTTACTTGGAAAGATTTTGCGCCATATCTTTCTCAGGAAATACTTAGAAAGTCGGAGCGTGCAATCAATCTCACTCAAGGTGTCCCCCCAGCAAACCAGTTACGCGCCTGATGGCCGCACACTCCTCTACACTTCAGCAGGCCATCAGCTTTGGTTCATGACACTCAACCCTGGGGCCGATGGTTCGACCAAGGAACAATGGCAGATGTCTGATAAGGAACCGATGACTGGGTCAACGGCCATGTTCAACCATACGGGCGATGGTGTTATCATAACCCACCATTCAGAGCACTCAATTCGAGTAATAGATTACCCATCCATGGCGGTTCGAGAGACACCCGCAGCACATGTAGGTGGATGTGTCGCTGTCGCGTTAGACCCGCGAGGAAGATATCTGGCATCTGGCGGTATCGACTCGATCGTGAATATGTTCGATCTTTCCGAGTGGATATGTGCTCGTACAATCACGTCCTGCGAGTAAGCCCCATCTATATTGTATGTCCGATGTTCCTTCTCATCACTTCGCTGTAGGCACGCAATCAACGCTCTCAGCTTCTCTCACGATGGAGAGTTTCTCGCCATTGCCAATACTGGCAATTACATCGATATTGTGCGTGGAAACGTTGCTTTCGTTTTGATGCCGAGGTTCACTGTTGCATAGTGCGCCACGGAGACAGGAATTCCTTTGCACCGCGTTCCAGCATTGGCTTCATCGCCCACTGTAGCGTGGCACCCTTCAAAATATACGATCGCGTATTGCGGGCAAATCAAACCCCGAGAGGGGGGACCTCCACCTGTAGGAGTAATCAGTATGTTTGGTGTTGACACATAGGCCTTGTGCAATGTGCATAATCACCTATTGCTACTATCTGTATTAGGCTCTTGCGGTGTGGAGACCGTACCCAATATCGAGGGGCGGACGTTCTGCTTCTCCGTCCCACGAATGTCGGCGATCCACAGCCTTCGCGACATTCGAAATGTTAGCGAGCAGGGTTAAACTCGTTCTGGTCAAATTACACGTCTGACAAAACGCCATGCTATTGTGTGGTGTAGCGGTGGGGCCGGCGAAAACTTAGAAACGATGTCATAACTGCTCGGAGGTATATTGGACTCTCCCCTCCGACGCTCCGAGAGATTATGTCTTCATGCACATACATTTGAAGCATGGGTGGGTCTGCATGGATATATAAAGCACCCATTCAATTTGGGATAGCAGCAAGAAATACCCTAACCGTGCTATCAGGTTCGTCTCCACTACTCGAAAACCACATGAACTGGGGAATACATATTCTAATCCCGTTGTTAACGTGCCTCTAGGTCTCTTATTCAACTCATACCACGATGTCACCACCTCCGCAAGATGGCTCCTTCACCTACACAGATGGTGGCCAGAAGTTCAAAGCTGTCTTCGTCATAGGCGAGACTCGCTTCAAATTCATCGGTTCATTCGGTGAATTGGCGGCGACGATTGATTATCCTGCTGTCCTGTCCTACGACGACGTATCACAACTACGTGGGAAGGACATTCCGTTTGAGGTCGACGTGGGGATAAAGAGTGTCACTATACGCATTAGAGATGGGCCAACTATCGTTGCGGACACAGGAGCTGATGTTAGCCCTGAGAGCATGTTGGGCGGAACTGGCTACTGGACCGACGAGCCTCGATAGAATATCTTGCGGAAGACTGGAAGCAGACCGGACGCCTCCCTTACTATGTAGTTGCACCGTATGTACACCTTGCCAGCGACTTTCTCACCCCGAATCACAACGTTTGAACCAAGCCATCGCCGAAGCTTGAGGCCGAAGCGTAAAGCCTCAAAGGATGAAATCGTAGGTAATGTTTGTCTGTGTGGCTGTAACTTTAGTCCCCTGACCCCTGACCCCTGAGGTCGCTTATAGCGATATGGCGAACTTACACTGAGAAACTCCGGAAATTCATGGAACACTGAATCTCGGACGATGACCGCTATTTCTAGGGATATCGAGCTTGAGCGCATCAGTTCTAGGAATGAACAATTAGGACCACCGGAAGCCAACCTATTGAGCGAAGTCGACAGACACTCGTCGAATCATGCTGACCAGGAGAGCAGTGGCACCGCTGTGCAAGCGGTAGAACGGCCCACAAAACAGTACCAAATGCTACTGCTACTTTCTGGCTTCTTCATGACATTCCATGTCATTGGAATCAACTCGGTCTACGGCATCTTTCAGGTACATCCTTTGCCAAAATAATTTCGAAAGAGACTGAGACTGCGTCACCGTCACTCACTGCCATATTTTTCCCTGTTAGGAATTTTATACCTCTGCTGAGACGAACATCCTTGATGCTCATGGCCAAGATGCTCTCGTCGCTCTCGTCGGAACAATCGGTAGCGGCTTGACATGGAGCGGGAGTATCTTTGTGAACCCCCTCATGGCTCGCATCGACAATGTTCGGATGATCAGCCTCGCTGGCGCGATAATTATGAGCATCGGCTTATTTGCTGCTAGCTACAGCACAAGGGTACGATTGATATCTTTCCTGCAGCCACGAGCGCTGATGATGAATACTTCGTAAGCTGTGGCACCTCTACCTGACACAGGCCATTTTATACGGCGTCGGCTCGTCGATGTACTACTTTCCGATCATGTCTATCGCGCCAGTGTACTTCGATCGACATCGTGGATTTGCGATGGGTGTCATTCTGGCCGGAAGTGGGGTCGGTGGCCTAGTCATTGCTCCAGTGCTTCAAGTCCTACTTGATAAATATGGCGTCCAATGGGCTCTCAGAATACTAGGGATATGGAACTTTGTGATAGGCCTACCCGTATCGTGCGTCGTCAAACATCGGCCCGGGTTCGGTACTCGTGGGCGCACAAGATTGAACCTCCGTTTGGTAACGAGTAGTACGTTCATCTACCAGGTAAGATCCATTCGTTCGTTGATCGAAATGATGTTGACTGGATCTTAGGCTCTGGCTGCCTTCCTCCAGGCAGCAGGAAACATCATCCCTGTGTACTATCTATCATCGTACTGCGTTGCGGTCCTCAATTACCCGCGTTCAATGGGCAGTTTGCTTCTGGCCGTAAATAGTGGTGTTAACAGTGTGTCTCGAATATCCATGGGCATCCTAGCGGACCGCATCGGTCGGCAAAACACACTCATAGCTGGCGTGCGGCGGCCCTATACATATGAAAGCAATCACTGACTCGCTTCCTACAGGTCATGCTCTCCTCTCTGTCGGTCTTAGCCGTGTGGTATAATGCTCCCAGAGCTCAATTCGTCGCCTTCACCGTTCTCTATGGGATATACGCAGGGGGATACAATGCCCTTCTCCCGACCACGATCACGGAAATATATGGGGTACAGGACTATGCTAGCGTCAATGGCTTCATCTACTTCATCAGGGGTCTTGGTTCCATTGGAGGAGCTCCGATCGCTGGGGTTATCCTGGGAAGCCACAAGCGAGGAGCAAATGCTGCCGATCTTACATCGCAGCTTGATGGAGACTTGCTGAGGAAGAGGTATAACGATCTTATTATTTACTCGGGGGTCTTATTAGCGGCGGCTGGGCTTTGTGTGATATATGTGCGATGGCTTCATGCTCGTGCTCGTGGCCAATGGTCCTGGAAAGCGTAGGAAGAAAACCACAATAAGTCTTTCAGTTGGGATCCAAGCTAGATATTTACTTGGTAACATTATCTACGAAACCCATCTCCCGCATTCCATTTACAAATCGTTCATTTTCCTTGCCCATTGACACCTTGTGTCACACTCAATATTCCTACGAGTTTCTCTAGCGAGACCGCAATTCGTGAAAGGTTGGCATCGATCGACGAGAGTCGAGCAGAGACATCCGCGGGGAGCACTGTTGAAGCCCCTGCGCCAGCCCCTGATGTCTGCGCAGGGGCAACTGCTGGAGGTGGAACATAGTCGTCCAATTTATCATCCGTAGGGTAGTTCGTGTCCGGAATGGGTGGCAATGAAGGAATTAACACCTTCTCCGTGGCATGTCGTATCTGCCGCGTGTTTCGCAAAACACCTCCATACGGGGGACAAGGAACATATCCCAGGCATGCATATTTCTTCTCGCTAACGTTAGTGCCTTGGTTGAGAAGGACTTTGAGCGCATAGACTCGTCGGCAATTGATGTCGACCAACGCCCATGCCTTCCATTCCCAGTCCCTTCCCGCCCTCTCGCCCCCTATACCAAGCTCGATTTCACTTTCCCCACTTTTCAGAGCACTCCAGACGATTTGCTGCAACTTGGTTGTGGTCACTACGTTACCGTCGATTTCCAGGAGAGTGTCTTTTCTAGCGGAAGGCGAGACACGGATATATGCGCGGTTGCATCGGTCGGCGTCGTCGAAGTGGAAGAAGGCAATCTCCTCTGACTCGGGCTTGGGTTTATCGAGAGAATATGGGGTAAAGACATATTCGCAGACGATGCTTGCTTCCTCTCCTTCAAGATCGGCAACAGTCAACTTCAATCTCAGTGGTCTACTCCTGGCTATATATGCCCGGTTCCACCATCGAATGTCCATTTTCTCGTCTTCTTTTGGTCGCGGTACTTCGACAAGGAACCTAACGGGTAGGGACTGTCTGGGATCAACCGTAAGAGGGAACATCTCGTTGACGATCTTGATGCTAGTAACGGGTGCGTATTCCTCGTCCCCTACAAGTCGAAAAGCCGCCGAGATTGACTCCAGAGTAATTGGCTCGCCGCCATTGACAGGTGATTTATTGACAATCGAAACGATCCCTTCAAAATAGTCGATGTCGTTGCGAGCATAGTCCTTGTTGGCTGTGAGAGGAGGGTCAGAGGTGACTTTGAGGACAACGGGTAACGAGGGCGAGGTCACTGTCTTGAAGGTACGTGGAACCCGGAGAGGTTTCTCGGCCAGAGTAGCGCTGACCCGCACGGTTGGTGGAATCCTATATTCACCCCTTGGCGTATAACTGCGTAGACCGCCCTCCGATAACACCACAATCTCGCCAGACTTCGTGCAAGTGTTGATATCGATAGGGCAAACGGATACAAATGGCTGGTCCGAAGTCTCAACCTTCGCCGTGAGACGAACCGCGTTGATGACACCGTCCCGAGACAGAAGCCATTCTGCCATCGCATATTCCTTCTCACTAGGCGAGGTCCGGAAGATCGTGCATTGATGGGTAATGTTGATAACATCCGACAGAGCGAGGAGTTCCTTCGCTGTGAAGGTATGGAAGTAATATTTTTCTTTCCAGCTGATACTTCCAATGCGAATGAGGAGGGTGGGATCCTGGACTCTCTCCCCGCGGGATGCCCATCGGAAGAGTTGTCCAACATACGCCTTCTGCTCCTTATTGGTTTCGAGGTTGGTATCCTCCACCTGAACGAAGTTGTCGCAAGTGTCTGTATAATTGACGATCCCCCAGGCCCGTTTGAAGAAATTATTGTAGGCGTACTCGCAATGATGATTGGCGCGATGAGATTTAAATGTGCAGGGGTGTTGGGAACCGCAGCAAGGATAGTTTCTATTCCACGGGTCTGCTCGATGGAAAGAGCACGATGCAGGTCCATTTGCTGAGTCCCTATACTCTTCATTGCACTGCACGCAAATGAACTTCTGTTCCTTGTCCGTCTCTTTCATCTGGGCAGCTATATCCTTCAAACCATCGAGAATGGCCTCGCTTACGGTAGCGTTGATCTTCTTCTCTAGTTTGACCTGGTTGTCGTGAATTGTATCAGAGAGGTTTATATTCAGTTGTTCCATCGTTTGGTCGTCTACGACTTGCTTCAGGGTGTCTGCGAATTGCTTGACTAGCTCTCTGGACCCCTTGACAACATTGACTCCTCCGTGACTCGCAATGAACTTCTGTGCCGCGTCGTCCTCCGGGTCGGAGGGGATCGCGCGGTTAACAATAGCATCGAGCTGGGTCGTCTGGTGAATCTGAAGACTGACCATAAGGTCGTTTATACACGTATCGATGTTCTGCGCGCATATTGAGAACTTTTCCTTATTTCCAAGGGCCAACCTTCTCGAGACCCGTCCTTGGCTTCGGTACGTCTCGATCAGCGCTGCAGCCTGCTTCAGCACACCATTCATGCGGTCGATTACTTGCCGTGTCGCCTCCGTCACGGTAACTGTCTGGAGCTGAGGCAGATGCCCCAGCATGAAATTGATCCGATCCAAGAGATCCGTGCACTTCAAGTCTACATCTCGAGCATTGTTCTCGATTTCCACGATGATTTTGAGGAGGATGAAAGCCGGCGCGACGAAAGGCAATGTCCTCCCAAGATCTGCGAGCTGATCGAGGATGCTGAGCGCTGTTTGCAGCGACGGATTCGAAAACATAGGGTCCACGACAGTGTTCACCCCGGAGAGAATAGTGAGAGTGCGACTTCGAGGGGGAGGCCCCGGCGGTGGGTTCAAGTCATCCTGGGGATTGTACATTAGCGGGTTGTCTGCGGCGTTGCCGTAAGAATTGTCTGGAGATTGCATACCGGGGCAGTTGTAGGGCTTTGCACCAGGGTCCTGCTCCCTATTGGGTGCGACATTGGCAAGTTCAAATGCTGCAGGTACCTTAGGGTACGAGGAAGGATAGCTGCTTGTTCAAACCGACGAGACGTGCTTTTATTCAAAACCGCTATGACCGCCTGTCGACATTCGACGTTCCGGCTAATTGCATCCTTCAACGGCTTGGGCGGGACGGCACGTTGTTACAGTTTTTTGACTTGGCACTACGTGATGGACATGTTGAGCATGAGGAAATGATCCACGCCCACCGCATGATAGAGACACTTTACAATTTAGCTTGGTTGGTGGAGAGGAGCCAGAAGATTGTGAACATTTCATAAGTGCTATGAATTAACGGATCAAGAAGCAACAGTATAGACTAAACTGACGGGTCATCAAAGGGCATGAGGTGGGGCGTTGTATGTGAACTACAAATGCGTGCATGAATCAAAATGTACGTAGTAAACTAAGTAAGTACCAAGGAAAACGGGAGACAGCATTGTTATAAATTTAGAGATAGCGAGGGTCAATGGAAGAGCAGATAGATGTAGGGTTTGTTGCGCAGGGGAGGATGGTATGGACGTATGATGATGTGAACACGAAAGACAACGGATCGCAGGGAGAAATACCAAAATCAAGACACGCGGATCAAAGTCTGTAATCAGAAAGAGAAAACAACGAGGAGTCGGAGAGCCACTAGTAATACACGGTACCCGTCCCCTGAAGCCGAGGGTCAGAGGAATAATAGTCGTAAGGTGGTATTTGCGTCATGTCCATGTATTGCGGATACATATAGTTGGGGTAGTAATATTGTTGAGAGTATGTCGAATATCCCATCATATTGGGATCCATGGACGGGTGGGAGGCTACATCACCGTTTGCCGAATCATTAGCACTTGGTGCGAAGCCTGTTTCTTGGCCGTGGGATGGTGACATGGGAAGGGGACGAGACGGCTCAAAAGTAGCCGCCGCCCCACGAAGGCCAGAGACTCGACGTGTCAGCTTACTAGAGCTCGCTCTCCCTTCATCTTGCTCGGTTGGAGCGCGAATCTCTATTCGACTTTGGCGAGGGAGCGAGAATATCGGGGTACCAGTGGCGGGATCGATAAAGTTATTAATAGGCGGAGGATGCTGGGGATGAGACAGTGATTGCGGGTTCGTGGGATCTGGAGAATCCATGGAGTGATGGAGTACATGTCCGTGAACGAAGGGAGGCATCGTTGGATGCATAACGGGTCGGGGATCGTACATTGGCGGCATCGGCGTTTGGAAGTAAACTGGGCGGCCAGTTGCCAACTCATACGCCATACCATGTTGATTGAGGGCTACACCATGTGGTAATGTATGTGCGTTGGCATAAGGCGAGCCGTACGGCGGTGAAGTCATAGGAGGTGTAAATGTCGTTTGCAACGGGTGAAGAGGTGGCCGCTGATCAAGTCTGTCGGGTTGCGATGGAATGCCATTGCCATCTAAGGTGATCTCAGAAGGTTGGATCCAGCCCGCAGAATCGAAACTCGATCCGCCAGTGGCTTCAGGAGGCTGGACTGCGATCGTAGGTTCTTGGCTTGCTTCGGCGGGAGCGACAGATGCGGATGCAATGTTGCACGCTGTGTCGTCGTCGTGAGGGTCGGCGAGTAATGGAGCGGAAGGCTGAGGCGCTGTGGCCACTTGAGCGGGTCGTGTGGGTAAACGAACTACCAAGTGTTTAGCGTCGTACTCGGAGACATTGGCAGAAACAGGTGGCGCCCGTGCGGGTTTCGCAGCAGCAGATGATGCTGGATTCAGAGGTGTCCTAATGACGAGACCGTGACTGCCAGGAAGTTTGACCCGAATGCCAAATCCTTGATTGTGTCGAGGCTTGAGAGCTGGATCAAGATAAAGGAATCCTTCCTGTTGCTTAGTAAAAGGGCGTTCCGGTTTCATGACGAACCAAGGTCGACCAGGAGGTGGCGTGAAGGTCGATATGTTACGAGGTCGAGCTGAAGGTGAAGCCGCAAATCCACCCCGACCGCGTCCACGGGAAGGGACAAAGGTACCTCGGGAATTTCCGAAGCCTCCCCGGACAGGGGTAGTCTTGTGCTGTCGCTGTTCTTCCCGCCGCCTCATTTCCTCGTAGCCATCGTGGGTCCATGACTTCTCAATGGGCGCGACCTCAACAGGGGCAGATAATTGGGCGTCTAGATTATCGTCCGCAGTTTGACCGCCTGGCTGCGGTCTTGTCGTGTGGAGCCCGCCTCTACCTCGCGGTGCGAAGCCGCGTCCACGTCCATGCCAACGGCCTCTCCACCATCCACTGAGACTACGAAGGTCTTTATCCAAAAGACGATCATCGTGACCCCAAAACTCCCCTACCTTGGGCACAAAGGATGGGTCGTTTTCTAGGCGCTTCTGGTACGCTTGTCTAGCAGTTTGACCAACAGTTCGTGAAGGTAGTTGAGATGAAGATGGTTGCTCTTCATCTTCATCATCGGCTTTGTGCAGTGGCTGTAGTTCGGGCTTCGGGGGAGCTTGTTTCGCTGCTTTGGGCTTTCGCGGGCGTATTGTCTTGGGCTGTACCGCATGAGCGTCGAAATCGGCGAAGTCAATCACTGGTAAATCTGCTGGACCGTGTGCAGTTTCGTCAGCGACCATCTCAGACCAATTTCCAGGGGTTGTGAAGAACGCCCCATTAGCCCCACTAACGTCTGCCAGAACATCCTTCGTGAGCGATGTGTCCTGTGAGGTGTCGGGGGTCAAGCTGTGTCGTTCGTTCGTAATGACATCCTCCGATGCTGGTTCTGTATCCGAGTCCGACGCCGAGTCCAGTGAGGAGGAATCATCGTCAGTGTCTGAATCGGTGGCAACCTCCCTCACTATCTCTTCATCGCTCTCAAAACTACCCGTATCCCTGCCTCTCCTTCGCCCGCTTCTTGTCTTCTTGCCGTGGATTTGACCGCGTGCCTTTGTGGCCGTTGAAGAGCTCGATTTCGCAGTGGTAGAGGTTATTAGTACTGGCATAGGAAGATGATACAGGATAAAGGGAAGTGGCAACCTGGTCTCAGGTCTGTCAACAGAAGCTCTAAGGGAATAGCAGCACTTGCAGCTCACAGCTTCAAAATTTAGCGTTCAGCTGGGTGAAAAAGCCGGATATTGAGTGATGACTTCGAGATGTGAATCTGAAAAGTTGCTGATAGGGAGTCGTTTGCGGAATTTAGGGAATAAATGGGAGAATATGCGAGGACGATGAGAGCGGCAGCGAAGAAAGAAACTGACTCCAAATTCCAAGTCAGCTAGCTTTGTCATCATGGTTGTGTTGAATGGCCTGCCGTGAGAATACTTGACTAATCTAAGGCTAATGTTTGCCGGTTGACCGGTGCCCCTATTTAACTTGCTTCCCCGCCCTCTCCTTCTCTGTTCTCCCCACATGGATCCTCAAAAGCCAGACAGTTTCCAGCATTACACTGCGCGTTTGAGCACAGGCCGTACTTACCATTATGTTGACCAGCTTCCCAAAGAATTCGACGCGGGTCTGTCACCAACGATACTTTGCATCCATGGATTTCCTGATTTATGGTATGGATGGCGCTACCAAATTGGCCCATGGGTACGAAAGGGATACCGCGTCGTAGTTCCAGACATGTTAGGATACGGCGACACGGACAAACCGTTCGATGCAAAGGAATACTCCACCAAGCGGCTGTGCTCCGATTTGGCAGCCCTGCTAGACCATTTGAAGGTCGACCGAGCAGTCAGTGCCATCTCATGCCAACAAAAGGAAGAAAATAATGTCTTCTTTCAAGGTCATTGTTGGGCACGACTGGGGCTCTTTCACCGCCGCCCGCTTTGCCATGTGGTACCCTGCCAGACTTACAGCTCTGGTGATGTGCATACTCAGCCACGTACGTTACCGTTGACTTGCTCTGACACCAGCCATCAGTATATCGATTCCCTACACACCTCCTTCCCGTACATATATTCCTGTTGAAGAAGTGGCCGCTCGCGTACCCAACCTCGGGTATCAGGTTTACTTCTCGCAGCAAGAATCTACAAAGAACATCGAATCAAACGTCCGCCTATTTTTTTTCTACATTCATGCTTCTCCCTGACAGCGCCGTTGGCATAGCTTGGAAAATTTATTACCTTGACGTTCCGGCCGGGGAATGCGAAAGGACCGAATTTCACCCGCGTAGGGCAATTGAAGGATGTCCTAGCGCGTAGTGACATTGTTGTCGACGATGCTGGATGTTTCCTCACGCCTGAAGAATTCCGCTACTATCACCATGAATTGTCAAAAGGCATGAACGGACCGTTGAATTATTACCGGACTGCAAAGTACAGGCACGATGAAGAGCAGGGTGCGAACGCAATTACTGACCAGAAACCAGACATGCTTATTCACTCTTCTATAGAAGCTAACCTTGCGCCGCACTTACGCGCCGATCTACCGGTGTTATTCATGTGGGGAACCAAAGACCCAACTTGCGCGAACATAGTGATCCCCAAGGCGCACAAGTTCGTTCCAGGGCTACAGGACTTCTCTGTAGAGGATAGGGGTCATTGGATGATGGTGGAGGCGGAGAATGTCGTAACGGAGAAGGTGAGCAAGTGGTTAGATGGGCTTGCCATCAAAAGGCTCCCTGCGAAATTGTAGAGTGCAATGTCAAGACAGCAAAGGAATCGCATGTACAATAAGTTCAATACCCTGCGCCTATACAATGTGCCTCTGAATGCCTCTCACATTTACTTTCAGATTATCACAATTCAGTTCGACTCAACTTCTTCAAATATATTTAGGATGGGGTTAGTAGTGACTCGGTGCTAGCTCTAGGGACTATACACACGCGTACTGCCGGCAAAGTATACCTGGTCGGCTCATGATCCTCTCACAGCTAGCTTTCGAGCAAACCTGCATTCGATTCGGCAGCATGGCACGTCTCATCCGATTACCCAACGGTACTTATTCTTCGACGGGTACTTAATCCGCGCTCGAAGGTCGGAGGCATATCATCTTGTCTTTCTATGCCAAAGGTACATAGTATTCTGAATATTTACTGAGACCGTAGAGGTATACAACTCCCCAGGTGTTAGGCACGAAGGCGTCGCCGAAAGTCAGTTCCATACAAATATACGCGTTAACGAAGTTGAAATCCCTTTAGGCCAAGTGGAGAACGTTGGGGGGATACTGCTACCCCCCCAAGGGGACTTCCCAAAGGATAAGGTCCTCTTATTTCTGGCTGGCAGCTTTGGGATCGGCCTCGTCAACTCTAAAGTAAGATTATCCAAACATCGGACCTGACTTAGACGTCTTATTGCCGTTTGCAGTAAACCTGGCGTGGGTACATTTTCGTCAGATTTTTGTCTCGTCAGGGGACCGATCTTTCGTCTCACAAACGCGGACACTTAAAATCACACTGTCCATTCAAACTCTGATTGCATCAATGTCCTTCAGAGCCCCCCCGGGTTTTCAACATGATCAGGATGCTTCTCCAAAATGGTAGTTCCCCGATCAGTGCCACATCACCATCTATTTCTGAGGTAGATATCTCAAATTGTTTCATTGCTTCAGAAACACCGGGGCGCTCTAAAGGACACCGATACTTTGTATGGACAGTGCACTTCTACGTGTCGGACCCAAGCAGACGCGCCCCACTATCGACAAGGTCATTACGGCACTGACAGAACAACGTAACCCATTTCACGGCTACTGGATACTGCTTTGGAGGTATGTTGGCTGCCGTAAACTAGCTTTACGATACTCCCAACGTTTCTAAATCAAATATAGGGCGATACTGCTTTGATCTGGCCTTCGAGAATGTTGTGGATGTGGTAGCGGTTTCGCACCCTTCCCTTCTGAAGACACCTGAAGATCTGGAGGTTTATAACTAGAACTCGAAGGCACCACTCCTCATCAACAGTTGCACGATTGACCCTGTATTTCCCCTCGAAGCGCAAGCTCAGGCTGACCAGATACTTGGAGGGGGTCAATTCGTACCCGGGTACAAGCGAGGGTACTGGGAAGGTTGTACATGATCCGAAAGTCAAAGAAGGGAAAGAAGGGTCTTTCAAGGCCGCTGTGCTATGTTTCAAACAGCACCTGTAAAAGGGGCGCGATCTCCTTAACCTCACGGTTCACTACTAAAATGCTCATGTTTATCAATACCCTGCAGCTTTCGAGTAATCGACCCAGCTGGACCCATGGTACTCAGGTTGTGAATATGACAACAATTACTTCGCACAATCGCAAGATACTTACAGATGGTGAACAGGGTACGCGTCGACATGCCATTCTATAAATGAGGGGCTACGATATTCGGGTATGGGAACTGGTTCGACGGGTACTATTGGCATGCCAAAAATCGATTATCCCAAAGAGCAACCCATCCTCTTCCTGCTCGATATATTCGGCGCTCAGTTGGTTAGCATCGACTCGTACGCCAATGGGCACGTTTGACGACAGCAGGTATCCAACCGATAAGGGTTCCAGCTGCTCGTTGGTGCATCGCTCATCCTAGCTCGACTACTATGGCCTATGGTACAGGCCCATATCGTCGTAAGCTGGCGCGCCTGGTTTGGGATATCAGGCCGTCTTTACTAAAGTCATGTGGTAGGTGACACGTTAGGCCAGCTTGGAGCCCTACGGAACACCATGCGGCAGACCATGCCATCATTTCCACGCATTGAACCGGCACGAGGAATTGACACATTGTCGTTTGGGAAAGGAAACCCATAATTGACTAGTAGCACCTTGATTTAAATCTCGATTTAGAGTCGGAGGCTGAAGGCAGTCTCCCCATTACGACGATGAGTCTCTGCGCTGACTGTGTCAAAGGTATGTCGTGTCATTGAATGTCTAGCGATCCAGACGTCCTCAGTACTCACACAATTTCCAGGCGTTAGGCACGAAGGCACCCCAGAAGGTTAAGGCACTATAAATGCACACGGTAATGATGATTTACGATCAGCATCATCCAGGTCAACTGGAGAATATTGGGGGCATTGAGTGCTACACAGCTACCCCAGCGGGCGACTTCCCCAAGGACAAAGTGCTTTTATTCCTTCCTGATGCCTTCGGTATCAACCTTATCAACTCCAAAGTGAGATAACTACTCGAAGTCGAGACCTGATGTCAGGTGTAATATCCTTGTTTATGGTAGCTTTTAGTGGATGACTTTGCTCGCAATGGATTCAAGGTTAGTTCTATTGTCTCTGTCCCCGTATGATTATACTACTACGATGGACAACAGACAGTAGCACCAGATATATTCAACGGGGATCCCTTTCCAGAAGACTATCTAGACAGCAAGGTAACTTCCTTGTTGCGTTACCATCCCGTCTGATCAATGTCTGACACCAACTCGTCGGTTTGCTAGCGTCAGATCTCCTTCGTAGACTGGTTCAAAACACATGGGCCGGAGCACACACGCCCACCGATTGACAAGGTCATAACGGCGCTGAAGGAACAAGGAGTAAAGCGTTTCGCCGCTACTGGTTATTGCTTTGGAGGTATTTTGGCCGCTCTGAACCAGCTTTACGACGTCTATATCATCATCAAATTATAGGACGATACTGCTTCGATCTGGCCTTTGATAACGTTGTAGATGCGGTTGTCGTCTCACACCCTTCTCTTTTAAAGATTCCCGAAGACCTGGAGGTATATGCGCCTGCATTTCATTTCCCCTTCGAGCCAGGTTAACTTAGCTGTTCTTCTAGAAATATGCGAAGAACTCCAAGGCACCGCTCCTCATCAACAGTTGTACAACTGACTCTCAGTTTCCTCTCCAAGCGCAAGCTCAGGCAGACCAAATACTTGGAGGGGGTCAGTTCGCTCCTGGATACAAAAGAGAGTACTGGGACGGTTGCACCCACGGCTTCGCCGTAAGGGGAGATCTCAGCGATCTTAAAGTCAAACAGGGGAAAGAAGGGTCCTTCAAAGCCGCTGTTCTATGGTTCAAACAATACCTTTAAAGGTGGCGCATCACTTCAACCTCGCGGTTCACTGTGATATGCTCACGTCCACCAATAGTTGTAGCTGTTCCTGGGTGTGTAATCACCCCGGTTGGACCTGTAGTCAGCCATATTACTCAGCTTGTGAACATGACACAATTATTCCGCTCAATCGCAGGATACTTAAAGATGGGATCAGGATAAGTGTAGAATCAATTCTCATCACATTTCATCGTTTGCCTCAGCCATGAGTCACTGCGACGACTGTTTCAAAGGTGCGTGTCGACATGGGCGATGATCCATTTTATGAATGAGGGGCAATGATAGGGGTCAGGCACGTAGGAACACCAGAAGGTAGAACACGCATTTCAACGCGATGATTCAAGTTGCCTCACATTGGCGTTTAGGTGAATGGGTGAAGATTGGTGGTGTCGACGCGTATGTTGGTACACCGAAAGGCGATTACTCCAAAGAGAAAGTTGTCCTCTTCCTGTCAGATATATTTGGTGCTCAGCTGGTTAACAACCAAGTGAGTGAACGGACAAGCCTCTATAGCGGGGGGCATTACTGATCAGGGTTCCAGCTACTCGTTGATGCTTTTGCTCGCTACGGGTTTAAGGTGAGTTGGTCATACTGCGAACTCATACTATAGCTCGTACATAGGTTTGGGGGTCCTCGGAAGTCGTACTGACGGAGAAGTGACTCGTTAGACCGTAATGCCGGACCTTTTCGAAGGCGATCCAGTTCCTGCGGAGGTATTGGATGGTAAAGGAGTACGTCCTCAGTTTAATGTATCAAAATCTGTATACTAATTACCCTCGCCACAGACCTGGAACCGTGATGAATGGATACCGAAGCACAACTTTGAAGTCACTCGCCCAATTGTCGACAAGATCCTTGCGGCGTTCAAGGAGCAAGGCGTCGTGTCCATTGGCGCCACCGGGTACTGCTACGGAGGTGAAGCAGCTCGATTACCTTTCACTCGCGGACCTATTTCTGAGATATGTGCATAACAGCGCGGCTCGCCTTTGACCTTGCCTTTGAGGACTTAATTAAGGTTGTTGCAGTCTCCCATCCCTCCCGTCTGCAAGTCCCCGAAGATCTGGAAGTGTGTAAATTTTCCCTTGATCGTGGAGGTTGACTCACTGACATTGAATAGCGCTACGCAAGCACCGCCAAGGCACCCTTGCTAATTAACTCGTGCACCGTGGACGAGCAGTTCCCTCCGGAATCTTCAGCAAAGGCCGACGAAATATTGGGAGACGGGAAATTTGCGCCTGGTTACAAACGAACGTACTATGAAGGCTTACACCACGGCTTCGCCGTCAGAGGGGACATGGGCAATCCGCAAGCAAAGGCCGGGTTAGAAGGAGCTTTTACAGAGAGCGCAGAATGGTTTGCGAAGTATTTGTAGCAGAGATCTACGATTAATCTCCTTTTCCGCGTTCTTGTGAGTACTCGGAATGAACTCGTGCTGAAGTTTGAATATGCGTGCTTGATTGCAACAATCCCTACGAACATGAGTCTTGGGCATGGCAGACCTATGGCCTCGAGGATGCAGCAAGGTCGCTAATAAAGCCCACTACATATACCTTGCTGCGCCTTGGTGGAACCCACATTTCGACCACCATTTGAACAGCTTTCGTTTTGGTAAATCCATAATCTTGATTACAAGGTAAGGCTGCGTGTTGTCTCCTATCGCAAATAATACCGACTCTGCGTCAGAGTCATGTTTCCCTACGGCCACCCTTTACAGATGGCTCCTCGCCGAAATGGTTGGCATGAGCAACATTACGCTCCACGTCTTGAGCCGCGGCATGAAGAACGACATATGTCCTATGAATATGAATATCGTCGCCCAAACGTCTACCAAAACCCTTACGCTCAGCCGCCCAACAGATATTCGGCGCCCGGCATGATGCCCCACGCTAGCAACGGCAACCATGTCTCGGGACATCATCTCCCACAGCGAAGTTTGACGCCGTATCCGGAGAGAGGACGTTCAGAACCCCCACATTACCCACCCCATCCAACTTCGAACTATTCAGACCACGCCCGCCACTATCCAGAGCCCTCCTACGGTAGAGGCTACTCAGAGGGGAGCGAACATCGCCGCCGGCATGAGAACGATCAATATTCGCAATACGGTGGACCACACGACCACAGGTACCCCATCATGCCAACGCCACAGCGAAGAGGAGGTTCGTGGGTTGGGGGCCGGCCTCCGCTTGATGCGCGGTTACGTTCGGCCATGATGCCCGACGAGCACCGCGCGTCTCGAAGCAGAGCTCATAACCCAGCGTACGAGGATGCAGATTGGGACATGCAACAACACCAGAGACAGAAATTGGAGCATATTGGGGAAGTTGTCGACGTAGAGGACCATTATCCAGGGCCAGGACATGGAAGGGTGCCTTTGATGAAGGGCGAGTGGCCGGAAGAAAGACATAGAGGTGGCCTTGAGGAGGACTCAGGGTACGGCTCGGACGAGGGCGAATCTCTGGTCGATGATGAATGGGAAGGGCCCGATGAAGCGTTACACCATGCCACCCCACACCGAAGCCCATGGCCTCGCAAGGGAGGTTATGGTCAGTCATACGAGCCAGTTGCTCCACAGGAATACTACCAGAGACCCTCACAGTGGCCACAACCCAATAACATGAAGTTCAGAGATGGTTGGCAGAGATGATACGATATTCGCAACACGGACGATTGACTCACTCATCCAATGTACACCAACGTAATATCCATAGTTTATATGTAGGATGGTGACGCATCGCCCCAATGGAACGCCGCTGTACGCATTGCCGCGTCGTGTGATAGAAGCTGAAGGTTGTTCCATTGTCTTCCAAAGTTACCGTGGAGCCATTGAGAATCGGTCTGTCAACCTTTCCGTGCGGCGATGAGAGCATCGAAGTGGTTTTCTACAACACGATTTAGTATGCGAGGTCGCGTCAACGTCTTGGGAAATGGTAGCAGTGGGAGGGAAAGTCTCCCGACAAGTCCCCGCTTGTGAGGGGCAACGCTTTCCCCATGCTGTGATGGAAGATCTCGTAGTAACCTCCCATGTGCCCGACGACTTCTTTCCACCTACATCATTTTCTTCGTGAGACCGATTCCCAGCCGCTGTTGCCTTGCATGCGAGTATAAATTAAGACCGAGGTTCTGCTCGACCCCATCCATTCCCGAATCCCCAGCCTCAAGATGAGACTCGGGCTCTTAAATCTGGTTATAACGTTCGTCGGCGCCGCTGTATGGGCCACCCCGCCTGAATTCACGCACAGACTCAAGGAGAGTGTCGCCCCTCCCCGAGGATGGGAGAGGCATGGACCAGCTCCTCCTGACCACATCATCAAGCTGCGCATTGGATTACCGCAACCCACTTTCCCTGAACTCGAGAGGCATCTGTATGAAGTCAGCGACCCCAATCACGAGCGCTACGGACAACACCTTTCCAAAGAGGAGGTAGAGGCACTAGTAGCACCGCACCCAGAGAGCGTCGAACTTGTTAGCCAATGGTTGGCCGAGCATGGTTTCGACGAGTCTGACCTTGAACGATCGTCAGCGAAGGACTGGGTCACGATTAGAGTACCAGTACGCGTTGCTGAAATGATGTTGGACACGGTCGGTAATCTATCTCTCTTGGCAACCCGAGCTGGACTAATGATAAATCAGACATACTCGGTATGGAAGCATAACGATGGGGATTACCTAGTCCGCACGACTAGCTACAGTGTCCCCGAGCACTTGCACGATCACATCGACGTCATCCAGCCCACAACGATGTTCGGACGTTTCAAAGGGCAGAAGTCCACCATTCACTCCGTGGAGGATGTTCCCGAACAGAAGAACACTGTCGCTTTGGCATCCGCACATGCTGCCACAGCACCCGTCGTTGATCCCTCGTGTAACACGACCATTACGGTCACATGTCTGAAGCAACTCTACAACGCCGTCAATTATGTAGTCAAAGCTGCAAAGAAAAATTCTGTTGCACTCACAGGGTATCTTGAACAATTTGCGAACATGCAAGATTTGCAGTCTTTCTACGCTGAACAAGTCCCCGCAGCGGTGGGGACCAACTTCACTGTCATTTCTGTGAATGGTACGTTTGATTCGTTAGCATCTGGCGAAGGTAGAATAACTGAAAGACGATAGGTGGACTCAATAACCAGACGCTCGCTGAAGCAGGTGCCGAAGCTAACTTGGATGTGCAGTTCGCATTTGGCGTCTCTTTCCCGATACCTGGGACATATTATACCACTGCCGGTCGCCCGCCTTTTAACCCGGACATTGGAACGCCCACGAACACCAACGAACCTTACACTGACGTGAGATTTCGCCGCCTATTCTCCGCATTGACCACGAAACTGACCTCTATTTTAGTGGCTTGACTTCATCCTCTCACACCCCAACCCCCCTCTGAGTATTTCCACCAGCTACGGAGATGACGAACAGACCGGTAAGCGCGCTTGCATTCACGCGTTCCGTGCGAGGATGTTGACAGAGGTTCCTCCATAGTTCCTGAATCATTTGCCAGGCGTGCATGCGCAGGCTTCGCTCAGCTCGGTAATATATATTACACATGAGAGGAATCAACCCCACTCACGTCCATATGTTTAGGGGCCCGAGGAGTGTCGTTGATGTTTTCGTCAGGAGACGGAGGTGTTGGTGATGGAGAAGAAGACCCCGCCCTACAACAATGCTTCACCAACGATGGTAAAAACGCCACAAAATTCATACCTGGCTTCCCAGCGAGTTGTCCCTTGTGGGCGCACGAGTCACCCGATATATAGAGACCGACTAACACCAGAGCAGTGTGACAGCGGTCGGAGGAACGACTTTCGTGCCCGAAACGGGCATTTTCTTCTCTGGAGGAGGCTTCAGCAACTTCGTTAGTCTGGATTTCGTGAAGGAAGTTTAGATGTCCTTACCGCTTCTTAGTTCGACCGCCCAAGCTACCAAGATACGGCAGTTAAAGAGTTCTTGGGTGGGCTTCCGAAGGGCACCTACAAGGGATTGTTTAACCCGTAGGTGACAAACCTATCGCTGCTTGATCAACACTGATGCCAACTGCGAACAGGGCCGGAAGAGTAAGCGTCATGCCCAATGCGGTGCTTTACCCGCTGATGATCATCTTGTATAGGCCATCCCAGATGTTGCCGCGCAGTCCAACCGCTTCCGGATCTTTCTTTCAGGTCGCCCAGTGTTGATTGGCGGAACATCCGCGTCTTCGCCGGCATTTGCAGGTTTCGTTGCCCTCCTGAATGATGCTCGTCTCGCTAAAGGGCTGCCACCACTCGGTTTCTTGAATCCCTTCCTGTACGCGACAGGCGTAAGTGGTTTCAACGACATCACTACCGGGAACAACCCAGGTTGTGGGACACCCGGATTCAATGTACGTTCCCCATGCTCGCCCTTACCGAAGTTATTGTTGACTAAAGGACGTTTCATTAGGCTACAAAAGGTTGGGATGCAGGTCAGTGTTTCCGCACCAGCAAGACTGTGCATACGCTTACCACATCTCTGTAGTTACTGGTCTTGGAACGCCCAACTTTGGGAAATTAGTTAAGCTTGTCACTTGATGGACACAACATTCGAATTGAAGGACGATGTGCTAAATGCATACAATGTATATGTGCTAGATATTATTTCCGCATACGTTTCTTGAAGCGTTCCATGACCTAGGAACAGCGGTAAACTCGGTGACGGCAGTAAGTAAGGAGCATTGCGCACCATCTCGTCGGTAGCCATTTGAGGGCGGTCGTGCTGTGGTCGTCTCGGCTGGTCGTCCTGTGTGGGCAAACCCATAGCCTCGAGTTTAGCATCACGCATGATATCTGCGTCAGACTTCTGCTTGAGATTTGGTCGGTAGACTACCAGGGAATTAGACAGCTGAGAACACGGGATGAAGTAAAGCTCACATCGAGAAGCCACCAGGTGCTCTTCGCCATTTGGTTGTTTCTTTCGTTCCTGTCGCTCTTCTGCGACTGTCCGCTTCGCTTTCTCGGTCTCTTCAATATTCTTAAGGCGTGCACTATCCAACAACAAGTCAGTCTCATGCCCATTCCGTCATGGTTTGGAAAGAACGAACTCCATGCCAAGATCAACTTCTGGGATGGCAGTCAACATTGTCAGGCTGTTGGTAACACTGCCTTCGTCCGTGGTCGGCTTTTGTTTCTCCACCTTCCAGCGGTCCACAATTTCGAAGAGCTCGTCTTGCGGATCTACTGGCTTCCCTGGTTCATCCTCCTGAGGCCTGCTGCGTATTTGGAGGTTCTGCTCAATGTACTGCATCCTGTGGGCGTATTAGCATGGTGCCCGAGCAACAAACAGATGGCACCCACATGTGCTTGTCAACATCGAGTACATTAGTTTGCTGGGTGAAATTGTTTGCTCGAACAACTCGTCGCGTTCGTGCCTCCTTGATGGCTTCCTCGCTAAACCAGACTCGTATGTGTTGGACGTTAAGTTAGAGGACAGACAAAAGGACTTACTCCTCATCCTCGGCATCGACCGCGGCCCCTTGTCTTAGACCGCCGACCTCTTCCTCGGGAACCAGCCGTTTCTTCTTCTTCTTGACGTCTCCTTTGTGGAGTTTAGCCACATCTATGCCCTCTCTGGCTTTCCGAAGCTTGCGCAACTCGAGGATTTCTGATACGCTGGAAGGCATATGATGTGAGTGGGTGGTGAGGAGGTCATGGGGAAATAATGCTGACGGTAGAGTGGTCTCCCCTCCCTCCTCGTTCTGCACCTCTTCTTCATGCGATATGGACCGTTCGCGTACGCGTTGTTGAGGTCGACTTCGTTTCTTGATCATGGTGGTTAGAACTTAACTGGTCAATGTGGCTGTGCAGGCTGATGTTCTGCATGAAGTCGGTTCCCGCGAGTGACAGTGATATTCAGACGCCATTGAACGAATACTTGCGCGCATGGCGAATGGAGATATAATACATCAAGGTCATCAGTACTTCGTACCCCCTGAGTTACTCACTCACTGTTCCGTCCCCTGCTGGGATATTTTCGGAATATGATCTAATGCACGCATTCGTACCGCTTTCAAGTCATACACAGCCATATTTTCAACGATAGAATTTTGGCTGGTGTCACGCTCTGCCGCAGAAGCCGCGGCGGACAATTAATCTGGGATTATTTTATCCTGCTTGAGTTTCAATACCTTTTCCGCCCATGATCGCCAAGTCGGAGTACAACACTGTGACGTGATGTTTGTGACGCTACGAAGGTATTACTATTTATGGATCACAGTTCCTATCCTGAGGCGACACTTAGTCCCGCCAATGCTTCTGTTGTTTCGGCTATCGTGTCCAGTACTATGACGGCCCGCGTAGTTCCAAGACCTCTCCAGCCCGTCTTTGCACCTTCATGTTGCGAAATCCGGGGGTTCATCTCCGTTAAGACCTTCCCGATGAATTGGGGGTCAGTCAACGGCGTCAAGTCATCCCGCCGAGGTAGTTTCTGTCCGAATCAGATCAGAATAAAAATACAAGGTCTTAGGAAAGCACGCTCACCCGTTTCACGATATCATATGGAGCTTCCCAACCGCTCACCTCTCGGATATACTGTGGTGGCTTCGACGCAAACGAATGGTACATCCGAGTATCATGCATGCGAAACAGCACGTTGTCGACGTGGAGCGTAAAACGAGCAAGTAGGAAGATACAGGTCGGCATCACGCGCTGCGTAGCATCGTCGATAAGCCGCCGGTGCACTTGCGCAGTAGATGACTTACGATCTTAATTGTGTAGCTTGCCGTACCATTGTCATGCAACTCGTCTTCAAACAGAGGGACCTCTGCAAAGAACAGAATCGGATCCGGTCGTGTGAGCTCCGCCATAGGGATCTGTAACGACTCGTCGATTTTCCAACCATCTGAATCGGCGTGACTGGGATGTCCTGAGTACGTTGTGGTATACGTCCAATCGTACGGGTTCGTGGTTACCGTCGTAGGCATCTGGCTCGCAGAAGACGGGTCCGTCCTATCGTTGTGCATTCAGCGAAATGCAGCGAGTCCCTTGGGTATACCATACCGACTTTTCAACCAAGCGTCTGCGTAGCCGACTTTGACACCGCCGTCCCCGTCTTGAAGCTCGCCCTTGCGCACACCCTTGAGAGCGTTCTCCGTATCAAATCTGTATATCCAACGACTTGGGCGATGCTCCAGCTTAAGGTAGTTGCTGCCGAAGGTCATCTCCGGTAGGGGTATCCCCAGGGAGCCTTGAAGCGCATCGAGTTCAGCGGAATTCGAGATTGGATTCGTGGAGACTTGGATGGACCAGTCATATATCCCGATTGAGCGTGTATTTGGCGATTCAACCAGCTCGTGTTCTGGTACGGCGACTGCTTCAGTCATAAGGAACTCTGAGTAGGACGGTATGGTTGAGACTGAGGTTGTAGATTAGATTAGATAGAATTTTCGCCCATGTTTGGCGCCGTGCCAATCACGCTTCCCTCATGGACAACACTTCAAGACCCTCTACGCCGGAGGCACCGCCGCAGGATCTATGGTCCTCCATCCTCGACTCGGTCTCATCCTCGCGCTCAATACCGTCAAAGCAAATCCTGCTGCTCGGCCAGCCGTCGTCCGGAAAATCCACCCTGGCTTCGGCATTGCTCCAGAAACCATTGACAGATGAGGAGCAAGCTGCGCGCCGCACAGATTTTGCCTTTGGCTATGACTTCTCTGATGTCCGCGACGAGGCAGATGAGGGTTTGTGCTACCTTTACACGTCGTCCACATTTTCTGACCGACTGTAATTAGATACCTTGGCTCGTTTGTCCGTGTACAGCGTCCCCTCGGCCAACCCAGCATACATGTCTTTGCTGCCGCACTTCATCCCCCCGAAATATGCGCTGCCTCATACCTTAGTGATGATAGTACTCGATTGGACTCGACCATGGACATTCATTGACGATCTTCATGTCTGGCTTGAATGGGTGGAGACATGGGCAAAGGGGGATACTTCGCGCGAAGTAGAGATTGCGCGTGAGGAGAACCGCGAAAGATGTGGGTAAACTCTTCATTCACAGTGTGGTCGCTCTAACTGGTGTTAGTGCAATCACATTTGCAGCATTACGCGGAACCCTCAACCGACCCGCCGTCCGTGCCGGGAACCTTGCTGCCCCTCGGTCAGGGCTCTTTCACGCACAATCAAGCTGGGGTACCAATAATCGTGACATGTACCAAGGCAGACCTAATCGACGGAGGCTCGGAACCCGGTCCTGGCGGGATGGTGAAAGGCAAAGGCGGTGAGTGGGAGGAGAGAACGGACGGAATAATGCAAATACTCCGCACAATCTGCCTGAAATGTGTGTTTCATCCCTAGCTTCTTCCCATCTTTTATACTCACAACCGGTAGATGGAGCCAGTCTATTTTATACCACACCACTGCCCGACACCCTACAAGTTCTCCGTCAATATGCCCTTCACCTCCTCTTCATGCCTGCCGCGCCGTCGCCAGGTCTATCTTCTGGTACAGAGTCAGTTGCCCCCACACGCAACCTCTTCCCTTTCCCGCATAAGCCTAATACACTGGATCGTGATCATATTGTGATTCCAGCTGGTTGGGATAGCTGGGGGAAGATCGCAGTGATGCGAGATGGCTTCGAGCCTAAGCTCTGGGGCGAAGCTTGGGAGCACGATCTAGTCGGCGAGGCCAATGATCGCAGTGCGAAGAAGTTGTTCGGCGCTCTTGTACTAGATCAAGGGGTCAAAGTACGTGCATATTTATGTAATGTCTCAGCATTCTTGACTCTAGTCACCAGCCAACACCGCTACCCCCCTTCAACAATCCTATGCCAGAACAGACCTTCCTGGCGAAGCACTATGACGAGAACGCAAAGCGAGCTGATCGCGACCCTCGTGGTGCTTTCCGGAATCCTGCAGATATGGCGGGCGCTGCTACTGGTATCGTCGGACCCATGGGTACCAGTAGCTTCGACCTGCCCGCCGTAGATCGCGCGTTAAGTGAGATGGAGCTATCAAGCGCTCCAGGACTTGGGCAGAGTATCAACGGTACCGGAGCGGGACGTGGTGGAAGGGCTGTTGCCCCAACTCGACCATCAGGCCTTGCGACACTCAGCACTTCCTCAGCTGCCAACGGGCGGACGACAACTTCTCCATCTCCCTTGAGTTCTTCGACGCCCACCAGTGCTCAGTTACCTCAACACGACGTATTACAGAACTTCTTCCAAAGCTTACTGAGGGACCGTCCTGGCGCAAGCCCTACGAAGCCAAAACCAAGTGACACTGTCAATGGTACGGAGGATGGGACTCCTTGACCGTACAGTTGTCGTTTTGTGGGCGAAGTGACGCTAGGGTTAGGGTTTCAGCCACTAATTTGCTTACACTTGTTTGGATTAGAAGGCTTTTGTTCCTTTGTCCGCTACCATCACCACCCGTTTTCTGTCCCTCGTTGCCTATCAAGCATCTTGTTGATTTCTCTCCTGCTAGTCGGTTATAACCATATAGAAGAACGTTGTGTAGAGTACGCCAATCCCGAACATGGGTAAATGGTGCGACGAGTTGGGCGGCTAAATACGCGACATTGACTGAATTCTCATTGATTCAGGAGCTCCGAATACCATGAAGTGGTCCTTGCTTCGAAGATGGGGGCGTTGGTGTATGATTCAATTTCTTGCCTTCCGTGGTGCGCCATTGGTTGACTGACTTTGGACAGGCAGGGCGCTATAAAACGTCTGAAGCTGGAGAAGCAGGAACCTATCATCAGCTATGAGAACTTCATCCAGGAGCTCGATGGAGGGGACTCTTTCACCGCCTCAATGGTAGAGATACTCGTTAGGGTTAGTCGAGGAGCGCGAATGTGTGGCTTCCTCAGTCAAAGGACTGATAACAGCGTGTTTAGGAATTGTCAGACAGGCGGAATAGAGGGACTGCCGCCGACTGCAGGCTTATAGCAGACAAGACTGCGAAGAATCTGCGCCTCCTGGCCACACCCCTTCGGATTTACCGTGACACAACGGCGGGCGTCCGGCATCACGGGAGAAGGAACGTCCATTTGACAGACTACTTGTCGGCACCCCCAGAGGAGATGGAGATGGATGACGACGACGACGAATTCGAGAGTATGCTAGACGGCGTGATGGAAGGTTCTAGGATGAATCCCGAGCTGTACGAAGCTATTGGTGGTGCGCACTCATGGACACACCCAGAACCTCGACGACTTCCCCGCTCGTATTCGGCTGTTCTCGCGAGGACAGACGAACCCTCTCAGTTGACATTGCCATCTCTCCCTTCGCCGCCTACAATGACTAGTCGGCCATCTGCATCTACATGGTCGATTCCCGTCGTCTCACCGCGTCAATCGTCCGTCCGCCGACCACAACGCAGCAGAACCGGCGATTTCAGCGATTTCACTTCCCGCCGCCGTTCAATCACTCGCGAAGCAATAGGGTCTCGGTCTGACGATCCTGATGTCGTTGACGTTCCGGCTCATGACACGGGTTACACTAGTAGAAGCTCACAATCTGCCGCACGCCGCTTCTTCCCCTTCAGTAGAGTGAGACGTAACGAGTCTTCAACGACGTCGAGCTCCAGCCATGCGCATTCATCTCCATGGAATGAACTTATGGAGCATGAACCCAGCTTCGCTGTGGAATATGGTGGCGCTGCTGAACCAAGTCCCTCGAGTGCAGCTTGGCTGTCCCTCCCTACACCGAGTGCTTCGACATCGTCCCAGCAAGACAGTGCTGATACGGAAACCCGTGAGGATGACGCTGGGGCAACCCCAAGATTACGCCGTGGTGGTGTCCGTGCCCCCGAGTCTCTATTGGTCCGACATTCATCCCCAGTCACCATCCTCAATCCCGTCAATGTGCGGATCTCTGCTTCTCAAAGTAGCGAAAATGAAGTTAGCGAGCATCTTGCAGAAGATACGGCGACGTATCCAACGCCTGGATCAACAGACAATGAGACAGGACCCTCCGTTTCCGCTTAAACATGTAAGGGCAGCATGTGTTGGCTCTTGTACTGTTGTGAATGTGGTATCTGTGTACTGTGTAGTATTTCAAGTCCTTGATTTGTCGTCCGTTACTTTAGGGATAATCTTGGATATGGATATGGTTCTCTGATTGATTGTTTGCGTGGATTCATGCTTTAGTTCGGAAATCCCACGTATCGGGCAACGCCTTTGACAGTGCCCCTGAGAAATACGAATCACGTGAAGGACTCGCAGCCCGTGATCTGATTCTAAACGCGATTCATTCTACTGAACTCACTCTCCAACCACCATATTGTAACTTATATCAATGGCCCCCCTCACGCCATCCGCGGCATCAAACACTCGAAAGCGCAAATCAGATGCACACATAGAGACACCTAAGCCTCACAAGTCAACCAAGACATTAGATGCATTCTTCTCGCCAGTTGCAACTATTCATACGACGACGGCCACGAGCAAGGGGGAATTAACGAGAATAAATCTGAATATAGAACAGACAGCGGTGCTGAAGATGGCGGTGGAAGAGGGGCGAAGCGTCTTCTTCACGGGCTCTGCTGGTACGTTGGAGTGTTGCGGCCGTTACATGTTTGGACACTGATATCGGGTACAGGTACTGGTAAATCACTACTGTTACGAGCCATAATATCAAGCCTCAAGAAGAAGTACGCAAAGAACCCTGATGTTGTGTCGGTGACCGCTAGTACCGGGATGGCTGCTTCGAACATCGGCGGTGAGCTCTGTGTTCTGAACGGTGGCCGACCTTGGCCCTCATTGTGGCATATCTACGTCTACGTAGGAATGACTATCCATGCATGGGGGGCAGTGGCACCCGGTGTGCAGAGTGTCGACAGCTTGGTCAGCTATATCCATAAATGCAAGCCGGCCTTGCGCCGTTGGAAGAGCACCAAGGTTCTCATTATCGACGAGGGTAAGTCCGCTCTTGCGAGGAATATACGTATATTAGACTTACTCCTCGTAGTCTCGATGGTCGACGGTCACCTCTTTCAACGTCTGGCGGAGATCGCATCTAGATTGAGGCGGAAAACGGACAAACCATTCGGCGGGCTTCAAGTAGGTGCCGGACGTATCTAACCACCGTTAGACTCACCTTTCATAGTTAGTGATAACGGGTGACTTCTTCCAACTCCCCCCTGTGACCAAGAAGGGAGACCCGTTCTTCGCTTTTGAGTGCGAGGCCTGGAAAGCATGCATAGGCGTCGAGAATACAATGGTCCTAGTCGATGTGTTCAGGCAAAAAGACTCAGGCAGGTACCTCGAAATCTCGTCACGCTCATAGTACTCATAATGCGTTTGTAATTTCTAGCCTTCGTCGAAATGCTCAATCAACTCCGAGAAGGAGTTATAACGCCCGAAGCTATCAAGGCATTCCAATCTCTATCCCGTTCACTACGACCACGCACCGATCTACTCGCAGCTATCGCAGCTGGCGAGCCTTCGTCCTCTCCATCATTTACACAAACGCCACCATCGTCCCAAGTAGCGGCTATTGAACCGACGGATCTCTTCCCCCTGCGCGCTGAAGTCGACCGCGCAAACTCGGCTCGCCTCCATGCCCTTAGAACCCCCCTCCACACGTTCGTTTCAAGAGACTCGGGGTCCGCCCCTCCTGACAAACGCGCCAACCTCCTCACCAGTATGATTGCGCCCGAGAAACTGGAGCTGAAGGAGGGCGCTCAGGTTATGCTAGTGAAGAATATCGAGTCAGAGGTTGGGTTGGTGAACGGGAGCGTTGGTAAGGTTGTTGGCTTCTATAGTGTAGAGGATGTGAAGGGCCTGAGGAAGGGTGGAGATGCGAAAGTTGTGGTGAGGGCGGTGGTGATGGGCGATGACGGAAAGCCTCTACCTATCGAGGTTGCCGAAGATGAGAAGGAGAACGCGGCATCTAAGGGCCAGAAACCAAAGAGCAAAGCCAAGGTCGATGAAACCCTCTACCCCCTCGTCACATTCCCCACAATGGACGGAGCATCTACCGAGTCGCTCCTCCTTCTACCAGATGAATTCCGTGTCGAAGATAACGAAGGCAACCTCTTAGCCCGTCGCATGCAAGTCCCGCTAGTGCTCGCCTGGGCGATGTCTATTCACAAAAGCCAGGGCCAGACGATTCAGAAAGTACGTGTAGATTTGGGGAGGGTGTTTGAGAAGGGCCAGAGTTATGTAGCTTTGTCGAGAGCGGCGAGCATGGATGGGCTGCAGGTGCTGAGGTTTGATCCTAAGAAGGTGCGTATACACGATCGTGACTATGGGTTCATGTTGTCCTGACTGTACTTGTTCTGACTGTACCCCCAGGTCTTCGCGCACCCAAAGGTCATTAATTGGAACCGCGAGTTGATGGAGGCTAGGAAGGCGACCCCGAAGACGGTCCAAGGATGAACACGACGGTGAACCCGCCGCGGAATGTCATGGCGCTACCTACTGCGATAAGTCGTCTAAACTACATATCATAAAGCTCACCTCATATTTTACACATACATGATTGTATACTCTACTCGTCCAATACAAGTTCTATCCTGATGAAGACAGCACCCTATAAAAACATGCACTCAACTGCTGTTTGAAGCTATGGCACAATAACGCATCCACCAAGCCAAATAACGCGTGGTGAGTGGTGCAGTAAAGCCTGCATTTGAAAGGGTTATTCACAGTGATTTCACTTCGCAAACGCGCCTACAGGAGATCAGCCGTAGCCGGGGCTCATTACAATGCTATAGTGGTTGCTACAGAGGTGAGAGGTAGACAAAGACAAGAGGAAAGCGTTTCGTCCTTTTGGACTTACCAGGAGAGGCACACACCTCCCAACGCGAAGGCTCACCTTGACCCACGTATCTTGTATGCATTTCTTGCTACAGTGGATTCGCTCATACTTCGTAGCCCAGGAACGCTCTATTCCCTCTACGCGGTAGGAGCAAATCTACTGCATATGGACAAGTCGGTTGGCTCATAATGCATGCGCAGGCACGCGCTATCCCTTCCATGCATTATGAGTAAACCGACGTGTTGTATCATCTCGGGACCAGCCTCGAATAGACAATCAACCACGGGGAGTGGAGGGCCGTAGAACTCGTGGCTTGATCGCAAACCCGCCTAGAAGTAAACAACCCCCTCCGCTCGCTCCATTGGCGAGCGATCACCTTCCCGCGTTTCTTGCCAATCGCCAAGGACCTTTGATGCCCGTCGATCTTGATGAGGGTGCCGGACCCTCCGATACCGCCCCCCTCCCGCATCGAGGCTCTCCGGCGCAAACAGATCTTGCGGACGCCGGCGGGGAAGAAAACATAAAACAAACCTCCTTCAACCAGGCGGCCGCCTCGCCAGAGTCAAAAGAACCGGGGTAGATGTCGAGGAATAAGTAAGGCGAGCTTGAAGTCGAACGAGCGACGACCGTAGAGTGTCGTAGGTGGAAGGCGTTTTTGATGGTAGGCGTTCATAGTCAAGAATCCAGTGGGGCTAATGATATGGGGGTGGGGTTTATATATATTTCTGGCGGAGGCTTCTGTTGGCTGACACAAGGATCCGCTTTCCAAGTGGCTGATGGCGGCTTTCGCGCAAGTCAAATTACAGACCAATACCCTCCACAAGGCGGCGGCGAGATTATTCCATGAAATTATAAGGCAGTAGGAAAATAATGCACGAAAGATACGATTTACATTATATAAGAACGCCGCAAGGCGAGAATTGGGCAAGTGAGCGATACTCCTTTGCTCGGCCCCTCGCCGCCCCTCAAAATAGGAGAATCCACGTGATGCAACCCAGATAACTCTGCGCGGGAATGGATTGAACGATCTTCCAATTTTTTTTTACCAATTCTCTCTTCAAGTTCCATCATGGATGTATCAGGCCTCATTGCCTATCATGCTGCGAAATTGTGAGTGCACGCCTCCAAGATGCTGCTGGCCTGGTTCATTGCCCTAATGCAGATAATCTAGCCAGTCAGTGACTGTCGAAAAGGATACCCCCCCAGAGGTCGATGTTGGTTTCCTGATAGTGACAGACCCCAATTCTATTGACGAGGAATCTTACAAGTTTGTACCTTGTGGCTTGTTTTAGGGCCGATCTAATTTCCGTGAATATTTTTAGTGCCGACCTCGAGTCGCATCTTCAGAAGCTTGCTCGCGATGGCACCCAAGCTCTCATTTCCAAACTTTTCTCATTACCCACAACATCTTCTCCTGACGGCCCAGTAGCCCAACTTCCCCCTCCGACAACCCAAATACCACGGTCGAAACCTTTACCTAAACCCAAACCACCCACCAAGTGGGAACGATTTGCTGCTGCGAAGGGGATTCAGAAGAAGGTTCGCGAGAAAAAGATATGGGACGAGGAGAAACAGGAGTGGGTCAACAGATGGGGCAAGGACGGAAAGAATAAGGAGAAGGAGGAGCAGTGGATTACGGAGGTTCCTCTTAATGCTGGTACGTCATATAAGACTCCCCTCGAACCCCTTCACAGTCATTCTTAATCTCGCGTTCGTTGTAGACGTCAACTTCGATCCTGTCAAAGTGGCTCGTGATGCACGGAAGGAAAGAGTTGCAAAGAACGAGAAACAGCAACTACAAAACGTCAAAAGGGCGCAGGGTACCTCGTCAAATACGCTGGAAGAGCGCAAAAAGCAGATCGAGAGGACTGTGGCCACCACGCGGATCAGCACTGCTAGCATGGGGCGGTTTGATAAGCGGCTGGAAGGCGAGAAGAAATTGAAAGGCGTCAAACGGAAGGTATGCACACGTCTCGATATCTCCATCCCTTCTCTAGTCATGCTTCTGAACAACATATTCCAGTTTGACCCGGCGGAAGCGCCCGCAGATGCTGAACGAAATGCTTCTCTGGCACTTCTGAACAAAATGGAGAGCGACGCTAAAAAGACTCGGCGAGAACCAGATGCACAGGACAACGTCCTCAACGTCCGTAAAGCCGTTCGCTTTGCCAGCAAAGGCCGGGGTGCCCTCGCGCTCGCAAAAGACTCGCGTTCAAAAAACAGAAACGCGAAGGGCTCAAGAAAAAGTAGATAATTGTCTTCCTCGTTGTCGTTCTATGTAATATGTATATGGCAACAAATGACTTGTTATTAGTTGTGAGTATATACATGGCAATGACTAGTGAAGCATGTACACATAATTTTACAGAGGAAAGCCCAATAAAATGCCTATGTCAATGCTAGCAGTCCCAGAGATTAACGAATCGTCTCAACAGGGAGGCGGTCGGGTTTAGCCCTCCCCTCTTCTATCCATTTCTTCTTTACCAACTTGCTACTCGCTTCGTGGTAAAGACGATACACCAATTTGATCGTCCCTTCGCTAACACCGGCCACCGCGCTGATATCCTTGAGCGCCTTCGGCTTGCCAAGTAAATGACAAGTAAAGTAGATAGCTCCGCCAGCAATCGAGACGGGACTCCTTCCATCTGCGATACCATGCTTCCGAGCGGCGATAATAATGTCAGAGCATATCGACTGCACATTCGGAGGAAGGTCAAGGTGGTTGCAGTAGCGAGAAAGGAGGTTCTCGGGACCCGTCGAGGGTGACGATGCGTTATTGGCGGCTGTGGCACCGGGAGACAAATTGAATGCCTGTTCTAGGGCTTTGTAACATTGACCCAGCGTCTTTTTCGACACATGCGTCAAGTTGCATATTTCACGGAATGTTCGAGGGACATGGGCCTGTCTGCAGGCGATAAAGATGCAGGCAGCGATGACTGCGTCGAGAGGCTTGCCGCGAAGGAGCTTCTCTTCGTCAGAGCGCTTGTACAGCTGCTTGGCTATGTCGCTGATTGTCTTTGGCAGGGAGAATTGATCGCACCAGCTTGAGATGTCTCGGAATGCAGTTAGAAGATTGCGTTCCGATCGTGAGTTTTGTGAACGGGATGCTGCACGCTGAAGCTCGCGCGCAATACCAGAGCCACCATCTCTGAAACTGATGACAGTATCCAGCTGTTCTATCCCCTCCAGTAGAGGGTCGGAAGCAGCACCAACACGAGAAGGGTCGTCTCCTTCGTCGTTGGCAAAGGTCTGAGTTAAAGTGAAGATGTAGCAATCTCGAACACATCTCACAAGACAGGGTGCGAAAAGAAAAGGAACTTACACGCCATTCGCTTCTAGTATCAACGATACGGTCTCCCAAAACCAGCCCACAGTTTCCACAAACGAGGTCACCGCTACCGAACTCCTCCACGATATTTGGGTTTGGATCTCTGCATTCTGGACAAATTAAGCGCACAGCCAAGTCTGGCCCAAAAGTCGGTGCAGCTGCGGCTTTCGCGGCTTGAGCAGCAGCAAGGGGGAAGGGTTGTGCGAAAGCCATCACTAAAGGGGCCTTCACTCAATGTTCGGTAGCAGGGGGTTCTCGAAAGGGAATGGTATGGTAGCTGAAGTTTGGACGATAAGCAACATTCCAGACTATAGAGCTAATGGTTGTCTGTTCACATACCGCTTCCGTATGGAAATCTGCGCTCTAATTCAATGTCACAACGAGGGTGAACCAGGTGGTGGAAAACAACGTCGTGGTTGCGGTGCAAGAGTTGAAGCTGTCGCAAATCAATGAGTCTGTCTCCTTGATCCTGTGCTGAGTCACCTTTTCCCACGCGCAGGATCCGGGCAAGACTGTCAGGAGACTCCTGACTCTTGCATGGCACGACAAAGGTCTCAACGTAAAGTGCCCGTATGATGTGCCACAGATACTGCATACCCTTTTGCTGCCTTCACCGCACGCAAAGTCAACTGATGGTCAATCAGATCGTGCGAGAAATTTTCAATTCTGCGATTGCGGTTCAAAGATCACTGCCACGGGATGCGCACACAAAGGGGATTATGGTAGTCGCTGTGGGGATGGGTATGGTTCTAAAGCCGGCATGTTTGGCAGTGGTGATCTACTGGGATACAACACATCCTATATTCTGGATGTAAATAGAGCCCGCAAACATATATAGAGCACGGCTAGCATGGAGATGACCGGACTTCTGGCTGCAGAGTTCGTATTTGTAGTGACAGGGCTAGGGGGATTCGCATTTGTAGTGACAGAGTTAGGGGGATTCGTATTTGTAGTGACAGAGCTAGGGGAATTCGTAGGGGCAGAGGCAGTGGTAGCAGGTCCGCCTGATCTTGAGGAAGCTGTAGCATTGGTGGAAAGCGTAGCAAGCCCGAACCCGGCTGCATTAGGTTTCTGCGATTCAATCCCCGAGTTGATGGTTCCAGCCGAGTCGCTGAGTCGCTGCGCGTCGTAGGCTGCATACGCCGGGTCCCCCAATGGGGCCTGGAATTGGCTTTCTAGTATCCTAATCAAACAAGACTGAGAACGGGATGAAACGAGTGGGAGCGAGTGACGTGCCTGGTGGAACTCAAAGACCGTGTGCTGAATATGTCAAACTCCCCATTAGAAACAGAATGGGCATATACTGGGTTCAGATGACACGTTTCGGAAGTGGTAGAGTAAAGAAGCTAGGATGGTTGAGCACTGTGAACCAATGGGCAGAGATATCCACATACTGCTGCCTGTGCTCCCTTGTCACGCGCAAGAGTGAAGATGTCAAGCTCTTGAGAATGACCGGTAGCGTTTCTATCGCAAGATATAAGGGCGATCCAAGGGGCGGTGGCTGATCAGAGTCAGTTTTCGACTCCATACGCGCGCGCGCGCACGGGACGTACTGGGCGGGACGTCCGAGTCGATGTCTGCTGAAAAATGGACCAAAGCGCCCTGTAAAACACCTTTAACGAATGCCTTGGACGAGCAGAAGCGACGCACCTGGCTTATGTCCCGTGCCCCGAGCTCCCTATTGATCGTGTCGGCGTAGATCCTGACTTCTTTATTGAGCCAGCCTCTCAAATTATACGGAAACAGACGCAATTAACCTTTCAGGGTAAAATTGCACTAGCAATTTGGGCATCAGGTCGAACGACATGATGGACAGCGTGGTGTTTGTGGGGGATGCGGGGATGTATGGGGGCCGGGCACCTACATGGTGTAAAGTGAGAAGTAGTAGGAGAGCACTGAATCTCATCGATGGTAGTAGGTGCGGGGTAAACGTAAACGCCAAAATACAGTAGAAAGGAAGTTTATCTGGCGTATCACGTGATCGCAACTGATAGGAGTGCGACACCTCAATCGATGAATCATAATAGCGATGGTGGTACATGATTCAATGAATTCAAGCAGAAGCTAGGCGTGATCCCAATGAACCTTTGTATGGACCCCAAGATCCGCCACTTTCTTGGCCCCAATCTGACATCGCTGAAGTTTCAAATCCTGAATCACCATCCCAAATTCCTTGCGCTCCTGTAACACATCCATCAAAGTCGGAATCATCTCCCCACACCCTGGATTAGAGCACGGGTCCTCGAACTCGCAATAGCTCAGCTCGAGCGTCTTCAAGTTCGGAAGAGGCGTTGTTGCGACGGCGTTTTTAGACTTGGACAACGCGCGGATGAAAGGGGAAGCGATGTTTGAGGCCTCCACTCTCGTGATGGCGTCCATGTTCTGGAGAAGTCGCGACCATGTTGGCTGGGGCAATCCTTCCAGCCCGTCGAGGCGCAGAGTTTCCAAGTGCTGGCGGGGCAAAGTGCTGCACAGCTGTTCGCATATATCAGCAAGGAGGGTCGTTGGCTCATAGCAGTCGAGCATGATGTCGCGAACCGGGGCTGCGTTCGCAGAATATACAGCGATGGAAAGATAGCGAGGTGGGGCTCCTCCGGAATGAACTCGAACTTCGCGTATGGCCGGCGCGTCGTCTTGACAAAGCTGGAAGAACAGATGCCGCAAACCAGATAGACTCGGGATGGTAGTAATGACACACGCCGAGACGCTAAACGTTACTTTCGCAGAAGAGGGGCATTTCAGGTAGTCGAGAATGGCAGAAGATGCGAGGTCCTTGGACTTGATGCTTAAAGTGCGAAGGGAGCTGAGCTCGACACTCATAGCAGTGGCGGGGTCTGGTGAGCCCGATGTGACGTAGGATAATGTCAGATCCTCAACATTCGGAGTATTATACAGAGAATGCAGGAGTACCTCCCACGAGACAGCATTGCTGTCGCTTTGTGCAGACATGTGAAGGCGTACCAATCGTGGAAGAGGAGGTAGTGGAGAGTCGAGCTTGAGGTTATGGAGTTCAATTAGGCGTAGCGCTGGTAAATGACCAGAGACAAGTGGGTGAGGCAGCGAGAAGAGGCCTCTGCAATCGACTTTGCTCGACATGCGAAGAGTCTGAAGAACCGGAAGAGATGCATACTCCATGGAACTGAAAATTTGGAAGAGTTGAATCATGTCCTGCGTAGCACCCGAAATATTAAACTCCTGAATCCTTGGGAACTGGTAGATGATCGCCTTTCCGATCGACTCGTGCAATGAATACTCGAAGGGACGACAGCAATGAACGCACAGTGGCGCGCCTTTGGACCTTTCCAACATTGTTGTTGCGGAAGCGATGGACGTGAGATCGAGTGTATCCCATAGTTGTGGGGTATCGAGGGCGATCTCTCTCCATTGACGAGAGACGCCTGCTACATTCCACCACATCCTCTGTCTCAGATCATTGGATCGGCGTGGGGTCCTTAATGGGAAGCAGTGGCCAGGACCTTGAGCGAGGACGAATATCCCTGCAATGAGCTCCACAGGTAACTGGGAAAGGCTGTTAGGAGACTTCGTCACCGCGTCGGGCGTCATTTAGTGTGTGGCTCAAAATAGGTTCCCGGTTAGGTTTGAAGGTTTCGCTGAGGGGCAGTGGGTACCATGTCAGGTGTGCTGAATAGACACTCACAGCGTTGTGGGATCCGGCTGTTAGATGATCGATGTTTAACTTCGGCTTTCGCGCAATCGCGCAATATAAGTATGCAGCTGCACGTGATGTGTTAGTGGGGCCTGACTCCATCTTCGGAAGTCTCAATGAATAGCTCACCTGGTAGGAACCGGATCACATTTATTTCCTGTTACGTTACGCAGCAGTCCGTAGGGGAAATAAGGTGCCACGGGTGCAATCAAGCCTGTTGTATGGGAGCTCAAGCCTGTTTTCATGGGCATAACGCAGGAAAGTTCCGTCTGAGACCAATAGGGTCTTTGCCAGACCGTTAGGACCGTACAGCTTGGCAACCTCACGCTGCATTCAAAGGACCAACGTGGGGGAGGCCGGCATCGAGCACGATGGTGAAAGAACGTGCGGGGTATATATGGGTGGGTAAACGCGGTCACGCCAGCGCCGCTTCTCATACGTCTTCCTAAAATGAAAGCCTTCGCAGTCGCACACTGTAAGTAGAACAGTCATGCGTCCATGCCAATAGGGGAAGAGCGGCCAACCACAAGCTTAGTAGTACGAAATCTAGATATCAAGTCAATCCGAAAGCGGCTCGAGCGTCTCGCACCTATCCTTCCATCCGTCTTCCGGCAGCTTCTTGGCCAGAGCTAACGCGAACAACGTAAGGACCATCAAAATAACATATACCAACTTCCCTCCGAGGAAGTGGTATTGGACAGAGAACGAATAGAGGGAGGTGGTCATGGCGGGACCAATTGCGCGTGCCACCGAGACGGTTGTCTGCGATAACCCGTTGGTAGCGCCGAGCGATCGTCTATTTGGTGCCGCTGCGGTAATAAACATAAAGATGCAAGCTGAATGCACAAAGGATTAGATTTGGTTTGGAGAGCGGAGATAATTCTTACAATAAGACATATCCATGACCACACACATCCCTAACTGTATGATCAGGACGATCCAGACATAAATAGCGGGCGCGCCACTCCTTGCAAGGGTATTCATCACAGGAAATAAGCAGAATATGGGGATGAAGAGAACAATTCCTGCAATGAATACGGGTTTGGGCGTAAATCTCCCCACGATCGAGGGGAAGAGGAAGAACTGGAATATCCCGTTCGTAGCTCCAAAAGCTCCAAGGACGTAACCAATTGTTCGTGGACGGAGAGCAAGGCCTCCCAGCTCAAACGGCATAGAATAGAAGAGAGGCTGGAGGGCAAGGAGGGCAATTTCTAGAAAAGCTAGAACCACGTAATTGAATATGGGCAGTAGAACCCGAGAATGGAGAAGTCCCTTAATAGGCACTGGGGCATCTTTGTCGAGACTTTCCTGCCCATCGACGGGAGATGGATAGTGGCCGAGAGTCTGCAATTGGTCAATATGCGCCCCTCGCTAGCAATAAACGTAAAGCTCGCCTCTTTTAGGAAGACTAAGCAGAAGAAGAAGCAAACTAGCATAATACTAGCGGCCACGGCGCATGGTAATAAATAAGGGAATTCTCGCCAGAATGGTGATTTGAACGTCTCTGGGAAATGTTCGTACGGTTTTGCGAGGCTTCCCCCAATAATTGGGCTACATAATAACCGATTGGATGAATTCTACGTGAACAATAATATTGACAACATACGCGATCGTTGATCCCACGGACCAGACAATGGGAATCAAGGAGAAGCCGCGAGCGCGATTGGTGGAGTCAGTCAGTTCACCGACGGCGCTTTTCATGACCCCTGTCCGCATACCACACGATCAGAAGAGGAGTTTCCAAAGAGCCAGACGGACATACCAATATTTCCGTTCAGCATGCCACAGATACAGCGGCTGCAAAAATCAGCCAACCGAGCTGTGAGTTCCCCAAGAGGTATGCGTACCTGATGACAAGCGACCAGAACGACCGAGACAGTCCGAAGCAGACGACAGACACACAGAGGCCGAACAAGCCCGTCAGAAGCACTGGCTTGCGACCAATGCGATCGGATAAGCGACTCCATTGAAGGACTGTACAGGCCTGTGTAGCAAAGAACAGCGATTCCTATAGGAAGTGGTGAGCCCGTCTGTCGCACGCAAAGGTACGGGTCGCGACCCACAATTATCCCTGCGTAGTATCCAACCTTCTTTTCATCGCCGCCAGTGATATCCAGCTCGCTGATAAGCTAGAAAACTGTCAGAAAAGCCATTTAACTGCGAAGAACGCGATATTGAAAGTACCTGGGTGATGAACGGATAGATCGATTGACTGGCCAACGGTTCACAGATCAGCGTAACGAGAAGAACAAGTAGCTGACCCCATTGTAGAGGGGTTTCGATGGGCCGTGGAGGGACGTCTTGTTTAATCAGCAAGGGGGTCTCTTCGTCGCTCTCGTAGTAGGTCATGGTGCTGGGGGACTGCGTCGAATTCGAAGTTCATCGTATCATTGGGGGTTATAAGCGATGACTCAGGAATCAAGAATATTCGACGGTTCGGACCGACCCTGCCTCGAATTATGTGTGGAGGTAGTCGTAGAGCCCTGCAAGGCCTCATGATCGCATGCGAGTAGTCAAAGCGTTGAAGGTTGATGCTGCATGGTCCTTCCACCCGTAATGGTTGTAGTAGCAGTAATACGAGGTATCTGTAAGGAATGGTAATCGGGACCTTTGGCTCAACTGATCGCGAGAAAATAGATGTCTGATCATGAGGTTACTGTTGGTATTGAGATACGAGAGGAAGCCACCCGTCCGCATACGTTCCGCAGAACTTACGAACGATGCGTCATTGGTACAAACGAGAAGTACACGAGGCTAGATTCCAAAGGCATTGTAATGCTCAACCGGTGGCTTGAATTGGTGCCCCGCCCCTTGCATTCGAGATGACCTCCAACACTGACGCCAGGCCAGATTTCCATGCAACCAACCGTTTCTCCAACAGCTGCCATTGCTCGTGCTCGAATGTCCGAGGAGTTGAGCGGATGATGTGCATCGTTTGCGTAGTTTGGGAGAGCTTACCGGAGATCAATCCGACGCGGATGACTAGAAGGCAAAATATAATTAGAAACGTTCTACGAGGAACATAGATAGTGAGGTAAATGAACGAACCATCGATTGCCCATTTTTCTACTTCTGACGACTCTACCTGGATCGCCTCTGAAATTTTGGCATAAGGAAGGTCGCGACCGACGTGTTGGAACGCCATGGAGGCGAGGGAGAGGAGGCGGATTTTGCGTGTGAGTTGGCTTTTGTCGAAGTCTGATTATCCGCGAGTTAGAGTGTATTTGAGGGGATCAAAATAAACACCGACTGTATTTCTCGAAAACGTCTGCGTGGCTGGCCTCCCAGGATAAATAGTCTGGCAAGCCGCCGCCGAGGAATATTTGGAGAAGGCCGTATATTTCGTGGTCTTTCGCGGCGACCACTCCCTCGAGTTTGGATAGGGAATCAAAGTCGAAAGTCGACGGAAGACGTAGAGCGGTCGCGATCGCTTCAACGGCAGCGGGCTGAGATTCGGGGGATGAAGGTGGGATCGAGCGTACGTATGATAGAAGGTATTCATACGATGTTGTCCTAGACATGGCGATCAGATCAATAAGAGCGACAAGGAGTAGAACGCGCAGAACATACGGATCACCTGCTTGCTGGTGCGCGTCAGAGATTTTCTTCAGCAGTTGGCTCTTCTGCTCCGACGAAATATCCCACTCCGAAAGCCATCTGTCAATGTTCTCTTTGTTTGGTTGGACGATGCTCAGCTCGTCCCGCTGAATGGCCAGATCCAAGAGGGCATTGTAAGCGGTTAGACGGAGGGGGGATCGACGGTCGACGATATTGAAGAGGTTTGTGATGCTAAGACCAGGTCAGCATCCACGCAGCAACAAAACCGCCACATACATTCGGTATTTGATGGAAGGCGCATCGGTTGGAGCAGCAACTATCGTCTCTATCAACGTGGACACGAGCTGCGTGACCTCTGACGAATCGCTAGCATACAGAGAGAAGAGATGGGAATATATCAAGTTGAAGAATCCCTCGATTTCTAAACAATTATCAGTTCAAGAAGGCTATTGCATACGAAATCCGAGACGTACCTTTGTCTGTACCGTCTCCCAGGCCTTTCACGTCGGCCAGGACCATCGAAAGCACCTTCTGGCGCCGTACCAGATCCAACTCGGCGCCATCCTGTGTCTTCAAGGCGACTTGGAACGGACGGATGGCCTCACCGCGTTCTTCTTCTGATCGTCCTCGAACGATGTAGTTTACCAATTCCTGGATCTTCGAGACATTTAAAATTCGAAGGACGCGCAAAATAATTCCCTCACCTGCTCCTCGAATGTCCCCTCGGAAAATACGGATATTGAGTCTGTGAGAGACATTTTGATCAAGAGAACCTGTAAATTTTTGTACCCTCAATCAAAGCTGATTGTAGTTACTGACTTGGCAAGGAGCACATGATTCTAATGGAGTGACTGTGCGAAATCTATGTACTTAGCCCTTACGAATATTATTTCATCAATGCTTAATGTAGCTAAGTCATTAGTTATCTCAAGAGAATCTGTGATCTTCAGTTTGACATAGCTAACTATAAACCCACAAGAGAGGATTTGAGGTTCTGGAGCCCCAGGACCAAGGTGTGAGTGTAAGAAATGACATTGCTACGTAGTATGCTATTGTGTTCCTGATTAACATCTACTCTCGACAAAGCGAAGGATCAGATAGGATATATCGACGTAAGAACTGGGGGGTATATGTGCTGAGGATCTACGGCATGTTCGTGTAAATATCCTTGAGTTTCAAGAAATCAGGCGTGCCAAGGCCAGTGACTAGAGACACCATTATCGTTAGTATTGACGATCTGTCAGTATCAAATCACATAAAGTGCTCACCGGGATCCCACCCATCCGTCGCCTGTCATACGTTAAACAAATCATCATTTCAATCAGTGACCGACAATCGTAGACAAACACAGCGCGACACGTACGGAGAAGCCATTCGTCCCACACCCAGGGTTATTTCCCTCCGTGATATCGTTGAGTCCCGGGATCGCTCTTTTGTATAGCGCTGGGTTCAAGAAACCGAGGACAGATTTCCCTTGAGCGAGGCGAGCATCATTGATCAGCGAAATCACGGCAGCGAAGACGGGTGCAGCGGCAGATGTCCCTCCAATCGACGCCCATTTGCCTCTGGAGTGGATTGCATAATGGCGGCCTTGGGCGGCGACATCTGGAATAGCTCTACCGGTCCTATTGGCAAATATTATTGAATGCGTGTGCTACGCGCCAATGCAAAGAAAGGGTGGGCATACCGGTTGTAAAGGCCTTGGTATGTGTTGCCTAGTTTGCCGAGGAACTGATCCACTGCCTGCGACTGATAGGCTGGGCGACGGAACTGGACGGTAACGTCAACAATCGAAGATCCAAATTCTCGGAGACGAACTCACATAGTTGCTGAAACCGCCTCCAGAGAAGTATACGGCAACTTCAGGATAGCTGTTCGTGCCTCCAACTGCTGTGACACTATTTGGGAGGATGTTCAGCCTAGCTGTTGTCACTAAAAATGCGCGCAGGTAGCACGCACTATGGACACGTCGCGGGGAACAGCGGTGAGAACCTAGTGGCATTTCGGCCATCGTTGCTGATGCATTTCTGTGTTTCAGGATCTGTGTTTCCGTCTCCAACGCCACCATCACCCGAAGCGAATATCAGCGAAAACACCTCGAGCCGCTGTGTCACAAATATATATTTAGAGACATGTTTGAGCGGGGACAAAAATGAGAATGACTGACTTAGCTTGGCGAAGCCTCTGCATACGTTGATTGCATACGATCGCGGAACGGTCTGTTCTGCATCACCGTAGCTAGTTGATATGACGGCGGGCGGGTCGGGGAACGACGACATGTAGTCAAGCCACTAGCAGTAACCCATGGTTATTTATTGGACTTGGAAGACACGGAAGCGTATACGTACCTCTTGGTAGGGCTCGTTGGTATTTCTCACAGTTGCGATGTCAGCTTGGAAGGGAGGCCGACCAGCAGTCGACCAGTAGACGCCAGGTATTGGATGGGCGAGTCCAAAAGCGTATTGGACATCGAGATTGGCTTCAGTACCGGCAGCTTCTATGCTCTGGTTGTTGATCCCGCCTTGGTAACGTAGATACGTAAGTTCAAGCGTTGCTAACACACCAAGGAACCTACCAGCCACAGAGAAATATTCAAAGTCGGAACCCAAGGCATCAGGACGCTGCATCTTGTAGAACGACTGAAGATCCTCGAAATTCGCGAACTGCTCGAGATACCCTGTGACGCCAATTCGGTGCTTGTCAATGGCCTGGGGTGTGTATTCGATGTTGTACATCTGCCGCAAGCAATTGAGAGTGATCGTGTAGTTGCAATTCGGGTCAACGCGACCCGCAGGAAGAATACCACTGCCCACAACGTTGAAGTTGTTTACGTTCATGAGTGGCGAGGCAAGCGTCTTCGTTTGGACTTCGACGTCCTCGTAAAAGAGATGCGACTTGAGTCCTTTCCAGCGGGCAAAAATAGTGGTCGGCTGCACAAGCTCAATGTGCGCATGGAGTTTTGCCGGTAGACTATAGCGTGTTGTGCGAAGGATGTACTCGTCGTCGTCGTGCCGCCAGACGTTGTATTCCTGGCAGCAGTTAAGTTAATTAGTTAGTGAAGTCCCCGGGCGCTTAATGTAATATCCACCGTGTCCAACATCTGTTCTGCCAGCTTTACAGGCACTGTGAAGCTCAGTGAGTCCTTCGACGACGAGCGAGCGATGTCCGAGTCCTTTAAACCGTGACCAGCGAGCCATTCGTCCACAAGCCTGATGCTATCAGAGTGCGGTGCCGCTAGCTCGTCAACCTCCTCCGCCGAAAGGTGCGCGCCATACCGCGGGTGGTCTGGGTCACTGATTTCAGCCAGGTGTTGTTCCAAAGTCGAGAAATGAGGTTGTGAAAGAGCGATTCGAAGAGTGATCGTGTGGTAGGGTGGCGCGGCGGCGTACTTCGTCCAACCGTGAGGGGGCGTGATGCTCTCCTTCACCTGGTGTTCACAGCCATTATCCCTGGAAGCGTAATATGATGGTACCGCCAGGCAAGGCAAGACGGCCAGTGCCAGACTGGCAGCAGTAAATAGAGGTATCCTCATCGCGGAAGGGCAAGGTTGACGGCCGGGAGAGGTAACCTCTAGTGGTGGTAACGAACGAACATTTATAGCCCACATCAGACTCGACGTCGACCACGTTTCACAAGTCTCTCAAACGCTCGTCGCAAGGGAGAAGCATTAGGCACATCAGGCTAGTCCCATTTTCTGAACGCTGGCAGTTTTTCTTGAGAAATCCGTCTATATTCCAGATGCGCCATTTGAGTCGAATCGACGCAGTGCTCTGGTCCACCACGAAAGGACGCGCAAGGGCGACTGTTTGTGATAATTGTCCGAAGAGGAACTTAAACCCGGTGGATGTGAACAATGAATGGCATGGCAGGAAATATGCACCGTTTCACTAAGCATCGCTGCTGCCAATTTGAAAGCGGCGACATGTTGGCGCCGCATAATCCAAGTAATCCATTCGTGCTTGTAATCCCAAGGAACTGCTAGTCCATTAGATCGCTCGTGAATAGTCGTGTATTGATACTGAGAAGTTGCGAAACCAGACAAACGAATGGGACTCTTCACCTACTTTGGACCAACAAAAGGAGTGCCATCCTGAGCCCCCTGGAGATCCCGACGGGGTGTGCGTGGTTCGCAAGGACAGCGTCAGAATTACTACGAAGGTTGCTAGAATATGATCCTCGGCTACGTTTTATGTACATCCAAACATACAACGCCCTGCGTGAGGCTTACACCATAGTCCTAAACGTCTGCACGGCTGCACTCTATGTGGTGCAGACGAGATTAAGTTATACCCACAAGAAAGTCTATACATAAACAGGCGGAGGGTCCGACCGTGTTTCCCCACTAGTAGTTACTTGACGACTGGCCATTCGAACATGGTCGTGCGCCGTCGTCGACCTACTCCGGGGGAAGGTATCGGAGTGCCCTGAATGCACATGGCCTAAGCTATCGCTGAGCGCTGTCGAGAATTTGGGCTTCGGGATACGCGGTACCCCCAGCCGCACCACCGATTCGCGTGGTGGCTCAAACTGAATAGGCGATACCATCTGCAGCCATCTGCGCTCGCGGCGCCGTAGGTAGATGATCAAGCCGGCTACAAGCCCGAGGCCCAGGAGGGCGGAGATGGCACTGATGATGATGATGAGAAGGCGGATATTCTCGGCTTTGATGGTTTCTATCTCTTTCTGGATGTCCATCCGTGGAGCACTTGAAGAGCTGGGAGATGTATGAGGAGGGGTGACGGCCGAGACCGACGTCGATGAGGTTGGACTGGGTATAGTCGAGGTAAGGGGAGGGACGCTTAGTTGTGGTGGGGTGGAACTGACAGATGGAACACGATTAACTTGACTCACGCAGTTAAGTAATACACACGCACTTCTTATTCGTGGCATTGGTGGTAATGAGGAACCTGTCGCTTCGAGAGAATAAATTGTCGGAACTGCGTGATTCGTGACATGTTAGAAGACGCATGCACGAGCAGGGAAACTTGCATACTCCGGCTCCGCTGCGAAATAGATATAGAAACTGGCAGCCCATTAGCTTTCCAAGTTGACCTTACGAATGAGAAGCGAGCAATTACCCGTCAGGCACTTGCGGTATAGAGATTAATACAGTGAACGTGGAAGAAACGTTGGTTATATGTCGGACCATGGTTTGAGCACGGTCCGATTCTGTGCTCCAAAGAATTAAATCGAAAGGATCGAAGTTATCATCCTTCCCCATCTCCAATCCGAGGGAAACATTGTCGCCGACGGCTACATCGCCCACACCGTGGAAATTCAGAGCCGAGACAAGGAGATTAAGACAGAGCGTCGCTAAGATGCTACTAGATGGTCTGTTAATAGTCGCATTCACAGACAAAAAAACCGAGACTGACCCCTGCCAGCAAAGCATCTTAGGTGACTATGAGCGGGGAAGAGACCAAGGACATTTGAAAGGGGCCAATCCTTACAGCCTGTCCGCACGTTATGTAGCAACATAAGTATGATGAAATGCAATGATGGGTCAGTGTACAATCCATCAAGTGACAGTTGAATATGGAATGGAGGATTATTTTTCCCAAGTCAACCCCGTGGGGAAAGGCATCGACAGGCTGTCGATACGAAGTCACCTCCGGTCGTGGCAATGCCGTGAAAGGCAGGATTATAGTAGCAGCCTTATCTAGTAACTGGTAAGCGTCATCAGGCAAGTGCGCGCACACGAAGCGTGACGCGTACCTAGTAGTACTCATCGAAGGTGAGAAATGCATCTAACTGCGTCGATCACCAAAATACGAAGCTTTCAGGTAGATTGGCATACAGATAAGACACATTTGCAAAGCATGTATCATACGCCTATCATGGCGCCAGGTTGCCATGCTGCTAACCATAGCTTACCACTCGCCATCAAACCCAAGGAATCCTGATCTTAGTTAGTCCCTGGTGCGTATCAGCCAAGTACGGCAACTCACCTGTAAGGAGGAAGACGTGGAAATATCTCTTCTTCTCCAGAGACCCACACCAGTTCCACGCACTCGTCAGCCTTCCGTCAATGCAGCTGCCAGCATCGAAGAAATTATCGGCCCCAGAGCCATCGAATCCGTGACGGAAGAAATCACCCAATATTTCACAAATGAGGTTCTCCGTTGAGCCGAACTCGTCGTCGATATACGATCTGATCGCAGGTTTCTGCGCTAGCGAAGGGATCAACGATAGAGTGTTGCAAATGGGGAGGAGGATGCGGTAGATCTGAGTGTATTTATCAATGAAGAGGAGGGCATTGGGTACGTTGTGGTCGCCCATGTGAATGACACTGGAGCCGATCCAAGTGCCTACTCGTTGTTGAGCCTTATGGAGGATTGTGTGCATCATATGAGACGTCTTTGGGGCGGCCTGGACACGGTTCAAGCCTTGCCCAGTGTCGCGTAAACGGTAAGAAACATTCTCTGAAAGTAAATCCTGCTCTGCGAGGAACCACAGCCGGAACATGTCTGAAGAGAGAGAGCTTCAATAAATAATGACGGGAAGATAGGTATCCTTACCGTGCAGGATTTCCCGCCAAAGCGTCAAGCTTTGCAAGACATAAGCGTATTGCTTACTGTGGTCGTGCGACAGGCGTGCTCCGCCTTTCCCACTACGGATAGCTAAGCTGGTCTTTGAGTCCTTGGCTTGGGTGGGATGGAAGTACTGCTTCAAGTACGCTATCATTCGTTCGCACGGATCCCGGTTCACCCTCAGGAATGCATGGTTATCGCCAATGCTATAAAGACACTGCCGGATCGTTTCTCGGGATAAACCCTTGCGTTCGTATTTCGAGGAAAGCGTCTCTATAGCACGCTCTTTAGCTTTGATGTCTTTTTGTATGTCCCTCCGTGAACGACCCTCGGAATATATTTCTTGGGTCGCAACGGTCACGAGTTTGTCGCGCAGGAGATCCGTCGCGCAGTGCTCCTCGAGGATGATATGCACGGTTTTGATAGGTTTCACGCATGAGAAGCTAAGCAGATCCTTTACTTCGGGTGTTTGACTGTCCTAAATTCTTCATATTGGCATTGCTGAGGTACGAGATGCGAGTCGTGATAGAAACTGACCTGAAGAAGATAGATTAGCTTTCCGTACGTAGTCCGCATCTTGTCGGGATTCATAATTTTGTGTCTACGTCCCAACTCGAAGATCTGCTGATAGAAATCCGCATTCGCCTCGAAGTCACGATCGGTGAAAAGTTCTTGTCCTTGTTTGTAGTCTGCGGCTAGCACGAGACCAGACATAATGGCGCAGAGTTCCCTGATCTGATGCACAATTCGTTTGGCTTTCGATAGACCGAAACCAAGGGTGTCAATTTTGTCTGTGTACTCCGAAACGTTAAGAGCGGCTTCCAGGAGGCGAAGGTACTTTCGTTCCCCCAGTGTCAACCGGAGCGGGATATATTTTGACCGTTCAACGAACCATTCGCCTACGTCCGTCCCGAGCGCTGGTTGAGCCCCGAGAATCTCCAGTTTTGGTGCAGGAGGTTCTGAAGAGATGCCTAACCACTCCTCTTCGTCGTCGCCATCATCTTCGTCCATCTGATGGCATGATGAGGACGTCAAGTGATTGGAATGATACCGACACTCACCGCGTCCTCATTGGGCACTTCAGACTTGGCGACAACACCGTTCTCTGTTTTGGCTTTCTTTTCCTGACCACTCGACAACGGTTTGGTAGCGTGCCTCTTCCTGGACCCTTTGCGATGCTGGGCAGCGAAGCAAACCTCGCAGAACTTGTCCAGGCAGGTCTCGCAGAGAACTTGAGCTGGCTGGTCTAGTAGTAGCCAATGTGTTGGTTTGACTGTCCAAAAGAGTCTACAATGTGGCCAGCGCACCTTCGCATTCAACGCAGTACCCCTCCGCGACCAGCTTTTCAGTAGCTTCTTCATCCCAGCCGCCCGACGGATTCCCGTTCGCACTCGGATGTTCTATGGTTTCATGGTTTTCTCCAAGGATGTTTTCTAATGAGAATTTCGAATTGTCGCTGGTGCTGGGCCCCTCTATTGACATGGAAGAGTGGCTTCTATAGTCTAGGGAATCTAGGATGCGATTAATGAAAGGACGAATCGTGGCGATGCGGAGGAAGAGGGAAAGAAATGATGAGGCGTGGCCTCTGATTGGCCTTTTCATTCTCCACACGTGCATGCACCATTTTTCTGCAGTACGTTGAGGCGGCCATAGTTGCCAAAGAGTAGGGGAGAATTAGGACATGGTATAGTACAAACGATGACAAGAATCCCAATATGTGTAAATTACGAACGCCCGTTATGATCCAACCTGTATACTAGGTGCAGTAAATTCCCATTCACCGAGCAAAGAATGTTTCTTCAGCTCGAGCCGCTTCCCAGTCCAATCTTCCTCGCCTACCCGGGTGGCCCAATCGTCACTATCCTGCCAAGAATCAGCCCAGGTAGTGATGCTGGGTTTCGGCGACGAACCGTGAGCCGACCTTTGAGGCGAGTTGATAGCTGGTTGGTTGGTCAATGGAATATGAAGCGGAGCTGGCGGCGAACGGCGTTTAGTTGCTTTACGCCCGAATAGCGAGGAGATACTATCGCTTGATGAGTGTGACGAACTAGTGGCTAGGTCGCGTAGTTCCATGGGTTGTGAAGTCGTGCTCGATCCAGACGACTTGTTTTCAAAAGGTGTCGAAGAAGTGGAGGATGAAGACTTCTGGCGGTCACGCGCACGAGCTGGAGACCGTGAAGGTGATCGTACTCGCTGACGCGGATTCTCGATGTCCCGTCCAGGACCTTCGTCGTCTTCATCATCCATCGACCCACGAAATAGTGGCTCTCGGTCGGCGCCGTCAGCATCAATTTCTGGAGTGAGGGAAGACGTCGTGGAGGACGCCTTGACAATCGAATCAATCAACCAGAACTGGAGAATGTTCATTGCGATCGGGAAGATACCCATTACGCTGAAGAGCGGATGATAAGTATAGGTGGCGAGATGAAATGATTTCAACGCACAAGGTTACTTGCAACGCGTCCCCTTCTCCAGTCCAAGTCCAGCCTAACAGCCACTCTCCAAATTTGAATATCCCGGGGAATACGGCGAAGATTGTCAACACGACGAATTTCATGGTCGTGAGGGCGAGGACATATGCCGCGGCTTGCTTCAGCCAATATATAAACGACGGTGGGCGACCGTACTTCCCCGACTCGAATCCTTTGAGGTGGAACTTCTCGGTGAGCAGGTATGTGAAGGCATGTAGAAAGATATATATCAAGGCAATTCCTAGGATAATGAGATTAGCAGACGCCGCACAACTTCCGCCCAGAACATACCTAGTGTCGTATCAATCAGTATGTTCAGGAAATACGACACGCAAGCGTTCGCGCTCGAGTGATGCGATATAAGGTCTGATACTAGCACGTTGACCCCATGCACAAACATTTGGCCCACCACTTGTTTCGAGACGTCGAATAACCTGTAAACTTCGTCAGTACTGTTGCGTTATAGTTCCGTGGCGGCAAGAATGCGTGACGTGCCATATTCGCCATGGACGCTTCGCAGCCTCGCGTTGCCTTTTATACACCAAAGAAAGGATGACCAGGACTCCCATCAGGCCCTGCACAATCTACGCGACGTTCAGTCCCGCATTCAACAGAAAAGAATAGCGAACTTACGAGAGCAGTAGGCCCAAGCAGGGCGCATGATTTCTTATCAATGTCTGGGTAACGTTCTAAGGCGCTCTCCACTGTACGCAGAAGGACATTGCGGGCCACGGCCATTGGAGTCACGTCGCTGGCACTTCACCGGAGGATGAGGTTAACGAAGCACATCAGAGACAAGTTGATATTGACTGTGGGAATATACTCATTGACTGATCTTCCTCTCTCTAAAGACTTGGCTACGCACCAAGTCCAAAATCAATGGTATTGGCTAGAGTAACACTAGATCTAGTGCATAGCGCATGACCGCGAGTATTCCAGACATCTGTGTAATTATGTGTGTTTCCGAGTATGGTACGATGATGCATAAGTATAATAAATGCAATGCGAAATATGGCAACGCCGCAACTACGGGAAATCCATTGAGTGGTCAACCACTGATTGCATCATCTAAATTATTTGGCTCGAGGAACGAAGGTGGGGTTGATATTGCCATTCAAAGGAAAGAACGACGCATCGGGGGTAGTAGGTGTCTGTGGCCTCGACGGGGTGGTCGGCGTCGCCAAGCCCGACATGTCATCGTCCAGGAAGTGGATTCGTTGACGATGCAGCTAAAGTGAGTCAGAATACGTGCTCGGGGCACGATTGTCGCGCTGCGCACCTGGGGTAGCTTGGGTATGAGAGTAAAGATGAGTGCCGTGATATTGATCGCAAACAGCCATGGATTGTAATTAGTGTAGTGCGTGGAGATGAGGAATCTACAAGTATTGTCAGCAGCTGCGGGTGTGTAATATGAATTACGCACAATACTATCGGAACAATCAGGAGCCATTTCTTGGCTGGAGTGTATTGCGCGCCGTCGTCAATCTGCTCCCACATGGTGAGCTCGTCGTAGGCACCGCCGTGGAGGTCGTTTTGGAACGGTATTCCAGTGACCCAGTGGAACATCAGGTACGAGAGCTGTGACCATATCTTCAGCGCGAATTCCATTGTAAGAGCAGACGACATACAGCTAGGTAACATAGATTTACCGTAGTCCAGCTTATTTGCTGGGACATGCCCGGGATTGTGTCGATGACAATCTTCCCCGCGCATATCAGGACTACGTGGATCATCCACGCACCTTAATGGCCACACAGTAAGACGATTGCGCTACAAAAGTTTCAAGAAAACGCACCCTTCGCGTTCACCCAGTCTGCGTTGATGTTGACATAGGCACTACGGTCGGTGACCTCCTCGAGCGTGCGATCGGTGATAGATTCGACCTTGACTATGCTAGTACTTCGAGAGCTCGACCGCGAATCATTGTAGAAGACATTCTTGCATGCCACAGAAGAAGTCCGCAGCGAAAGACATTTGACTGCGGCGGAAATGTCAGTTGCCAGCGGTAATTACGTAATATATGGTCAGGAGACCCCTATTTCTTTCTATTCTGCGGGTAAGCCGTCCTTGCGCTTGAGGCAGACAGAACGGTTGAAAAACTTCCGATGATCTCGTAGAGTTCGTACCCCCGCCCCATAGTTGGACCATCAATATAAATGGATGTGAAGACTGTACTATACAGGGGTCTTGCTGTTAAAGAGAATGGCAACGCCAGATGTTCTCCCGTGCTGGGGATACGGCTTAACTGAATGTATGGACAGATGAAAAAGCCTGCGAACTACCTTGATCATATGAGTGACATTCCACGAAAAATTTCTCGCTCTCTGGCTGTATGAACATTCCACCCACATTCCATGTTCGGTATATCCCCAGTACTCTGTACAGCCGTCTGCACGGGCCTGAGCCCTACGTCTAGGTAGCCTATTCTGCAAAGCTCCTTTGATCGAACCTAGTAAACAGATAGTGTTAAGGAAGAGGAACACATAGAACCTTGGCCAGGTGGGGGTTGGGGACCCGGCGATCCCAGTTGCCATGGAGTATCAAGGCTATTGTCGTGCTGCAGTATGATAGGTCGATAGTAGGTGGATAATATCGAAGAATTGATTGCATCATCCGCTGGGGGGTGGCGTATATATGCCCATCCGAAAGCAAGTCGAATCTATAGGCCACCTAGGCATATCTAATGTTACTGCAAGCAATCAAACCGATTTAGATTTTGGGACAATATGTGGAGTCATGTGACCAACTTACGTCTGGGATCAGGAATGGCCGTTGAGCTACAGAGGCTAGAGCAAAGTAGGGCGGCTGTATTATCGGTGTTCGCATCTCCGGGGTGCATCGCGCTCGACCACTGTCACTGGTGCAGAGTCTGAATAAGATTGTACCGTATCCTACCGACAATGTACAGTGGTGGTGCCCTTTCATATATAATCATTTATAATCATTTTGTGAGTGATTGAGTTTCTAAACTCGTGAGGATGGAAACAACCCCCCTTAGACCTGACATAACGAGGATGCGGCTTGCGTACTTGCCAAGAACCCTCGACTACTGGCCATGGCCACGTCGCGTCAACCCTCACTACGCGAGAGTCAAGGAGCAATTGTCAGCATGGTGTGACTCATTCCAGGCTTTCAGCCCCGAAGCGCAAAATGCCTTTAATAAACGCGACTCTAGTAAGCTCCTCGTTCAAGTTTTTTGCCGTGACATACTGACATGTATCCCTTCTGTAGATCTCCTCGCATCTTTGGCGTACCCTGAATTAGACAGTGGTCAGTCAACGGGCATTCATGGCATGTAGTGACACAAGTTCACGAATATCGTAGCCGGATGTCGCGTCGGTTGTGACCTGATGAACTTGTTCTTTTGTGTTGACGAGTACACGGATTTGGCGACTGCGGATGTAGCAAGGTCCCAGGGCAGCGTCATCATGGATGCCGCCCAAAACCCGTGGAAACACAGACCATCGGGTGAATGGATCATAAGAGAAATAGCCCGCCAGTAAAGTATCATACCCTACCTTCATGAATCTCGCTGAGGTGATGCGTACAACAGGTTTTGGGCCAGCGCTACCCTCATTGCTACACCCACAGCCCAGACTCGCTTCGTCGACAGTTTTCAGGCATATACTGACGCCGTAGTCCAGCAAGCTGAAGACAGCAGAAGCACGGGTCAGATGCACGGAGGACTACTTTCAGATCAGACGAGAAACCATCGGAACTAAACCATCATTCGCCGTTGGGGAATTATATATGAACATACCCCAAGCAGTTATTGACCATCCCGTTATTTCAAAGTTAACGGAGGTATGCATCGACATGTTGATCATAGGCAACGACATCAAGTTGCTCCTACCAAGTAGAGTGAGTCACAAAAATCCGAAGAGCTTACATAATAAACGTCTGACCGTTTCAGATGGGCGCGTGGCGATGAAGGCCATAACCTTGTCACAGTGATTATGCAGCAATTCCGGACCGATGTCCAAGACGTGATGCATCATATAGCGAATTTACACGTACGACCGTATATTCAATCGATTTCTCGAGCACTGGCGCGGTATGAGTCCATTATTTGGCGGCCCAGTAGACTCAGAGATACGAACGAACATACTGCAACATGTTGGGAAGTGGGTTCACGCAAATGGCAGCTGGAGTTTCGAGGTGTGGTTCGTTCCCTCTCAATTAACATAGTTCCTAATACCTCCAAAAAGAGTGAACACTATTTTGGTGTCGTCCCGGAATACAGACTACCCGTCTGGTTGGTCTACTTATCTGGGAATGAAGGCAAGGCACATCACGGCTCCCAGCCTCGGATGGCGTAGGAAGGGTGTTCACTGATGGCTTTGACGAATAGTTAATAACTCAGTGTGAAGTACACATTGATTTACGTCTTATCTTATGCCTAAGTTATTCATTGTTGGACCAGAGGGTTTGTCACTAGTGAGTGCCGCCCAGCAATAGAAACTGCTGTTTGTTGGACACCAGTGTGTTTGCGGGTAGCCACGTCGGTTGGTTAATCGTCGTCTTGGCCAAAGCCCTCCCGCGGGTGTTGATATAGCGACTGAATATATCAGTGGCAGAAGACATCTTGCCACAAGACGAAGGGCGCAATGAGGACCGGAACCAATCTTCCCAGGCTCGCAGATCGCAGCGATGAAAAGGCCATTATCACCGCGGCAGATATGTACTTCAACAGAAGCGCCACCCTGATCCTCAGTTTTGAAGCTCCAACAAGCGGAGTACCTTCAAAAACGAACGCCTGGTCGCAGCGCCCCACTCAGTAGGTGCGGGGATGTACAGCTCATCCTCGGCTCATACACCACAGGCCTTAGACCTCTGCGTCCATCCAACCCAGCTAACTTTCGAGATTTGAAGCCACCTAAACAACCCTGTGCCCATCACTCTGAACGGCATATGGCTATGCCCACAATTCGGTGTCAGGATCGCCGATGCCAGCCATTGATTCATCCTCCAACGTCCAACGTCCAAGTCCAACGTCCCTTCTTAATCTGACTAAGGTGTTAACAAAAGGGCGGAGAAGGCCGAGGCCCCGAGTTGCTATGCACGTAGCTATTGGGGAACAGAACTAGCCATAGCCTATGGTGATGGATTGTGATTGCAGCCCCTACATAAGGATTGATGAGTTCTACTTGGAAAAATGAAAACGGCTCCCTTCAATCTGATAAAATCGCACTAGACGACGAAGGTGCTACTAGCGTTGAAGTTCAGTTGCCTAGGATCCTGGACGGTTGGCCATGGCCACATCGCGCCAATCTTCATTACGGAAGTGTTAAACAACAGGCGTCCTCGTGGTGTGAATCGTTCCATGCGTTCGATCCGAGAGCGCAGGATGCATTCAATAAATGCAACCTAAGTAGGTACAGGGTCCACTCCTTGGCGGCACTATCCTGACGCGCCTCTCCTACGCAGGTCTCCTCGCGTCCTTGGTGTATCCTGGATTGGACAAATGTTAGTTGGCAAATCATGTAATGCAACGTGGGCTCACGAACATTGCAGCCAGATATCGCGTCGCTTGTGACTTCTTCAGCCTGGTCTTTGCCATTGACGAGCACACGGATTTGGCGACCGCAAATGTAGCAAGGTCCCAGGCCAGCATCATCATGGATACAATTCGAAACCCAAACAAACCCAGACCCTCCGATGAATGGGTCATAGGGGAAATGGCACGCCAGTAAACGACTCCTTCCTATCATTTACGAATGACATGTAGCAGGTTTCCACAGGTTCTGGGCAAACGCTATCCTCGTTGCTACTCCCACAGCCTTCGTTGACAATTGCCAGACATATCTTGATGCTGTGGTCCAGCAAGCTGAGGACAGAGCACAGCGGCGTGTCAGAAGTCTAGAAGACTATTTAGAAGTACGGCGAGACTCCGCTGGTGTGAAGATATCATTTGCCATCGGGGAATTGCATTTGCACGTACCGCGGGAAGTTATTGACCACCCAGTGATCTCCAGATTGACGGAAATAGCCGTTGACTTGATAATCGTCGCCAATGATAGCTACTCCTACAAAGTAGAGTAAGTTACAAAACTTGAACGGCATGATAATCATCTTACGGCTGGCCGACAACAGATGGGAACGAGGCGATGGTGCTCATAACCTGGTCACAGTAGTTATCCATCAATTTGGGATGGATGTTCAGGATGCGATGAATTACATCGGGAATCTGAGCGACTACCTTGTTGAGGAATTCTTGGCGCAACGGGACCACATCCCAATATTTGGCGGCCCCGTGGACCCAGAAATTAGAGCATATTGTGACATGCTGGGAGAATGGATTCGGGGCAATGACTCATGGAGTTTCGAGGTATGAACCACTTTCCTTGTATCGAGATGTTTTCTGACATCTCCAGGGGTGGTCGTTATTTCGGAGAGGAGGGTCCCGAGATACAGAACACCCGGATCGTTTGTTTAACGAGTTGTAGAGGAGAGAAGAGCACCAGCTAGTACATAGCTGCCATGGAAGTTAGAAGGTGAATCTATGATTTTGACGAGTAAAGAATGATTCCAAGCAAAGATTCTACATGCCAATCCCCAGTAATGCTCCCGTCAATCTATCAACAACGTTCTCTGGTTCTTGTCTCGCCATTTCTATCGTGCTGAGGAGCTTCTTAATCCCAACATGCATCTTCGATGACGTATCCTCGTCCGCAAATCCGGCTTGGCGCAACTTACTGAGGGCCTGATGTTGATCATTACTAGACTGGAACAGTTGAAGTTCCTCGAGCACGTGAGCCAGTGCCGACAGTCGCGATATCGGCGGTACGTATAAGTTTGCGGTAAATATGTCGAAAAGGTCGAGTTCATTGAGGAGAGCTCGTTTCGATGTCGTCGCGATAACAAGTAGACGACGGCCCTAGGCCACGTATTAGTTCCGCAGCTAAGAGTCAAGTCACTTCAACCTACCTTAGGTGGCCGTTTGGCACATAACACCGACAGCGCTTGAAGCGCAGCGTTGGAGTAACGTGGACCAATTGGGGCGTAGTCTATGCTACATGTTTAGCAACATCAACGCGAGAAGAACAGGATAATCACCAAGCAGCCGTTCAATATTATCCACAACGATGACACTCAGAGGACTCTTGTAGCTGTCGCCGAACACCTTTGTTATCGCCGCAACCTTTTGGCTCTCTCCAAAGCCAACCATTGCGTCGGGCGATATAAGCTTGATGAAGGGGAATTCGGACCTTTGGGCGATGCATGCAGCCAACGCGGTTTTCCCAGACCCAGTAGGGCCGTGCAGGAGAATGCTCGCGAACGTGCTAGTCGAGCTTCGGACCTGCTCTACAAACAGATGACCAGAATGGAGAATTTCCTATAGTGCGTATACATACTGTCAGTAGTATTCATAGGAAGGTGGGGTCACTGACGTCGATGGTCGGATCGAAACGGATAATTCCATTCTGGATGACCTGCTCCAGTTCCTCTTCTGAGACACCGAATGCCGGGTGAACCTCCTCAAGAGCAGCAAGGAAGTCCTGTCGTTTCACACGGAGGTTCTCGACGTCATCCGAAATCCCTGCCATCGTACCAACCTGCGTTGAGGGTCAATAGGTCAATAGCTTGTCATCGAGAATGTACGGTTGATGTTACCTTGACGTGGCGCTGGAATGCGAAACTCGTCGCGCTCTTGATCAGACCGCTGATTTCAGCACCAGAGAAATTCTTCGTCATCGCGGCCAGCTCGTCCAGGTTCACGTCCGTGTCCATTACGCCATTGCGACGCATCTGATTGGTGTGGATCATAAGGATCTGCCGACGACCGTGCTCGTCAGGGAGCGAGATTTCCATGTGTACTTCTAGACGACCAGGGCGAAGGAGGGCCTCGTCGATCATGTCCTTTCGGTTCGTCATACCAATGATGAGGATGTTGTTGAGCTGATCCACCCCGTCCATCTAGCGCGCCATGTTAGTTAAATTGAACCGGTGCCCGTAAGCGACTAATGTACCTTCGAAAGCAGCTGGTTGACCACCGTGTCTCCAACGCCAGTGCCGTTGTTCGTTGAACCACGCTGCTTGAATATAGCGTCCAATTCATCGAATATGATTATGTGGAGTCCGCTTTCGTCGCCCTTCTCTTTCGACTAATGATGGAATAGAAAAATGTCACCACACAGGAAGACGACGAGAACCGTGTATTCGTACCTCCTTCTCTGCGTCGGCAAATAGCTTCCGGATGTTCTCTTCTGACGCACCGACGTACTTGCTGAGGATTTCGGGCCCATTGACAATCTTGGGCTCGCGTGCATTGAGCATTTTGCCAATTTGCCTTGCTATCAAAGTCTTGCCCGTACCAGGAGGGCCGTGGAGCAGAAGACCTAAAGCTCCGTGAGAATAGTGTATGAACAACAAGGATGAATATACCTTTAACATGAGTGATTCCCAACTTCTCAACAAGGGCAGGAGGGGAAAACTCTCGACGCGAAAGCGCGACGGAAGATCTCGGCGAACTCAGTGTCCAAGCCTCCAATCCCCATGTCTTCGAATTTGAAATTGGGAGCCAAGATGGCGTTCGGGGGAGCTCTGTAATAATGTAGAATTATGTGAGATGTCTGCACCTTCAAGGAAGGGGATAATCGTCACTTCTTCGCGCTAGACTTGATTTTGATAGCGCTATCCCCGGCCTTCATGACCGTAACGTCGGTCTTGTCCATGAGTATCCCTGCATCTGGTTTTCTCCGTTGGACCAACGAAGGCATTCCTCTCCGCTGTTCGTCTGCCAGCTCTAGCGTTGAGATCGCTTTGACGACACACTTCAGGTTTTGGCCGTGGTACTCGAACACAAGTATCTCATCTGTGGAAAATACGATACCGTTGAACGCGCGAAGAAAGTTCTTGGCCATTTCGTCCGCGGAGAACGTTTCGGCGATTTCGTGCCCTCGACGCATAAAGCCCACTTCAAGGTCGATGGATTGCAAGTAAGAGGGTGCGAGTGGGTGTGGTGGGGGAGGTAGGGGTTCGACGGTGACGACGTCGCTCGAGACAGAGAGACCCATCCATTGTCGTTGGGGGGCAGACGCGCCAATGAAGCCTGGCTTCAGCATTCCAGTATCATCGTGTCTAGGACGGAGAATGAGCAAATTTAGACGGTCAGAATCGTGGAATCTGACCTGACTGTAATCGGAAACTGTCCTTTAACAAGGACATGCTGCCCTTGCGAAAAGTCGGATGGATGCACTACCAAGCAGTTGGTCAGTGCCAGTACATCACTGGGGCAAGATGTCACAGCGAACTGAGAGCTACAACGCCCGTTTTGTTAATTAATTGAAGTAAGGCCAAAGCTATCACTTACTTTCCTCCTTGTCTTGATACCGGCGGTCCTCCTGGAGGTGGTCGACGATCAATTCCCCGTCTCTCGAACAAGGCCCCAGACGGGTCATTATACCCGCTCATCGCGGCACTTCCTTGCGTAGATTGCGATGGTGATTGTCTCAAACCTGAACGTGGGCCTGAAGGTAGAGAGTTGTCGAGTCCACGATCAGGAATTCGGTTGTACTGCTGTGGCGGGGGAGGAGGATTGTTGGAACGGCTGAAGAAGCTCATGGTCGAAGGACGATGTTGTGAGAATCAACGATTATAAGGACTGTGAAGTTTCGCGTGTTCGATGCTCGTGTTGTGGTCGTGTCGTGTCGTGGAGGAAGGTGAACTATTGTGACTGACTGTGCAACTGTGCATTATTCAAGCGCCCAAGGCCAAGCATAAACCCATTTGGTCACTTGCGTACTGAATATGCATCCAATGCATATGCCACCCTCCTTGACCCCTCCTGTTGGTTTCTCGTCTAGAATATACATTCTAAGTACGCGATAAAATCTATAAACGATATATATAATGTCAACGTAATCAGAGCCCTGCCCGTGCCCCCCTTCGAGAGCCAATCTATGGACCCGGGGCAACCGCCTTATACTCAATCAACCGCAGGCTGACGAGGAGAGTATGAGTCCGCTTCTCTCCCCTACACGGACTAGAGCAACTCACAGGTTCCGCAGTAGCATCATAATCGTCACCTTGCCTACGGCTGGAACGTACATCGACGCCTGCAATCGCTCCTTGATTAGCAGCGATTCAACCCGGGAAGTGTCATTCGTACTTTGTCTCGGACCCCTTCTTGGAAGTTCTTCTCTGCACTAACGTTCACGCAGATACATCCGTCTTTAAGCGATGAAGTGGGGACCTTGTAACCCTCGCTTGGAACGGCAGATATCACCACGTCGGATTGTGATAGACATTGATCCAAAGTCAGTGTCGTTGGATGTGCAACATGGTGGGGGTGATAACGTCGGGCAGCGGCAGATTCAGAGATGGTGGGCCGCTTGGTATACTCCTGCAAAGAAATGGCTTTAATGATGGACAAGGGTGTTTGCTCGACTGCTTACTTGAATGGAGTCAATGTCAACAGAGAAGACTCGGGCACCATCATTGGCCAGGAGTGCTGCAAGGGGTCGTCCGACAACTTCTGACCTGCAGTTCATTGTCAGGAAAACCCAGTAGCAGAAAACAATCTATATATAAACCTATTGATTACGGTGATGGTCTTTCCGTATGCACGGTCTCCGTATGGGAGGATTCGGTTGTATACCCCGACATGCTCAATGCATTTCACGATGGCGAGGGGCGTACATGGCAATATTGACTTGACGGTGCCCGAAGGAGGTATTTCAGTATTCGCTTCGACGCCTACAGGTAGTGTTGAAGAGGCTTGGTTTAGTGTTTGAGGCTGGATAAATCGGATGCTACGCGACTTCAGCAATGGAAGAGCCTTCGTCGCAACGGCACTGACTTATGGTAGAGGTTATAATGAAACTTGAAGTTAAGACCTTCAACATCCTTAAATGGAGATACGATCTTTTCAGGGTATTAGACATGGTAGCGGTACGGGGCACTAATTTTCGGCCCACCTGTTGTAGATAGTGATCCTACGATTCATAATTTTCAACGACGCTGTAGAGGGAGATCAAGAGGTGCCACAGACCTGCTGGACTCCAAATATAGGGTAGTAGACCTGTAAGTAAACAAGGGAAGTAAGATCGCAATGGCATTCCTGCCAGGGGACGCAAATGTACCATGATTCCATCAATACTGTCGTCTTCGTTCGCTTCGATGATCGCCTCTTCCACGCCCTCGCCTTCTCCCTTCTTTACACCTTTTTCCCGATCTTCATCTTCAGCAGCTCCGGTCTTCTTCAGAATGAATTCCACGCCCAGTCGTTCGCATTGCTTCCTCGTGAACTCGGCATAAAATTTACTCGGAGCTGAAGAGGTGGCTAGGATGCCGATGAGTTTCGGTTGGCGGCCTAGTTTTTCTAGCGAGGCTTGTATTTCTGCTTGAAACGTGGCTGCTATTGGATCGCCCTTGATGAGAAGGCCTTTGCGTGACTGGTGCTCAGATGCCATTGAGTCGTTTCGTTCAAGTTTAAAGGCCTAGGGGCTGATGAAGAGAATCAATGATATCGATAGGGGCTTCGTGCCTCGAGCTTAGGCACGCAGCTTTGCTCAGTCTGTACACAAGGAGTCACTGATTTCAGCCCTCAAAGCTTCAAGATCATATCTACGACGCAGACACCTACATTCATATTATTCGCGGTAAAATTACAGAAGAGGACGAAGAAATGGAAAGAAGGGAGTAAAGGCATATTTAACTGCGACGCCGACCCCGTTCGACGTTATGATCCCCGTTAATTTTGGGCACGGGCGGTATTACAGGATCATTCATAAGCGCGTCGTCGCCGTCACCACCGGCGTCGGGAGCCGGCTCTTCAGAATCGTTATCTTCGTCCTCCATGAGCTGCGCTGCACGCTAATCCCGATGATAGCGATAAGCGAACGAGTAGAACAGACAAGTGACGACCAACCTTCATCGCTTCAGCTTCATTCGAGTAATGTCTACCCCTTGCTCGGACGAATGCTGCATGTTTCGCAGCGGCTGAAATTCATGTTGTCGTCGTAAATCAATGCAGATAGACGATTCATAACTTACTTTCTTCATCCATTTCCTCGTCCTCTCCGACTTCCTCACCAGTCTCCCCGTCTCCATGAATAGCCCTTATCTGGGACCTAGCCTCGCTGGGGAGGTTAAAGCTTGTGCTTCGACTGGAAGTAGCACTGCTAGATCGCCCTGATTGTCGGCCACCGGCACTGGATATAGATGTGCGACGAGACGATGGTCCCGAATTACCTCCAGAAGCGGTGTCCCCAAATAGCGCTGAAGAGCTGAATGTATTCGTAGGTGAAGACGGTGTTGGCTCCGCGGCTAGCGTGCTATTCAGTTCGAAGCCTGGGATATCTGATGCTCTGCGTCAGTCTACGCTCATGCTGTATACTCCGAGAAGCTTGTGCTTACCTCCTTCAACAGTATCTAGCTCTGCATTGTATCGTACATAGGGCGTCTTGGGCTCCGTAATCTTCATTAAGCTATCTTTCTGTATTTCCGTCAAGGCCAAATTCTCTTCGTCCCACTGCAAGCTACTGGAGGGGAATGAGATAATAGACACATCGAATCTGAAATTTACTCACTGGCCAACGCTTCCGGGGACTGGAGGGGCATTCTTAAGGATCCCCTTGGGCTTTGGATTTGAGGCTGAGCGAGGCAACGGAGGAGGATGAGTGCGATTCGGGCTTTGGGTAATGTCATTTGACATTGTTAGTATTATAGGATTATACGAGTGAGTGATCGGAGACGAGGGCCCAGTGGTTGTAATCGGATCCGTGAAGTCGCTGGCAAGGTTGCTTGCCACAGGATTCAGCCCCTGAGTGGGTGTCACGCGTCAGTGTGCTAAGCAACAGGAGCAACAGGAGCTGGAATTTCAAGTCAAGTTTATCGAGCGAAGTTGGCAGACTTCCATGATACGAGCACTGAGATGGGAGGGCTGTGAGGTAGATACATGTGGATAGTCTTATAACGCCGCATTGTCAATTAGTAAAATTCAGCGAAATAGGAGCAGCACGTGCACCAGCGTAGACCTCTCTCCTTCCCCGGCGTCGCCAACATTTAAGTTGGAGTACTGGGTGCGATGCAGCTACTGCACTGGTCAAATCTCCAACCCAAAGGCCTAGATAACCTCGCTGTCATCAGGTTCAACCAACCCATTGTCGTCCAATCTCTCAGAATTTACCCAAAGAGCGCGACACCGTTCCAGAAATGCCCTGAAGTCCTCGCGTATGTCCTCTAAGACGGTCGTTGACGAATCATCTCAATCATCTACCCAGTGAGACAGAGCCCGATGCCTTCTTTGTCGACGTTTACCTCAACGCCGTGCCAGACCCACAGTCCGGGGAGAAATGGTCTCCGAATATCCTGGGTCTCACCAGGATTGCGTATACGGGGGGGATGCTTGATTTTCCTATAGCTTGGAGCGCCCCCGTGAGTACTCAGTCACCAACGAAGTCGTGCTATATACAAAACCTTTAGCGCACAGTGCACGACGCGCTTGGTGATTTTGAAGGGCTCGTTTACAACGCTTGGGATTGCCATCTACGGCACAACGTTGACTACATCTGGAGTGTTGGAAGAGTACAAGCCCATACCCTTGCCAGAAATAGTGAAAACGTCCACTACACCCTTCCTTGGACCCCTCCGCCAACTCTGATCCCACCCTACTAGCACAGTCTTTGCTCGCACTCATACCAGATGGGGGCCCATTCCCGCGACCGACAATTCCTATGGTACTGCGCCTTATGTTTTTGCCTGAAAGCACCAGACGAGGATTGGGAGACGCCAGGATTCCCGTTTGTCTTTACGGACTTGGAGGGTTTGATTCGTCCCCAATGGCGACAGGCAGTAAAGCGAGAAGAAGACGAGGAGGATCCCGTTTTTGTTGTCTGACGACGATGAAGACGACCAGGTCGATGTACAAGTGGGCGTTGAGTTGCTGCGACAGGTCGCACTGGCAACAACTCGGCCCGCATCCGATGATACACCGTACGACAAGTTCTCCCAGCTAGCAGCACGCATTACGACTGCAATTGAGAATGATAGACAGAATCACCCGCAAGTGAGATTTGACCTTGACCTCCCTTTTTCCACTAATTAACAAATCATATAGGAGGTGGCCATTCAATTTGCTCAGACCTTGGCCAATAGTGCATCACAAACATGCCGATATGGCGCGCACTTTGATCGTAAGTTAATCACATCAACGAAGAGACAAGTCACTGATTTTGTATGACATCAAGGAACACATTTCGCTGCCTGGATTCTTCTCGGCCATTGAACTGTTGACGGATGGCGTCCTATCTTGCTTACGCGACGCGGCGGCAAACCCGGATATTGCCCATGCGTTGAGTGCGCCTGGCTTCATCAACCTATTGCGCAACATACTCGGCCTACCGATTCTCAGCGATCGCCACGGTCCCGCTGACAACGCCAGAGATATGCATGTAGGAGACGGCAGGATTGATAACGATGACACAGTGAAACGAGAATCCCGTTCAACCTCACCACTCTCTCCGATATCTCCAATATCTCCATCTCATACAGCTACCTCTTCGGCTACATACCCCACGACCACACATAACGAAGACCTGGAAATCAATGTGCCTACGATACCTCTGGCGACGGCCAGTGAGAAGCAACGAAAGGTCGCTTTGGAGCTTCTCCAATTGCTCTACATGCAGTCTCTAGTGGACGACGCGTTGTATAACACAAGGGCGTGCTTTAACATGTGCGCGGAGAGTATGTGGCGGTCGTTGGGAAGCAGAGAGGCGGTCGTTGGTGCGTGGATAGAGTGTATGGTACGAGGAAGCGCCACACTAGGAGAACAGGAGCACTCTTCCGCGGCGGAAAAGCTCAAGGGAAGCCCTGTCGTCCCTGAGGTTCATAGCAAATCTTGGGCGAAAGCTTTGCGACGTTTCAAGGACGACCCTGGACGTTTGTTGGAAGAAATGGTTCTGCAGTGGGACGGTACGGTCGGAGCGAGAGAGGTAGACGAAGAATACACTGAAGGAAGCATAGGTCATGCTGAGTTCATTGCATTCGTGCGAGCGTATATTGGCGTGGGGTGTGTTGTGGGTATATTTGCCTGGGCAGATAGCTGCCCAGAATCCGCCTGTCGAGAACGCGCCCTCGGAATCGTTCGTCTCTGGCAAAATGTCGAAGGCTACCGCGAGGTCAGTCAGCAGCTATTCCTCCATTTACCATTTACTATCATTGTCGCCTTTAGATCGTCAAGCATTTCCTGCTGCTTCCGCAGATCGTTACGAGGTTGGAGTACAGTGTTTCCCGCCACGAGGTACCTCGTTCGGCAGGCGCGCTCGCCGAAAAGATCCTTGTATCGACTGTCTCGGAGCCCAGCGTCCTCTCGTCTTATAGCGCTGTCCCGAGGAACGTGTTGAAACTTGGGGATGGCGACGATGACGGGAGCACAGAAGGTTCCACGCAGGGCCGGCTACTCACTTTTATCCCATCCAACACCCTGCTGGAGATGCGCAAAATGGCGTGGGTCGCGCATGACGGGATCCCTGGAGCTTTAGATGAGCTCAGATACTTTGCGGAGGAACGGCGGGAATGGGAGACGAACGCGATGAACGGTGTGCCATCCCGCGAGGAGGAAGGAAGCGGGGAAGAGAAGAAAGACGAACCCACCGAGTCCTCTTCTCGTCGGCCACTTTCACTTCGTCGGCTTCGGACGCTACGGGTCGCCATATCTGTCGTTATGCAAGAGATCGCGGTTGTTCAGAAGGGACAGATCAGTCGGCCGTCTGCTGACTTAGAGGAACAACAAATATTCGAAGGGCTGTGGCAAGAAGATGGTTTCGGTCTTTTCTCAATCCTTGTAGATCTAGTTGACACCATTGCCGAGGACCTGGCTGATCAGCTCCAAATCGCCGCTGCCAACACCTCCAATAATGTTTCGCCTCCACTTTGGTCCCCAGCTATCCTCGAGCAACTCTTGTCAGGAAGCCGCGACGCATTGGTACTCATCTTAACTTTGATGCGCTTGGGGCTGCCACCTTCGTTGACGATAAGAACCATCCGCGCGATTGCAGATCCTGTCATAGACACCTACGTATCTTGCGACTTGGCGCTAGCCAATTACGGGATCAGCGCAAGGAACGGCGGACTAGAAGGCTCCTGGTGGGCGATCTCCTCCGACAAGGCGGGCGATGGGGCTACTGCTGGCGCTAGTATATACGATGTGGCATCGCGCTTGGTGTCGATATGCACGGAAGTCCTGCATATGCTGTGCGACGCTGTTACTGCTTCCGGTCAGGAAGGATCGGTGATAGTGATGAAATCGTTGCTGCGTGCGGGGGAGATGTATGCACGGGGCTGGAGGAGGCGGGATCCAGTAACTAGTCTGGCACAGGTGTGTCGTCTCATTGACGAGGTAATACCGTCCCCAGACCCCCGAGCGCAACCCGATGAAATCGTCGTGAAGAAAGAGAATGGCACTGGAGCCGAATCGCCGGCTGGACAGGAACAGAAGGGGCATCGATGGAGTCAAACAGTTCTTATCCAAACCCTTCCGGACTTTCAGGCGTTCATTAGATTGCTAGATATTGATAACCGAATGCAATTGACCAGGAGGTTAGTTGCGGTCGACAACGACGCTATAGGTATCGGGCCTTGGTTGGTGACGGAAGATCTGCGATTCACGATGTCTTTGCTTCAAACTTGCAAAACTCCGCGACGATCCGGCGAAGTCCCAGAGCAAGGCGCACGAAGCTCTCTGCCTTCAGCGCGCTGATCAGGACTGTGCAGTATCTCCATTCCCTGGCTACTACAACCTCCCCTTCGTGGCTGCAACAGTGGCTGTCCGAGTCACCGGAAGTCACACAAACCCTGAAGCAGTTCCTCAACCTACTTGTAGAGGGATATGCCTTCTCGCCTCCGTGCCTACTATTCTCAGAATGGCTACAAGGACACATCAAGAATCTAGGCGGCCTAAACACCAAAGGCCTTCACCTATGCATGCGCCTCCGCGACATCCAGAGCAAGCCCTCTGTTTCTCTAGACAGTCGGCTGTTACTGTCCATTCTTCAAGAGTGGAACTCGACAATGCATTTGGATATTTTGCGGCGAGAATTGGGCCACACCATCATGGCGTATGCTTACCCAGAGGCAACTCTGGAACGCATTTCCCTCGAAACCTCTGAATCCATACTATCAATACTGGAGTGGATGATTGAGCAGAATGAGCCGAAGCTGCTCGCGCTCACCGGCGTGACGAATACTCAATATATCAGGCTCTGTGACCGAATATATCAACTGCTACCCTACAGTAGGGCAGACACACTACATGATGTTCGGTCGCGATTCTACGTCGAAGAACCATCGAACGGAGTGCTTAGTGGGCCAAAGCAATTGCTTTCGTCTCCAGTGCTCTCCATCAACGATATCCAGGAGGCCTTGCATATGCGGCTCGAGAGTCCAAAGACTCCTACTCGGCGTACGCCAGATGTTCTCGGTACCATGGTTTCACCCCCAGCGGCTCTTCTACGTTCCCCCGCGGCCACAGGGCTAACCAAAACCTACCTCAACAATGACTTCCGACAACTTCGTGTTACTCCAACCGCAAGACAGAACACGAGCAGACTACCAAGCATGCATGTCGACGTGGGTATACTCCGCACGGTCGATTGACCTTGTTGACGCCCCGCCTCGCGCACCACCTGGTGCCGCTTTGACCTATCGATATAGGAGTTCGAAACATCACCACTGATGATGCCAACTGCGATAGCCGGGGGATTACCGAACTTGAATTTGAGCGCTTTCGAATGAAGGCAAACAGCTCAAACAATAATTAGCCCCATGCATACCATTGTGCCATAAATATACGGGCTGCAGTACCCACGCTTTTCTTCATATTAGTCGTGAGCACTCCTATGCATCATTGATAAATTAATGCAGTATGCAGGGTCCGCCACGTCAGGCACAGGGATTGTGGAGAACGCGGGTTTTGAACCAGGGGATCGGAGTATCGGAATTCAATTACCACTTCCTTGCCAAGCAGTAAGTGCGATCTGGTTACTGATTCGATGTCGTCTATAGGCTAGCTGGCCTTGGGATTCTGAGGTCCGTAAAAATTGTGGACGCAATTGGGATAGCGGTTGCTAGATCGGGTTCGTCTTCTTTACTACTGTGGAATCGGGAAAACTCATATATCCTTCCGCCGAATAGGGCCTCCCGTTCTCACTCTTCTGGCAGAGACAATATTGCATGTTTTATGCGCACTAAGGTAGTCCGGTACGTGATGCACGCAGCATGCCGCATTTAAAAGCATTCCAACTACAGTGGTGCTATTTGGTGCCTGTAGGGGTGCACTTCAACATATTTATGGTGGTCTCCCGATTTCAACGTATCTGTGCGGTTATGTCTTGTACGTTTACCCTTCGTTGCACAATTCTCAAGCTTTTCAGTGATCGGGTTAGTACTTCGGGCACTGAACGTTTGAACGCTGAACGGGCTGGGCTCAACTCCCCTATGTGCAATGCCTCAGGGGGTTTGGTTTCTGTTTGTTCCTCGGATGTCGCTCTTTCCTTTCTTTGGTGGTCCTCCGTGGCATAGTGAACGTCCTCCGCAGTTGGGAGATGACGGAAGGATTTGGCAGTTAACGCCGTCAAGTCCGTCACCACCATAGAGGAACCTCTAGAGAGGGTGATTTCCTGCATCTTGTCTTATAGCCAGGAATCACACCAGTGAGTATTCTTGCATGTCTCTCACTGAGTCTGGAGTACTCATCGAAAGCAAGCTGAAGAAAAGATGAAAATGTGCAGAACAAACGTACCAAGGACGCCAACGCCCGGGTCGTCGTGCTCCTCTGATGCAATCGCGAGCTATGAGTTGTGTACGGTGAGTGATTCATTCGTTGTCTGTACACTCGCGCTGTATCACTTTTAGTTGCGCTGATTGTTGAATCCCCATCAATGCCCTCGTTTCGCCCTCGGAGCTCCGCCTCCGCCTTCGTCACGCACTCTCTTTCTCTCCTCGTTGGCCCCAGATATTGGGGTCTGGGAACAAAAAGGTGGAATCAGTGACAAACAAAACGAAATGCGCAAATGCAAGTACGGACGAAGAGAAAAGAATGTAATAGAAACTGAACTGAACTGACTAGGGGAAAGGGAGCGAGAACCGGGGTGGACGCGAAACGGATGGAGACGAACGAGCGCGAAGGCGAGGGGTAACAAACGAAAAGAGGAGTGAGTATACGATGACGAAGAAATGGAAAACAAGGAAAAGGTTGAAAAACAAAGCGGACACGAAACGATGGGAGTAAGGGGATACGACGACAGCAGGAGGGGCACTAAGTCCGCGCGCTCGTAGCCAGCAATGCGAATGCGTGAAGGCTCGGAGACGGACGACTCAGCAGGAGCTCAAGTGCGCAGAACGAGCGCACCACATCACGGCCACAAAACACACACTAGCCACACCAGTGACCACAACCACAACGCCTACCTCGATTCGACGGCGGGGTGAGATGGACGAGTAGAGCGGGAGCGCTGTGCCGTTCGTAACATTGGTGAGTACGCGCACCGTTTCGGCAGAGGTGCGAGATTCACTCACCAGCATTCTAGTTGCGAAATACTTTGAGAATACCTAGTAGAACAGAACAGCAGAGGAAACGAGACGAGTGTCAACGCTTCAACGCTTGGGCGGTGAGTACTTTGAAAAGGACTTCCGGGATGATTGTGCTGAATCCCTCTGTTCCCTTTTCAAGCCCTCAACATATTTCGTTCACCACCGGCCCGACGAGAACGTTGTCACGCCCTGTAGGCGTTGCCCACTCGGACCTCGACAAAGCGCGCAACTTGAAGCAAAAACTCCACCCACTCCAGCGTTCTTCCCCAATCCTGTACTGCCCCTTGCGCCATATTGCATTGGTTCATTGGTCTATTACAATTTCCCAAGGGCGAAACGGACTCGACCGCGCGAACGGTTAACCAGTGCTCTGGTCCCGCCCCGTCCCCGTCCCAGATGCATAGCTATCCGTGATGGATCGGAATTTTGCCTACGTTTATTAGTGGCATGCTATAGGGAACTACAGGCAATTAGTCGACATCGCAGCATCGCTACGCCGCTGTCATGATCATCCATCCATGCATGAAGGGTTTTGAATCTCCGTAGACTCCGCTATTGATATTGTCTTGAATATTTGAATATTGAGTAATTCACTTTCGCCCCATCTTCACCATGTCCTCAGACGAATTTGGGGAGTCCCCCGGCGACTTCCAGGTCTGGTTTGGCAAGCATCTTGGAATTCCTATCAAGAAAGTACCCCGCTGGTATATAGACTGGTGTATACATCCTGACCAGGAAACTTTCCACTGGGTTCGTGATTTCCGCTACACAAGTGTTAGACTTATGCCGTTTTTATCTGCAGTTCGACAGATTCAGAGGACTTGTGGAGGCGTACAATATTTCACTCGAGTACCCTGGTGACGTTGAGCTTTGGTTTGGCAAGTATCGCGACAAGAGAGTCCCTATCAAGAAATTACCCCGCTACTACATCGACTGGTGCACATTCCCAGACCACCAAGAAGACTACCAATGGGTTCGTTTATTGTCTACACCTCTACTTACCATGCTCATATTGCACGGCTGGTAGTTCGGTCAATTCAAAGAATTAGTCGAGCTATACGACAGCAAACTAGAGCACCCTGGCCAAGTCAAGGTTTGGTTTGCCAGGTTCGAGGGGACACCAATTGAGGATGTACCTCGCTGGTACATAGACTATGCCACACACCCCACACAAGCTCAGTTTCGATGGGTTCGTTACTCTCTTCCTCACCCGCGGGGGAATTACCCTGATACTTTTCTTTGGCAGCATCTCGGCTTCAAACGACTATTTAATGCCCACAGAAAGACACTGGAAGAGGTCAAACCCGGTACGGAACTGCTCTGGTTTGGTGTACCGAAGTACCGAGGGAAGGCCCTCAACGAAGTGTACCATCTGGATAGGAGATATATAAATTGGTGTGCGGACCCAAAACGTGCATCAAGTACTTGGGTAAGTAAGCATATTTCGTACTTCGACCACGACTCAACCCGGGCACAGTACCCAGAGTTTATGCGAATTTTTAACAACTACCTGGAAAAGAGAGAGCAACGCCCATATATACCTCGCGCAAGGACCGAGCTCATTCGGGATACTGGAGACAAATGTGGACCCTGGGACGATGACGACCGGCTAAAAGACGATGAATATGATACCACGGATGGATTTGTTGAACCGGATCCTGATTGGGAACCTAAGGGATGGGAGGATTACGAGGAGCTGGAAGCGCAAGGGTACAAGGAAGAGTCGGATGTCGAATGGGTTGGAGAGGCAGAGGGAGATGCTATCGCTGGAAAGGACAAAGGGTGCGACTCGTATGAGAGCGAAACCGAAGAGGAAGGGATAGTAGGGGAGCGCGACAAATACGACAAGGAGGAGGGGGTGGAGGAGGAGGAGGAGGAGGAGGAGGAAGAGGAGGCTAGTTTCAAGGATGGTCACAACGAAGCCACCGGTAGCGGGGGTGAGGAAAGTCAGTCCGATCAAGATTTAGCCCGGTCAGATGCATCTTCGAGCGATATCATCCATAGCGACGTGGAAGCTGCATCAGGAAGGGAGTACGTAGAAGCCGGTACTCCAAGGAAGCGTATAAGGGCGAAGAGGTTGGTGCATAGCGAAGATAGCGATGGGGCGGTAAGTTTCAAGGGCGGTACCGGTTCACCCCTGGAGATGTATGACACAACATTTCCATAGCTTCCGAACCCTTCGTGCCTCTTAGCCTTGGAGCTCGAGGATGTCAAGAATGATATCAGCAGCGGGGAAGAGATGGATACCACGCCTCGAACTCCGAAGAGGCGCGCGGTTAAGCAAGTAGTAGTGTCCAGCGATGATGAATCGGACACCCTCGAGCATCATCGGCTTGGGGACCGATTTCTAGCTACTCCGGGAAACGAAGTGAGTCGTTGGTGAACGCCATACTTTTACGAGCAATTCTCATATGCTCTGTTTCTCATCGAAGCCGCCGATAACTCCCATGGTGAAAGGGTGTTTGGAGACTCCAACGCATAGGCGCTACCCGAAAAGGACTCGCAAACAAGTTTCCCGATATGCAGACCAGAAGTCGTCTCAGGATGATGAAGGTTCCGAAGGCGATGACGAATCGCTGGGCCGCCGTACGCCTCTCAAACGCCGGAAGACGGTCGTGAGCGGTCGAGCACACTAATGTCTTCTTTTCTGCTCGTCCCGAGTCTTGTCACCGATCTATATGTATACATCTGCATTAAATATTACGTGTACTCACAGAATATAATCCTGTATATCTAGCTCATCAATAACTTGACTGCTTCTTCATATCGTTCTTTCGTGCCAAGTACAACTTCTTCGTCGATCTCCCAGCCCTCGCCCTCTGTCCCTGGTGGACCACTCTCGAAACCTTTCTTGAACCCAGCCTTCGCAAGCCAATCTCTAACAAATTGCTTGTCGAAACTCGGCTGTGATTGACCGGGCGTGTACGACGCCAATGGCCAATATCGAGAAGAATCGGGGGTCAGTACTTCATCCACGAGGATCAACTGTTCGCCGTTAACCAGGATAGATGGCTGTGCCGTTTGATCCACTTCAGTAGGGCTTATCAAACCAAATTCAAACTTCGTGTCTGCCAAAATTACTCCCCGACTGTAGGCGCGATCGGCAGCTCGAGTGTACAGCGAAATGGATATTCGGGAAATGTGGTTATAAAGCTCGGTGCCAATGAGAGCAGCAGCTATGCGTTAGGCCATTCATGCCATTTAGTGTATATCTCGACATATGGGGGGAGCACAAACCTGTATCCGGAGATATGTTTTTCGTCGTGCGCTCCCTGTTCAGCCTTTGTAGAAGGGGTGAACAGGGGCTCGGGTAACCGTGAAGATTCTATCAGTCCTTCGGGCAATGGAATTCCATGGACAGTGCCGTGTTTCTTGTATTCGATCCACGCTGATCCTGCTATAATTTGAGACCCACAACTTGCCAAAGTACCACCAGAGACTCGCCTGTGATGTAGCCCCTGACTATGGCCTCGAGCGGCACTACCTTCGCTTTACGCACAAGCATGGCTCGTCCGTCTAGCTGATCCTTGTACTTTCGTATCTCCTCCGGCATTTCGTCAACTCTTGCGGTCACAAAATGGTTTGGGATGATGTCTTTGAGTTTGTCGAACCAGAAACATGAGATCTTGGTCAACAATTTCCCCTTGTCCGGGATTCCCTGTAGATAGACGACTCAGATGTCTGCATTGCTTTCCGTAGGGAAAGAGAAAGGACGGCGGCTGACATTCTTCAAAACGACATCATATGCAGAGATTCTGTCCGTGGCCACGCAGAGGAGATGGTTTGATGATGAGGTAGAGTAAATATCGCGAACTTTGCCTTTCGACAGAAGACTCAAATCAGGGAGATCGGTCGTAGTGAGTGAAGACATGGCGGACAGGTTGTCCTTGGGCACGGTCTAAACAGTTGAATTCCAAATTAAAAATTTACCTTTCATCGATCGAGAAATCGGCCAGGCACGGATTCGGAGATGTCACAATGATGCTGATTTGATGCTTTGTTGAGCGTGAGTTATCATTACTTCATTATTCGTTAACAAACAATTGCGACGACTGATAAATACGATACGACTAGAGGGAAGAATGGACGGGTGAATAAATTAGACAAATGCAAATCTGGACATCGAAAGAATAACCAAGAATTGAGACCGCTATAGAATTATTTCTTTACCGCTCGCAGTTGTGCCCGAAGATTGCTGTTCTCGGTCTGCATGGAGTTCAGCTCATCCATGAGTGCAATACGCTGAGATTGTTCCGAGGTTCGCATGGCCTCGATTTCTTCCTCAGCGGCTTTCAGCGTCGCCTTACATTCAGCTAGTTGAGCGTCCAGTTGTCGCTTAACCATCTCGGGGGCATTTGCAGCTTCCTCTGCAAGGTGCAAGGCCCTAGCACTGAGGGTATTGTTGGCGTCGGTAAGTTGTCGACAAGTCTCCGCTTGCTCTGCAGCTTGAGTCTCAATGTCGAGTTTCTCAGCAGTGATACGCTCAACAGCCTGTTGCAGCTTCTGTGCCTCCTCTTGCCTGATTATTCGTTAGTAAGCTATCTCTATGGCGACGAGAGGTACGTACATCTGGGCATACTGCGTAGAAAGCAAGATGGTCCTATCTTCAAGCATCTTGACTTGCTTTTGATAAGTTTCTAGGGCAACATTGCTCTCTTGTGCAAGTTTCTGGGCGCGTTCGGCATTCTTCTTGAGCAAATCGTGAGCTTGCGCAAAGCGAAGGAGCCGTTCAATCAAGGCACGGTCATCCGCGACAAGGGGACTGAACACGAGCCGCAAAGGCCTCAATGGTGAATGTGCTTGTTCCACCTGGGAAGAACGCAGATCGAGAGGTATTGGGGTTGGCTGTGTTGGGATCGTAGAGCGTCTTCAGCGAACGAACGTCGAGGTCTGAAAGGGAAGCAACAGTTCCGCCAACCGGGCTACCAGGCGTCGGTGAACCAGTACGGAAATTCCGGCTGTTGGAGAAGCGAGCGGCACGAGCTTCAGCAGAAGGAAGGATGGACCAAAGGGGTGTTAGGATCGACAGCATCCGTGCTGCCTCACCCTGAACATCAGGAAGAGACGATGTCGAGGTAGCAGGAGATATTATTCCACGGGAAGCTTGTGGACTGGGTGGTGTATCCTAATCAATAAGGTCAGCAAAAGCGCTCGGTGAAACAAACGGTCTTCCAACCTTCAACTTAGCCTCTAAATGCCGGCTCTCCTTTCGGGCCTCCTCTCGTTCTTTTCTTGCCTCTTCCATCTCCCTCGCCAAGGACTCTCGTTTGTCGAGTCCTATCCGCACATCCTCCTCAAGCTTGCGCCGCAAGGCCTCCCACTCTTCCTTTGCCGTGTCGTGCCCCGCAAGTTTGGCCTGGATGCCGTCAAGATGGACGCTGACGCTGTGAAGAAGACCCAATATTGAGGAGTCGCGGGAGTACAGGACAACACCATGTTTCTGCATCAACTCTCGTATAGCGGCATGGCCGCCATCGAGTTCCTCGTTTGCATTCTGAAGCAACGTCCGATCCTCCTCTCGCATGCGCTCCATCTCGTCCTGCAGCCTAGCTAGATCCTCCATCTTCTCGTCCTCCATGGCAGCTTTATCTCGCTCCCAGGTCGCTCGCTCCTCCTCCCATTGAGCTTTCAACCGCTGGATTTCAGCCTCTTTCTCTTCTAACCGGTGTCGGCTGTCCTCTCTCGATTCTGCCTCCGACGAATTAGCTTGGCCACTGCTTAGCTCAAGCTCGGCCAGTCTCGCACGAAGGACATCCGCCTCCTTCGAGTTACTTTGAAGTGCTGTTCTCTCCTTCGCCCAAGCCTCCCGTTCCGAAAGCAACTCTTTCAACTGCTGTTCCTTAGTCGGAAGTTCCTGTTGTAAAGATGCTATCGTCTCCTCCGCACCTTGCAATTCAAGCCCCATATTCATTTCCACTTCTTGCTTTTCCAACCGTAGCAGGGACAAGTCACGAGCCATCTCGGCCTGCTTCTTACTCGCGGCATTCAATGAAGCGGTCGCCGCTTTGAGCTTGTCCTCCAATGTGGATATCTCGGTGGCAGCAGTCGTAAGGGATAGCCGACGTCTCGGCACAACGGCATCTGCGTGCCCGGCGAAGTAATGTGCGCCGTCGAATCTTCCGCGGGATTTCGAGGATGAAGAGACACCAGTCATTGAAGAAGTGGTGGGGCTCATCGGCGCAGGAGTATCGTAGCCCGAATCGGAGGAACCGTTGAATCGCTGAGGCGCTGCCTTCTTTTCCATGCTACGGATAGATAGACTTAGAACAGCCGCGCGGTGCTCCATAAGTTTCTTATGAATCTCGTTTGTGCGCTCGGATATTCGCCGTTGCTCTTTTTGCGCAGCCTCGAGGCGAGTATTCGCTGCATCCAGCTGATCATCTGTCTGCTTCGACGTCTTCTCGCGCGTAGAGTTGACCTTTGAAAGTGAGATGGCGGCATCGCGCATTTTGGTCTCAAGCGCTAGTTTCTTGTCTATGGCTACCAGACGAGAGCTCAACACTTGGTGCTCCTACATTTGCGGTAAGAAGTGACCTCTATTGAACCCAGAGTGCACCAACCTTCTTCAGTTCCTCGACTTCCTCTCCGCCCAAGACGGTAAATTCTCTGCTGTCCACAACGGCCTCACTGGCCAGCAGACTAATAAGAAGTTCATCGCGCGTATTGAGTACTGGCGGTGGCTGCTTGATCTCAGAGGCTGTAGATCGTCGCTGTGGGGGAACACGTGATGGCGATGAAGAAGTCGGGATGCTGGAGCCTGCCAAGGGAGGTGTTCGAGGAAGGTCTTCGCTCGGTATGCTAGCCTGTGATCTGTTCCGTTCCTTCCTCAGAAAAAGGGCTGCCGAGGACGTTTTGGGGCTTCCCGACAAACTCGTGGCAGGGGATGATTGTGGGCCAGCTTGTGGAGGCCACGAGGGACCCTTCAGCGGGATTATTAGTGGAGCCGTAGGGACTTCTTGCTCTGGAGGTTGCTGAGGTAGCTGAACTGCAGTCCCTCCAAGGAATCTGCGGACGCCATTCATCCTCGTCGGTGAGCGGGGGAGATGAGTGTAACTGTGCGAAGTGTTGTTATTTTCAAACGGAAGCAATTCAGCGCAGCCACAGGAATGTGACTTAGTAATCTTCTCACGATCATATAATTCTTCTCACAGTCAGAAAAGGTGCGGCGTCCTTGCCGTCCAGCTTACGCCTGCTTTGAGCCAGCTCCAATCTAGAACTTCGACCGCGAACATGCAACGGGGCTGGGTATTGTAACGCAGCGACCATCAGCACTCTGCATGAACCTCTTTATCTCCACCTTCCATGTCATTTACCTTCAACTGGCCCAGATTCTCGGATCAGTTCCACTTCGATGCGATACAAATGCTTAACAACGCCCTCAATAAAGGCAACAAGCCTCCTGTTATAGCAGACAAGATTGAGGTCATAGAGTTGGAAATGGGAACCCAGGTTGGTACTGTTACTTCCTTGAAATGTCGGCGATGAAGTTAAGGCGTCGTGTGCAGCCACCAGAATTGGAGATTCGTGACATTGGCGAGTTGACTACGGACCAGTTTCGCGGAATTTTTCGTTTGACGTACGCGGGGGACGCACATTTGGTGCTAAAGACGAAGGTTCAGGTATGATCTAGTCCAGATTCGACTTGAGAGGTTTTCTTAACTTGGTGGATAGGCCAACCCATTGAACCACAAGCAGCCCGACATCCACTTAATGACAGGATCACGAGGTATGTTAGCAGCGAAACAACCACTCGTGGTTCCTATGCTCCTTCGCCTCTCGAACTTCAAACTTAATTCCTATGTCGTTCTGGTGGTCTCCAAGCAGAAGGGCATCACGCTTGTCTTCAAAACCGATCCGCTGCAAAATGTGGATATCAATAGTACTTTTGACTCTATTGCAGTTATACAAAAGTTCATCCAACGGGAAATTGAAGGCCAACTAAGGCAGATGTTTAGGGAGGATTTGCCAGGAATAATACATCGGCTCAGCCAGCAGTGGGTTAAAGCCAAGGTCGAGGCTCCCTACCTATTGAAAAGACCCCCGCCCCCGCCTAACACGCCATCATTCTACGCGGCTTCAGCCCCAGACCTATTTATGCCGCCTAATTCGCCTAGTGCAAGTCAGGCCTTTCCATCGCGCCCGTATCTCTCAACTACTCGACCTCCTCGATCTGTTTCCGGCGTTTCCATGACGAGCACTAGCCGTCGTCCTACCCATACGGTAAAATCGCCGCCACCCACTGTTGAAACCACTAGCTCTTTCCCCGACCTTGAGGACTTTGACCCAACGTACGGGCTCCGTCCAGAAGGATTACCCAACAAAAGTCTCTTTCGTGGCTTCAGCAGCTTATTCACGCCGAACAAAGGGCTAGCGGACCTTGCGGAAGAACCCAGTGACACCGAAGACGGGGACGAGGAGATGGAACCTTTCGACGTCGTGGATTGGGACACTATGATCCCGCGAGCCTCACCATCACCAAGTGTGACATATGCAGACGACAATCGAACCGAATACGAGACCATACCGGCAATTGGGGGTGGGACCGTCACACGTCCTCGCGTTGTGCATGCTCAATCTAGGGCTTCTACCGATTTCTCCTTGGGGGCCATCATGTCTCCGGCAGGACGGTCTTTTTCCTGTGAACGCCTCATGTCTCCACGGACTGCCGGTATATCTAGATCTGGCTTCACTACCCCCGGTCTGTATCCAACGGGAAATGCATCCTTCTCCTATTTTTCCCCAGAATCTGCTGCTTTGCGCCTTCAACGTGGACCGGGTTCGGACGCAGGCACTGCATTCGAATCGTCCGTTCTTCCTCCAGGTTTCGGTATGCGGCGACCGTTGACTCCTGATAGTGCAGAGACACAACAATCCAGGTCTAGTAGCAGTGGATTTGGTCATTCCCTAGAGACACCTCCTTCGTCGGATCCTTTCGACCCACAATTTTCGAGCGGTGAAGCTTCCGCGAATCCGATATTTATTCGCCGTGCGCCTTCGGCCCGTAGACCGTCAGTATCTTCCTCATTCGCCATCCCAGACGGATCCTCCTCCTCTCCATTCTTATCTTCATCATCCCCTCCCGAACATCCGGACCCCAAAATTATTCTGAAACCTACTGCCAATAAACACAATCCATCAGTTATCGACATTGAGCCATTCCAATCACACGCTGTCTCCGTATGTGCGCTCGTTGGAGCACTTCACCGTAAGGAGTGTTCCTCCGCGAGACGCAGGACTAGCCGGGCCTTCGTCGTCAGGCGACCGCCAGCCAGTGAAGGCACGGCGAAAGCGCATGTATCGCGTAGGTAGTAAGAAGAAACCTGCTGAGGATACGGTCTCGCCGGACTTAGAAGGGCAGATGCTCTCCAGGCGTGCCTCAGCATCTCCTACACCTCCTTCAGAATTCGACGCAGATGATATGGACAGATATTTTCGGACTCGCGACGATTACATACCTCTCCCACCCACTTTGCATCCTTCACATATACGACGGCGACAACCTTATGATGACACATAGTTCAGAACCTTAGATTTCGGACTTTATCTGTCTCACTATTTATGTCCACCGACTCTCATCTCCCAACGTATCTTTTGCACGAGTGACAACGAAACATCCACGCCTTCCCTTAAATTTCTCCGGTTTTTCATGGCTGTGTATCTCCATACATCGTGGAGGCTTGCCCGAAACCGAAGAACAAGAGCCCAATCAATATCTTGATCCGGCCCATCGATATCTATGCTGTAGAAAATCTTCGTGTTGTTGACCTTCCATTGGCACTACAATCAGTTCTACCGCTGGGAGGCCGCTGGAAATATCCAGTATGGGCTCCGGAGGTGGGATTATAGGTACGTTCAGCCCTCTGGATCGTCCAGCAGACTGAAATAGTATCAAAGGACTACAATCACGTACTATCAATCAGAAACCAGCACGTATCAAGTCAAGTTATGATGTTCGGCTCCCTATTGAAGCGACTAACAACATCCTTACAGGAGATCCGTCGTATCGTGAATAACCTATTGAACCGCTTCGATCTCCCGCTCGCAAGCGCGCCCATTGACTGGGATCCCTTCTTTCATCGCTCTGTATACCTCCTTCGCCACGTATGTTGACGATGTCTACAACGATCAACCCGACCTCGTGAACGCTTTCGGTCACAACTTTGTCATGCGTCTGCCGCAAGATACGGCAGTGCTATGGGCGTTCGACCAGTTTGCTGGGAGAGACGTCAAAATACTTCGATGGAGCTCAAGCTAGTCTTATCATTGCAAGTACTATGAATTTCGTGAGTTCCGTTGCTCTCGAGCATGGCATCAGGCAACTCGAGGCGAATTCAGAGACCTGATGCCTTCAAGGGGTGTCCACTGTTGCTGACTTCGCGGCGTAGATAAAGGCGGATAATTTCCCTCAGTTCCTTCGAGGACTATCTGGCGATTCTTGTTCATTTTGCATATTCATTTTCCCGAATGCCGTCCACCTTAATTCAAGCCATGCCTTCCATAATGGATTTCATCGACTACATGAAGTAGGACCGCCCCTCTAGCCACCTTTTTGTTGCTGACTTTGAGTCATATAGTGACGTGCTCTCTTTCTAAGTACAAAGAAGAGGTTGACAGCGAGGATAACAATTATATCTCCTCCAGTACCACGTGTCCTATGGACTCCTATGGAGCCCGATATAGATCACATGAGGTTCTTGGTGATTCGACTTCGTAAAAGTTGGCCGTGACTCCTAAAAGGACTTCCTAGGCATCCCACTGTATTTCCTATCTTTCCCTCCGAAGTTTCTCTGTTCGACACACTTATTTCATCCGACATCCAATGTAAGTGCCAGTGCCGTGCACAGGCGATGACGTAAACAACTTCCCCTTCTCCTTTCTCAACTTCTCGTGCCAGAAACAACCCGGTACCGTGCGTAATGCACACAAGCTGAAATCAACTCCGGCCGTACAGCAGATCGGTTCCACCTCTGGTCAATCCATCGTCGGGGATCATGAGTATGCAGCGCTAGTAGTACCTTTCGTCGAAGCGCAGATTGAAATCTGTATTTAAAGCCAGCGAATGCTGAGTGTAAGTCAGAAAACCTACCTTCAACATGTCTCGGGTAAGGTCGCGTTCTTCAGCCAACCATCCATTTGCTTATCTATGTCGATACAGGAAATTGCTCGTATCGTGAACAACTTGCTGTCTCGTTGCGACCTCGCTCTCTCGAGCACGCGTATCGACGATGGGTTCCTCCAGCTATGTCTCGAGGATGCAGCTGCTCGCGGCTGTCCCATGGAGCCATCTCCTGGGATCCCTTCTTTTCGCCCGTGGAATATTAGCGGTGCCACAATTGCGTATATTTCGTACGGTCACTTGGAGAGCCTTCCAGCAAAGCTATTCATCGCCCTGTACACATCTCTCGCGGTGTATATTGAGGATGTCTACACCGATCAGCCCGACCTCGTGAACTCCTTCAATCCCAACTTCGTCTCGCGCCAACCACAGCAAACGGCGGTATTGCAAGCCTTGGACAGGTTGCTAGGAGAAACGTCGAAACACTTCGATGCAGTTCAAGCCAACTCATCACGTCAAGCACCTTGAACTTTATGACTTCGATCGCCATCGAACACGCAGTCGACGAACTTGAGGTGCGGTCAACATTTGGGACGTTTAGTTGTTACTGACTCCGTGGCGCAGATAACGGTCGATGCGGATAAGTTTTCCCTGTTCCTTCGGGGACTATCTGGGATTTCTTATGCATATGCCCTGTTCACCTTCCCCACGGAAGTCCACCTCAATTCTTACATTCAAGCTATGCCGTCCATGATGGATTTTATCAACCATATGAAGTTGGTCCCACCTATCGGCATTCACCTACTTATTCATAATCCAAGTTCACAGCGACGTACTATCCTTTTACAAGGAAGAGGCCAACGGCGAGGATAACAACTACATATCTATTCTGTCGAAACATCGCGGCGTGCGGAAGATAGAAATTCTAGAGCAACTTGCCAACCTAGTTGCTTCCAGCTATGAGGCGGCAAACAATATTTTATGCACTTCCAGCGCCGCCCACGTAGCTTGGGGAAGGTTTGCTCAGGGGTATGTTGGCTTCCATGCATCTTATGCCCGTTATAGATTACACGAGGTGCTCCAGGTAACTCAGAACTTGACTTCGTAAAAGTTGGCGATGCATGTATATTATTTGCATGTTTCTTTTATTTATGTACGAAAACGTTACAGCCAAGAAAAAGTGGCGCTCAAAGAAAGAGGACAAAAACCCACGGCGGGATTCGAACCCGCAACCTCCAGATCAGCTTTAAGCTTAGAAGTCTGACGTCATAACCATTAGACAACGCGGGCTTATAGGTAATGCTCAAACCACTGCACACATCCCAAGGGGGTCCCTTGCCTTCAACAGTACAGTATCTCCTCGTCGCCAACTCATCGCATAGATCATCGTGTGCAAGTCCTTGCCGTAAGTTCTCAGATGTATTATAGACAATACAATGTCGCTAGGGGGCTTGCTAGGTAGGCGGGCCGGACCTACGCCAGAACCCCAACTCGGTGAACATTTCCACTGAATCCTAATCGATTAGAGTGAATCGCGGTACTGGCGTTGGCGCTCAGGATCACGTCCACAATCTATGATGTCATTGTCGTGTTGTCTCCTGACATCGCCGCATCCCAGAAACTTTTCTCAAGCCATGTACATTTCTCCCAAAACTTCGCACCACTCTTGCAGCCTCGCAGGAGAAGGTGGATCACGGACGGCTTGTTCCTCGACCTTGGCTTCAGAGTGTAATTCATCAGTAAGCATCCAGTATGTGGTGTATCACTACCACGAAAGGTCGTACTGACCAAGACCCGTTCTAACAGCGGCTTGATAGTCACTCCCAGAATAATCTTCAATCCACTTCAAGTACGGATTGCCTTCTAATTGAACCCAGCTGCCAGGTTTACTGGCTTCGCGCTTTAACCATAGCCCAACTTCGCCGTATCCCAGTAAACAAGCAAGGAGGGCCATGGTCAATTTAGCTGAGTCGCCTGAGTGCAGAGTTGATCACCCTCGTTGTCAAAGGTGCGATGTCGGCGTACCTTGCATGCCTATGTCAATTAAATAACTGCCATACGCAATGGTCGGAATAGATTGCGGTGTTGACTCTAACTCGTCTGCGGTGATTCCAAAGTGCGCGCAGAACGATCTATGCGTTTCTAGTTCTCGCAGAATGTGGAGGACGATATCCGCGGCCGAGTGGATATCACTGAACTTGTTCGACTTGGATGCTAGGAGTCTGCCCGGATACTGTTAGTCACCGTACGACAAGCTTGAACCACGAACGTACCCGTGTGCTCGTGCGTAATATTTAAGATAATGATAGTCTTGCCTATACCAAATAGTCAACATATTGATGCGACTTAACCTTTGGCCGTGCTTACTTGATAAAGTAAATAAACGCTTCCTTGGGCAAGATACCTTGGCCCAAGAGCTTCACAAAGTCGTGTTCGACATACTGCTTCCAGACCGGCTGGCTCTTCTGTATCAGCAATTGAGTGAACGGGAACGGATTGCTCGGCCTTCGTCTATCCCCCCCGTCAGCCTGCACATACGAGATCAAAGACGAATCACCTACTTTGGGATAATTAATTGAGAGATAGAGTGAAGGTGGTTCAACGGGCCATGCCCTTGCCCTATTTTGTGGGCCGTGGTGATGCCGAGGTGTGTGAACATGATGCCTGATCGAACGGCTGACTTTACTGTAAACTAAAGTTTAGACTTTGTACCAACGACGAACACTGAAAACGACCAACAATCCTGGCCGCGACCTAACCAACTTGCGATCGCGGAGCTGAGGGTACATCCCGTCCCATGGGTGTTTTCCGACACGATGAAAGGTCGCACGAAGAGGGTCAGGTCTCCGCCGAGGTCTAGGACATCGACGACAAGGCGTGGCGACCTCAATCCATCGTTACCGATCTGCAGGATTTCCATGTTCTCTTCCAGGAATTCGTCTTTCACGACTGAAACTTGGGAGTACGTTTTGATGACGCGCTCAACGTCCTGCAACGATACAGTGATGTGACCGCCCTTGACTAGGCAAGCAGACCCATACGCCACTAGACGAGTAGCAGCAGTAATCATATCCTCTAAGGAAGATATCGTGAATCCCGGGTACTTGCTAGAAACCAACAGCTCGGCTTCGGCCTTGTTGGGCGTGATCAGAGTCGATATAGGGAAGACGTCATTGATGAGAGCGCCGATGGCCCCAGGCTGGAGGAGCGTATGTCCCGAAGTTGATACACACACTGGGTCGCACACTATAGGTGGCATCTTGGCGCCCGTGTAATGGCCCTTCAGCGCTTGCACAATGGCCAGGATGACGTCGGTATCATGGAGCATGCCGGTTTTGATGGCGTGTATCTCAATGTCACTCAGTACCGAACTGAGCTAGAGCAATGGATCAACAAAAAGGTCTAGCGTGCAGGTGAATAAAGACAGGCCTGCTGAGAGACAAATACTGGCGGAATTGGATGGACTCCTTGGACACCCGTAGTATTCTGCGCAGTAAGGGCGGTAATCGCGCTTGATCCATAGCACCTTAGAGCGGCAAACGTCCTCAGGTCGGCCTATAAAAATCAGCATTTGAAGCACAAAGACACTGTCAACGACTCACTTGGATTCCAGCCCCGCCGCTTGAGTCTGAGCCTGCGATTGTCAGTATTGCTGGAGGTGGTTCGTTATCGACCATGACGGACAAAGCCAAGGTACGGAGCACATAGTGGAAATGCCGCGGGATCATAGATGGTTTGTTTGTTCCTGACAAGGTTAACAAATAGCGAAGTGTTCGCGCGCATGCCATCACTGAATGATACAATTACTACTGGATAAATGCTAGATAGTCACTTCCGAACCATGAAACGATAGGTAGAGTATCCTCCGATGAAAGCGAAAGCAGCAAGGCATGCAATGATAGATCCAAACCATCTGTAATTCTGCCGGACGCTCAACCTATCAGCACGCGACGTCGTTGATAGAGGGATATTCAACCTACCTCCACGCCTTCCCCAGGCACATGCACATTCATGCCCCACAAACCAGTAACCAAATTCATGGGAATAAGAACCGTACCGAGAGCCGTAAGCTTAGACAACACATCGTTTATTTGGTTGTTCGCGTCCGTCATCTCGATAGATATCTGCGCCAAGTAGTTTGAATGCGAGCGAGAAAGGATTTTTTTCGTAGTGATTCAAACTTTGCGTCATGGTGATAAGATGGTCCTAGCCGACGACGGTCAATCCTGTGTTCAGCTTTGACTAAAGAGTAGGGTAAATTACCTGGATATCCGAAAGGTAAAGGCCCTACAAGACTTTGAGTCAACGCACGGAAAGGGCAAAGGATTAATGTTACTCACGATATCCGAGGTTGGAGCAACTCTCCAATTCTCATTGCACCTCTTCGCAAGTCCCTTCACTACGTCCGCCTTATTACCCATCAACCTCAACAAACCCATGACCTTCTTCCTACAAGTACCGATTCGCCTCAACATATCGGTCTGCTCCGCCTCCTTCAGAATGAGCACTAGCTCGTCTATGCTATCAACCTCGTACTCTATGCTTTGAATTAGGGGTCCAAATGCGTCCGTGATGTCGTCAATAAGCGCATAAGATATCCAATCCGATGTAACGTTAATATAGTCCTTGAGTTGTTTGATACGCCGCCGAACGTTCTGTGGGTGAGGGGTAGGGCGGAAGTGGAACTAGAGAACCGAGTTATGGAGGACTCAGATGACGTAGACTGAGGACATACCGATAATATACCTTCACGGAAAACAATTATGTACATATTCAGTGGTTCTAGGTGGGTTGGACTATACTGATCCTGGTCGAAACTGCGGAAACAGACGAAGTAATAATTGCGGAATAATTCTATTTTCTCTCGAGTTTCCTCCATTTGAATATCTTCTGTCGTGAGAGGATGGATCCCGAAGACCTGATTGATTGCGCGTTGAAAAAGCAAACACCCATGTAGACAAGGAAAGCTCTCACCTTGCTGAGCATCTTCATCTCCTCGTCTGTGGGGCTATTGATGTCGAGCCACCACGTATGTCCATCGTAATCGTCGTTTGTCGACATGCCAGGTCGCCTCGGATCGCCTCCCAATCGTTGAGAGTTATTCACGAAGGGGCGCTTAACATCTGCAGGGAAGGACGATGTTGATGATATCGGGCGCTCCTTCGTACCGTTACTGGGAGGCTGGGATTGAGGTTGAGGTACTGAAGCCTGGCGGGATCCTACACCGGCGAACAAGTCTTCAAAGGATTGGTTTTCGGCGGGAAGTTCACTCAGGCTGCGAGCATGAATGGTGGCTGAATGGGCGTTTGAATAGAAGGAAAAGCGGTAAGGCCGATCATGCCCAGTTGAAAGGATTCCTGAAGGTAAGCCAGGAGCACTAGACATAGCGCCTGCAATAGCTGCACCCGCTACATGCTCTATAGATGCCGACGAGCTAGAGGGCCCCTGTCCACCAAGCATGACGCTTAGCCTTCCGGGGAGAAATGAATGGTCGTTGTTATTTTCAAACAGAGCCATTTTACCCCCGACTCCCTTTCGATGAGTACGAGGAGCCGGAGTGCTTTGACTCAGCCTGCGTTGCCGAGCTGACTTCAATATAGATTGAGGTGAGCTACTCCCTTCACCCAAAGCTGGCGCGGAGGCGTCCCCACGATCAGTGCGAAGAGAATCGAGGTTAAATCTTGCCGTGGGGGATGAAAGACCGAGGTCCGTCTTCTCCTTTGTAGCAAATTCTTCCATTAAAACAAAGTCGAAAGCGCTTGGAAGTACGTTCGCCTGGTAGGTCGGCAGACCATACGCCAATGCCGCAGGGTCCTCCCCGGGTTGCGCGTCATTGTTTAGAGAGACTAGGAGAGATGGGTCTTGTGTCTGGTGTAGATGTTGTTTGCGACAAGAAAGAGGATTGCCTGTGTAGACCTGGATGTAGAGTTTCGTCGTCGTCGCGTGCACCATCCATCATCTCGTGGACGCCATCTCCTTCCTTCACCGACCCTCGTGCCACATCAAGATCTCTCTGCTCGTTCTCCGAAAGCGCTGATATGGACGCATATAGCTGCTCCGGGGACGATGACACGACCGGTGATACTGGCATAGTTACTGTTTCTCTCCGAGCCCTGGAAAGTTGCATGGCCATGTCGACGTCCATCGTGCGCTGACGCTCCAGAGCTTGTGGGTCAGTCGGATCGAACGACCGCACAAGAGTCGGAGAGTGTCGAGGAAGCCATTCACTGGTTTCATGAGGTGAGCCTGTCACTGGATTCAGGCTCTCGCGACGACGAAGTACTGGAGAGCCCCCTGACTGAGGAATTGCGGTGCTATCCCTGGGCGGCGAGGACATGGTACTAGTCGCTATCCTGTCGGGGCCTGAGCAAGGAGAAATGGTGGTCAGTTCGAGGAGAGCGTGCTGGACATTTTAGCCTGGCTAAGACGCTCCCTCGATTACGTAATTGACAGCGCTTAACTCGGCGCCCATTTACCGCTTGGATAAAAGAAGCTGGGCGACCAGGAACCTACTAGAAGACTTTATGGAATGCTGGATTCAAAAGTGATGATCATCATTTACAAGTCTACTTGTCTAGTTCAGTGTGTAACACTATTTGCTACTATGCCTTTGTCGCAAACACCTGTGCTGCGCGGTCGATTTCAGGGTGTGCTTCGCCCAAAGCAAAGACACGATCAGTTGCTGGAGGTGGATAAATCAATTTGGTGTTGATCAAGATCTTCTTAACCTTGGCCTCAGCTGCAGTCAAGCCACTGACAACCCTATCCCAGCTAGAGAACGGGTAAATGAGTAAAATTACCCTTGCATACTGATGAACCGAAATCATACCCAGTCGTAAGAACGGCACCCCATGGACCCAGGTCCAGGCACGTCACGTAAACAGGCTGACGGTAGGTCTTCGTAGGCTCTCCAAGCAAGTCTGCAGCGGCATTGTATCCAGCGTACCTCCCAAGCATGAGGGCATGCTGACAAGACAAAAGTGCGATATGGCCTTCATCGTCTGCGGCTGCATAGGCCGTATCGCCCGTTGCAAAGACATTCTTCAACCCAGGAACCCTGAGGCTCCCATCGACGATAATTCTCCCGAGCGCGTCCTTCTCTCCAGGGATTTGTTCGGTAAGCACACTCGCCCGAATGCCACCAGTCCAGATGACGGTCTTGCTTGGGATCCGTAATCCCGAAGCAGTGATGACACCTTCTGGATCAACACTGGAGACGGTTTCATCGGTGACTATCTCCACTCCCAGAGTCGATAGGGCCTCGATGATCACCGGCCGTGGACCAGGCCCTAGCTCAGGACCTATGTCCGCTGCCCTTTCGACAACGACGACTCGAATGTTTGCATCTTGGCCTAGAATATTGCGCAACCTTTGTGGCATTTCTGCCGCCGTCTCGATCCCGGTGAATCCTCCTCCGCAGACAACAATCGTGTTGCGGGCAGGAGAATCCGGCAGACTAACCAACCCCTGCAGATGCTTCTCCAATGCCTTGACCTCGTCGTATTGATCATTGGTGTGCGCGAATTCGGCGAGTCCAGGGATGGGTGGTCGGTGCACCTTGCTGCCCGTGGCGAGAACAAGACGGTTATAGTGCAGAGTGTGGGTCGAGTTGTCTGGCGACGTGTATTCAACCGCATTTTCATCCTTTGCAATGCGGTGAACAGAGCCGGCGATGAATTGAATGCCTACAGTTTTGAAGAGGTCTGTCAAATCTGCTTTGGCGTTCGATACATCGGCCTGATAGAATTGTGGGCGAATATATAAGGTGGGCTCGGGGGCGACGAGGATAATTTGAGCAGCACGGATGTTGCTAGGACTTTCATCAAGCTTAGCGGCTGCACCTAGCGCGGCCCACACGCCGGCAAATCCAGCGCCAATGACGAGGATCGTTGCTGAAGATTGGTCCATGCTAACGGCGAAGGTGAGTCCCGGAAATCAAATCAAATATACCGTTGTCTGAACTTGCCTTTATATCTGCGCAAGTTTGTTGTTGAGTTTGTTGGGAGTAGTTTATGTTCTTGTTACGTTGTAGATCGTCCTGTATTTATACTATGCGCACCGAGTCCCTACCTTGCGCGGGCTACGGAGCAGGGAACCCCAACAACTGAGTGTCTTTGAAAGCATAGAGGCGTGACCACTTACCAACGAGGTTCGCAAGCCAATGACGAGAGATGGTGGAGTGAGCATGTTACTCTTACCAATGTACGAATGATCGACGGATGTACGGAAGAGAGGGAACTTGGGCATGTGATGTCAATTCCAGGAGAATTCTGTACTCCCGATAGACATGGTCAGACAATCGTTGGGGATTGGAGCCCCGGAGACCATGGGTCCGCAGACGCCGGAAAACGCGTCGACCAGTCGCAAACGAGGATCTTCAAGAAGCCTCGGGCAGCGTGATCTTGCTGGAGCCGGAATCAACGGTGGGTTGGGAAAATCGCCCGAAATACAGACGGGAAGAATAATTTCCTATTCGCATAATTGAAGGTAAGAGAACCTAATCAATGCCTACTCATATACCATAATATGAAGCCAGCCGCTCAGGACCCATTGCGTAATACACTAAAACTACAAACCATTGTGTGAATAACCAATGACAATATACGAGATTGAATAATTACGAAGGAGAAAATCGGAACATGTTGACAGACCCAATTAGAAGGGACGCCAAGGCTTTGCGCTACCACCGGAGGAAGGGGGTTTGGCAATGGGGGAGGATACATCGCTGGTTCTTCTCCTTCCTGGCATATTAGACGCGGAGCGGTGGTGCATGTCGTCGTCAGTGAGCTCCGGTGGTGAATTTGAGTACATCGTAGGTGGTGTCTCGATGGGAGAGACGATAAGGGCTAGAGAAGGCGAGAGGGTTTGTACGTTACGTGGTTGTGCTAACTGTGGCTGGGGTAGACCATGGTCCATCACGCGTCTCTTAGAAGAGCTGCCGTTAACAGGTTCTTCGGGCGGGCGAGGTTCGTCAGTTAACTTTCGCTTTCTACTCGGCTGGGGAGTATCGCGAGGTGTGTCCGGTGCATGCCGTCTTTGAGTTGAAGGAGGCCTAGAAGGCGTCGTGACCGTGCCCCACCTTGACCAGGGAGGTGGCGGTGGAACGTGCTGGCCGGCCATCGAGGGTGGTGAGAACGATGCCAAAGGTGCAGGTAGCTGCATTGGCGTATGCTTGTCGTGGGGAGATGGAATATGGGGCATCGGGTTGCCTTGAGGGATGGATGGTATGGACGGGCGAGGGGCGGGCCCGCTTGGTGGAGAAAATTCCGGCTGGCCGGGGACAAATCTGACGAGTTCTACGAAAAGCGTCTGGGTATAAGGAGGGGGCATCTTCTTGTATATGACGTCCCTGCTGAACGAGTCTAACATCTCTTTTGTGTTGACATACGTATCCGAGCTGTGGGGCATGGTGTCTAATTTCGTATTAGTTGGGCTCATCAATACGGACAACCGACTCACCTAAGGACGGTTTAACTCTAACTTCTGAGTAGACATAGGTCCGGTTCTTGCGTAGGCAACACAATGGGCAAGCAAATTTCTCGTTGGGCGATGTAGGGTCGAATGGGAAAAAGACACAACCCGCGTGGTAGAACTTGTTACAGCTTTCGCACTCGACTGTAGGATAGTTTAGTAGATATGGGGTCCGGCCTCTGCATATGCAGCGGGTTCCATCGGCCCAATCTTTGTCAATATCCTGCCCGAAAGTAAACCGAGGGCGTCTACGTTTCTTTGCTCGGGCCAATGCTGGACGACCAGCTAGAATACGATGCAAGCCAGCGAGGTCCAAACCGAAGGAAACGTCGGGATTTGGGGACACGGCGAATTGAATCCTGAAGAGCTTCCGCATGTAGTGACGAACTTGGTGTATGTACTCAGGCCTTTGGTTGCTGAGCTGCGAGGTGAAGGCAAGGAACTGGCCTATGACAGCTGAGAGGCGGTCGATACGATGGACAATGATTTCGAGTTGTTTCCACTCCTCGGAATAATTCTTGGTGATTTCGGGTGCGTTGATAAGGACGGGAGGAAGATAACAGAAGTGCCAGCTACGTTCCTTGTGAATGGTGCCGTTCCAATGCGTATGATCGCAGAACGGGCAAGACCCGCCGTTCTTGGCGCACACACCATGGAACCTCGCAAAACAATGATCACACTGAACGGCATCTGAAACGACACCAGGCGGTGGAGGACGAACAGGCTCGGTGCAAATACATGTGAAATATTCATCGGAAGGGGGGAGGTCGTCTTCCGGTCGAGTAGAAGAAATGACATCGTCGAGAATCTTGAGTCCGTGTGCTTCAGCATGTTCATCACAGAACCATGGAAGATCACGTATCCATTTGTGGTGGTATTTGAGCTGCGCCTCAAGCTTGTCACAGTAGGGAAGAATGAACATGGAGAGATGTTCGCGAGCGTATGTTTGCCATTGGTTAATTGCTTCGAAAACATCCTCCTTTTCCACCGTGAGTTCCCCACGACGGCTTTCTTCTTTCTCGCGGGGGAGATATTTTCCCTTCAGTACCTGCTCACAGCGGGCTTCCAGGTCCATCGCAATCTCGACGGTGCGCTTGAGATCCTTGATCGCCTGGATGCTGAAGTCCTTCTCGGCCCGGTCAACGAGCCTCATAACGTCTTGAACTCGAGGTCGGGGAGCGTCAGGTTCCAGCTTTAGCCAGGCGTTGGCTTGTTTCTCGTAATCGAGTGCCTTCGCTCGAGCTGCTTTTAGACGGTCAAGGATGGGAGGGTTGAGTGGAATCATGTCATCGGGGGCCGCCAAACGTTCGAGTTCCTCAACCGTCTTGATAGGTTGTGCGAGTAAGGCCTTCGCGCGATCTTCCCATAGGTTCCCAGCTCGCTCCCGACTGATGAGTAAACTCATCGTAGAGTTATCCGTAGGCAAGCTGCAAGACTCCGCCCTTGCAATGAGATGGCGGACCTCTTCCATTGACATCGATTCATGTTGGTCGTCGACTTTGTCTTGTAGTTCTTGGGCGAGCTGCTCCCTATTGACTATCCTCTCAACCTCGACCATCATGGGGAGGACGACATTGAAAGCAGTCCCTTCCGATAGAACATCCTTGCATTGTGCGAGGAACTCCTCCAGGCTGAGCCCGCCTCGGTCAGCCGACTTATTGATGTTGACAAGATAGGCAGCCTTCCTCGAAAGTCTGTCCGCCTGTGTTTGCATAGACCGAAGAGTCGCAATTTCGGGACAATCAAAGCCGAGGTTGAGAACCTCGTCGAGTAAGCTGTCAAAATCGGCGATTGTGTACTCGAGCTTGTCCATGGTTGCGTCATCATCTTTGCTGGCTTCACTTGTGCGGCCAGCTCGGGACTTGCGCGGACGCTTTCTGGGCTTCTTCGCCAACATGGCGCTCGCCGCCTCCACCCACTCATTAGCCCGATTGACGCATTTTCTCAGAGAGGCTATTTCAGGGAGGTAAATGTTGATCCGGTCGCCTTCGGAGAGAAGCGCCCTGAGGGATCGTAAAGGTGGGCAGGCATTTTCTGTTAAGAGCTTCGTCAACTTGACTCGCCAGGCTGCTGGGATCTTCGCTCGCTCGGCGACTTTGGTTTGGATAGCGAGTAAGTCAGGATCCGAGAACCTCTTCCGTAAAATGACATGATGGGTCCCACGCTCGCATAAAAGGTCAGCATGCTCCACACAGACAACCTTCGTCGTGCAGGGACAGGTGACCTGTGAGAGGTAGCAGAACATCTTGCAGACGGCGCATTGATATTGATCCTCTGGTCGATCTTCCTCCTCTAGCGATTCACCAAAGTTTCGAGCCCTAGCTCTGCGGCGATCGGTCATCTCCCGATCTATCATTTCGTTCAAGCTATCAATCAACCTAGGCGGACGTTCATCAGACTAAAATAACCGGTGGTGTCGCGGACTACATACCACATGGCGGTCTTGATCGACTCAGATTGCTGGGTAATTGTGATGAGGAGTTCATCGTGAGAAAAGACCGGAAGCTTAGCATGCTCGCGGTAACGTTGAACACATTCTCGACCAAAGGGAAGCCAATCTGGAAGGGCGAAATTTACCGCTTCATTGAAGTTGAGCTGACAATAAAACATCAACAAACAGCTTCGCGGGTAAGCGAGGTTGTCACTTACGCCGTGGTTGAAGCCGGCGTGATATGCCTTCGGGAAGGTGATTACAAATTCGCCTGCACGCTGGTTGCATGCGTAGACGCGGACGCTGGCGTCCTTCACTCGCTTGGGATTCATGAGCGTCACGAGTTGGAAGAGTAGGTCAGGCTGAGCTTCGAAGAGGTCTGGAGCTTCGGACTTTATAGCAGTCTCGAACTTCTCTGCGTCTTCTCCTGGAATGCCATACCAGGTCTTTGTCTCTCCCCAGTGCACTAAGTGGTTATAAGCCACTGCAAGGTGAAATCAACATATAATCACTTACTGAAGTTGATGCTATACGTGTAGTGATCCTACACATTCGGTCAATATCAATCGTAGAATCAAAACCTTTCGATCACTACTAACCTCGTTATGCCAACAAAAGGTAGAGAACGCCATTCCGACGTAAGTCCAGGGCACCGTCATGCCAGATATGTCGGATTTGATGAAACGAAGAAGAGAATCAGAAACGATGGGTATATTGTTTAGATTCCAAGGGTCCTTCGAATAGGAATTCAATGGATGCGTTTCCATTGTTGGCATCGCACTATTCAAGGAATGAGTGGAATCAAGCATTGAAGAATACTCTCACGCATACCTTCCGTGTGTGGTAGAGTGAACATCTGCGCCATACTCGATTTCGACAGTTTCGGTGGTAGACTGAACCAATCGCCAAAACTCCCTCTCCACATCGTTCTCAGTAGCGATGACATTTCCGAGGCGATTCACAGTGGGATCGTTCGCATCAATCATTTCGTCGCGCTCCGGCAGGTGTTGCTCAAACCACATACGGCGAAACGCGAGGTCACGGGCTTGGAAGCTCGATAAGCTATGTTCTTCGCCTTCATCGAATCCGAAGTCCCCTCCGGTCCCGAAGAGGCAAGTATAGCAGAACCATTGATCTTTCGGGATGGTGTCCAACGGCGGGTCCAGGCAGAACATGTGGAAGCCTGGGAATCGTGAGACCGTATTACCACTAACGAAGGACGCAGGGACGCACCACAGTCACAGCCATCGCATAATAGCATCTCTTCGCCACGATTCTTCTTATGACATATTTCGCAATGTTGCTGTTCCCGTTTGGTTATTGATCTTGATGTGGCAGAAGTCTTGGTGATCAAGGGTCTTACCTCGGACGGTTCCTTAGGTCGATTACTCTCGTAGAAAACAGGAAGAGAAGGTAAGAGCGAGCTTGACGATACCGGTTTCTTGGATGCGGCTAGATTAAAAGTTGATGATGGATTAGTTGATCTGGGAGGGAATTAGGTCAATCTACTCACGAGTTGTACACTCTTGAGACCCGACCCTAGTGCTACGCCGGGGGCGCCCGTTGGCAGACTTCGAATCCCTAAGATCGTTCTCATCGGGGGGTTCCGATAAGGGACTGGAGGTAGCTGTTAAAGGACTAGATGGAGGACTTTCTACGGAATTGTTCATGCAAGACGATGCGGCGTCGTTGAAAAGCCGGTGAGGTGCCATGGGAGAGATTGGCTGATTCTTAGCGCGCTCACAGAAATGCTCGTATGGTAAGATGACACGAGTGTATGAGTTCTTGATTTGCGTTGATAAACCCGGGACGCCTCGATACCCTAGAATCGCACCCAGTTCGGACCACTTTTTGCCTTTCGTCACCTGGACAGATAGAAGTGGGCAGAATTCGAGCATATAGCTAGAAGAATACGCACAGCATCATATCCACCCAGTTTATGCACCTCCTTTCGCAGAAGCCACAGATCAAGTGGTTTATGGTTTATAGTGGGGACAACTACCCGCGGGTTACCCTGCTGCTTGTGGAATCGATATAACTGCTCAAGGAAATTGAGCTTGGCTCGAGATGATGCTTCGATTGAATTGAGGCGTTGCAGCCGAGTTTTGAATCGAAAAATCTGGATATAGGATATGAGTCAGAGAAATTGATAAGCTCAGAAACGCACCTCTGTATCCGTCACAAATGGCATTTTCCATCCCTCTGGAGGAATAATCTTACAGATCCCATACTTCTTCCCCTTGTCGGAAATCGACTTGATATACGCCATAGGATCTCGAAACTCCTCCGTCGTTGGAAAAAATTCCGGACAATCCTCCAAATCGAAGGGTCGAGGGGATGTGCGAAGTGGCATATTTCTTGGACTCGAAGTTTTGACGCTACTCAAGTCTAGCTTTGGAGAAACGGGAATAGGCCGAGCGTTGTGATAATAGTCTAGTAATGGGTCTTCCTCGTCGGGACTTGGAGAAGTGGCCCTAGCGTGGCTATTGAGAGCTGCGAGAGCGTCCGTCTTCGACTTTCTTGGTGCTCTTTTGCACTCCTGGCCCGACGCCGCTTGTGGGAGGTTGGTGGTATCGTCCCGCTCTGGAGTAATTATGGGATGCGCACCCTCGACACGGATGCTGAGAGACGACACAAATGATGTCGGGAGTTTATTTGGGCCATTATTGTCTGCAAAAGCAGAACTGGGACCTGGCTGGTTGGGGCTGTCGGTGGAAAATCTTGGGGACCGTCCTCGCCTGGAAGGAGTGCCACGAGGAGCAACTGAGCTTGCGTTTGCGTGCATGGTCCTCGAGAGGCCAGCAGGAAGTCGGGAGCAAGAGAGTTGAGGCACCCGAGCCCGAGAGATTGTTGGAGGTAAAGACTGAGAGCCTTCGCAGTGCTTCAGATGGGTTGTGCCCTGCTGAGTTTGAATCTGAAGCCTTCCTTTCGGTCTCTTCCCTATTCGGGACAGATGTTCCTTCTTTGCCACAGCATACCTCCAAGAACTTCAGCGGCACGCTTCCTAGTCACTTACGGCTGCCTCCGCTTCTCGCCTCCAACTAGCCCCGGGCCCCATAATCAGCTCGGCTCTTAGATGTCTCAGATTCTCTTTTTATGCGGACTTAGCTGCTTTGTCTCACTCCTCGCTAATTTCTCATTCCCCTCCAAGTTTTATTTAAGCTTCCCTTTCTGTGGCGTGAACGTGGAAGCCACGTGAGCGTAGGTCAGGAAGAAGGCTGGGCCTGAACCCTATCACTCGGCTAAATCATTGCCAACAGAAAAAAAACAGAAGGGACCAGAGGCAACCGATATTCGCTACCAGTGTGCGGCCACTCATGAATAAAGTTAGCGGCCGGGGATTGACTGGGTATGGTATGAGCCACAGTTCCAATTGACAGACGGCCCGGAAGAAGAGTACATCATTTCAATCATATAGCGTGTACTCCGCGCCTCCATAATGCCGTAAAAATGCTAGCAAGATCAAGTACCGGAATCAATTCAATGAAACCCCATGCAAATGATATGACAGGAATTGGACGATGCTCAGTCAGTGGCGATGGTTACAAATGTGTAATGTTTGCCTTTGTTTGTTTTCACTATAAGTAACTTGTGTCCACGACTTCACGTCTACGAACTTGTAGAGTGACATGGTTGCTAGATAGTGTATGAGAAGTATAATTATGTTTGCAGTATCTAGAGATTGTACTTTTTAAATGAGCCGATAGCACATCAGCAAGCAGAATACTAAACACTATCTCTTTATTGAAGGATTGAAATTTTGATTTAAAAAGTACAATCTCTTCATTTTTGTAGTTGCTCCCGGTTGTACTGCGAAGTCTAGACCTCAAAGTGGGATGTGCGGCTGCTAGACATGAAGCGCGTTCACAATTTCACGCAGAGTTACAACGCATGACATCACACTTCAGGGGCCTATTTGGATACTAAATGATCAATTGCAGAGATTGGGACAACAATTTGATGGGTATGTCAACTAATCTATGTTAGTAGAGTACTATGGCATAGATCTCATGTGCCTAGGTGCATAAAGGATGAAGTAGTGAGCGGGTAACAGGATGAATCGGCAATGGACAACAATTTGGGCGCTAGTGCACTTAGTAAGCGTTACAGATTCATAACCGTATTTGCCCATCACCACAGTCAGATGCGGGATGATGATGATGAACTAGATTTGCTCAAGTATCGCTGATTTTCACAGCAACCTTGGTCAAGCTAGTGGGTACTAAACAATTAGATCTAGAGTCCTGAAAACGGTAGATTGTATAGCTGCGCACTAGATTGCATAGCCACTATCCACGTAACTCGCCGATTTAGGGAGTCCAAGGGGGTCCTCCCCAGTAGCGCCGGCCGATGCGAACAATCACAACAACGCCTGCTGAAACCGTCGCCACGTCGAATACCAAGTATACCCGTCTGGCTCCCAGAAGCATTGCTACTAAAGCCACGCCAACCCATAGCCATCGGACCGACCATCTACGCTCGAAGCTACACAAACCAGGGCAACAATCAGCAATCTCGACAATGAAATGAATCAAACAATCACCCACCTCTGTCTTTGAAACAAAGGATCATTACACCGAGAAACAAAGTCGGCCAAGACTAGAAAGGGGACGACGCGCAAAAAATTGTGATCTCCGTCAAAGGGGGTTGTTGGTCCAGCCGTGATCAGAGTTCGCGCCCACACCGCTAGTGTCGGAGCTGTTAGGGGAAGTAACCAAGTCATAAAGAGTAGCAAATGCAAATGATGATGGTGATTATCCAAATCGTGCCTGCTCGCATCATTACGATCAATCGGCTGGTCATTCGACGCTTCGAGCCCCGTCTCGCCATCGGACCCCTCACGAACGAGGAGGGGAATGGCTGTAGTAGGCCGGGTATGTTGTACGGGTATCTCCGAAGCGCAGGTAAACAGATGGAACACCCAGCACCCCAAGTATGCCACTTGCCATGGCACAAACAAAAAGATGAGCCCACAGATCAATGCTAACGATACCGCCGTGCTGCGGTGCGCCCTACGCACGTCCCCCCTATCTCTACGGTGCTGCGTTAATCATATGAGTAAGGGTGCATGATCGATGGAGAACGAACCTCGGAGCCCACAATTTTAATCTACTAATCGGCCAGATCAACACCGCGAGTACCACCCAACTAATGCACACGACCCCAGTCGCCAGACACAGTATCAACGGGGCGAGGAACGAAAACCGTAGCTGGCCCCTATTTCCAAGATACATGCTCTCGGGGAAGGGCATAAAAGATAGGACAAATGACATCCACAGCAATTGGGGAAGTGCTCGACGAGCGAAGTCGGACAACGATTGAGATACGCTGGGCATCAGGGCTAGACAAGGGAAATTGGTACTTTTTGGCCATATTCACAATGGATTTACGTACCTCCTTTATCATGCACACCCCATGATCTGAACAATATGAGAGCAACAATGCCTACTGCCCAGCAAACCAATGTCGTCGGATAACGAGATGCCCATCTCCCGACGGTGGCAGACCAGTCCAGTTCGATAAACAAAGCCTCTAGATCCGACAAACAGCCTGCACTCCCGGACGAATAAATCACAATGTTTGTGCCAACTGTCCCACCCGGGGTTTGCGGGACATACGGGGCAGTGGCATGAGTATGAAGCAGAATACGCTGCGCTGGCTCTGCTATTGGTACCAAGGGAAAATAATGTGTCTCAGCGGAATGCGAAGTATGCATGACAACAGGCGGCAAAAGTGTATCTGAAGACAACATCAGGAACGCAAATATAGACAATATTGTGTCGAACGGTACCTGAACACGATGGATTCTTGTCCTGCGGCTTGAATTCCGCCGTCAGCTTGTAGACGACCAGCACATTCGACACGAGGTTTGGGAAATCAATCTGAGTGCGCAGTTGCACTTTTTGTGGGAGCTCGACGCGGTGACGCCAAATAGCAGTAGCTACATCGTCATCGCCTTCAGCTCGCAGTTTGATGAAGCATGACCAAAAAAGATGCTCACCGCCCGGCCAGATACTATAAACCATCTTCGCATGGGCGAAGCCAGCAACGACCCAGCCATGGCCGTCAGCGCCATCAATTTGGATACCTATCCACTGATCCTCGTTATGCCGTTTATCGGCGGCTATATCCGCTTCGAAAAGCACCACGCCCTCAGATTCATCTGCCCCGCGCTGCGGGACGGGAAACGGCTTTCCCGGAAGGGGATTTGGCACCAGTTTCAACATTGTTGGTTTCAATGGACTGCATATAACCCGCGAAGCACCAGCAACACGACGGCGGCACGTATAAGGAGATACGCGAAGTGGTGACCGATGGCGCGGTGCGATACCATTGACAGAGCCACCAGAAACATATAACACCACCTTTTCGACGTATTGAGGGTACGGAAGCAAGTATGTCCTGGTATCCCCCTGGGGATCCTTGAGCACCAGGTCCGTAGTTTGAGGAAGAACCTCGTAAGCATCGCCGTCGGCGAATTCCAACGACCCCGCGTCAGGTGGAGGTGTGTGAGGGAGCGTGTGGCCGTCCCTCAACCAGTTGTCCAAGATTTCGCTCCTTCCCGCCGTCTCCAACATCGCCCCAAGCTCTAGAGCTGCCCGCGCAAACCCGCCATCGCACTTGGTGACACCAAACCATCTCACGGTGACCCACGCCCGTCCAAGCACCTTCCAAAGCCGACGTAAATACCGTGCGCCGGAACGGCTTCACGTCATCATCAGTGGGCGGCAGAATGCAAGCCTCGGATGGTATCATCATGTCTGTCGCTCCTCCGCATAACGAGACGATAGGCGTAGCGTCGGTTGCTAACAGCTGTTGATTACGAGCGTATATATTATCAATTCGCGAGTCGAATCGCGCGGGAGGAAGGGTGTGAGGTGTCGACATGGTAATGATGGCCGAGATATTCGGAGACGGCAGCAAGGAATCGGCGACTACGCCTCCCATGGAGTGTCCCATGACAATAATCTGAGTTTTCGTGGGGTATAACGAGAGAATGTACGAAATAGCATTCGATGCATAACGTAGCTGCGATTCTAGCGTTGGCCCGTGGAAAGCAGAGAGATCCTCGTTGAAATCCACTGTGCATATGGAGCATTGAGTGTCCCATATACATTGGGCGAGGAAGGCAACCAAGAAGACCTACACGCAAAAAAGTCCAACGGTTTCACTCCTCTCTTCCAACCCGTCTCGAATTCGTCAGCAACGACGCCTGGTCGTTGAAAGTACTGCCTAGTTGCAGACGATGCGATCGAACGAACCTGCCCCATGGCACCAGCATTTCCTGGGATGAAGAGGACAGGAATACCGCTGGGCAGCTTTTGTGCGACACGGCCGAAGCAAAGAAAGAGGATGAAATCAGCTTCGAAGTCACGCATGCACGCACACCTCTGGTGGGTCCATAGAGCCGCGCACCTTGCCATCGTCCCAGGCGACTTCTCTGTACAAATATAGCGAATACCGCTTTGCTAGGTTTGACCACCGTTCATCGAACCCTGTTTGCAGGACGTATGAAGGGGACATATACGACATTTGACATCCTTGCGGCGAGAGACTAGTAGATATGTCCAATGTAGCAAGATATGAGAAATAAGCTGTAAGGAGCGTGAATCCTATAAGCAGAAAGTGGGCAGACGACAGTGCCATGTGGTCGAGGGCATGTACGCCATAACTCGAAGTGCAAAAATTAATTATCTAACTCTCACGCAGGACTTTTCAATTGATTCCAATGCACTCATGTTCACACCGGCATGTAGGATTTCAAGCTTTATTTCATCGTTGAATGACCAAGTGAATATAATAAGTACGAAAAATGCATGCAAGAACTGTAACAATGACGGGTAAGGGATGAGGGCAACAATGCAATGGTAGGGTAGGAGCAAGGGGAGGAGACAAGGGTGGACGGGGTAAGTGGACGGAGCGGGAGTCGAGAGCAGAGTCGCCATAACGAGCTGACAGCACCACACCAGTCAAGGGCCATGTGTGGGGAGAGCGAATAATCTACTCGTCGGCCGGAGCATCCTCCTTGGCATCAGCTGGTTTATCGGCTATACAATAATGATCAATGCATGCCACTCGAACACGGTGCTTCAACTTACCAGAATCCTGCATGTCAGAAGTCCAAAGAGTCAGGTTGTCACGAAGGAGTTGCATGATGAGGGTCGAATCCTTGTAGCTCTCTTCTGACAGTGTGTCGAGTTCAGCAATAGCATCATCGAAAGCTTGCTTCGCAAGATGGCAGGCGCGGTCGGGGCTGTTGAGGATTTCGTAGTAGAAGACAGAGAAGTTAAGGGCCAGACCAAGACGAATCGGGTGTGTCGGTGGGAGTTCGGTGACAGCAACGTCGGAAGCGGCCTTGTATGCCTCTAGTGACTTATCGGCGCTGTCCTTGCGCTTATCGCCAGTAGCAAACTCGGCAAGGTACCGGTGGTAGTCACCCATCCTATGAAGCACATATATGCGTGGTTAGACAGGAAGCAGCCAAGCGGAGTTCTTTTCCTCACATCTTATGGTAGAAGACCTTCGACTCGCCCGAGGCAGCAGAAGGAATAAGGTGCTTCTCAAGAACGTCGAGAATGTCTTCACAGATCTTGGCGAGTTCGCTTTCGATCTTCTCGCGATAGCTTTTGATCATCGACACCTGGGCCTCGTTACCCTTCGACTCCTCCTTCTGCTCGATTGACGAGACGATTCTCCAGGAGGCACGACGGGCACCAATAACGTTCTTGTATGCGACAGACAAGAGATTGCGCTCCTCGACGGTAAGCTCCTGATCCGATGAGGCGACGCGCTTCATGTTTTCAACCATCTCTAACAGAACCAAAACAGTAAGAAAAAAGGGGGCAATCAGGCGATAAGAAAACTAACCTTCGTAACGCTCAGCCTGCTCAGCGAGCTTGGCGAGGTAGACAGAGTCTTCGCGGGATTCAGGCATCTGGATGAATGGACGACGTCAACACTATGAAACGACGCGTAAAGAACGCGTCGGCGCGCACGTACGATGATAATGGGGTTGTTGGGAAGGGTTGATCGAGCGCTATCAGGAGGAGGAAGGATGAGCTCGTCGTCCTCGACGTGGAGCACGGGTAAGGACTCACGTTGAGCGATGTGGTTTGGGAGAAAGAAAGGATGATGGGAGGGAGTCCAAAATACACAGGCGTAATTAAAAGAGAGCCTGGGCGAAGGGCTTGTTGTCATCATAATAGGGCAGAGGGTTGGGGCATTTGGGCAGATTTGCCACGTGGCCCATCTCATTTTGGTGAGGCGTCTAACTTTCTCCTCCTATTCTTTTGTTGCCACAAAGCGGCGCTGCCCAAACGACGATCTCAAAGGAACCACAAAGGCGGCAGAGCGGGCGCCGCAGCAGAGGCACCCCAAATTCCGAACTTGGGGCAACTCGCGACAAAATTCGGTGCAAGAAGTGGTATCTGATGGTGATGAACGAAGCCCAGCATGATATCTGTCGTTTTTCGTGTTTCCATTGTATCAATCATCGAAACGGGTATATTTTCAACTACTACAGCTATGCAGTACCAAGGCGCCTATGGAACTCGCCAGGAACCCTGATGGATCCAACAATAGTAATCAGTCATACGGATAGGGGTGAGCGTTGAAGCTCAAATCGATGCAGGGAGATTAAGACTTAGGGACACTTTCACAATCGATGGACTCAAGGAATAGAAGACCAGGGAACAGCGCGGAATGCGGTTCGTCCTCCGTATTTTTCTTTTCGAGGTTTGGTGTGTTGAGGATCCCAATTTAATAGGCAGCTGGCTCTTCACCTTCTTTTCAAACGCAAACGTGCAGAATGTGTTCACGGATTCTTGAATAAACACTCAGCGGATCAGATCAGGATTCGTGTTTGGTGCTCGTGTGATGGTGCTCTTTGAATCCAATTTATGGAAAAGACTACTTTAGCGGAGGTAAGCTCAGTCGCGTTTTGTTTGCTGAATAAATCGTCGTTCAAAACATTGGCAACAATTCATTGATTTACCAGCCACTACACTTCTTTCCGGCGCGCTATCTCTTGTGCTTGGGAATGCTGCGCATCACGCGACCCCAAAACCTTGAGGTATCAAGCTTCAGCTTCTTACCTCTCCATTGATCATCATAACGCTCATTTGATTAGGAACCGACCATTAGACCATACTTTATGCGGACAACCTTTGTTATAATCAGATACCCTGGTTTGACCGGGCCCCGTTTCCGTTGGGTCTGAGTTCCATATCTGAAGCTGTATACAGTCCATCATTCTCTGGCTCGCTATCCCGGCTCACTATCCTCCGCGCCAGCGAAGGCTCGCAATTTGCCATATCTTTCTGTCTCGTTCAACGGGGCGTCGACGCGTAGCACAGTCAGTTCCTTGCTTCAAGTCGCGAACTCACACCTATCCATGTCACCGCTAGGAATACTACTCAAGTATTTCTATAGGTTTCAGCCTGCATCACGCCTATCCTCACTAAGTCAGGCGAAGAGATCCGGTGGTTTTCGCTTCGAGTCGACCGCACCGACCGCCGTCACTTACTGGTTCGGTATTCACCGAATGGTCTCTATCAGCATTGTGAAGTGCTACTACGCTCCTCTACGGAAGCCAAGTCGTGACTTACGGGGATCGACGTAGACATCGAACGGTGCTAAAAATGATGAAGACGGACGTATAGTCCTAGCCCACAGGATTGCCAAATATACATCTCCCCCGAAATCAAGCATGGAACCATTACTAAGTCAGCCACTCGTCCTCTACAAGCGGTCGGTTGTGGAACACATTGTACTCTAGGAGAAAAGTGTTTCGTCCTTTTGGACTCATCAGGAGAGGCACACACCTCCCAACACAAAGACCTACCTTCGTACTTACCAGCTACCAGTCCCATCTTAGAGTCGACCTTGCTTTGCCGCCGAACCTACAGTTGACAAAGAACCTGACTCGCGCGTAGTCAGCCACGGGGTATGGAAGGCATTGTAACGCACGCTAAACAGTAGGATGGCTGCAACTTGCTGGACCGGCCATGAAAGTTGCACGCCTCTTGAAACCACGAAACCGCCTAGACGCAAATCGGTGCCGCCATCCGCGCACGCTTCTTGATGTTGAATAAACGCCTAGACATAAACCACGCCCTTCGAGTTGCTCCATCGGCGAGCGATCTCAGCACCACGCTTGCGGCCTATCGCCATCGACCTTTGCAGCCCGCCATATCTCGATGGGGGGACCGACGCCTCCAAGTGCGAGGACGGGGAGGGAGACGACGAGCTCTCCTTCCACCAGGCGACCGTCTTGCCAGAGCTGAAGGAACCAAAAGATGGTGACGGCGATGAACTTGCGGAAGTCGAACCAGCGACGAGAGTAGAATCGTTGTAGGTGAAAGGCATGTGGAATATTTGGAATATAGCGAAGATGATTGTGGTAGCGGATCAAGAATCGTGGGGGGTATATTCAGCTACGTGTGGTTTATATACTGTCCACTACTTGTCGTTGGCTGACACGGATGCCATTCCCAACCTCTGTAAGTAAATATGGCATGAAATCCACTGGTTGACCACTAGCCAACCCAGCGGGGTGACTATCGAAAAGGGAGTGACCTATTCTGAGTTAACGGGCGGCTGTGGACGAACACTTATACATGGCTATGGAGGTTGGAAACAAAAGAACCTCCCAGCTCTTCAGCCCGAGCGGTGAGTCTTACATAGGACAATGATAGAATAGCAATAAAAATAATGTGTGATCAGGGGTGCGGGGGATCTATCATGGGTGTTTATGAAAGATGACCAGAATTGTGGGTCGAAGAGGAGTCCGGGATCCATCTCCTCAACCATACCCATGGTTCCGAAGAATGGATCGAACATCGAAGACAAGGGATCGTCTGAGGAGAAGCCGTCGCCCGATGGCATCGTTGCTTGTTCCGACGGATTGTTTGGCTCATCGTGAACCGTGTCCTTGAAGTTGTTGTTCTTTGTCGGAGGACCTTCCTCCCTTACTTTATCCCAGGAGGCGATGGAGTGTCGTAGGACGGCGGCACATCGCGCAGGCATATGGTCAGGCGAAAGGGCAGCCTGTTGGAGCCTCTCCGTTGTATTGTCCAGTAAGACGTCTCCATGATCGACAACCGACGAGAACCCCATGTGGTGGACAGCTATCTTCGTAGTGAGAAGGCTCAATCCAGCGTAGGCAACGAGGAGGAAGTAAGAGTCAGGAGCAGTGGAGAGGGAGGCAATGTCGGGTCGTGATAGGAGTGATACGAGGGTTGCTTCAGATAGAGAGAGTAGTTCTCGCCCCCATGCTATACCAACAGGGAGGCCGTTGAGTTCAAATCGTAACCACTCTTTGTTTGAGAGGTTAAAGAGGGATTTGAGCTCGAATAGATTTCTGTGTATTATTTTCATTTTGTATGCGTGATAGGATACTTCGAGCATGCTGAAGTGGAATGCGTCTAGCTGGAAGATAACTGCATTCACACGTGAGAATATGGTTTGTGCTTTAACGGGGATTACGAACCTGGCAGAGGGATGATGAGACGATATAGCCAGTTATAAGATGCAAGGAGGTCATTGACTTCCTTGCTAGCATGTTCTTGCTCGGTAACAGAGGGTCCCCAATGAAGGCTTGAACCGATATCGGTTAAGTCGAATAGTCGTCTCGTTAATCCAAGCCGTACATCTCGCGGGTCCAAAGTGACATACGACGCTGTGTAGTCCGTACGACGCTCCTCAAGTGTACGCCGAGATTGAGGATCGCGGCCAGTACCAAATAAGAGCCTGATCAGTGTTTGCGTTGGATCAGCAACATCGAACGGTACTCTCAGAAGAAACTCAACATATGTTCGATATTTGATGCTGCGCACCACTGAAAGGACAGCAGTTATTTCACATGGTGCAGAGGAAGGGGCATAATCCCACTTACCAATCTTGTCTTTCTGACAACTTCAGGATCGGCATTGCCTTGTGCTTTATGCGGCGGCAGCACTTGCATCTTGTCGTATTGATTCAGCCCTATGCTGATCGCGATTTGTATCGCGGACGACGCCAGCAAACGACTGTCTCTTTCGATGGCATAGCCAGATCCACATATGGGCATCCATAGTGCTAGAATGAGCAGCGCTTCGATAAATTCGGGGGTCTTTGTGTGAGGGTAACCCGGTTCGAGCAGTGTACTTTCTACCAGTGCCTGGAGCCTGGGGGCAACCTTGCGTCGTGTGGTAGAATCGAGGTGCCTTGAGGTGATCGTGCAACGGACAAGGTTCAACGCCGCATCATTGGCATCGGCTGATGGTAGGTTCATCCATGGCCTGTATCGCGTCTCGAAACTGTGCAAACATGACTCAATGGGCAGCAACACCACGCATCGTAGGTACCCACATATCTATCAGGTAACGAATTCGATTATTGGGAAGGATTGATGCAAGAGTATCATTTTGGTAATGTTGGATTATTGAACCATTAATTTCGTGCGCAGGAAGTGGCGGCAGAATTCCCTCGGTCGCTAATATAGGTTCTTTCATCCAGCGAGCGTCGTCTGCGATACCGATCAGTCGCCAAGGGCCCAAGACGTAGCTCTCCTGGCCCTCAGGAGGGAATTCGACTTCATTATTATTATTTGATGTCGAGTCCTTCTGGACGCCAAAACTGTTTTGTTGAGGGTGACGACCGTATCGATTGCGCTGAGACTTGTTGGCTTGGAGTGTTTGGCCCCGCCTGACCAGGACTGCTAGCGGCGTCGTTGTGCCTCGCAACGATGATTATGTCCGAGTTATGGAACGAACATTCGATATCCAGGACTTTACAACGGTGGCATTGTAGTCGTCCGTTGGGTCCAGGGGCTACGTCAAGTAGCTCGCAGCGACTTTTTGTTTTTCGGCATGTAGCACACGCTCTACTGGCTTTTTGACGTTTGGCGGGGTTGCTTTCTGGCGTACGAGACGATTCTGAGTCTTGAGCACGCTTTGGTGCCATCGTGGTAGTTTCGAAACCGCCACGCGCAGTAACTTGATGCCATTTTTATCCTACATAGGGGTGAACATGGTGCTTGGAATTCTATTCAACAGACTGCCCTTTTAGCAGTCCTTCCTGTATAATTTGAATTGTACAAGAAAGTATCCAGAAAGGGCAGAGGACAAATAAACCGAAGCATTGCATGTAGAACGCGCGACGCGACCTGACGCGATTCTCTTGTTTTCTCCCTGTACCTGTAACAAACCTGAAAACATCCTCTCATTACTTCAGATACACATCGTAATGGCTGGAAAACGCAAGAGCGATGCATCTTCTTCTGCTCTTACGAAGAAAGCGCGTAAACAAGTCTCGGTTGACGCGTCTGACCTCGTCGCGTCCATCTTGGATGAAGACGAAAACCTTCAACTCCCCGAGGGTGATGAAACCATTCTCGAACACATGCTGCGTTATGCTCGCAGTCTCGAAGAGGCTGCGGAAGATTTGAAACCGAAAACGAAGTCTCCGCAGGAAATCCAAGCAGCAGCCGGGAAATTAAGGGCCGTAGCTGTCAGTGATATCCAGAAACGGGTGAGCGTGGGTGTTACTCCGTTTCCTAGCTTTGTTGCTTCTTGCTTATCTTCGATGGCCGTACACGGTGGGAGCCGCCATGCAAGACGGGCTCGTCTAAATGGGCATACGATGTAGTATGCGCCGATCCAGCAGTGTTCACAGCCATGCTGGGGCTCGATCTACCCGTTAAGTTCAAGATGAAGAAGATACCTATCGCAGACTTTGAGAACTCGATGGGTGATATCCAAGGGCACGCCTGGTAAGCCAAGAGCCGCGAGGATGGTAGAAGACTGATTAGTCGTCTAGATACAACACCCTGTACCTCAAGCTCAAGGGTGATCACGTTAACGTTCATTGCAAGGCCGAAGAAGGTACTTTCAAATTTAGTGGCTCCTACGGCGCGTAGTGAGTAGATGGGAACAGGGCTGGTTTTTGGCGCGTGGCTAGAGTACTCGTGACATCTGTCTATTATCTTACTTCCATATAGTGTACGTATAAATTGTTATAGTGGTGGGGAGCAACCCGCAGTTACAGCCCTCCTACTTCTACCCCTGTGTTCGGTTAAATTAGCCCCAAATTACTGCGCGTTTGCGATCCACGGGCTAACAAGCTACCGCGATGGCACCCAGGCGTGCTCAAGACGCGGAATCGCCCAACACGCCGGAGATGAACCCAGTGAAACGCCCCAAAGCCAGTAGAGCGTGTGCTACATGCCGAAAAACAAAAAGTCGCTGCGAGCTACTTGACGTAGCCCCTGGACCCAACGGACGACTACAATGCCACCGTTGTAAAGTCCTGGATATCGAATGCTCGTTCCATAACTCGGACATAATCATCGTCGCGAGACACAACGACGCTGGTACCTCGGGTCCACACCGGGCCAAATACGCCAGGCCTACAGCAATCGACGCGCTCTTCGCCCTCAACGGAACAATTTGGCGTGCAAAAAGATTTCACGTCAAATAATGAAGTCGAACTACCAGAGGAAGGCGCCGATGTTCTGGATGCCAAGACCTACGCCTTGAGCCCTTGGCGAGTACTCGGGATTGCGGATGACGCTTACTGGACGAGAGAACCTATACTAGCGGTTCGAGGAATCCTACCGCCACCCCCTGCACACAAACCCAACGGTTTAATAAATCAGCAAGACGAAAGCCTGACATCTATCCTTTCTCATGGACGAATTCGTTACCTTATAGATATGTGGGTGCCTACGAATTATGATGTTGCTGCGCAGTTCATCACACACTGCTGTGCACAGCTTCGAGACGCGGTATAGGCCGTGGATGAGCCTGCCACCGGCCAATGTCAACGACACAGCTTTAGACCTCGTTCGTTGCACAGTTGCTGCGAGACACCTCGACTCTACGACAAGATCCAAAGTCGCCCCCCGCCTTCAAGCGTTGGTTGAGAGCTCCCTGCTTCAACCAGGATATCCTCACACAAAGACCATCGAGTTCATCGAAGCATTACTTATTCTGGCTCTATGGACTCCTATATGCGGATCTGGCTATGCTATCGAACGAGACAGTCGTTTCTTGGCATCGTCTGCAATGCAAATCGCGATCAGCATAGGGCTGAATCAATACGACAACATCCAAGTGCTCCAACAACGTAAACCAGATACACCAAACGATCCTGACCCCGAGGTTGTCAGGAAGACGAGACTGGTAAGTGGTGCTCCTCCTCTCCATCCGCACCAACTGGAATAACTGTTGGCAGTGGTGCGCAGCGTCAAATATTGAACATATGTAAGCTTCCTTTGTATAGGACCGTTCGATGATACTGACTTGATGCTAACGCTAACCAGGCTTCTAGTTGGTGCTGGTCACGATCCCCAATCCCGACGTACACCTGAAGAACGTCGTGCAGACTTCTCGGCATCGTATCTTACTTTGGATCCGCGAGATATCCGCCTTGGACTTTCGAGACGGCTATTCGACTTAGCAGACATCGGTTCCAGCGTGTGTTGGGGACCCTCTCGTGCCGAGCAGGAACACGCCAGCAAGGAAATCAATGATCTCATTGCTTCTTTTAACTGGCTGTACCGTATCATCACACCTCTACCAGGTTCATGGTTCCTTTTAAACTGCAACATCGTATCTAACATGTAAATGCAGTTGTCTTCCAGCTAGACGCGTTTTACTTCAGCATGCTCGAGGTATCTTATCACGTTTACAAGATGAAGACCTTGTACAGGAACCTTTACGGACTCAAGTCCGTTTTCAATCGCCCTTACAAAGAATGGCCACGACTAGAACTCAACGGACTACCTATCGCCGCAGTATGGGGGCGAGAAATAGTTGCTCTATCTGAAGCAGCCATCGTCTCCCTCTTATCACGCCTCGACGTCGCCTCTCTTTCTACTGCTCCCGACCCCTACTTCCTCCTCATCACCTACGCCGGGTTAACACTCCTCACCACGAAGATAGCTGTGTATCACATAGGATTCCCGTCGCTTGTCGGTCACGGAGACGCGCTACTGGACATGACGATGGAGAGGCTACAACAATCTGCCCTTTCGCCTGATCATATGGCCGCACGGTGTGCTACAACGCTTCGGGAGGCTGTGGCTACCTGGGACAGAAAGAGGGGGGAAGGGCTTGCTGCGAAGCAGTGCGTGAATGGCGTGTTTCAAGGCAAGCCGATGGACTGTAGCGTGCCGGTTTCTGAGCAAGTAACGCAGGCATCGGGGCATGGAACAAGTTCGGGGTCGTTCTTTGAAAGTGATCCCTTGGTTTCGATGTTTGATCCATTCTTTGGAGTCTCATTGGTCGACGAGATGGATCCTGGCTTCTTGGACCCTCAATTTTGGAACTCTCTCATAAATAATAGGACAGACCCCCCCGCAGATCCCTAGTTACTCTTCAATTGTTGTGGCATGCACATCGTTATTTAATCATTGCTCTGCCGTCGGAAGCCTTGACCCTCCTTGACCAGATGATCTTATCTTATCTTCTACATATGGCTTTGATTCTTGCATGTTGCTTCACACCTGGTTCTTCATGTCTGCCGACGAAAGAAACCATGCCCAAGAGCTCGAGGAGCTCATCGAGCAGCTATCTGCGACACCTGACCGCGAGCAAGTTGCTGCAGAGCTCGGAGGTGCGGCGCTTTGCAAAATTGCCTTACCCGGACTCGGGTTCATCGAAAGTTTCTGGCAGCTCTCCAGTCGATCTACGGCGAGGGGGTCTTGAAGATTTGGCTACCCGATGGCAACAATACCAGCCCACGGAGTGGTGGCTTAGATGAATCCCTGCGCTTCGAAATCACGCTAGGGTCAGTTGTCGAAGTTGGTATGAGTGAAGTACTGAAGTTAAAGTACCCGTGCAGCCTCTTGCCGCCGCACGAAGAAATGACTGTCCACATTCTAATATCCCTGCCACCCACATACCCATCCACATCGCCTCCCCAGCTTCAGCTCCTTTCTCGGTACATCGGTGCTTTCGGTGCAGACTCCATCCTCTTCGGCGCCATCCTCCGTGTCTACATCTCCGTCAACGGTGTGGAATGGGTGGCTGACTCTATCTGCGTGTTTGATGGTTTGCAGCGCATGTTGGAGCTGTGCACGGAATGGTACGATGAGAAACTGACCAACTATGCGATAGGCCAGGTCATCCGCGATGCTGCGGAGGAAACCAACAACTCGAAGGCCACAACCTCCACAGCATTCCTTAATTCCGACACGGACGAGAATCACCGCGCTCCTACTGTAACTGCTGCGCCAACTTTCGGAATACCCGAACGGATCCAGATATTCGAAGCCGAACCCGTAACAGACCGCAAAAGCGCATTTGTAGGACGCGCCTGCCGAATATCCCACCCGTCTCAAGTGCCCCTCATCCTCTCCCGCCTGATGTCAGATAGAAAAATCTCTCGTGCTGCGCATCCTATCATCAACGCTTGGCGTTGTCATGTAGGCAACGTGCTCTATCAAGGTAAGACGTTATTGGCATCCGCGTTTTTTAGCTGTCCTCGTTAAGGACACTCTGGTAGATAACGACGATGACGGGGAGACAGCTGCTGGCGGGCGGCTTGCCCACTTGCTACAAATTCTTGTAAGCCTGAGCCGCTTGTTCGTTCCTTTGCTGTCCATTCTTAGCTCCCCTTATTTCAGGATGTTGACGACGTACTCATCGTTGTCACTCGCTACTTCGGAGGGATACATCTCGGGCCAGACAGGTTCAAGCATATCAATCAAGCTGCCCGTAATGCTTTTAGACATGGGCGGATTCCTGGGTGCCCCAGACACGAAAAAGGCCACTGGCAGTAGAGCAAAGAAGCGATGATAAAAAAGACATCTACTATGTGGAGATACGAGGAAAACAGCTATACAAAAGGGAGGTCTACCATCGTAATTATGGGATGATATGGTACTGAAGTAGAATACAAGTACTCGTGTTACGTCCACGAGTGCTGAACCTGCGATATTGGTTGACGTACATAAAGTCCATAAGATCTGCAAACGTCCGTCCGTCCAGAAAGAGAGGGCAGCGCTAGCCAGTCTCCCATCCTGTAGTCCTGCCACGAGGTGATAACAATTCATTGTTATGGATTGAGATTACCGATGAACGAAGACCAGAATTGGGCGTCGAAGAACATATCAGGGTCGGAGAATGTTGCAAAACCGGGCGGAATATTTGGTGGGATAGGAGGGACGGCCGTATGTGATTGTGCGTGAGGGTACGACGAGGAAGCAGGTATCCCGTTATGTCCTGGACCGGATCTATGATGATTCTCCCCCGATTGCGTTGTGGGACGAAGAGCGATTTCTTTGGAAGTGGATATGACCCTGGGGCCTCTGCGTTCCCATGCTCCCAGAAGCTCCTTGATCGCCTCAGCACACCTGTTGGGCATATGGTTGGGCGAAAGTGCGGCTTGCTGGAACCGCTCCGCAGTCTTCATCAGCAAGTTCTCTGTCTGCCCGTGGAAAGGTCCGTCTCGAACATGGTAGATAGCAAACCGCGCCACGATGAGAAATGTGCAACCGAAAGTGAGAAGGGTGAAGTACTGATCTGGGACGGTAGAGAGGGAGACAAAGTCAGGGCGGGAAAGGAGGGCGATGAGCGCGGCTTCTGCTGAACAGAGGGCATCAACAGTCCAGCCGTGTGCGAGGTACACGTTGTTATGTTGCACTTGAAACCACATTCGTTGTGATGAAGTGTCAAAAACTCTCCTCATATTGAGAAGAATGTTATGGATGATTAGTAGTCGGCAGATATGATAGTTGATCTCCAGTATATGGAAGTAAAATGAGTCGAACTGAGATACAACTACCTCAACTCCGTTCAATGACTGTTGAGGGGATATCGAAACGAACGTACCTGGCAGCGGCGCGATGAGACGATAGAGCCACAAAAACGAGTCGAGTACGTCCGTCGCTTCCTTATGAAATTGGTCCATATCTGCCGAGGTTTCCATATGTATTGACATCCCTCTGCCCGTGAGATCGAATAACCGACTGAACAAGCCCAACCTCATGTCCCGCGAGTCCTCCGTCGTGAAAAACTGTCATAAAATCGCGATCTGTCATCCGTTTTCGCGTCGGACTGGCCTTTCCGGTACCTAGGAGGAGCCTAGAAGCAACAGCATTAGCTACGATAAGCGGGAGAAATTAGTGCGCACAGCTGTTCGATGTTATTCGCCGTTGTCCACAGACGAGTAAACCGAATTTCGTCTGAGTTTGCGTCCATTAAATCCAGGGCACCCCGTATCAGAGTTAACACCCCGTAACGGTCGTAGCCAAGTTTCTGAGCAACTTCCACGGCGGACGTCGCCAGCAATCGTCCTTCTCGCGGAAGATCGTAACCGTCTCCGCACAGAGGTTCCCACAGCGAGAACATCAGCAAAACCTCCACGAACTCAGCGGACGTCGACATGTATCCTGGTTGTAGAATCGTCTTCTCTACTAGAGCCTGAAGGCGGGGGGCAACTCGGCTACGGGTCAGCGAGTCGAGATGCCGAGCTGCAATGAGGCATCGCGCTAAATCGAGAGCCGGGGTGTTTTCTTTCGACGGCGGTAGGTTCATCCATGGCCGGTAACGACTCTCGAAGCTAAGAAACACAGTTAGTAGCGTGCTTCAGGGGAGCAAGTAAACTCACATTTCGAGGCAATTCGCGATTTGCGACGGCGTCAATATCGCGGATAGGGCGGTATCGTGATTCGGGCTGTGTCTTTGGGGGGTAGACTGGGGTGTCGTGAACCCTTGAACAACAGTTATAGGCGCTACTCCCCAGTCGAAGCCATCTGGTAGATTAAGAGACCCCCAAGGTGTGCGGGGAGTCGGGATGAAATCGTCGACTTTGAGAAGCCTATTGCTATTCTCCGGGGGAGTAGGCGGACTCTCCGCTTGCACAGAGTTGTGCGCCGAGTCCGACGTTGGCTCAGATGCAATGTCGGGGCTGAACTCAACTCCAGGAGCTGCGCCAGGGGGACCTGAGGGGTTCTTCGGTAAGATGATGATATCCGAGTTCTCGAACGAGCATTCGATATTGAGCACTTTGCAGCGGTGGCATTGGATGGGACCGGTCGTGCAATTCGTGTCTAGCAACTCGCACCGCGTTTTGTGTTTTCGACAAGTCGAGCAGGCCTGGCTGGCCTTGGATCTCTTCGCGGGACGATTTCTGGAGTTGCTTTGATCATCTTGAATTCGCTTTGAGGCCATGTAGTAGTTTAGTTGAGGAGGAGCATGGGGGATAGGGAGGAAATTCAGTCAGGCGAGGGTTGAATTGCCGAGTACGCTCGCTTGCCGAGTCTCTTGCCCATCTTTGTCATATGCAGTACGTAAGCTGAATGACAACAACTTTACTGCGGTGTCAGAAAATGCGGGCAGGAAATTCTGCGTTATGGTGCAGAAGTGCGAGAAGATGAGGGGAGAAAAGGAAGAAGGTCGATCACCTACGACACGACTATATACTCTAGGTTTGTCTGCTTTTATGATAAACCGACGGTTAGACCTGTCCAGCTCATATCAATGTTGACTCCAGATCACAGACAGTGCCAAGGATGAGAAGTTGGCCCACTGTGCATCGTGTCTTGCTTTGTGTTGCCTTTTTCACACGAATTGTGCTAGGGTGAGAAGAGATGCGGTGAGATTATCGTAACGAAGCGCTGTGATGAAAAACAAATGGTCTAACTACGATATGTCGTAAAGTTGAAAGAGAAGTCCGTATGAGGAAATGTGAAAGCCTCAGATCCTACCCTCCTTCTCCTCAAAGTTCGTCAACACCGAGTCGACCTTACTCTCGTCTTTTTTGTGTCTCAGGCACGTCTCCTTCAGTCGGTGTCTCCGCTGCTTCGCTCTCTGCGATGCATTTCGAGCATTTGCAGGCGAATCGCCATCCCCGGGCGATTTCTTTCCTTCTGCGCGTCCGAGCATCGACAGCGGACTCGCCCTCATGCTGCGTGACATCGACGTACGCGACGGAGATCTCATCCCCCTTTTTGATCGGCTTGTTCGCGATGAGATGGAGCTCCGCAGTACCATTGGAAAACGAAGGCCGAGCATTAGGCGCACACGAGTGCGCCAAGTACGCGGACACAACGTACAGTCCGCAGCCGATCTGTTTTGCGGTTCCATAAGGTGTGCGCGTCTTTTCGACATCTTCAGGGCGCTTGTCCGTCTCCGGCTAGGGGACCAGTCAGTGGATGTCGTCGCAGTCAATGGGCAGTGCTGACCTTGTCGTCGCGTCCTCCACCGTAGCAGACACCGAATGCATTGTACGCCATCTTGCCCAGGAGAACAGCGTGTCGCTCGTCTGTCACGAATTGTTCCAGGCCAGGGAGGGCATGCTGAAGGACGTCTGTAAGGAGTCGCATTTCTTCCGCTGATGGTACAATTTCCAGGAATCTCAACCGTTCCAGATGGTCAGTGAGGCCATAATCGCCCCCTTCAGCGGTTGGATAGTCGATCTCGGTGGACGGAGCGCTAGCCATTAATTTGGACGTCTCATTTTGTACCTGCCGCGCAATGAACTTGGCAGCAAGGAGAGGAGCGGCGTTGCCGTTCTTTGCGAGGTATTCGGCAAATAGCGACTGAGCCTTGCGGCGCTCTTCAAGCTCTTGGGGAGATACAGGAGGCGTAGGGACGTCGGGTGGTAAAGGTGGATCGAGAGTGAAAAGGAGGGAGTGATACTGCGTCCTGGATTTAAGCTGGCAATCCTTCGAGCACCAGACGGAAGGAAAGGGTTCAGAAGGGGACGAAGGGATGGCCATGCCCTTCTCGATGTGCCTCAAGCAGTGCGTGCAGTAGGTGCCTTGGTTTCGGAGGTCATTGTCGAGGACAGTCGCGACGGGTTGTTCCTAAAAGACTGTTGCAGGCCTCATACTACACAGTGCACATGGTGGCAACGCACCTTGTAGATGAGGTCCCCAGGTTGGTAACCCTTGGACGCTACCAGTACTTTTCGTGAGCCCTGTGGGCTGCTGTCCTGAGTTACGATGGCAACACCCATCGACTTGGGAGGGAAATAGTCGAAATAGGCTAATATCAAGTCCTCAGCATAGCTCAAGCATTCTGCTGAACGTGGTCAGCTCACCTGAAACACGATCTTTGACCTATAACGCCATACAAGGGAGACATGCAATGATGTATTAGAAACCAAGGCAATGTATAGGATCGAGGAAGAACAAAGCGGGAGTAAATGAATGTGCGTTGGGGGTACAGGTGACTACAGATCGCTCGTGCGTGTTCAAATTCAAAACGTGCTAGGCGTCTGGGAGCCAGGATCTGTGACCTTATCCCATTCTTGTGAAGAGGCCTCAGAGGGTGCCCTTGAAGGACTCGTCTCAGCGGAGTGCCGAGATGAGGTAGACTCCACCTCTTGTTCGCCCCCTTCGACGATGGCACCATCTACTAGAATTGTACTCACATCGAGATTCGTAAGCTCCATAACGATCTACGAGGAGGTTTGTTAGAGACGAGTTAGTTCCAAGGGTAGACGAATCTACCTTGAATATGGGAGGAGGAACTGTTTTGTCGTAAATAGCAATAAGCTCAAGGGGCGAAGGATAAACCCTCAGCGCGCGGTAGAACGCCAGAGCTGCTGGAAGGTGGAATTCGGGACCTTGTATAGAGAACTGAGTAGGCAGCACGGAAGATGTCATAAAAGAGACGGACCTCTCGTTGCCAGCTGCTCCCCCATGGCCACCTGGGACATGAAATAGTTCTCCTTCTCTGCCGCCCCAGGCGGTGGCGGCTCGTTTTTCACTAGTTCCAAAGCCTCCCTTAGCTGCTCGGGACCCAACTCATTGCTGGAGACAGAAGCAGCTAGAGACTCCCTCGACTCCGCCGCAGACTTTTCCGCACGCTTCTTGTCTTTTCCTGTACGGGAAAAATTAGGAATTCGTAGGCCATCTGAGAAAAGGAAGAACACGGACTCAGCTTCTTGCGAAACTCGACATCATTCCGACGCTTGTAGTCGAAGTATATCGCGTACCCGAGGAGCCCTGCAGCCGTCACCGACGCGACGGCAAGGACAATCGATGATTTGGTCATTGCGACGTTGAAGGACGAGAAGAGTGTCCAACCAAGGTTGGATTACGGTCCAGGTCACGGGAGTTCGCAATAAAGGATTGCTTAGGTAAGTGGGCGCCTAACGCAATTCAGGAAGCGGTCACGTCCTGGTCAGACTCGTTCTGGTTTTTCGCCAACAAAGATCATATCCAGGGGCGGCGTTCTTTCTGTATATATCCCTCAAGCCTCGGGCATGGACCGCAGTGAAGCCACTGCTGAGACCGACGACCTGCAGCCACAAAACGTTGACCCTCAGGATCCCCCATCTTCTAGCTCCAAGATTCAGCCGGGACGCCGCTTCTGCCACCTCCGCACAACCCACGGGCCCAGACGACAAGGATAGTCTCGAGATTGTGCAGCAGGGGCCCTCCGATGGGACGTTGAACGGCCTCCAGCAAGTAGAATTGATCGAGCATACGCCCGACGGGGCTGAAGGCGACACTGGAGCCTCTCAGGACGATCCACACGACTGGTTCCCCGATAGCGACTACGAGCTCAAACGCGTCAAGGTTGCTTGCGCTGTCGGTTCACCGTCTCATTTCTGACTGCTGCTTAGGTCTACGAATTGATAGGCTCGAGATGGGTTGACCAGGGAACAGCCTTTTGCTTCGGGCAATTCAACGACGAGACGAACGAGGCTCTTCTCATAGCTCGCTCTGAATCCAACTACGCGGAAGTCATTCTTTCCACGACTATTCGTTCCAACGATGTTTACCAGCGGCAGCAAGGTGCGAAGATAGCTGTTGCATTCCACAACGTGACCAATTATTTCCCAGACACGCTCATCGTTTGGACGGAACCCGATGGAGTCGACTACGCGCTTAGCTTTCAAGATCCAGAAGGTTGTTCAGAGGTTTGGAATTTCATACTTGAGGTGCAGAGGCACCTAAACCGTGGTGAGTTGTCGTTTCGCGAGCGAACACGTGAGTCTGAACATGGAGAAGAAGAGCCTGGTCTCATTGGATCGTCGTCGCCTACGCCGGGAAACAGTGATTCCGTTGCTGCAGCGAATGTCATTCGCTCTGGCCATCTACCTCAACCACAACTCGGAATTATCGGGGAGATAGAGAAGGTCATCAAATCCCTCTCTCGAACCCAACTGGTCAAGGAACGAATGTGCGAGTATATCCAACACGAGGTGAGCACCATGCAACTAACTAATGCCAACCGTATGCCATACTCTGCGTCGTGTACCCTTGCCGATAATGCGAATAATATCAAGTCGTGTTCCACGTATCCTTTTATTGTTACGTCCTCCATTTGGTTACTGGATTGTCCGTGGTTCGTATACTGATATGGAATCAATTCCTGTCTGTTCTATGCAGGAATACATCAAGCAACTTGTGGACGTTTTACACCAAGCGGAAGATTTGGAGAACTTGGAGAACTTGCATGCTTTGTGCTCACTCATGCAAACTATCTGTAAGTGTCGTTGCCCAATTCAGACGCCAATCTCTGCTGACAATCGTTCGTAGTACTCCTTAATGATCACGGGTTGTATGAGCACATACTCGAAGATAGCCTCTTCTTCGGTGTCGTCGGGATGCTCGAGTGTGCGTCATGTTCCCCTTCAACATCCACTCTTTCTGTCACGTTATCCCCCGCGCAAATCCAGCCCCGCTTCTGACTCCCGTTTTCTATGCTTCTCCCTTCGTATAGACGATCCCGAGTTCCCCGACTACAAAGCGAATTACCGCGATTTCCTCGTCCAGACCACGCAGTTCCACCAACCAATCGCAATCGTCGATCAAGCCATTGTCCGCAAGATACACCACACTTATAGGTTGCAATTCCTGAAGGACGTGGTTCTCGCTCGTGTGCTCGACGACTCGACCTTTAATGTCCTCAGCTCTTGCATAATATTCATCAAATCGATATCATCACTCACGTACAGCAAGACCCAAGGTTTCTGATGGAAGTGGTAAAGCTATATGTCGACGAAGATATGTTAAGCGGAGGTGGGCGAAAGGCAAGCTCTAATCAAGGACCAGGTACGCAAGGTTTCCCATTAAGTGGAGGCATGGGCGGGCTGGTTGTTGTCAAACTTGAGAATGCCGATGAAGATGCTAGCATGAATGGCAAGACCAGTAAGGACTCGGTGTTCAGGAAGTCCACGGACACAGATTCCATGGATGTCGACCAGAAGTCCCCGGTCAACGGTCTCTCCCATACTGTTGTCAATGGTCAGGTTTCGCGTTCATCACATTACTCCTTCGCCCCACCGGAGGAACTTTCTGAACAGGAAGTAACTCTGCGACGCGAGGTCATTTTTCTCATCCAGCAAACTCTGTGTCATGGCGAAGAACGTCCAGCTTCCTGCAAGGATGGCGCTCTTCCGTACCTTGGTCGACCGAGGTGTTCTGTTTGCTGTCCAGTGGGCTGTAGGACTTCCAGAGAAACTACCTGTCAACCTGCCCATAATCGCCGCTGGGGGCGAGATATTGGCTGCTTTGCTTGATCACGACTTGACTGGCGTGCGCGGGCATGTGTTGAAACAGGTCACCGCAATCGAGAAGGAGAAGGATGCGGGGAAGAAAGGTGCGGACAAGGCTGAAACAATTTTGGCTATGGTCTGTCGGATTCTGATTCAGAGTCGGGATCTGGCTGTCCAGAGCCTGGTTGGTGACGCATTGAAAGTTTGGATGGATGTTCCTCTAAACGATGGAGCAGAGGCGGTCCACGTGAGTGATAGTGTTCTTGCATCTAACGCCCAATCTAACCGCATTTCTGTGGATAGCAACAGCAACCCGGTGTAAAGATGCTACCTCGAGGAAAGGATGATCCTGGGACGGAGAAGTATATGGAATACTTCTACAACGGGAACTGTATTCATACGCTTCTTCGCCCTTTCAACGATATACCGCCGTGGCAGGATTTCAAAGGTACGTTTACATATCCCCCCCCAATAATGTGCTGACCCACCGCCCAGAGCCGCGTTTTACCACTCACGAGAGAAAAAACCAACCTATATGTCTATCTTTGCGATCTACTATGCAACTTCTCCCTCCAGCATTCCTTCCGCAGTCATTTCCTCGTCCTCACTTCGAACATTTCCATCCGCATTGCCACCCTTTTTAAGGCTAGGGACAAGCACCTTCAGCATGGTTAGCTGTCTTCTTGAATCTGTGAAGCTACTCACCCCTCTCATCTGGCGATTGCAGCTGCCTTTCGATTCTTTCGAATATTGGTCAAACAAAACAATCGAAATATGCACCAACACCTCCATAAACATGACATCTTCAAGCCAATCCTCGATCTCACGCTGCAAGAATCACGCAGGGACAACCTCCTTAGTTCATCCTGTCACGAGTTGTTTGAGATAATACGAAAGGTTCGTTCGATGTTCGACTTATGAACGGTGTTGCTAACACGCTGCTAGGAGAACATGAAGGAACTGATTCACCATTGTATGACCAAGCACGAGGAGCAGGTTCGCAAGCTCGCCGGAACACCACTAGGCGGCTCAAGGTTCCAGCAATTTATTCGTCGGTGGGAGATGAACATAGAGCCGCTACCTGTCGAAGACAAGAACACAGATGCTAAGTAAGCTGCATGACGGTCACCGCTGTATGGATCTAACTGACTGTCTGGGCTTCAGACGTCCGGACGCACGCGGTTGGCCTGGTGGCCGGGCTGTTGATGCAGAGGAAGAGGACTACTTCAACAATGACGACGAGTCGGACCTTGCCAGCGGCCCTCTGCCGATAACGATGCAGCAATGGACACGTGGCGGCCCCGCTCCTCTCTCGCCTTTACCAGGCGAAATGACACTGAAACGCAAGCGTCGACCAGCAACTGCGATTCCACCAAGGACATTGAAATTGACAAATGTTTCACCGCTTCGGTCGCCTTTACCCTTAGTGGACTATGGTGATGACGACGATCCATCACCGGGCGACGATGGTAAGACGGACGACCAACGAAAACTCGACACCCCACAATCGTCTACGTACTCAGAACTCCCCCCAAGCCCTAAACTTTCCCACCGACAAATACCCCCATCGGTAAACCCTACACCAAAACGTCCGCCAGCAGAACACGAGGACGAAGAAGATGGTCTCCTTAAAGCCCCGGTCACAGGGAAACTTTCGTCAACTTCATCGGCTTTAGCTCCGTCACTAGATACGATGAAACCGGGTGAAAAGCGTAGGCGGAACGATGATGATGACGACGGTCTCCTCGAGCGTCTGGCCAAGATCAAGAAGCAACAGCATCAGGGGCAGGACACCAATTCTGTTCCTTCGGTGCGCTCGAAGTCTGGTGATGATCCACCTAAAAAGATCAAAGTGAAATTCGGTCTGGGCAGCCTCGCCGTTGGGCAGCCTCCTTCAACGACACCGTCCCCATCGGCAGCTTCAGAAGGCGGCGTCAAGGATGGAGACACGGGCTAACAGGCTGGCGTATGCATGCTTCATGCTTCAGTTATGTGTTGCATTAACTTCGTATTGCTTTCGTTCGTTATTGTGAGATACGTATTCATAGAGTGAGCTAACCCGTTGTTGTTTGTATGGACTAATCGATTAGTACAATCTTCATTTCATCACATCGTCTATTTGTCTGGGATCCCCTTTACGCCACCTCTCACCCATACTCAACATGAATTCATTGGTCTGAGATTCAATTGTGGGGTACTATTTGAGTGCTTGATCAACATTATTACTATACTAGATTGCCGCCGTTGGCGCCTTGAAATACCTTGCTTGTGTCTCACTGGGTCTCATTGCCCCTAGCAACAACTGATTTTCCTATTTCCAACTCATTCTTCATTCTGAGCATTCAGACTGTGGTCCCAGGTTCCGCGCTTGTCCCAACTTTCTTTTAGATCCCATCTTCTGGGTCTCATGATCTCACTAACACAAGCCAATTACTCAATGTCAATCCAAATGAGGGGATGTATGTCTGTTGAGGGCTGACAGCTCCTGGTCTTGGAATAGTTAGCACACAGGTGTCTGTCTCAGGCAGGACCTGTTGTGAGTAGGGGCTAGAACCCTCGAGCAACTGCACAAGACTTAACTGTGCCCCGCAGAGACTTAGCCTGCTGCGCGGGAATATTCTAGATAACTTAGCTTACTAATTACTTTCTTATCCACAGCAAAGTACTTTGTAGATAATTCTAGTATAGTTTTCCTCTGTGTATTTAAGCGCGCTCCTTAGGGGCCTTGTACAATCATATAATATACTCAAATTCCCATATACTGTGCACAACAGGACCATTCTGAAAGAGTAGTCATAGCAGATATGTATGAGTGCTATAATCATAGAGCAAACAAAGGCAAGCACGAGCATGCAAAAAGCTGTTACCCAAATAAGGGTTTTTTCCAGCATGGGGGACCTAGCTTTTCAAGCAAGGTAATAAGGAAGGTGCGTGGGTGGACTCGGATCTGACTTTAGTTGTGATTATCGGGGGTCCTGTTCTTCATTCGAATTCTTTGTAGTTCGAGACAATATCAGCCAGCGCAAACCACCCTGCAGAAGAGATTCAACAGAAGTTATCAGGTGTCTACACAGACGCGGACAACGTATTTCCGAAGGAATACCCTTACACATCTCCCAAGGCTTCCAAGACGCGCTAAAGCGGACCAGTCTTGTCGTTTCGGAGGAAACGAGGTAAGCACTAGTTGGGAGCCTTGATGAATTCCACAATTTCCTTTGTGCTGGCGTCAACGGACGCAAGTTAGGGCGAACGACCGAGAGTTTCCAATCATCGTGCTTGACTGCAGAAGCACCAAGCGGAATAACGGGATATCTTTCAGCGGCAGCTAGGTTCAACGTATATGACGAAGGGCCAGGGGATATTGTGCTCTCTGCTCCAACGAGACGTTGGACTCGGCGAGCTGTGATACTTTAGGGTACGTACTCATCATGAACTTCTACGTTGAGAACAACTCTAGCTGAACAAGGCGACGCAACAGTGGACGATGTGAAGAAAGTGCTTTTTGCGCGCTCATGAGATCTTTTTCAGATCATCTTCAGAACACAGATATGCGACTTCTTTACCTCTCGTAGAGTGTCACCTCATCGCACTCCTACTCATCGGGGTTAAAGCCTCTTGATGGTAGCTATCATTGCGACCTTGGCCTATGTGGAAGATTGTTAAGCAGAGCACCTCGTGGTCCCTCCAAAGATTTGTTCTGATCTGTTCTGATCCTCATGTTGAAGTGCCATTGCTTCCGGTGGTAGATTCGGCGGCTTACTCATACTTACCCTCAATTGTATATAAGTCTCCAATGTGCTGATCAGTGGAGAAACTTCACGCAATCGATCATGTCTCTCCCAGCGACCACCAAGCACTGGGTTGTCTCCAAGGTCAGTGTTTCGGAGGTCAGAGATCCAGCGACTGACTTTGTTCAATTATAAAGATCGGCTCATTGGACAACTTGGCACTCAAGGAAAGCCCCATTCGACAGCCGAAGCCCACCGAGGTGCTCGTTAGGGTACACGCAGTCTCGCTCAATGTAGGTCTAGCAGCGCGCAATTACTGAATTGATAATCTCATTTTCCTATTTCCTAGTATCGCGATCTCATTTTAGCAAAGGGGTTATACGGCCAGGGGATGTAGGCTGTTATCTTCCTAAGCTTTGTTCTCAGGAATACTGACCTGGTTTCATTACCACTAGAATCCAGGAGAACCTGATCCCATGCTCTGACTACAGCGGCGAAATCATCGCAATTGGCGAAGATGTGCCACAGGACAAGTGGAAACCCGGAGATCGAGTATGCTCAAACTTCTCGCCCAACCACCTTGACGGGGATCCTTCGCCAGAAACCATACGCGCTGCCCTTGGAGGTCCCGTCCACGGCGTATTATCTCAATATGTTATTTCACCTGCCGGGGTATGTTGTGGTGCCGTTTCTTCTGCTCACGGAGTCGTGGGTTAAATGGAGCTGTCTTTGTGCTATCCAGGCCCTCGTACGTGTTCCAGACCATCTAACGCACGAAGAGGCCTCGACGTTACCGTGCGTAAAATCAATCATTCAAACTAACCGATATGCATTGTGCCTAACCCGTGAATGTACGAAATAGATGCGCCGCATTAACAGCGTACAGCGCTCTCCTCGGTCCCATTCCCGTCAAGGCAGGCGACTACGTCCTCGTTCAAGGAACAGGCGGAGTATCCATGTACGCAGCCCGTGCCCCATCATCCTCGTCCTGTCACCTCAATGCCGAATATTGTGACCTTTCTGTTAGATTTGGCCTACAAATTGCCGTAGCTTCTGGGGCAACGGTCATCGCGACTTCCTCCTCCGATGAGAAATTGAAACTAGCGGCCAAACTCGGTGCCAAACACTTGATCAACTACAAGACGACTCCCAATTGGCAAGATACTGTCAAGGAAATCGTGAGCACCTATCCCATGGCTGTGAATAACTCCATTCCAAAATGCCTGCGCGTCTTTATCAGACAAACGGTCTTGGAGTTGACCATGTAATCGAAGTATGCTTCCATTCTGTTACAAACAGTAGCGGTGGTTTACTGAACCTATGGTATTAGGTGGGCGGGCCCGGCACGTGCCTAAGTCCCTCCAATCGATCAAACATGCTGGTTGGATTCATGTCATCGGTTTCCTCGCTCAGGTAAAACGCCTCGAAGAAAACAAAGCTCTTTACTGACCGTTGAATTTAGGGAGCTGATGCTAGCCTCGTCGGTCCCATCATCGGAACAGCTGCATACGTACGGGGGTGTCTTGATTGGTTCGGTCGCACAGTGAGCCGAGGTCCATTCTATCCGCTTCGAATGTGATTGTTAACAGCACATTGCCAAATTACAGATTCAAAAACATGAACCGTTTGATCAGCGCCCATGGCTTGCGACCAGTGGTTGACAAAGTTTTCCCGTTCGACCAGGTTCTCGAGGCGCTCAGATACTTAGAGTCTCAAGCCCATTTCGGGAAAGTAGTCATCAAAGTCACATAGGCTGAATTGGAAACATACGGCCACGTAGACTACTGTATATGCTGTATATGTATATGTGCACCGTCCGTAAAGAGAAATTACCCCTCATGAGATGTCTTGGAATTGCAGGCTTTCAAGATGAAAACTGAGTCCTTTAATTACATCGTGACGAATAGGCAATACAAGATATTATAATAGATTTGTTCTATTTCAAAGAAGTAGCGTGCAGGATGGCAATTGATGTGAATCATATACTAGATGCTCTATGCGTGCATTTGTGATGGTCTGCCAGCCATGAGTCGTGCCTTCTCAGCCTCTTGCTTGTCTCTCTCCTGCTGCTCCAACAGGTCTCGCCATGAATGATCCGTGTTGTGCTAAAAATAACTCGGTGAGTAAAATGACGTGGCTTCAGTGGAGCCTGCGACCTACATGTTCAGCAGCCTGAGCTCTCCGCGAATGCATAAGCGCGCCAGCGGCAATGACAATACCAATCGTCAGCCCTTGCGCCCACATACGTGCCTGCACGACCTTCTGCGGAACGGTCTGGTACCTACGAAATAACCGAGTCAGATGAATTCGAAGCTGACCCACAGTCGACCGCCGGGACGGAGAAAACTGCACCCAGCCGCCCGTGTATGAAAGAAAAGCGAAAACTCACTTGTCTCGCGAAATGATGGCCGCAGCGACGCCCAGACTTGAAGCCCAACCGCCTAGAATCAAAACTGTACTGATGGCGGGCTGCCCAATCGCCGATCTTCGATGAGGTATCCAGGGAATTCCATCGTGCCTCCTTCTGCTGCTCCTTCTCATCAAGGACTCGGACAGTTTCCCCCTCCCTACATCCAGAGTCAGTATATGGGTATGGCAGTAGATCACGCCCAGCGCACCATTGAGATTTGTCGAACTCGATACCACGTCGCTCGCCTTGAATAGCGAGACAAGGTACGACAATGATCAAGACCGCCATGGATTTTAACGAAAGAGGAAGAGCTCGGTAGGCGGGGTAGCGCCTGTGCGCCCAATATGATACACCGACAGCCACGGCGCCTGAACCGACAGCTCCTTCGATGGAGCCTCGCAGGGATGCCTTATCGTGGGCCTTGAGCTGTTCTGGCGACAAAAGCTGCAGATTGCTGTGAGCACCCTGGAGATATTGAATCCGACGAGGAGACTGACCTTCATAGCTGGTGGGGAGGAGGAGAAGGTGGTGGTGGTGGGGTGAATGGAAGGGATTTGCTGAGGAGCTTCGTTCGCGGAGGTCGAGAGTATATATACATGGTCGTCGGAGCAGTCCGTTGCAAGGCGCAAAGCCGACTCGCACGAATAGGGGGTCTAGACCTCGCGTGATGAATTCGTGATACATTGATCGGCAGATTTCGGGTGGCGGCTGCGTGCCCGAATTCTCCGCGATCCAAAAACTTAATTCGAACGTTCAAACGTTCATTCCAAAGGCATACATTGAATTGATATGAATATACTACTGACGGGTACGGACATGAATGAGGTAATACTGTGTATCTACTAGAACTAGAGTGAATATTAAGACATTCTTGAATACAGCCGGAGAAGCCAACAATATCGCGGTAGAACGGAAATGGACAAGGACGATGAGCACGGACGAAGTCGCATCTTCACGACAGTGCAGTAAGGGGGAAGAAGACACAAATGATATCATTACACAAACCCGAACCCAGAAAAGACGGTTAACCAATCATTGAAGTACCGGGTGTGTTAAAAGTGGTCAACCGTGAACGTCCAACGTCCATCCTTGATTTCGAAACCCTCGAACTGCGTGTCCTTCATATTGCGTAGACGCTTTAGATGTTTCACGGCACCAGGGTGCTTTTCGTCCTTGATGGGTTCCCGAGATGCTTTGTCCGTAGCCCAACACCTATCCAACATCAACCGGGCCTTCACGTTCAACCCGGATCCTGGAGGGGGCTTGTCCACATCGTCCACGTCAGGATAGACACTGCATTCCTTGTCGTCAAACCGCACAACGTCTCCCAAGAGCGAACCAAGCTTCGGTAGACCTGTCAGATCCACAGGCTCCAGGAAATGTATCTCTCCGTAGCCCTTGCGACCAAGCGCAAGACCCGAGAAAGAGCTTAATTCCTGGAAGCCTTTGCCTTTCAGCGTGTCTAAATCGGGTTTGCACCAATAATCACCCTCCTCCAGCGCCGTGGCATCCTTCTGAGCTTCTGTGACCGGGCTGGCGTTCCGAGCTTGTGGATTGTTTGTATCCAAGCGGGATGGTGTACGTTGATCTCGGAGTGCAGGTAGAGCAACAGTTTTCTGTGGGGAGGGTGCTGCAGCCGCCGCAGCCGCCGCTTCTTTCTCTCGGGCCGCGACACTCAAAGCGGGGCTAAACATCACCTTTGATCCGCCAACCGAGCTGGCGACCCGCCAGACTTCGAGAAAAGGTCGATGGGTTCAACCTTCTTATCTAGAATCAACTTCTTCACACTTTGTCTTTGGCTGCTGCCTAATGAAGGGCTTTGATTGCGCAAAAGAGAGTCGGAGGATATTGGTGACTTGCTGTCTCCACGGCTGAGTGACAACGCGCCAGCTTTACCGGAGATAAACGACACGCTGGAGAAGGGATTTCCGCTGGTTGAGTTGGAGGTGGATGACGCAAACCCTCGCAATTTCGAAGCAGCTGGAGTATATCCAAGCTGAACGCGAGGAAGGGGGGCGCGCGTGGGAACATCGACAAAGAATCCGGCCTTTTTCTTCGCAGGCTGAGGGTCTAAATTAATTGACCGCGGTCCTGGTGGAAGCATGGAAAAGATAGCGAGATTGTTGCCAATTGGCTCAGCAATGGATGCTGTGAGGGGTCCTTGAGCGCCTTGAGTTGTTGTAGCAGAGAAAGACCCAGGGGGAGCAAACAATCCAAATAGGCCACCAGCAGGTGCATTCGTATTAGAAGTGCTGGCGCCCATCGCTGGCACAGCGGGCTTGCCGAAGAGGCTGCCTGCACCAAGTGTTGATTGTTGGTTCGTAGACTGACCGAGCGTACTTCCAAAAAGGCTATTCTGCTGCGGCTGAGCAGTATTTGCAGTATTTTGTTGACCAAAACCTCCAAAAAGGTTGCTCGCTGGGGGGGCCGGCTTCCCAAACAGTCCCCCAGCACCGAAAGCGTTTGCCGTGGGTTGCTGATTTTGCTGTTGCTGTTGCTGTTGTTGATTGTTACCGAACAATCCGCCGCCGCCGCCAAACAATCCACCACCAGCATTAGGTTGTTGTGTCGTTGTAGCGCCGAAGACTAGTGGTAAAATTCGTCAAAAATCATCTCAGACAGAATAACTACTCACTGTTGGTAGGAGGTTGTTGGGGGTTCTGCTGGTTTGCCTGCGTGTTGGTGCTTCCAAACAGCCCTCCTCCGCCTCCAAAGAGGGATGGTTGTTGTTGCTGCTGCTGCTGCTGCTGCGCTGGTTGTTGCTGTGTTGCTGATTCTGGCCAAAAGAGGCCAGTTCCAAAGGCGGGTTGTGCGGGTTGTGCAGCAGGTTGGCCAAATAGTGGCTTAGTGGCATTATTAGAAGCGGTATTACCTTGTCACCTAAGTTAGCGATGTGAAAATACGTGGAAGGACAGGCTCACCAAAGGCACCAAAAGCATTAGATGCAGCAGGCTGTGTTTGTCCGAATAGCCCGGTGGTAGCTGGTTGTTGTTGCTGCTGTTGCTGCGGCTGGGCCAAAACGCGTTTGTGGTGGTCGTAGAGGAACCAAACGTTCCACCTCCAAACGTTCCAAAACCTGTCCCCGCCGGTTTTGGCTGACCAAACGCCGTTGTTCCTCCTCCAAATAGACCACCGGATGGCTGTTGATTTTGCTGGGCCGGTTGCCCGAATGCCCCCAAATGCGTTCGTCTGCTGGGCGGGCTGCTGCTGCTGCTGCTGCTGCTGCTGTTGAGGTTGGCCAAACGCTCCGCCACCGAATAGGCCCGTTGATGGTTGAGGAGTCTGGGTGACTGCCGGTTGACCGAAGGCTCCAAAACCGTGGAGGGGGTTGTCGTCGGAGCACCGAAAGCATTTGGCTGAGGTGTGCTTTGTTGAGGTTGCCCCAAATACTAGTGGTTGGCTGAGCAGGAGTAGCACCAAATGTTGCAGATTGGCCAAAAGCACCAGCGGTCTTCCGGCCCTGAGCATAATCTTGGTATCGAAGTTCCTATACGAGATAAGTTAGTCGGTGCTCCGCATTGGTATAGGGTGAACATGCCCTTTCCGAAGGCGATACGCGTTCAGGAGGGTCGACGAATTGCTGAACAACGCACCTCAAAGGAGGTCCCTTGGTAAGCGGGCATACACGAGATGGACTGATAGTGCAATGTTACACTGGTCCCGCTGCCGGGATTTTCTTTGTCAGAAAAGGCATTATATGGCGGATTAGAGGATCCTGTGGTAACAGCAGCCACTGTATTGTCACGTTTTGGTTTTGTGCTAGTGGTATGAATCAACACAGGAGTATAACGCAAAGCGATAATCGTACACACCCGAAGTTGTTCCAAAAACTGGTGGTAGCTGGTTTGCTAGCGCCGAAAAGGCCCGTGTTTGCTACCAAATGCTCCTCCAGCCGTCGTCGTGTTATTGGGCTGACCGAACAAGCTGGTACCAGACGTGCCCGCGGGAGTGGTTTGCGGATCCAAACGCGGGAGTCGAACCAAACGTACCGGTTCCACCACCAAACGCGCCAAATCCAGTCGCAGGTCTGGGTGCTCCAAACGCACTCGTTGTCTGATTATTGTTATTGTGCGTTGCACCTCCAAACGCGCCTGGAAGTTTATTAGTTTTTCGACCATTGCGATATCGGAATACACACCAAAGCCCGATGGACTGGCAGTGTTCGTCGAGCCTCCCAGATTGCCAAACATCGGGTTAGCTTGTGGTTGTTGCTGTGGTTGACCAAAAGCCCCGGTTGATCCAAACGCTCCTGGGATTGCCGCGTTTCAGAACCAGAAGTCTATCAGAATACACAAGGAACTCACCACCTGTATTGCCAAAAGCGTTCGGTTGCCCCAAAAGCAGATCCACCTGCAGGCTGCTGCTGTTGCTGGTTTGTTGGGGATTCCCCCACGTGGATGTGGTATTGTTGCCAAACATGCCCGGCAGAAGTGAGTCGTTTGCGCGATACCGTACAACGAGGACGGCCACCAATTGAGTATAGGGCTGAGTTTATATCGGAGCTACCGCGCAGGCTGTCTGAGTCAGGTCTGGGTGATCTGAGTCGAAATAACTTCCCACGTTGGGGTCACGTCTTCCTGGGGATACTCCCCTGTCGTCGACTTTCAGAACCCTAAGATTGCGATTACCATCAGGGAATCCCCGGGACTCTTAACATGTCTCGCAAGACGCTAGCAGTCCATTATAAGCAGTACCATATCCACAAGGCACACAAGATTTTCAGTGACATTTATAAGGCCATAATAGATCAAGTAGTTATAGTGAAGCTAGACTAGTGTTGTGGAATTCCATAAGTTGTGCCGTATAACTGGCAGGCTACCAGTTCTCGCCATGTAGAGTGAATCCCGAAACAGTCTTATTACCTTGCTTGAAAAGCTAGGTCCCCCATGCTGGAAAAAAACCCTTATTTGGGTAACAGCTTTTGCATGCTCGTGCTTGCCTTTGTTTGCTCTACCCTGTCTCGCTTACTTCTGAACGGGACAGTGCATGTCCAATCCAAGTCTAATCTGAATCCATGGCAAGGTGTCATGCTTTGCAAATGTAAGGTATCCCATCCTTTACGACTTCTCCCCCTATCCCCTGACTCCTAGGTCACAATCATGTGACTGGTGTCTCTCTTTATATACAGATGACATGTAGTTACTTATACTTACTTCTTCTCTCTTGTACTCTCACCTACACATAAAACCACCATGTTTGATCCTCTCACATCGTCCTATAAAATTTCAAAATATAGACATAATAGACATCTTGGGTATCTAAATAATAGATTTGGGGAGAGGTTGTGCCCTTGTCAAGAAAATCACAAAATCCATTTATGCATTATGAGATAATCAACTGTAATTAGCTTATGTCAGTGGGATCTTGAGACCTGGAAGATGGGATCTAAAAGAAAGTTGGGACAAGCGCGGAACCTGGGACCACAGTCTGAATGCTCAGAATGAAGAATGAGTCGGAAATATGGAAATCAGTCATTGCTAGGGGGGCAATGAGACCCAGTGAGACACAAGCAAGGTATTTCAAGGTGCCAACGGCAGCAATCTAGTGGCTATATGTGATGTGAGCGAGAATGGCCATGCCACACAAGAGGGAAAGTGGGATACTGTCGAACGTTGACAGGGATAAAGCTGTGGTATTTGAGGGGTCCAACTGGGCTACCTAATACAAGATAAATAGATAGTTCTTATATGGGAGTAGGGTAGAGAGGATACAGTAGTCAAGGTAATAAATGCACATCGAGTAAAGTACATGCCAAACGAGAGTCCGGTGAAGCCTATGTGAACGGTTGTGTGTCCGAGGATGGTTCGGGCTGCAAGCCCGAGTCGCTACACTATATGGAGGCGACTGCGGTCGCTTAGAAGGTTGGAGGTTGGGGTACAGCCACAGCAGTTGTGGCAGGGTACAAGTTCTGTATTCTTATCGTGGACTCCCCTTGCCTCATTGAAAACATCTGGTATACCGTTGTGACTATCCGAAGTTATGGACATAAACGCGTGCGGCCTAATCTTGGTTAATTCAAATCAGTCCAACCCACCAATCACTAACGACGAAACACATTAGTAATTACTGATGGCTCTATGAAACTGAACAACCTTGCATTCACGTACATTTGACAGGCCTCGCGTTTACAACGTTCATCGAAAGGCAGGCGGATTTGTGTCTGTCTCGTCTATTCCTCATTTCACGACAATGCCTACGGTCGCCTGTATCGATTTCGAAGATCTTAAGCCCAGCGATATTATTATAGTGTACGTCGCCCTCTTGAAGTCCTTTTACTCTCTACTTACCACGCGCCAGTCTTTTAGGCCTTACTGGTTCCGGGAAAAGCACAGTTCGTTGATTCTCCGTGAAGTTATCTGATTCTATTATTCACTGGCACGTATTCAACCACTAGTTCATCAACACCGCCACACAGCATAGCAATAGACCTGTAGGCCATAATTTGGATCCATGTACCATGCAACTGGAGGCAGTTCGGTATCGTAGTGACAAAGAGGATATTGTTTTTGTAGACACCCCAGGTTGCGACGTCCCAATGACGCCTGGTGTCGATGGCCTGGAGTTTACTGCAGCAATGGTTGGAAAAAGTCACGGTGTACGTTCCTGTTCAATCGTTTTACTGATAATAGTGAAATGTTTCTATCTTGCAGGACTCGCAACATTATCCTCACAGGCATTATCTACGTCCATCGAATAACGGACAATCGACCAGTACAAGTCGCACGTAACCTTCAGTTATGCCAGGACTTGCATGCAAAAGGCACTGTCCGACATGTCACCTTCGTCACGACGATGTGGACAGAGGAGGAAGAGGGCAGAGGTAAACAGAGGGAAGAGCAGCTCTTGAGTGATTTCTGGAAACCATTATTTCGGCTCGAGTCCGGCTTAATGCGTTTTGAGGACACGGTCGAGTCTGCCTGGAATATCACTCGTGTTGTTACAACAGAAGCTCGGGGGCGACTCCCGAGGGAACGTGTGGATCACAGACTACACAACTCGATCAGGTATATGCTCTGATACTGTTTCCCGTAGTACGACACTGAATGCTGCCTATTAGGCTGACTCGATCAGGGCAAGTAGTCTTTCAGGAGCATCTGCGACTTTGTCGGGAACTGAGCCGCATCGCTCGAGAGCTGCGTAGGGACATCTCAAGGGCAGAAGGGGATGCTACGCTCAAGAAGGAGCTCGACCGCGTCGAGCACCTAATAAGTACATCAATGATGCAAATACAAGGGATCAAGATCCCTCTCTCCCACAGGCTCAAGCACTTTCTATTCTTGAAGATGCCGATGAAGATGGGGTTGGCCCCCATTCTAACCCCGGTAGCTTTCTATTTCATAATGCCGTTCTCCAGATGCCTTCTGACACCGCAGTGATTTCACGCGAAAGCCGGCCTTCACGCTGGAACAAGCCACATCAACTAGAAGTACTGTACACATAAACAGTTCGCCCATCACCATGACAGACGCGGCTTCAATTACATGATCAAGGGATGTATCCAGCAGCGATCGCGTCAGTTCTGCAAGCCTGTCTTCCGAGGCTGAGACATTTGACTCTCTCTTTACATAGCCAAATTACTCGGAAGGCTCAGCGTCTGCACCAGAACGTGGTCATCCTTTCGTCCCTTCTGCTTCTCATGAGAGGCCCCGACGGAACTCCTTCGACTCCTCAGTCACCGTCAATATCAATCCCTCAGCTACCGCATCTGTCGTCACATTCGGGTCCTTCTCGTACTCCATACAAGCAAACATATCGCGTTCCACAGATGAGTTAACGGTGGCGGGAAACAGCTCCCTCCAGCTTGGACAATTAGCAAACCAGCTTTCAGACTGCATTAGGAACCTGGCCCAAGTAATCACCGAAGCCAGGCGCTTCAATCCCCCTACAGTCTACGAAGGCGACAATTACTTCGCTCCGATCTACAATTACCGTGGATTCATTGGCGGTAGGAGCAATTTCAACCTCAACAACGGTGGGTTTCACAGGCTCTGCTGCAAGGGTAGTTGATTTGACTCCTTGCCAATCAGTGACGAATGGATTGGTCGAACTTCAAGGTACTGTTGATCGTGTGACTCGGATCATCGCTCGTAGAGCCGGAGAAACGCAATCTCAGCCTTAAGACGGCCACTGGCACACATTCTTGCTTTCGGTGGCACGACGATATGGGATGTGAGGTCTAAATATATTCCAACTATACAAACCTATGTTATCATTGACCCTTTTGCGATCCTAATATAATGCAGGCAGTTTGGGGGTTGTGATCCAAGAAACCTTCGAATTCATGCGCATAACTCTTGAGCTTGATAGACGAAGAGCATATTCCACTCAAATTCACATCAAACAGCCAGAGCGTCGCTCCAGATTTCAATATAGGACGTTGGTCCGTTCCGGATGTCGGCTCCATATGGGTGCTGTATCTACGTATAACTGCAGGCTACTGGGACGACTTTGGAGATATTATCTGAGTTTTGAGGACGCGTCTTGTCACGGCTGTCGTACCCACAACTGCGAGGCAGATGAACTCGGGAGGTCACAAAGTTTCGGGGAGTAGGCGAAAGAAATCTACCTACACTACAGCACTTCCTTTAAGTTAACCTTGCCTGACCCTCTCTCCAAGGGTTTAGGTTGCGTAGGCGATGGTTTCCATCCAATCTACGCGCAGTACGGTATGTGTCAGTCTTAGTCTCACCTCGTGAGTATCAGACACGTACCATGTATATGATCTGGAAAGTCGCTGGAATCGAACCGTCTTCGTTTCCGTGGAGGGCTGCAATACGAATAGTCCCGGTTCGGCGTTAGATATTTTACAAGCAAGTACACCGCGCGTACCTTCGTAGATAACTGATGCAGCAGTCAGCGTATCCCGATGGATCAGCGGTCGGCTATCAACGCCATTCCTCTTCATCGATTCTGCCTTCACGGAGAATGGAGAATAACGTACCGTCCAAAAATAGCATTACTTTCACCCATATCCTGCAGATCTTCCATGAGCTCCCAGATACTTGGGTACCCCACCCTTACTTCGTCCGTGTCCACAGTGAGAAGCGTGAACCCTGCGCGACCTAGGAGATTCGTCATGTCCCGTGTATCCGTCATCGGCGAGACGTGCGGAGAGATCCCCCCTTCGCGCTCAACTTCGGCTAGTTGCAGGGATGTTCTACATAATCATACACGCGTGATTAGTATGGTAGTCCTGAAGAAAGTTAATGGAGAAGACAAGACCTTAGTTCGAAAAGTGTGTCACCGCCCAACATGGCTCCTAGGAATAGTCCGTCGGGTTGGAGAGATTCTCGGATTTGGATCAATATACCTGATAATTGTCGACACAGTAACGAGTTGGGGCATGGAGTGCTCATACCAGGCAAGTCGTTGACCCAGTGAAGGCTCAAACAAGAAGTGACGGCTTCCTGCGAGTTCCGGCCTACAACATCAAGCAGTTGTTCTTCATCGGCGCATATTCGTTCTACTCCGACTGGGAAGTGTCATGTTATTGCTACGGGTAAGTGTCGTCACTGACCTACCTTCGAAGGTAGACGCAGGATCTCGGTGCAAGAGTTTCTCTACGCGAATTTGGAATCATCTTTACTTGTTGCCGGGGGAAATTACGGACCACTCGAGTCTAACATCACAACTTTCTGCGCGCGGTCCTTCCCAATTAACCTTGTAAAGTGGCCGGGACCTGAGCCAAGGTCCAGTATAGTATTAAACTGTCGTTTAATGTCCTGCGCTTGTCCCGTGAGGATATCAAGAATGATCTCGATTTTCAGCACTACATACCAGCAACCTCTCCATCATGCGACTCGCGACTTCATCCCGAAGGTAATCTACGGTCCTGCTCCGCTCCCCGCCATCGCGCGTTGCGGCGCGGTCTCTTTGTAGGGTTTTGGCGTGCCGGTCGAAAACTTGATATGGGCCCACCGAGCCCGGGTTCACCGGCGGTGAGGATGAGGAAACCGAGGCAAAAGAACGCGTCGCACTGCGACTCCAGCACCGGGAGAGAGAAGCCATGGGTAGAGGGGGAGGTGACGCTCGGTGTCCGTTCCGTCCTTATTCCAAACAGGCACAAACAGATGTTTCAGTGATGACATATCTCACGGTCACTTCCTTGCGCCTTTTCCTCCATCACCGTTAGCCTTACCGCGAGTGGTCTCACGATCTGCTAGTCATTGGAGCAGCATTGGAGGTCACTTCTGCGAAGTTTCACTGGGCTGACTTGCTGCACTACTTACCTTAGCCGTTACCAAGACTTGACCTGTGGCCTTGTCACTCGAGGGTCGGGAGACAATACGCGACATGTCCAACGATAACCATGATCAAAGGAACGTTAATCCATACGCCGCGCTGTATGGATCGGACGGCAATGTGTTCCTCCCGAATGGTTTGCCTCTGAATGTGTCTAATAATGCTCTTGCTCTACCAACGGCAAACGCGTGGCCAGTCGTTGACCACGAAGCTAAGGCCTTGTACGACCGACAGATCCAGGCA